>CM032645.1:2322967-2582639 GCA_019097785.1 Fraxinus excelsior | reverse complement strand
TTTTTTTTTTTTTTTTTATGGCTATATAAATTTAAATTTCTGCCATTTTTTTGCCTCTTCAAACCGAATTTGAATGTTTGTCGAAGGCTGTTAAGTAGTGGTACAATGTACGCACATTCCTATCTTGTCTTGAAGTAGGATTCTCATTAGGAACAGCTCGGATTCTTCTAGGTGATCTCGGTGGAGATGCGTACAGAACCGAGGCCTCTAGAATTTCACGACGCATATTTTCTTGATCTTGTGCATGCATTTGTGTGCGAAGAGCTGTGATATATAAACCGGAAGCAAGAAAGACAGTTAACAGACCGAACACACCAGCAGCTGTGAACAAACCCTGTCGAATTATTAGGCAACTCTCTCGTGGCATTTGCCAATTTTTCAGATGTCCTGACTCAACACTTATTCCTATTAGTAACAAAATTTCTCCAACGGCAAAACATACCCTGCAACGAAGTCAAGAAACCAATGTTTTAGTTCTCATATTCGTGGGTAACGTTAGAAGGATAATCGAACATAAGAGAATGTTGGGTCGTGATACCAAGCAATATTGTGCAAAATAATAGATAGATTTTTAACTTATTTTTCTTCCTTCGTAATTCAAAATCAACAAGCTCAACATACCAAAGATACCATAAACGTTTCAATATTTGTGTAGACATCAAGGTACATGTGAATGAGAAAGACTCATTGGATAAATTCTTTTAATTTCCATAGAAGAAACTGTTCCAAACGCATGCAGGAAGATGAAAACATAAATGTTTCCCACGAGTAAATTCTAGTTAAATTAAGTACTTATCGTACCAAGTTACAATGAAGAAAAATCCGGCTTGCCACACGAGACTCTTGGCAAAATCAGAATCAGGGTGCCAAGTAACTAGAGAATCCGATTTACTCACTGCAACCAATAGGTACGTATGCTGTATCACCATTGCCATTGCTAGAGTAAAAAGAGCACCTGTTGCAGACAATAGAGGGATTTTGCCACTACTTGAATACGTACACTCGGATTTCATTCCTTTCCCTCCACCACTCGAAGCCTGCCATATCATCTGCATTAGTATCCGACAGATTAAAGCTTTAATCCCTTCTTTTGAGAACAATAAAGAATAGAATGAAACCACGAAGAGAGATTATAGTTGTTCACCCTCAATATGTGGTCGAGGGATAAGTGTATAGCATGATTAGGCATCACAAAGTCCAACAATTATACTTTTCGATTAGTACCTGGGAACGGCTGGCCTCGGAAATGAGACAGAGAATGAAGGAAAAGAGGCCTAATAGTATAGACAAAACCATTAAAAATGCACCAGGTTTGCTGCCTAGATCACAGCTTCGTCGACTTGGAGCAAGATCAGCATGCGTCACAGCCATTTTCGGAGTTTATCATACAAAGAAAAATGGGATTTTCACAGATGAAAGAATGAGGATAATCTGGAGTTCTCCACTGGAAAAAGAGAGGAAGTTTTAGAATTGCTTGGAACAAAGGTTACTTAAAGGGCAGATATTCTATGTTCCTTGGCTTCTCTTTCAAGATTTTACACATAGTTTTCTTGGGATTTTTTTTTTTTTTTTTTTCTGTGTAAATGTTCTGATTTATGTATAAAGGTAGTGAAAAAAATCTGTTTAGATAATCCACCATCTAGTATTAAGCTTTCATAATTCGAAAGGTAGATCATAAAGTCTACATGCCCCTCTTTTTTGTATGCATTAGCTTGTTTAATTTTGTAACGTGCACATTATAATAGTAAGGAAAAAAATAAGTTATAATCTCTTAGCAACCGATTTATATTTACCATAATTGTGGTTATGAACGTCAAATTTACCATCAAACCAAATGTGCAAGAATTTCGCACACCTGTTGTTTGACTTCGGTTTAAAGATAGACATATATGAACAAGACACGTTCAAGGTAATATCGATGAAACTGCTTAGTTGACTTGAGCGTCGAATGACTTCTTCTAGACAACTCACTATCGGCTTAGAAGCACGTGTACTACATCATTTGGAAATTTTACATATTGACTCTTGGCGATTTCAATGAGATGCTTTTATACCTCTAACGTTTCTTTTGGGGACTTTGTTAAATGTGCAAAACGTGCAGCCAAAAAGATATTATTATATAATTATATTTGCTTAATGACAATGCTTTTCCATTTTTGCATATATTCGATTGGTTTCTTACAAGTACTAAAGGTGCTTTTCAGATTAATACACACTGACCATTCATATTAAGAGGCATTTAACTTTTGGACCTAAAGAAAAAGAATTTATGATACGTCTAATGTCCTACTTTTTCTAATTCAAGAAAGGTCCCTGGAAAAATATCTAAATTTCTTTTAGGGCAAAAAAAAACTTTTTTTTTTTATCAAGAAATGGTATAATGAGCAACGGTGTTCGCCTTATACTAAGCACCGATGATACGACATATCAATTCATTGATGGATGACATGTTTAATTCAAATGTTAAAGTTCACCATAAATTTATCTATAAATAAATTAATATGTCAAGTCATCGCGCTTAACATAAGATGAGAGGTATGCTCTTTCCCTCGTTCCATCTAAAATATCGAATTAATAAATTACTCATAATTGGCTATCAAAAAATTGAATTGTACATTATATTTTATTCATTCAACCTTGTCTTTAAATTCATTGAGGGTGATTGTCATGGCCTAATCATTTATCACTCAATTGTGAAGCTTTTGAAATTAATTAATTAATTTAGGGAGGTGCTAGTGGTACATTATGGATACCATAATAGTATCCATAATGCCCACATGGCCGCCCCCTATTGAGGGATTGCCTGCCGCCCCCTATTGGGGGGTCGCTTGGCGCCGGCGACCCCCCAATAGGGGGTGGGCATTATGAATACCATTATGGTATCCATAATGTGCCACTAGAATTTTCCATTAATTAAATTGGTCATGAAGATTTTATGCGGTCCAAAAGCTTATGCTTTTCGTAGTCTCTACAAATGTGCTCTTTAGTTTGTATTCTTTTAATTGAAAATACTTCCAAATATTTTATTTTTTATTTTTTCAACAGTGGAGCAATAATTGAAGGTCGCAATAATAAAACATCCATACGATGCATTTCGAAACTCACTTTATAGTGTATTTTTATGGTAATTAATATGAAAGTTTTTCACGACTATATTATTTGTTGTACCTTATAACAAAAGGTCGTGGAAGAAGACGAAGAAGAGCATTACTGCCCATTCCGAGGATGAGACCGAGCCCATGCCTGAGCCTCCATGGATGAGCTCACGATAAAGAGGATGAAGCCAAGCATTTAAGCAAAGCTCGTGCTGAATAAGACCAAGTGGCTTCTTTTGTCATAGAAAGATTCTTAAAAAACTATGTCCTTGCTTTAAATCTTAAACAAAACACATTCAGAATTTTTGTTTGGTACTGATTAAAATTTAGATTTTAATCTAAGCCCCTTGTTGAATATTGATGTCATATTTGTCATTTCTATTTAACACTTGGGGCGATGATGAAATGGGCTTGGCCCAAGACTGCTGAAAATATTTTACTTAAACCATTGCCCAATAACTCAAGTGGACTTAGCCCAAAACCTGGCCCAAAATCGAGATGCCAAGTGTGTTGCTCTGGACCGTTGATCTTGTGCCTAATCTATGGTGATGTGGTGGTGCTTAATTGGAAGTTGGACGGTCATTTCTCTTGAGAGATTTTCATTCTGCTTTTTGTCTAAGTCCCTGTTTGACCTACATTATTTTTTTCATTCTCATTCTTCTACTTATTTTCAATCACACATTCTCTAATAAAATAATATTTTCCATTCCATCAAATAACTTTTCCTTCTTTTTTAACCATATATTCATCATCAATCACTTCAAAAAAATGCATTCTCTCATTTTAATATACACCACACACACTCTAAGTATGGGGAAAGCTTCTGATTTCTCTGGTTCCATTCGACTCTTTGTTTTTCTTTCGATCCTTTGTGGTATTGATTAAAACCAAACGTTTTAATCACAAATCTTGGTGATTTGCGTCTGTGTGATTCTTTGATTGAGATTTGTTGAGAGTTTAGATAAGCTATAGCGTCTTGGTCCATTGAGTAGCTATTTTGTGCATTCTTAAATAGGGTTTTGGTGTCTTTGTGGCTTTTCCCTTGAACAGACGGGTACAATGTCTTTGTGATTTGTTCTAAGCCCTAATTGAAATCAAGTTTACTTGGAGTAAATCTGTTTTGGTACTATTCTTGGTGAATATTTTGTCTGCTTCCGTTTATACTTTGAGGCTCTTTACCTTACACCCCATTTTTTGTGCACATTAAAATTTTCATTTTCATTCTTCTACTAATTTTCGATCACACATTTTTTCAATAAAATAATATTTTTCATCACATCAATAACTTTTCCTTCATTTTTAACCACATATTCTCCATCAATCTACTATTTCAAAATACATTCTTTCAAAATAATGTGGTTCAAACACACTCTAAATTAAATTTAACAATATATTTCATGGGTCACACAATTTTTCAATTACATATTTCATCAATTTTTATCAAATATATAAAAAAAATCTGATTTTAATCTCACCAAATATGGACGTAATTTGGTCTCATAGCACTTGGAACACATGGCATCCAGACGTGAACATTTTAATATTTTACTTATAAAGATAGTTCTTTTTTCTTAAGCCCAAACCAAACATGATCTACATCTTTTGTACGAGGATCGTGTTTGATTGGGAACACATTCAGGGTGTTTGAGTCACATTATTTTGAAAGAATGTATTTGGAATAGTAGATTGATAGAGAATATGTGGTTGAAAAAGAAATAAAAGTTATTGATATGATAGAAAATATTATTTTATTGAAGAATGTGTTGTTGAAAATAAGTAGAAGAATGATGATGAAAATTTTAATGCAGCTCAAACGAAGGCTCATAAAATATAACCTTTTTTTTTTTTTTTCCTTGTGATCTATAATAGGTTTCAAAGGATTTCTCTCTTTAAACCAAATTTCATTCGAAAAAAATCGAATGATTATAATAGGGAAATAATAAAAATTTGATATTCAGCGTCAACTTCAATATAGCTGGAACGATAATATGCCAAAGTTGGTACTACGATTGTAATTTACTAATTTTAAAGC
This sequence comes from Fraxinus excelsior, assembly GCA_019097785.1. Taxonomy (NCBI): domain Eukaryota; kingdom Viridiplantae; phylum Streptophyta; class Magnoliopsida; order Lamiales; family Oleaceae; genus Fraxinus; species Fraxinus excelsior. The sequence goes on along the minus strand of CM032645.1, from coordinate 2,577,512 downwards.
TACATGCATGCGTGTGCACAAATAAAAGGATTAATTTGCAAAATGGTTCCTATTGATTGGCTACTATATGGAATCGGGACTTATCTTTTTAATCTTGGCACTAATGTCCTGATATGAACGTTTAGGTGAGTAAATTGTCCTCTTAGACCTATTCCATCCAATTTCTTCACCAAGTTTGCACGTGAACCTCACTTGCTTTATTTTTGAAGTGGCAAAAATGCCAATTTGTTACTCAACTTAAAATTGATACGAGAAATCCGTCAAACAAATGAAATGTTTTTTCGAAATGATATTTTTCGCAGCAAATGCTCATATGCGGATATTAATTTCAATCTGACAATTAGACATGTAAATGATTCAGAAATTGAAATTTACTAATTTTATCTTTTCTTCATTTTTCACGTTAAGATTAAATAGTGCCCTTAAAGAAGTTAGACATATGCTCACACTATTATTTAATAATCAAAGCCAATGTAGGAAGATTGTCCAACAACGACTCACTTGCTATCAATTGAAGAACAAACACCTACTTATTCTATTTCCAATATGTTGGGGACCTAGATCATAATTAATTGCACCCAGTGGACCCCATATCTCTCTGTTTGGAATTTGAATTGTCTCCCTCTAAACCAGAGAGACGTTACCAGCTTTTTTTAACCTTTTCTGTCCTCACAATTATTATTATTATTACTAAAACATATTATTATTTTAAGTAAAAATCACTTTCTATGTATTTTGTCTGTTCCCTTTATTTTGAAAATCTTGAAAACAAGTTTTCTCTGTCTCCTCATTTATTGCTTTAATTCTTCAACCACTCAACACTCTTCAAGATAGCTAGTAGCTCCTAATCACTGATCTGACAGTTTCTCTCTCTAAAGTCTCAGTTTTCATCATCTTTTTGGCTCTTTGTCAATGCATACATTTCTTGAATGTACGGAGCTTTGGCAATGAAAGTTTGCTGCTTTGCTTTTTGTAATAGGGGAAAGGTTGGAGGATCTCGATCTCATTTAAATTTTTTTCTTGATTTTTGACTTTTTGTTGATCTTTGATTGAAGATAAATTGAGGGTTTTTGTCGTCTTGGGTTTTTATGAGCTGGGTTGATCTTTTTGTACTGCTCAAGTGTAATTACTGCTGTTGATCATCTACGTTTGTGTCTTGAATCTTCCTAACATGTTTGGTAAGATGAATTAGACAATCATAAGAAAGGCATCACACTGCACTTATGGTTGTTCTGATGCTATAGCAAAGATTAGAGGAAATTGAAAAGCTTAAATGATTATATTACATTGTTTGATTCTTATAATTTTGAAGTCATCCAAGAATCATACAACAAGGATTAAATTCGATTTCCACTGTTACTTGGATGCTTTGTTTTCTTAAGAATTTCAATTGGGTATGGATTGGAGGCAATACATAACTTTAGAGATATGGGTTCTTTGATCATTATGATGTTAACAAGTCATATGCAATTAAAGAAATGTTTGGTAGGGAGGATTGAATAGTATGGGATAATATTAAGTTATTATATTATCCATTCCCATCAACTACTTCATATTAAACACTTCCTAAAGGTATTTTTTCTATTGTTGATAGTACAAAACTGTTAATGATTTCAATTTTCAACTGATTTCATGAAAATTCATAATTACAGAACATAGGTGAGCTCTCTACTGTTTAAGAACAAGTCCTAGGCATAGGAATATTTTGTGGAAAATAAATTTAAACGCAAAGGTGAATTGAGTAGGGAATGTGTGTTGACACCGGAGACTTAAATGCAGCAGACTTAATCGAAGGCTGATTGGGTTTTAATGCTAATATCATTAAAACGTCTGATTAGATGCTTTTTACTCTGTATGCCAATAATAATGTGTCGATTGCTTACCATGTTTTCACATCCGTAGTTACCATAAAACCTCAGAACAGGACCCCCTTTTCGACATCTAAATAACGTGAAAATTTTCCTTTCTTTTTTATATAATTAATTTAGAGCCTCAATTGAGTGAATTTGAATATTAATTTTTATCCACAACTCATTACTTGCTTACCACTGTTTTTATATCTAGTCTTAGACATAGGAACCTCAAGATTGATATACTTCTTTACCACTGTGACATCTATTTCATGAAACTTGCTTCCTCTTAACAAGATATAGAAAAAACGTCCAATTGCCTCATCTTTTTCGGTCAAGTTGCAGGTGGAAATTCAGGAGCAAATGGATTCTCATCTTTGTTGTCACTTAGTCGGTTTGTGAATATGGGAATGGAGAAACAAGGCTCAAGAAATGGAGGTTATGTTGTTGGCTTCCTTCAGATGTTTGACTGGAATGCAAAATCTCGGAAGAAATTGTTCTCGAGCAAGTCTGATTTACCAGGTATTCGAAAATGTCTGAAACTGGTGATATGTGAATTTCTGTAAATGATTTGTGTTCTTGTTTCTTTTGTGGTTTCTCGACTTACATTTATATATTACGTACTTTATTTTCACTATTTTACACTTGATGGCTTAATAAAGATTGTTTCTTTCCCCTGCATTTTGAAGAGCAATCCAAACAGAAAAAGATGTGCGATGGAAAGTTGCCAATGACTCGGCTTCATACGGTGATAAGTTTAGAGAATGAAATCGGTTCTTTACTGTTCATTCTTTTTCTGTTAAATTGAATTATTGGTTTTTTTTTTTTTTTTGGTCTTTAGTTGGATGATGATTCAACGGCAGCCAGGTCAAGTATTAAAGGAAGTAGTGATTATAGTTGTGCTTCGTCTGTCACCGATGAGGACTTTTGTGGAACTAAGCCCCCAGGAATTGTTGGAAGACTTATGGGATTGGATTCCTTGCCAAAATCCAATCTCCTGGATTCCTACTCGACTCCACTTTTTGATACTCAGTCTCTACCTGATGTGCATTACCGTCCTAACAATCTTAAATATTTTCATGATCATGAAATCATGCACTCGAGCAGTTTGCACGAGTTACCTGTTAGGAAAGTTTTGGAGCCCAAGTATCAGAAGCTGATAACTAAGCCAATCGAGAAGTTTCAAACTGAAACTTTACCACCTAAATCGGCTAAATCAATTCCCATTACTCGCAACAAGCTTTTATCTCCAATCAAAAGTGCTAATATTATTTCACCTATGAATGCGGCTCACATAATGGAAGCAGCTACCAGAATCATTGAACCGGGACGTCAGACTAATGCAAAAGCAAAAATAGTCCGGTCTTCCTCCGTTCCCCTAAGAGTAGACTTGAAGGCGAAGGTTCAAGAACCTCGAAAACCATCACAGCATTCTAAAGCTTCTGAAAAGCCTAGTGAATCTAGTGCCGTCTACCTTAAAGGACTACCTAGGACTAAAAGCTGGAGTGAATCTGTGGATTCAAAATCACCAAGGGTCTTTACGGATTTAGAAGAATGTTCTTCTGCTGTAAAAAGTACAGGGAAATCCATTTCACTCGCATTACAGGCGAAGGCCAATGTTCAGAAACGTGAAGGCAAAAAAGTAAGTGGCAGCAGAAATTTGGTGAGCCAGAATGAACAGAATGAGTTTACTTCAACCCCGTTGTTCCAAAGTCAACCGAGTATGCTTAAGAAACCATCTACACATGGTTCAAGAGTGTTCCGACAAAATAATCAGAAACAAAATTGTGTTCCTGAAAGAGGAAAATCGCCTTCAGTGAAGCCCTTTGCTTCCAACTCACAAGGTGGTGGGAAAGCGCTCAGTGGTGATTCTTCTTCTGCAAGAAAAAAGAACTCGAGTAAACTTGCGGAAACCTCTAAGGTCGGTTCCAGGATGTCAAGTTTAGAGGGTAAAAATGATAGAACTGATTTATCATATTCTAGTTCTGAAAATGTTTCCCGTAAGAAACGATCTACTGATGGGGATTACCAGTACGAGAAAAATCAGGCCACTCATAGCAAAATGATTCAATCCAGTTCTCTTGTGGACAGGCCAATTAGTTGGGATAAAGATAACAGAAGGAGGGGAACGGACATTGTTTCTTTTACATTCACTGCTCCAATGACGCGATCCGGACCTGGCTCTGAGAGCTCGACAGAGGTTGGGGATAAATGTAAAAAGACACTGGTGAGCTCAGATGGTTTGAATGTTTCAAAGTTCTCTTTCCCAGGACATAATATTTTGCAAGGCGAGGCATTAAGCACTATTTTGGAGCGAAAGCTAATAGAACTGACACATGTTGTAGAGTTTTCCCAACATAGAGCAGAGATGGCAAGTAGTTCTTTATCGAATTTTCAAGATTTGGAGCCTGGTTTGAATGACTCGACAGCCTCAACCATGTTACAGGATGGCAAGACCAAAGATGGAATTCGGAAATATAATCTGGTTAGCCAATGTGACTCTAGCTTTTCAACAGATCTTCAGGGATTCAAAACAAGAAATCAGTGTCAGGTATATGTTAAATGCTTATTGTTTTTAGTTTTGATCTTAATTTATTGAGAATATATCTGTTCAACTGAGCAATGATTTTCCGGACACGTATTATCTAGGTATCTATTCCTTCTATTCTCCTACAAAATTTTCATAAATGTTCAGCTAATCAATTTAAGTTCATGTTAATAAACAGGGAATGAAAGAAGAAATGGACCACCAAGGGAGCATGGTTTATGAAGCCAAAAATTTACTGGATCCTTGGCTTCCTAGTCCAGTTTCCGTTCTTGAGCAGTCTTCCTTTGCAGAAAGTAGCAGTTCTTTGGATACTGTAGATAGTACTAGTACAACAGGTATAAGATGTGACCTCAATATTAATGTGGTCATGTATCGATCGTGATCTTTTTTGGTTTTCACAAGTTGATATGTGTAAGAATTTGGGGCTCCAATAACCAATTTCCGGGCTTAGAAAACAACTAAACGAACACCACACTACCAAGGCTCGACCCAAAACTTCTACACCTTGTTTGTTCCAAGTTTCATCCCCACAAAGGAGATATGGTGGTGGTGATGGCAAGCCCACAAAGGGAAGAAGGAGAAGAGAATAACAATGGTTGGAACTCACCTAGAAATTCACCAAGAACCGGCTACCTCTCTCTCTCTCTCTCTCGGCTACCCTCTCTTCTCCACTCTCTTGCACACACTACACACACTAGAAAGGGGCTGGAATGGGGGGAATAAAAGGGGGTCAATTAGGTCACTAAAATTTGGGCCAAAGTCCACTAAATGGGCTACTAAATAATTCCCACAACTAACCACACAAATGGGCTAACAACATAACCATTCAAAACCAAACTTGGGCCATCCAAAAGTATAGGTCGTTTCCAAGTCGAGCCAAGTCTATGGTGTCGCTAAATAATCCGACAACTGTTTTAAATCATCGTCCGGATTTATTGAGTATCAAAAAACCCAACAATATGAATAGAGTTCGTAAATGGAAATGAACTATGGCTATGAACTTATAATCTGATGATATTTAAGACAGTAATTTGAACTAACTGTACATTTATTACCAATTCCAGGTAGCAGGCAGTGTTCATCAGTTCAAGTTCAAGAAGTGCTGGGTACATATTCTTTGAAGAAATTCGTTCCAAGTGAAGGAGATGCCGAGTTATCAGACTCAGCTTCTTCAATTTCCTTACCTGTGACTGATTGTGGAAAGTCAACAGAATGGGAACTAATATATGTGAAGGAGGTACTGGGTAACATAGAGCTGATGTTCAAGGATTATGCATTAGATCAGGCTCGTGAACTTATAAATCCAAGTCTTTTTTATCAGCTGGAAAGTCAGAAAGGAATGTTGAATGGTTATGATCTTGTGCCAAGAATAAGCCGAAGGCTTCTTTTTGATTGTGTGAGTGAATGCTTGGAGTCGAAATGCAAAGGATATGTAGGAGGGGGATGCAAAATGTGGGTGAAGGGTATTTCCGTGATTAGAAGAAATGAGAGGTTAGCTCATGATGTATATAGTGAGATTCTTGGTTGGAGTTCAGTGCGAGATTACATGGTTGACGAACTTGTAGATAAGGACATGAGTAGTCGATATGGAAGATGGCTCGACTTTGAAATTGAAGCATATGAACTCGGAATAGAGATCGAGGATGGGGTCCTTAATTCTTTGTTAGATGAAGTAATTGCTGATATATTGGTGCTCTAGCATAGTTTGGATTAATCTTCTTTTAGTACTGTTTCTAAGTTCCTTTAATGTGTGTTTCAATTAAGTATCCAAATTCATGGTTCATAAGCAGTATATTGCAATAACAGAGCAAATTTTCTGAACTTTTGTCAAATCCTACAACTTTCTTCCTACTTAAATCGAAGGAGAATATTTCTGTAACTGTACATTATCTCATAAGTTATTTTTGTAATTTACCCACACAATAAATGACTCGTTCTAGAAAAATGTGTTTCAAAAGTAATGGTTAATTACAAAGAAGTCCCATACTTTGGCATTAGCTAAAATAAGTCCCCAAAACATATATTGTATTGAGATGACATAAAATACACAAGGTTTCACTCATGTACAAGCAGGCCTTCGAGGTGGCAGTTGCTGACGTGGTGTTTTCTGCATCAAATTTTAAAGAAATCAAATTCATATTATTCATATTTATAACATAAATAATAATAATTATGATGATGATGATGATGATGATTACCTTTAATTTTGGTCTCAATGTCTCTATAGCCACTGTTAATTGTGGATCAACTCCTGCACCTTGCTGCAATTTATGTAATTTGTGGAACCCTCAACTTATAATAAAGCTATTTTCTTGCCTAATTTTAGAGCATCTCCGAAATGGTATAAAATAGAGACCTTATAATCGCATTCTCTAGTCCAATTGTTGTTTTTGTTTTTATATTCCTGATTTATCCACCATGCTAGTCTGGTTTAAATCTTCAAAGTGACGGGAAATCTCTCTAGTGAAGAGATGCAATTCCATTTTTTGACGGAATGTGTGAAAAAAATAATTTAAATTTACATATTTTTTTACAGCCACAAAAGGCCAAAAATGAATTTACATCTTTTTATTGGAGCAGAATTTGAATTTAGATTCATCGGGATTTAAATGGTGATGTAAAAATAAATTTGGAGATTTAATTTACACTAAAATTTAAACCACCATTAAAGATGTTCTTAGCTTTCTAATCAAAAGTTCTAGTTGAGAAACAATACCTTGAATAAAGCCCAATCTGCCGAGTCAAAAAAGGCACGCTCGTTGTCCTACATGGAAGAATAAAACCTTTTAGCTTTAGCCCCAAAAAAAAAAAAAAAAAAAAAAAAAGGATTATTTATTTTTGGACAATATTAAATGGAAAGAAGACAAGAAATATGTATAACTCGAAAATCGTACTTACCTTCGAGATTAAAGGTTTCTTCTTAGGCATGAGTCCACCATACTTTTTACCAATTGATGTATCCTGCAATTAGAAATTAAAGAAACGATTTGAGTACAAGTGACTTTTTCTTTTTCCTAAACCTTACCATTTTTTTTTTAGTGTCAAAGTTAGTGTACCTTCAGCATTTTTGTATGATTAAACTATTTGTACAGCAACAAAAGTTTACTCCTCGCTTTACAGACGAATATGTGTGATTGGATTAACGAGTATTTTGTAAAATTAAGAAAATTAGTAGATGACATCATAGACGTTCCGAAACGTGCTGAGTTTGTGAATGCCCACGTATGACGTGTGATGCTCATGTTTTGTTTGAACAATCAATAGCTTGCGTGTATGCTCGTGTGTCCATCCAAGCTCATAGTGTTGAGACCACATCATTTGTTGTTTTAAAACATTGTCAAAGCTCGTTTGATTAAATGTAACTTTTCGTTTTCGAACATGTTTGAATTTCATTGTTTATTCTTACTTACAAAAAAAATAATTGTTTTGAGATTATCTCTTTTCTTGCTGTTTACACAGTATGTAAAATCAAGAAAAATGGATTTTGGAAAATTAAGGGGCCAAAAACAGATAGTTTGAAGGAGTACCTCATGGTCTTTGGAGAAGGCAATAAGATTTTCTTCACTTGTATTGCAGTCAGCCATTTAAGCACCCTGTAACATTAGTCACCATTAATATTTTATGAGAGAGAGAGAGAGAGAGAGAGAGAGAGAGTTACCTTGAAGCAGAGAAAAACTGAGCAAACAAAAGAAAAAGAAAGAGATGGAAAACAAAGGAGATGCTTGTGTGTATATATAGAGGGTTTTAATGTCGGTGAGTAACTTATGAACCTTGAAGGAACTCTCAGGCTAAACTGATAATTTAAAGGGATCAAGATGAAGATAAGTTGGTCCATGGTGTGGTGGGGTGGGGAATGGGAATGAGAATAAATAATACACACTAGGTGTAGGAGATTATTGGACTACAAATTTGATTTTTAGTTAAATTTGTTAAAACATCGACATCAAATTGGTCCTTGACTTAACCTATATCGTACAATTTTTCTTAATTGCCGATTACGAAGCTTTCGAATATGATGTCATATCTTTTTCATAAGATATAACGACACGTGAATTGATAATTATATTATTCACATTTTTTTATTATCTTAGATAAATTTAATTATTTCGATGGATGCACTGGGAAGTAACTTTTTACTCTCTTCATTTTACTTTTTTTTTTTTTTTTTGGCTGTATTTGAGCTTTGAATAAAATTGAAATAAAACTATTTTGTGTGTTTATTGTCTTTAATTTAATTAATTAATTAATTGATTATGAGTCAATATCACAGTAGCCCAACGGCTAAGAAGCCTGTTACAATAATTACAATCTTAATTTTCATAATGACAATATTGAGTCTTTGACTCTTTGGGTTGGCACCACCATGTATGTAATGCCAATATTAATATTAATATTAATATTCATAATCAATAAAGGACTTCGAATTGACATTCACGGCAAAGAAGATAAAAGAATCATTTTTTTCCTGTTTCTCAAGATCTGCCGTCAAATAATACAAATTTTTGTATAGTATAAGTTTTTCGAACATCTAGAACAACTTCTCCAAAATTGTTATTAATTGCATTTGCATTTATTTTATTTCCATTTCTTTTAATATCTTGTAAAGAGCGGTTTTTTTTTTTTAACGGAAATAAAATAGGATGTTAATTACATTGACAACAAATTCATTTCGACGTTATCAACTTTACTTCTAATCTAAATCTCCGAAATTTAAAGCCTTCAACGCCTAAGGTCGCCTAAGACTTTATGTCCTCCATGGTAGTTTGGAGGGTAATTGTATGTTTAATATAGCGAACGTGAATATTGCGTTTGCCCATTGTAATTCTTCTATTTCAAAACTATCCTTGATGCTCGTATGCTCGCAGCTTTCATATCAGTTTTAATCCTACGTCGTGCTCCATCCACTACATGAACTTCCTTGGTTGCAACCACTCGTTTCTCTAAAACCCGTTTCTAAGCTAACGCTAGGGAGGCAAACACGAGTAGAGTGTGGGTCCCATCCATGTCTGATGTGTTTCCACATCGATGTACATACTTAAGGAGAGGGTGTCTCTATTTGTGGATGAAACCCTAATCGTATTGTCCAGTAATGTAGACTTTTTCAAAAGAGTAATGTTATTTGTCGTTAGTGATGACCATCACTATGTAGTAATACAACGACGTTAAATTATCGTGTCTAATTGAATATGGGGAAATGAGATCCATTGGATCTATAATTCAATATCATTTAAACATGATTATAGTAACAAATGATGACAAATATCATTGCACTTTTCATAGTTTTTAGGAGTGAAAAGGGGACTGAAATTGTAGTTGGAGGAGCATGTATTGAACTCTCCTTGAAAGCTAGTAGAACTCGGGCAAAATCCAAATGGATACACAATTGGGCCCTTGTAAATTCTATAAGTCCGGCCCAGAAAGCCTCTTATTTGATTGGGCCTCACGTTCATTTTTGTCATTGGCACATCGGCTACATAATCTTGGGGATATCATCTAACAAGTAGCTCTCCTCCTACGAGATAAATTTAAATATACACGTTATTTTAACCAACAATAATAAATTACATAATTTTGGGGGTACAAGTTCTTGTTGATGTCCCAGCAAAAGAAGCCCCGCTCGGACCAAACCTTCGCTTCAATTGATTGATTCGAGCTCATCACCAAGTTAAAAATCTTGTAAACTTCAAACGTGGGATTCAATTCCCCTTCGAGAAAATTACCCGAAGACATCTTTTTACGTTTTAGTTTTTGTTTCGCGTGGTTTTTGGATCGCTAACAATTAAAAGGGAAATCAGACGATTGTGTAAGGAACAAACCTCTTGAGACAAAGTCTCAAAAATGAGTGTTTTTATTGGCGAACGAAGATTTACAATCAGAAATGAACAGAATGTCTCTAAGGGACGCAAGCACACGAGTACTAAAAGAAGGAAATTAAAGTTATACTAAGAAATTGAAATTACATATTCTCTGTTGATAGTTTTTGATTCGTGGTCCTTTTCTCCATGTCTCTTCTTCCTTTTATACTATTCTGATGGTCTTCTTTGTGGTAAATCGTTTGGAAACTGCTTGACCAATCCATAACTACCCACTTCCTTCATGGTGGCTGGGCAATCATGGAACTGTCATATCTAACTGTTGCCATCATGTTGTTGTCGTCCAACTGCTCCCAACTGGGCTCCTAGAATTGTGGATCGTGACGAAAGTACTCGATATCCGTTTCAATAACCATCGTTCTGAGTAAATAAAATGTTTGACGTGGCTACAACCTGGGGCGATTCGAAGGTCTGGGCGATGATAGACTCGTTGCTTTGGGCAACGGCAGGGTATTCCATTCGTGCAGATTTTGGGCGTTGCGCAGGTTTGGGCGATGCCATTACCAATTCGGCGGGCCTTTATCTCGCCAACACTCCAACTTGGACCTTTGTCTTAATTTTCTTTAATTGTGTTTTACTCCTTGGGCCATTCAGATTGGACCGCACTTTTAGTGAGTCAACAGTTTTATTAGACATTAACTTTTATGTTTTCAAAATCTTAAAAATACAATTTATAGTAAGTTACATATGAACACTTCTTCGAGATGTCGGAATTCATGTTGATTTGAGATGTTGGAATTGAATTAAGTCTGACAATAGCATATCGTGGAGGGTGGGGCCAGTGAAAGATACAGTATATACTCAATCGCCGGCTGCATTTCTTTATCCTGTACCTATAGACATTTAGGCCCTGTTTGAGCCCCATTTTTTCCTCATTAAAATGAAAAATATGACCGTTATCCATCACATCAACATTTAAATTCAAATTTTCTATCTCTTATGTGGGGCCCATAACGGCTATATTTCTCATTCTCATTTTTCTAATAATGTGGCTCAAACGGGCACTTAATCTTCCTCTTTATTTGCTAATCCGTACCATACAACAAAATGATTTGATCGACACCTTTTGACGTGTTCAACTTTGTCTCTACAATTTCTACAATTCAATAATTCCAAAAAAGAATATGGGAAAATAGTTTTTAAATGCCAACTCTCTTTAAAATAATTATTTAAAATAGTTATAAAAATGTTTAGGTTCGGACGAATCAAATTCTTGAATAACTACAAACACATGATACTATATAACTGCACTCAATGTGAATAAGAGAAAATTACGTAGACGTTCTCAAAATATCAAACTATAATATTTTGCTTGTCCTCGTATTTTAAAAAATTACAAACTCCTTCCTTAAGCAAAGAACAAATATTAATGATTGAACGTGCAACTATTATGAAATGTTTTATAAGTGTTGTAAAAGTAATATTTGAACTAGCGACAATGAATGTTAAATAGGGCTCGAGCATCTGCCCCAAAATGGGGCTCGGTGCCGGCTCGAGCTTTTCCGAACCGAGCTATGAGCGGCCCGAGCCTATGACCCATGTTGCCATCCTTACTTCAAGCTTTTAACCCTATTTGGTAGATAATTTTTAGAATAGATTTTGGGAAAAATAATTTTTTTAGAATAGTTAAAAAGTAAGAACAAAATTATGGGTCCATGCGATTTTTTTAATTGAAAAATATGTGATTAGAAATAAATTTAATAAAAAATAACTTTTTTTTAAAATGAGACGAAGCTGGGAGCTTATAATCTTATGCTTAGCCAATTTTATTCCATTATCATATTTCAATTACGGTACTTTACTTTTTGAACTTGAAAATCACGAGTGTATATATATAAAAGATGTCTCTAATTTGGACAATTTGAAATAGGAAAAAAAAAAAAAAAGCAACTTTATTATTATTCGTTTATGATGTTTGAAGTTCCTGTTTGACATCTGTTATCATTAAATTTTTTTTTCTATTTCTTTATTTCAACCACACATTTCTCAAATAAATCACTGTTTGGTACACATTCTTATTTAAATTCTCATTCTTCTATTCATTTTCAACCACACATTCTTCAATAAAATAATATTTTTCATCACATTAACAATTTTTCCTTATTTTTCAACCACACATTCTTTATCAATTTATTATTCCAAAATAATGTGGCTCAAACACACCCAAAATAATATTACAAACAAATCTAAAACTTTTCATCACTTTTCCACAATACATTATCTCATCAATCACTATTCCAAAATTTCCATTCCCATGAATGTCAAACACATTATACATATGTAGAATAAGGTTATTTCCGATGACAAAAACAAATAAGCCAAAAATGTTACATCATAATATTGCAATGAGATGGAAAATTGAATCAGATTGTACCCGTTTGGCCCACATTAAATTATAATTTATTTTTTCTCTTTTCTTATTAATCACACATTTTCCAATAAGATAATATTACACATAAACCTAGAAATTCTTCATTTTTTAAACACATTTTCTCAAAAATTACTATTCCCCTCATTATAACGTGGAATAATGACGACCAAACGGATGCTTAAAACTTGATTTGTTAATGTGATGTATATTTTATTTTTATCTTTCTATTTAAATATCTTAAAAACTCACAAGGAAGTTATTTTCAACTGCAATTGAAAAAAAAAAAATGGTTAGTAAGAAATTAATTGCATTTCACTCTTTTATAAATTTCAATCAATATCGGAAATTAATTTCAAGCATATATTTATAAACAGTACTCAAATAATTCACATATTTCATAGACCCACCACCTTTCTTTTTCTATAAATTTGATAAAATTGCTGCAGTAGTCTCTGAAGTTCAACCTATAAGTTATTGTAGATCAGTAAATATATTTTACTAGTAAGACGTCCTTAATCTTTGCATACACTGCACATTGGTCCTCAAGACATTGATCTGGTCAACTCACCATTAAAAAGTCAAGTGTACTACACATAAAACCGCGAGAGCGATAAAATACTATGAGATATTTTGAAGAAAAAATTTGAACAAAATATATAATGAAAACGAAAATAACTTAGCCCATGTTTGATTGAAATTAAAATAAAATTTTTAGTATATTTTGATAAAAACTGATAAATTGAAAAGTGATGGATCCTATGGAAATGTGACTAAAATTAATAGTTGACTTTGATTTGACTAAATGTAGTTTTTTTTTTTTTTTTTTTTTTTTTTTTTGTGACGTAGGAACTCGCAGTCGCTACCCACCAACGTAACTCCGACCACTATGAATGCATATTGGGTAAATTTCGCTCCATGTGCAGTAATCCGCAAACCACACAGAAGAGGTAAACCGTATTAGGCAAGTTCGGTGCGCAGAGTTTGACCGAGGAAGTGTTGGCAGGGGATTCGAACTCATGACTTTTAATCTCTGCGTTCACATGCTCCACTAATTCGACCACCCTCGAAGGGGGATTAAAATGTAGATTTTAATCCTACCAAATAAAGGGTTTAGTAACTTGGTATTTTCACTAGGGATGAACCATTCTAAAATAATTATTTAGCAAATTCTTTTTGGTTCTTCACGTCATTACCTATAAAACATTACATTTTACACTGAACTAAAATTTTCAGCACCCTAGAATATAATTTTTGTTCCACTCGACTTTCCTACCTCCACTCTCATCTCCAATCCCTGGTCAGTTTTTTGGGAGGACTCTATTATCTTGATTGTTATTCGTCAACTCATTTACCCTTTGAACTTCCCTCTAATTTTACCTTCTCTACCCTTTAAGCCTGACTTTTGGATTTCTAATGACAACATGGATCGGAACTTATGTGACTATTAAAGTGCCAAAAAAGAAAATGTTGAGGGTGTAAACGTTAAAAATGAAAAGGTGAAGATCCTTTCTCATAATTTAATATATCGTGGACATGTACTGAATTTTCCATTCAAAGAACGAGAAAATAAACTAGGAAGACTTCTTTCCCACTCGACCGTCTCTCATTTTCATCTTCCATCGAAATCAACAAACATCGTATTGAATTTGATTTGCTCTTCTCAGTCAATCACAATCTTAATTCTTCTGTTCCATTTCAAAACACTACAACAAATCAATCCGTTTTTATTGGGGAATTTAGCTTCTCGGAGTTGTAACTGGAGTGTGGAATGATCGATTAACTTGCTTGATTTAATTGAAACTACAGTGTTGTTGGAGAACTTGGAGTATGGAATATTTGAGCAATTACTGAAATGGAGAGCGGTATACCGGGTGGACTCGATGGGTCCGAGATTCATGGGTTTCGTACCATGGCAGGTATAACACAGATATGAGTAAATCTATCTAGAAGACATGTCTTTCCTTGTGTATATTCGGTAATTTATTTTATGAAGTTTTAATCGTTCGAGTATTTTCTGTCGCTAGGTCCACTTCCAATGGGCGTTGTGGGTTTTACTGTATCATCTCGCAATAATTTAGCACTAAGATTTGATATAGGAAGAAAGTATATGATTAATTGTTCCATTTATTCTTCTTCTTTTACTTTAGATTGTTTTTGTTGAAAACATAAATTAAATAAATAAGTTTGACTCGTAGTCCTAGCTTCAAATTTTGCCACCACCAATTTATGAAAAGGACAGGATAACTAAGCAAGCAATACACAATTTATTAGAACTTAATGCAAGAAAAAATAATACTTGACTGACCAACTATTGCAAAATGCCAAAATATACGGCATTTGTGCATGCAGACCAGGGCACACTCAGGTTGACTATGATGGATTGGGTTAAAGCAATATCAAATTGTATTGAGTTATTATGTATGTCGTATGAAATGTAGAGTCAACAGCATTCAAGTGAGTTGCAATATACTATTTGGACTGCCTTTGACATTATGAGCATGTTTGAGCCACACTTTCTGCTAAAAATGCATTCTAGAATATTGATTTGAAGAGGATGTGTGGTTAAAAAATGGAGAAATGTTTTGGGCTGGCGTGTGATATTATTTTATTGAAGAAGTCTTGGTTGAGAATAAGAGAGAAAAATGTATTTTGGAAATAATGGGACCAAACAAGGCTATAATGTTGAAATCAATTTTTATAATCTATCTTGAAACATGTTGACTAGAGTGTTACCAAGGCATAATGTCTCTATTAATTGATTGATTCATATTTGTATGTGCTTATGTGTTACTATATGCTTTTTAATGATAAAATAAAGGCGTTCCATATTCTTGTTCATTTTAATATTTTTTGAAGTTTTAATTTCCGATCCCTGGTGCATTGATAGATTTGGACATCGGTAATATGATGGAGGAAGCCAAGACCAGATGGCTCAGACCAAATGAGATTCATGCGATTCTGTGTAATTACAAGTATTTCAGCATTAATGTCAAGCCTGTGAATTTGCCAAAAAGTAATACATTTGTATGTTTATGTTTTTCCATACATTTTTTGATTGATTAAAAACAAATTTTATTTGAAGGGTTCCATTCTTTCATCTAAAGAGGCAAATATGTATGTATTTGGGATGATGTGGGTTAGGAAATTTATGGTAGGTTCTAATTTATAGCTTAACTTGATTTTATTTCGATGAAATAGGTGGCACAATTGTATTGTTTGACCGTAAGAAGCTGCGGAATTTTCGGAAAGATGGCCATAACTGGAAGAAGAAAAAGGATGGACGAACTGTCAAAGAAGCTCATGAACACTTGAAAGTAAGGGCTTTCTACTCTTGAATGTGTTATATGATGCCAAAATATTATGTGTATGTTATGTTGGTTACTTCTTTTTTGGTATATCTTATGTGTACTGATTAGTTTTGGATAAAAATGAATCCTTTTGGCTTCAACTTGAACTCCAAAATATACTCATGTATATTATCTTAGCCAAATTCAATTAGTTTGTGACATCTACAAATGTTGAAGCTCATTTGTATTAGGGATTCCATCAATTTGCAACCTGGAAATCTTCTCCATGGTTTTAACATATACAGGGCCAATGGTGCTTTTTATCCCTATGGAAATGGAAATGGAAATGGTAACCCTGGCATGTTGGATGTAGGGCTGTAAGCAAAAACCGCCAAACCGGAAAATTGAACCAAAACCGCATTTTAGAAACCGTCGGTTTGGTGCCATGTGAACCCGTCAACGAAATGGTTTTAAACCAAACCAAACCGGTCAAAAACGGTTTAGTTTAGGTTTGAGAATTTTAATTGCGGTTTAAAACCAAATCGGACCGGCGAAAAATATAAAAATAAAAATAATGAATTTTTTTGAAAATTCATCTAAATATACAAAATTCAATAGTTTTGTCATTTGTATTTATTTTTGTCAATTTATAATTTTCTATTACATATATATTATTATTACCAAATAATCCTAATTTATATCTAATAATCTCAAGACTAGCATAATTTATCAAAAACAATTTTCCTCTTTAGAATTCAAATTTCTACGGTTGCTTCTGAGTCTGCATTCTCAAATGGAGGTCAGATACTTGATTCCTTTAGGTGCAAGGATGGTCGAGGCTTGTATATGTGGAAAGAATTGATTTCAAATTAAGAATGAACTTATAGTGCTGCATCAATATTTAGATGAAGTAGAAGCATTTGACGATTCAATGAAAGTTGTGGCATGTAGTTTATATTTTCTATTATCATATTTTTAAAAATTCTCTTATCTATCTAGTATCTAATACTATGATGATATAACGAATACATTTGTTTGACAATGGAGACTATGAATCACGCGTGACAACAATTGGTGTTTGAGTATATGCAAGAAACTGAATTCGTAACAATATACAACAGTAAGCTTGTGTAATTGTTATGTTTAGATATTATAAACAATGGATGGGTGTCCCAAATGAAGTGATTGTATCTCGTGGAGGATCATGGCTTGAATGAAAAGATGGCAAGAGGAATGGGAATTATCAGAAGACGATTGAAATTATTTTTCCCTGGATTTAACTTTACTTCATTGGGCGACGACTTGGAACCATAGAGCAATCCGTTTATTCCTTATGTGCAATCTCACGCAGTTAGTTAAAGACGAGTGATTTTATAGAAAGCTGCACTTCATGGACTTTCTGTCATTTGTTTTCTAATTTCTGGCCAAAACTCTTGACCCCTTTTCCTCCTTCACACCGACAAACGTAGAAGTACTCTTAAGGAATGGTTAGGGTTATTCTAAAAAGATTTACGTCATATACTTGCCGTCATCTTTCCATGGACCGTGGTTCTTTTTACCCACTATAGCTCCATTCTTGTTTTTGCATCTTGGGATAGATTAGGAATATGTCAACAAGATTTCATTTCTAAGCAACTGTCTTTCCGTAGTTTCTGCAAGAATTTCACACGAGGGATTATTGATTTTCTCTTCCTTTGAGTTTTCACTGCTGTGTTTTGTATTCTCCACTGCTATCTTTGATGAATCTTGCTTACATTGCTAAGATATGAAACTCATGTCATTTTTTCCCACTGTCACACCAGTTGATTTTAGAGATTTTCATCAACCGGATCTGCAGTACAAGTTACCACTAATTTTGGTTGTCATACAGGTTGGTAACGACGAAAGGATTCATGTATACTATGCACACGGAGAAGATAACCTGACTTTTGTTCGCAGATGTTACTGGCTTCTTGACAAGTATGGAATTCTAAACCTGTGAAATCTAAGTCTTGGCCTGATCTTTATGTTTTTTGCTTATTGCTTCTACATTAACCATTACAAACACCTTTATGGACTATTACTGAACATGAGAAGCCTGATCATATAAAACTTTAATTGTCGTCAGTAATTGTTTTGCAGGTCACTTGAACATATTGTCCTTGTTCATTACCGTGAAACTCAAGAGGTTTGCTTCTTACTAACTGCAATTTAATTCTTTGTGTATTATAATCTTCATATATGTTACCAACTTACCATGCTGATATATGAAATAATGCTTTTGGAAAGACAACACATCTCTATGAATTGGTGATCCTATTCTGGTTGTAAGAACGAATTTGTAGAGAATAATACATGAGTAATTGTTAACTATCGTTCAGCTTAGATATGCTTATGCATGTGTGGAAAGAACTTGCATACTCACTGAAGTTCATTCGTTTGGTTTCAAGTATTAAATTCTCTAGATATTAGCTCTAAAGCTGCATAGTCATTTAGCGTAAAAAGGTAATACCAGGCCAGTTGCATTTGCCACCTGTACTTTTCTTGCTGATTGCTTATACTTGAAGTCTCTACTTATCATAAATGAAAATTGTTTAGTCGTATGTGGTTCAACTTCTCGACTTTTCATAATAATTGTTCTTATTTGTGTGGCTTGGACTGCTTTAGATGTGCCTTTTGCTTTCTTTGGACCACATGCCTTTTTTTATGCATATATGTACCCTCGGCCGACAAATATTTAGTAGCTACCGAGATTAGCTGCATGGAAATTTATTTCCTTTCTTTGACAGATCAAAGACCATAGGTTGTATGTGAATACCTCAAGGTCAAGATAAATGGTTAGGAGCTTTGGTTTTTGAGCATTATATATGTTTCACTCACTTAAAATCTCATTTACAAATATTTCTAATCTGGATGAAACTTGGGTTATGATTAACTCATCATACAGTTTCAGGGTTCTCCAGCCACACCTATGAATTCCAATTCTTCTGCTGTCTCTGACCCATCTGCTCTTTGGCCTTCAGAAGAATCTGATTCCACAGTTGACCGGGCATATGACGGCAGACCACAATCAGGTGAAATTAATATATAGACGATGATATCATCTTTTACCATTCGAATGAAAATATTTGGTCCATGTATAAAATCATTTTCTTACTCATTGTACTTTTCCAAATAAAATAAAATAAATTTATATTAGCAGGACTTTGATGTCTTTGACGTGATTTCTTCCTTGAATATGGCTAATGTTGAAGTACTTTTTTCTCAATTATTTTCCAGTGAATAATGACGGTATGACTATAAAAAATCATGAACAGAGACTTCATGAGATAAATACACTTGAATGGGATGAGCTTCTGGTGCCAATTGATCCAAAGAAGCCAATTACACCTCAAGAAGGTGATGAACACGATATTTTTAAGCGTTTGCATTTGTAATATAAGGTTCTAATGGACATGCTGATCATTTACTTTATTCGTGCGTGCAATTTTCTGGTTACAGGGAAAACTTCAGGCTTTGATTTACAGAATCAATATCAAATGAGCAATTTCAAAACTAATGTAAGCGAACTGTTGATTTTAATGTGTATCTCATATTCTGAATACATCCTTGTTTTCTTGTGTGTAAAGCTACTGAAGGAAGTCCTTCCAATTTTGCATTTCTTTGGTGTGGGTATGAGAATTACTCTTGCAGGCATTTACTATTGAATATATACGCATTTTATCTTCGAAAACTAGACCATATCCTTATAATAAACCTGTCCTGATGCTCTAAAACTTAGCATAAATGGGTAATGAATTGCCATAAAGAGATCTTGCTGTCTAATTTTTGCTTTTTCTGATTAACAGTGGTGTATGAAAGTGAATGTCCTTTTGGTTAGTGTACCTTGTTTCACGAGATCATATACAGTTGGTGAAAAGTTCCTTTGTCATATAACATTGTAGTACGCGTGAAACTTTTATTACAACCTCTACATAGAGGCTTTGATTTTGCACATTCTTGATTTGGTTTTTGTGTTTTGTTCCTTTATCTTTGCTTGAAGTTGACTGATGCATAGATCCACATGTGCGTATTCATTTGCGCGGTTAATTCAGTTATTTCTGGTATTTTCATGTTGCTGTTTCGTATGCTTTTAATGTGAATGGAAATTTTGGGCGAGCTGCCTACTCATTTTTGCATTTAATTATTTTGCTACTTTTCTGATCAATCATGTCACTAAATTGTTAAATTGCTCGTGTCTCTTTGATCAATTTGAAGATAGAACATTGTGACATTTTTGTCAATTGAAAATTTATAAGGTTTTTCTCTATAACAATGCCTAATTTTCAAAAAGTTATGCCCAGAAAGTTCTAACAATCTTTCTGGGCATGTTACTGAAAGTAATTCAATCAGCTCAATATTTTTCAATAATATGTCCTATTGGACAATGGGAAGTGAAGTGATTGTGAATTTGCAGAATGCAGTTCCTGGACTGAGGTCAGTGGGTGGACGTGATTCTTTAGATAATTTGAGCCAAGATGCTTTGCAAACACAGGATAGTTTTGGAAGGTGGATAAACTATATAATTGCTGATTCCCCAGGATCAGTAGATGATCAAACTCTGGAAACTTCAATTTCAGCTGGTTATCAACCCTTCACTCCTCCCATGAATGATAACCATGGCTCATCTGTTTTTGGGCAAATATTCAACATAACAGATGTCTCACCTGCGTGGGGTCTTTCAAATGAAGAAACAAAGGTTCTTTTGCTTGTCACTTTTACCTCGTACTATTTGCATGAAAGTAATAAACTTGTATACATGTTACTCTTTGAGAATAAATTGAGACACATTTTTTTCCCTTGCAAACAGAGAGTAATCTTTTCATAATAGATATTGCTTCTATTTCAGAATAATGTCTTGTGCTTGTTTTTGTCTATATTTAAGATTTGATCAGTTCAACCTTTTGAACCCAATATGATTTTGGAAGGCAATGTTTGATATTTATTTTATTATCACATCACTGTTCATCTCTTTTGTATGTTTATGATACTTAACAAAGACAATTATTATAGATAGCCCTTTGCTGAATAACGATCATTATTGTGCAGATCTTAGTGGTTGGGTTTTTCCATGAAGGACAAGTACCCGTACCTGAGTCCAATGTATTCCTTGTCTGTGGAGATTCTATGGTCCCTGCAGTAGCTGTTCAATCTGGAGTGTTTCGTTGTTCAATTTTGCCTCAATCTCCTGGATCAGTGAATCTGTACTTGAGTTTTGATGGCCACACACCAATTAGCCGAGTTTTGACCTTTGAGTTTCGTGCTCCTTTGGTAAAGATGACTCCTCCAGAAAATAATTCTGATTGGGAAAAATTTCGATTTCAGACGAGGCTTACTTATTTGTTGTTTTCATCATCCAAGAGCCTGAATATCGTTTCCAGTAAAGTACCACAAAATGCCTTAAAAGAAGCCAAAGATTTTGCTCAGAAAACGTATATTATCTCTGATAGTTGGAAATATTTGATGGAATCAATTAAAGATGCCAAGATGTCTTTCCCTCGGGCAAAAGATAGCTTGTTTGAGTTGACCTTGCAGAATAGACTACATGAATGGTTGATAGAAAATGTATTAGCAGGGAGCAAAATTTCTGAACGTGATGAACAGGGTCAAGGTGTAATTCATTTATGTGCCATTCTAGGTTATACATGGGCTGTTTATCCGTTTTCATGGTCCGGCCTGTCGATGGATTATCGAGACAAATTCGGATGGACAGCTCTTCATTGGGCTGCATATTATGGAAGGTACAGTTATGCTCTCTACATGAAATGGCAGAATGTATTCTTCCAGTTTCTGTTTTCCATCTATATGTTCCTCTCCATGAGTGCGCTTATTATTGAGCATTTGTTTGCATATGTTTGTTAGTTTGTGTGTGGTAAGATAATTATCCAAAATTAGGCTTTGTAATGATGTTATATGTGAGATACTGGAGTAACAATATTGTAGGAATACTGTTGAAAATTTTTAGTATTCTATTTGAGCATTCACGTCAGTGGACTTTTTTCAAAGTTCTCGAAAACATCATATTTTGCATGTTTGGCTTAGCTTATAAAAAGTAAAGCTTATATGTAAACTAAAGCTTTATAAGTAAACTAAATATGTTTGACTAGCATAAAAAAGTTATTTTTTTTTCTTATTTATAAGTAAAAATGTTCCTTATTTTGTCAGCAATGTATAGGGATTACCGTCAAAATAGTAACTTATTTCCAACTTTGACCGACTAAACGACTTATTTACCTTGCTCTGAATGAATATAAATGACTTATTTCCTGCCTGACTTACTTTTTTTTTTTTAGTTAAGTAATTTTTTAAGATTAGCCAAACCTTTCCTTGTGTATGATCGAGATAATTATTTTCAGGGAGAAAATGGTGGCAACCCTTTTATCTGCTGGGGCAAAGCCAAATTTAGTCACGGATCCAACAACACAAAACCCTGGTGGATGCACTGCTGCCGATCTTGCTTCTATAAATGGTCATGATGGATTAGCAGCTTATCTTGCTGAAAAGGGCTTAGTTGCACATTTTAAGGATATGACATTGGCTGGAAATGTCAGTGGGTCGCTGCAAACCACAACAAATGATTCAGTGAACTCTGAAAAATTCACGGAGGAGTTGTATCTGAGGGATACTCTGGCAGCTTACAGGACAGCTGCCGATGCAGCTGCACGTATTCATGCTGCATTTAGAGAGCACTCATTCAAACTTCGGACGAAAGAAGTTCAATCATCCAATTCGGAGATTGAAGCACTCAACATAGTTGCAGCAATGAAGATCCAGCACGCTTTCCGCAACTTTGACACACGTAAAAAGATCAAAGCGGCTGCACAAATCCAATTTAGATTCCGTACTTGGAAGACACGAAAGGATTTCCTCAACATGCGTCGCCAGGCAACCAGAATTCAAGTGAGTCCTACTTTCTGTTTTCTCATCATTTTGATATGGGAAAGTTGCACTTTTTTAAGTTGGTCGTCTGTCCTCAATCATTCATTATAGTTGTACAAAAGTCTCCGATGACAAAAATCGCCCTAATCTCTATTAAATTGTCGCATGACCCCCCACGTCCCCATTTATGAACCTAGGTTTCTTTCTCAACTTGGAGGTGCCCAAATTTTGAAGTGGGATATTTTTTCACTGTGGCCATGTGATGATTTAACAACGATTTTGATGGTTCCTGCCATTGGAGACTGATAGTTCGACCATAACGAAAGGATGAGGATGGACTTACACATCTTTTGAAGGGTTGGTGACCAACTATCTATTCAGACAGTAATTAGGGGACAAATTATGCAATTTTTTCTCTTATATTATGCTCAAGTTCATTGGTATATGCTTGGGATATTGAGTTTCCTGATTGGCACCTAGTAAGAACTCGGAAGTCGGAATGACTAGAAAACTGAAAAAAATGCTATTTTCCTTTGCTTATGCTACCTAAGATGTATTATGAGGATGTTCCGTTACTCTGGTATTTCTAGCCACTGATTTTGTGTGCAACTCGTACTTCATGATGTCTGCAAAATGCGATTGATACTATAAGCATTTTTCTACTGGATAGCATTTGATGTAATTCTTCTATAATGCAGGCTGTTTTCCGGGGTTTCCAAGTCCGGAGGCAGTACCGTAAGATTGTTTGGTCAGTCGGAATCGTTGAAAAAGCAATATTACGTTGGCGTCTAAAAAGAAAGGGCTTCCGGGGCCTTCAGGTTCAAACCAATGCAGCCCCCAGTGATCAGACTCAAGATAGTGATGCAGAGGAGGACTTCTTCAGAGCCAGCAGAAAACAAGCTGAGGAACGTGTTGAGAGATCTGTAGTACGAGTACAGGCAATGTTTCGTTCAAAGCAAGCACAAGAAGAGTATCGTAGGATGAAATTGGCACATAATGAAGCAAAGGTGATAACTTTTCTTCTATACTTGTGTGAAATTTGCAACTGCGTTCTTCAAACTTCCAAAAATTTAGTGATCTAGGGAAGATCAACATACTTCAGAAATGAAAGTTCGGAGACTGATCAGGAATTTATGTGCTTTATTTGTGAAAGTTCGATACCATGGAAATTTTTTGTTGCTATATTATAATCCTAACTTGCATTATCAACTGATAATTGTTATGTTGCAGCTCGAATATGAAGGACTTCATGATCCTGACACAGACATGGGATAAACTTATATCTGCAGAGACAATGGAAGTGTTAGAACAAGTGGAGGTTTGTGTTATTGACAAAATGTGTGTACATTTTGTAAATTCCGAGATTGAGGAGTTCAATTTTTGTTGTAGCCCCCGTTTACATGTTCTACAAAAATGTGTTACAGGACATTTTATTTGTCTATGGTGGTTAAACTTATTTATATGTTTTTATTTCTGTACATGTTTGGATGAGGTGTGTTTTACTTATTTTTAGGAATTACTTTTAAAATATTTAGAGTATGTTTGATTCCCCAAACTTTTCCATGGAAAATGGAAAACATTTTTCACTTCATACTTTTACATTGTTTGATGCAACATTTTTTCTTTGGAATCTATTTTCTAGCTTTGGCTTCAGACGGTGTCTTCCTTCAAATTGTGTAAAATCAATGCCCACCAGGCCACTACTTTGGTGGGAAAATGATTTTCATCACCTTTTTTTTTTTTTTTTATTTTTATTCGTTTTTCGTTTTTATATTTTTTTAGCAATGACAACAAATTTTATCCACAAATGTTTAAAAAAAAAAAAATTCTCTTTAATGGACAATTTACATGAAAAACAAAGTAAAACGAACACCAAAAAATTTGAAATTTCAACATTTTTCGGATGAAAAATTATATCAATAAAAAACAATTACAATTCTCAATAAAATAATTTTTAGACAATTCAATTTTTTGAAATTCATTTTTTTTCTACTTATTTTTCACCTTTGCAATCAAACGGATTCTAAGTAATCCACTAATTCTTAAGATTGATGGACAAAATAATATTTATTCTAAAATGTATTTTGCAAATTTATGTGTAAAAAATTACCCGCCTTCACTGCATAAAAAGGCGCGTGGACCCCTTATGTGTTGCTTCAGTAGCAATTTGAATTTGTGATGTAATCGACCTCCCAATTCATTTGGCAAACATGAATAGGGCTGGGCAAAATGTCAGAATTGAACCAAATCGGAATCGGAATCGAACCGAATCGAACCGAACGAGTTTTCTTAAATTAAAAACCCGAACTGGTATCCGAATCGAGAATTGACGGGTTTGGTTCGATTCTCGGTTCTAGACCAAGAACCGAAAAATCGAATAAAATCGAATTTTTTTTTTGACAATTGAGCATTTGAGCTTCAAGTATATTGAATATAACCCAAACCGACCAACATAAAAAAAAAATTGAAAAAAAAAACCACTAAATATAAAAGGGACAGAGCCCTAGAATTTTCGGTCTTCTCTTCTTCAAAACCGACCAACATAAAAAAAAATTGCAAAAAAAAAAAAAAAAATCACTAAATATAAAAGGGAAAGAGCCCTAAAATTTTTGGTCTTCTCTTCTTCTTTTCTCTCCAGTCCATTCCCGCCTCACAACATGTTTCTCGTCCAGTCATGAGTCATTTTCTCTCAGCTTGAAGAAGTCTTCCTCCTTCTAGTTCCCAAATTAAGCTGGAGTACTCTCGTATTTATTCTTTTCATATTTAAGAGACATGAGATTTTACCCTCTTAACGCTGACAGTGCTTTCGTTCTTTTATCGTGTTTACAATGACAAGTTTTCTAAACCTTCCAAGAGCTTTGTACAGAGATTTCCAACTCTGGTTACTGGATTTTTTTTTCTTTACATGGTACTCAAGAAATTGTTAACATTTTAATGGTACATGGCAAGTCAAGCAATCGATGATTACATTACATAGTTTGTAAGTATTTTTAATACTTTAAAATATTACGTTCATTTGTAAAAGCTAAGATTGAACTTGGTCAATATTCACGCACAGATTCACTCAGTGAAAGTACTGAGCACGTTGGGATTGTCTCACTTCTCACAATGTTTTCAGAAAACAGGAATGATTTTGGTACCACTTCTCAAAATGGAGAACATAGTTAGATACTTTTATATGTTACCTTTTGGTGGGTAAGCAGTGGAGTAGTAACTGTTTGAGGGAAGTAGCAAAAAAAATTGTGATCTATATTGTTAGTACTAAAGTGTTAGCATTTTGTGAAAACTTTTTAATATGTTATGGATTAATTATTCAAGACGCACTGACAAAATTTTCTAAATGTATTTATATAGTGTTATTATAAATGTTAAAAAAATTAATTATAGTAGGAACCGAACAGAACCGAATGGAACCGAACCGAACCGAACCGAACCGAAACCCGAACGGTTCCAGAATTATATCTGGAACCGACGGTTCCAGAATTATATCTGGAACCGACGGTTCCATTTACTAAATACCCGAAAATTTCTAGAACCGAAAAAATCGAATTGAACCGCACCGAACCACGCCCACCCCTAAACATGAATAGCAAAATGAAAACGTTAAAATTCATTTGGAAATTGCAATGTTAGTCCCCCAATACGTACAATTAATAGCAAATAGGTCCTCATTCTATTTATTTTGCCTTTACATTCCTAACCTAGCATTTATGTATCGCTGTGGTCCCAATAGACATTCTGTCCAAATGACTGTCAACCATCACCTGAGTTTGGCTAACATGTTGCATTTGTTGAGGGACAAAATTGTGAAAACATGAGTAAAAAATTCTTGTCTAAAAGAAATTTTTAAAAAATATTTTGTCCCTCAATAAATGTCACGTGGGAGCTTAACGTGCATAGATCACAGCCTGTCGACGGAGTATGTTAGCTAGGGCATCACAGTGCTACGTTATGATATAATAGGGACGTAAATACAAATAAAATTGAATGGGAATCCATTTCTACTAAATTGGGGACCAAATCTGCTATTCCTTCCAAATTAATAAAATGAGGTAGGTTTGGGCTTAAGTGAGCCCAGAAAGAACCAAGAACCAGACCCATAACCCGAATCATCGAATCTAGAAAGCCCAATTAACTCAACAAGGTTAATTCGGTCATTTCAAGCACCCATATTAGGGTTCCAAAACTTGGGCACTTCAGCTGCTATTTTACAGATAGAACACACAGACCCGTGTTGCCGTCTCTCAGAAGGTATGCGCTTTCTCTATCTATATACGCTGGATGTACGTATGCCAGTCGAAATTTTTATTAAAATCATTTTTTTTTTTTTTGAATTTCTGAATTAGAACAGAGAAGAATCAGAGGAGAAAATGGCAAAGTCGAAGAATCACACAGCACACAATCAGTCACACAAAGCCCATAAGAACGGCATCAAGAAACCCAAACGCCATCGCCACACATCCACTAAAGGGGTTCGTACAATTCGCCTTATTTCTCTTTTAATATAATATATTTGTGTATGCGTGTGTATGTGGCTCTCGTTAAGAGTATCATAATTTCAATAGAGCAACTTAAAAGAGAGCGGTAGTCTAAAATTATGTTGGATCATTATTTGTCCAGTTTTTTCAAGCCTCTTGGTAGATCTAACTGCGAACGAAATGGAATGGGGAAGAAAGATTCATTTTTCCAATCCAAATTTATGGAGGACAAAGTTTAGTTTGTTGTTGTAGGTATGCGTGATATGTATCTCTTCGAATTTGTGATTTTATTTATTTATTTTTGTTTTGTGTATTTATAGATGGACCCAAAGTTCTTGAGGAACCAAAGGTATGCAAGGAAGCACAACAAGAAGAGCGGCGAGAGCACCACCGAGGAAGAGTAGATTGAAATTACATTCACCATTCCCCCTTTATTTGGAAAATGGATTATAGGCATTTTGGTATCTGGAATTTGGGTTTTTTTCTATAAATTTGGTGATGATTAATTTAGATTTTACCTTTCGATCAATTATAGTAATGAGATCCTTTTTATGTTACCATTATGTATGATCTGAATTATTATTTTCCTGTTCAATGCTGATTGGAAATTACATATGATTTTGTTCCTAACTAGCCTGTTTGGTGAGAATACTGGCCAAGGAAAAGAAGTAAAGTGCATTATCTGATTCTATCTACTACTGTGAATGAAACATGCCTAACGTGAATTGCTTAGAATTGTCGGTTTTGTGAATATTTTCCTCATTTTAATGACTGTCGTATTTATCCTGAAAGTTTGTGGAGGGCTCTGAAATGTTTCTGGTTTGGATATTTATGATTCAGGTGTTTGTATAATGCTGTATTCCATATATTGACTCCATATATTTCATGTGATATAGTTTTGTGTTTTCATGTGCGTAGTTCTGAGAAAAGATTTAAAACAGGCAGCCATCTGTAGTGTCATAAGTATGACCTCCCTTCTGTGTCTCACCTTGGCCACACTCTCTTTTTTGATGAAAGCCTTATACCTCGCATTCTAGGAACCACTTCATCATGCTCTGTCTCTGGTTCGTTTGGGGTTTAATGCTTATGGTGAGAAGTAGTTGGAAGGCTTGCATATACATATTCCTCCAGGCATACTTAGACGGTATAATTGATTTTCTGATCAAGGTGGTCTGGACAGGCGTTGGATACTGTTTAAAACTCTACTCAGACATTGAGAAGGGATTTATTAGTCCTAATTACTCAGAATTGTTCGATATTTTATCATCATACTTTGGAGTTTCAAATTCACAAATCAGATTCTCATTGACTAGGTGATGTTAATTTTGCCGCGAGGTTCTAAGAAGTGTGTGACACTTCCATGATGGGTTTAAAACATGTTTGGACACTTATTTTTATCTGTCTGGTTTTGGTCACTGAAAATCAAGAAAATGCATTCGCTGTCTCGAGTATACGGAAGAATATGCTGGAAAACATTCAGCTGCAGCAGCCGCCGCTGGCTTGGACCAGCACTAGAACTTAGCTATATAATCCTTATGATGGCTTGTTGACCAGTAACAGCAGTTGTGTACGTAATACTGTTGCAATAAGTTATTCACGGCCTTGTATTCTGGAGGAACCGAGGAAGTTCCTCTTAACAGTGCTGAGATGCGGCTAGGTCACATTAGGCCTTCAACAATGATCTTGAAAAGCCCTTATATCAATTGTACTTGATATCTATTGTACCATGGCCTATCTATGTGAATTCTAGCCCCCAGTTTGGTGCACATTTTTGCTCCAAGAATGTATTTTTTTGGTTGATGTGATGGGTAATATATGGTTCAAAAAGAAGGAAAAATTATTGATGTGATGAAAAATATGTTTTTATCGAAGAATGTGTGGTTGAAAATGAGTAGAAAAATAAAAATGAAAAAAAATAATGTGGCCATAGGCTATCATGAAGAAGGCAGTGCATCATGTTCATTTAATATTTGCTTATAAACCCTTGTTTGGGGAAGTTTATTAAGAACTTTTTAAGAGAAATAATATCGTGTTTCAGGAAATTTGTGGATCGTAAATTTGGTGATACTTAGGGCCCGTTCGGTAGGGATTAAAATTGAAAAACTAACCGTTATTGTTGACTCTTATTAGACGAGTGTGATCCAATAACGGACATATTTTGGATTTTAATTCCTACCGAACGGGTTTTATTAATGTACACGGTTGAAATTAGCATTGGATCTTAATTGAATAAAAAAAAATTATAATTAATTTCTTGACTTACTCGCACATTACTAAAAGGTTGACTTTTTGCGCTTATCCAAATATACCAAGGTAGTTGCTTTGATTATAGAACTATGTAGTATATTCACTATCAAAATGAAATGCAGCGGGCAGAACTTAAGGGCATGTTTGGGAGTTTTGGGTACCCGTTATAGTCGTTTTACGAAGTATCAATTTTGATCGTTTATGAAATGATCATTTTTTAATGATTTTAATAGCAATTTTTAAAAAGTTCATCTCATACTTGGGAGCTTATTAAAGGATTATTAGCACGAAACGTTCATATGTATGGAGTTCATTGGGTAAAACATGCTAACATTGCGTATTTTTTAGCATTTTCACTCATATGTACACATTGTATGCGAAAATCATAATCTTCATCCAATTTCTGAATGAAAAGATGTGAAATCACGAATATACCATCCTATTTAAATAAAAAAATAAACATAGTCCTTTTTTTTTGTAAAAGTAAAAAGGAGTTTCAAATAAATTATTAAAAAATAAAGATAAAAAATCTCTTTCTTTCTCATTCACCTCCTCCACAACCAAACCAGTCAAGGATTGTGTAAAGTCCCATTTGTATAAAAACTCTTAACAAATTTCTCAGAAACAATACTCGAATCCAATGTTTCACTGCCCCCAACTTCTATGTATCCGCGACTCCATTGTTCTTTTTTATAATCCTTCGCTTTTTTCAATGCAAGTTTAACAGTCGATGGAACCTCTTTCTCCCCATCACTATCCTTAATTTCATCCGAATCATCATTCTTTTTCTCTCCTTTAACATGGTTTTGAATAATTCTTGAAATAGTTGATTCAATAACGACAACCCTTTTATTATTCTCATAGTTCTTTGCTGTATCAATTATCATCCTGATTTTCATCATATTCTAACCTATCATTCTTTCTATTAGCTTCTGGATTGTGAACAGTATTTGGAGGTGGGCTGTTGGAAATTACACTTTTTACATGGCCGACTTGAAATTTTTGGGTGCCTTTTGCGACATTTTAAAATGTGCAATTTTCATGGAATAAAAAAATATATTGCAATAATATGAGCAAATTTGAAATTCAAAATATCAAATACCACGTGTAAACCTTGAAATACAACAAGTAATATAAGCTTCTCGCATTTCTAGAAGCAAACTTACTAATTAAACTTTCATAATCAATATGTTATAATAAATCTTGTTCAATAGCTATCAAAACTAGGTCATTCAGACGTTCTTGTAACATGGTTAATCGCAAATAAGATTTAATAACTTCAACTTTGAAAAACTTCTCTTGACAATGCAATAGTAACAAGAATTGTAAATAACATTTTATAAGCAATAAAAGTATTCGAAAAGCATTCTAATATTTTCAAATAACTCAATATATCAAAAGTTGTCTTTATTTCTTTTGATAAAATATTTCACGAAATTTTTGACTTTTGAAATAAATTTTCGCCATCAAGATCGCAAAAAATTATGTCTTAGAACAATATATAGATGATCACAACATGCTTTCAAATTATCATCATCCAATGAATTTAACTTGTCAGAAGAAAACAGAAACCCAATTTTTTTTTTTTCATATTAATTGAATCGATCAAATTTCCGTTCAAGTGATCCAATTACTTGATCTACTATATAAAAGAAACTAGTCTTTCACCCGTGCATCGCACGGTGAGATGTACAAATTTATATTAAGTGATAAATCATTCTAATATGAGAAACATATGCTAATTGATTTTCCAATCCAATTAGATGCAAAACACTTCTATGAATGAGTAATTTTAAATAAAAATATATACACCACATAACTAATTATATGCAAATCAAATAAATGAAATAAAATACATATGGGGTGGTGCAAAAGTAAACTGTGGGTTTGGGGTGATTTTTTTTTAAAAAAAAAAAAAAAAAAAAAAAAAAAATCTGTGTCTCCATCTAGCAAGGAGACACGGGCCGTGTTTCCATGTAGCACGGTGTCTGCATCGTATAGTTTTGTTTTGTTTTTTTTTTAAGAGTGATATATAATAACAAATTAAGAATTTCAGAGGTATTATAATAGATTACCTTTGCAGAATTGGATGCAGAATTCAACTTTTATTTGTGACTTATAGTTGATTTTTGAAAAATAATTTTTGATGCACCAAAAAAGCAAAGACGAAATTTATCATTGTAACTCTTATTATTCCAAGAGTTATTGAAAGAGGTACGTATATCTACTATAATATCTTTGCCAAATTCAAGCACATCGATATATTATATATGCAAAAAAATTGATATTATCAACCAACAACTTTTCAGTAAAAGAGTTCCAAAATTGATATGCAAAATTGAAACGTTCGGTACCAATAACAAAACATATCGTTCATTGCAAAATTGATCAAATTAACAAAACAAACTTTCGGTACCAATAACTGAAGACAACTTGTAAATGTTAATATGCAAGTAGGGTATACATATAAACATAAGTCGTTGAATCGTTTAGTCATTAAAAAGCAAAACGACAATTCAATACTAATTCCGACTTACAAAATTTGCCACTGACCACTAGTACAAATATAGTCCAAAAATCGTTGAATCATTCAATTGGAAAAAGGGTAAAAAAGATGGGAAAAAATCAGCATTTCAAATTTCACTTCACATAGCATGTATAAAAATCATAACCAAACTTTTCTTGAAAGTAATCAACAACTTTATCACATGAACTCACCAATAATTATGGCAAAAACACATCGTTCTGACTTCTACGAATTAAAATCAAGAAATCAACAGGTAACAACTTTACTAATAACAAACATAAAAAATGGGGAAAATTGGTGTAAACAAACATTTATTTTTTTTAACCTGGGCTGGTGGGTTCTGATTCGATGGTGCAACGTCCATTTGAATAGAAGTTAGTGTTGAATAATATACTGAGAGTTCAATTTAAGCATCAAATTATTTGCAAAGTTTGAGAAGATTGAGAGCATTAATATATTCTTGTCTTGAACGTATACATAGAGAATCTATTGTAGATTCCTTTCGGCTGACTCATACCTTTAGTCAATGAATCCATTCCTTGTGCGAACAACTGTAGTCTTAGTCGGAGCTTAAAAAATTGCAAATAAAATCCAAATCACAACTACAAAATTGAGCAAAAAGCACAGATCTTGCAAACTAAGTCAAAATTTTGTAAAAAATAAGACACAAAAAAAAGTTCTACACACAGACGGAGAGAAAAGATGAGAGGTTTTGAAAATGAGATAACACTGCGCCACAAAGTTTGGTTAGGAATTTTACTGTGTTAGTTTTGGGAGACAACCAATAAATGCAAAATTTGAATTTGAAAAAAAAAAAGAGGGAACACTGTTGCAGCATATTGGGAGCCAGCTCCGTGCACGTGAAGACGCCGTGTGCGTCGCAAAATTATTATTATTATTTTTTTTCTTTTTTAAGCTATGTACCTCCTGGGCTAACACACACCGAACACTTTTTTTTTTTGTTATTTTATTTTTTTTTAAAACTTTTTTCTTGTGTGTCTGCCTAAAACATTTTTATTATTATTATTTTTAACACTTTAGGGCTGTTTGACAGCCCTATGGCCATAAATTATTAATTTTTTTTGTTTTTTTTTTAATTTTTTTAAAACCTTTTTCTTTGTGTGGGTTCGGGGCAACGTCCTCGCGGGGATCGACCTGTATAGAATTAAATATTTTCTAATATTTTTAAATTAAATTGTTAATAAGTGAAATTGTATTTATAATTTGTATGAAATGTAAATAAGTAGAATTATTAGAAAAAAAATAAACGGAAGAAATTATAGGTATGTTATAAAAAAAAAAAATTAATGCGCGGAGGCTTTTTAATTTTTTTTTTTTTGTTTATCAAACAGACAATTTTTTGATTTAACATAAACAATTTTTTTTTTCAAGCGGACAATTAAAATTAATATAATAAAAATGCGATTTAATGATAGCAATGTTAGTGTACATATCTTCATTATTATTCCACGATGGCTCGACAATTGGTTAAAAAATGGGAATTGCTTTTGCAGTTTGGGTCTATCGACGTACAATATAGTGGTCTGGTAACAACATATATATATGGTTTAAGCAAGATTCTTGGGCGAGAATACTGTTGCCGAACTATTCTTCTTTAATATAGTATTAGATAATGGATTCTGAAAGAATTTTCAGATGATTGTGCATCCTCTACATTAATATTTTTATCAAAATGTTCCTTCTTACGAATTATATTTTTTCATCTTTTCCCTCACATTATTTAAGGTAGGATACTATCTAACAAAATTATATTCAAGAAAATTATAAATAGTTAATCACATTATTTTTAACTTTAGTATCTTATGCAATTGTATATCATACCAAGTCAAATGCCTACAATTAATAAATAATTAATCCATAGATGAAAATAGTTAAGCACGAGACATTGAAATTAACCATGAAGGACCCTAAACCATATGAATCCTTTCCTTTACTTTAATAAAAATATATTGGTATGATACGCGATTAAGAATAAGAAATACAATAATATTAAATAAAAATCATTATTTGTCTATGTTTAACTATTTTTTTCATAAATATTGTACTATTTAACTTAATATAATAATCAAAATTTTAAATTTTAAGATTAAAAACATATAATTATACATATATATATATACACGTATAACAAAAAATCTTTTTGTGCCCTTACAATGCTGAGGATCTGAACCGTTGTTCAACATGTGCACCTTTAGGGCCGTTTCTAACTTTTTATATGCATTAACTTTGGGCGGGGATTTTGATGGGGTTTCTTGAGAATTTGGAGAATATTTTGGGTTGGAGGGGCATAAAGAGGATGAGAGCCAAGGACGGACCCAGCACCCGGCCAGAGGGGGTGATCGCGCGTGCTGGGATCCATCGGTCCGCTGGAAGGTTCGGTGGTTCCTGCTAGTTCGTCTTCTCCGTTTGTGTCTTCTTCTGTTTTTTGTTTTTTTGTTAAATTGGGCCAATTCGGCCCAAACCATCATCTTTTTTTTTTATTATTTATTTTTTTTATAATTGGATTGGGTCATTTGTTCTGGGCCCAATCCAAAATGATATAATATATAAAAGCTCAATCGCCCTTTAAATCGAAATTAATCCCCAAATTGAAGACCTCCATCTTCACCAATTCTAATTCGACTCTCACCCCGTTCCTCGTTGCCATGCCGCGTGCCACCAGTCCGGCCAGCCCACCATCAGGTTGCTACCGTATCCGTCCATTGCGAGTTTTGGTGAGTTGAAACTATACGAATCTCAAAACTTAATTACTTCTAATTTAAACATGAATTATAAGTACTTCGCCTTTAAATTTTGTTACAACTTATACATATATCAATAAATTAGAATTCAAGATTCTTTACTGATTATCTTTCATTTTGAGTTCTGACCCTCGTTCTCATATGCTAGCATATATGAACTATAGAAACAATTTTAACGGCATTAATTTGGATAATATTTTCGTTATTGATTTTAATGAAGGGTCCTATACTCCTATTGCATATTGTATTAGAAGAATTTTCAAGCTTTAGTTATTTAATTCTCTATCAAATTATAAACGGCAATGGAGGCTATCAATTTTGAGATGTGGTAATCTTTCTGATTTTAGTTAAAATTCGTTCAAGACCAGATTGATATGTTCATTCAGCTGATACAATAATTGATAAGAAAATGTTTGAATACCTAAAAATCTAGTCAATAGTTTCTTAATCAAGCTGCATTCATATAGAATTAAGTTTTAACGTAAAAATCAGTTCATTATTTATCTTTCTTTCTCTGCAATTACAATTTTCTTGAGTCAGATAAACGTTCTTCTTTGTGCAGGATGTTGTAAGTTTCACTAGATCAAACAAAATGTGCATTCGTGAAAGTAAAGTAACTGGACTAGATAGATATAAGTTATAAAATGAAGTTATTTATTGTCTAATCGACATTGACCGATCAACGTTCGTCCGGGTTGTGATAGTTTGTTGTGTCCGTCCCTGATGAGAGCTTGAAGTTCTTGAATGTAAAGAAGTTTTTGGGAGTAGAGAGGGAGCATAATTCTTCTTTATGGGTTTGAGGGAAGAGACGAATGGAGATTGTGAGAACGAGACCACTGGCATGTTATCGTTTTGGATTTGGATAGTAATAGAAGAGGGTGGGGGTGGGGGTGGGGGTGGGGGTGGTGGTGAACGAGAAATATATATATATATCATTTTAATATGAGAGTATACTTATCATTTCATAATTTTTTATTATTGAGACATTGAATGGAAATGATGATTTTAGCAATAAAATGTGTAAATAGGGGTGAAAATAAAAAAAAAAAAAAAAAATTATAAATAAATAAAAAAATGCAACATTTGATGTTTTACATAATAAACTCTATATGTAGGAACATTTTGTGCTAATAACTCGTTTATTAAACAATGATTTTGAAAGTTTTTTAAAAGAATATGATTATATACATATCTCTTAATGAATATTTTAATTTATAATTTTTTGTATGATTTTCTTTTTTATTCACAAGTGATTTTTCACTTATAAATAAGTTTTTTTTTTACATGCAAGTGTTAGTATTTAACTTAAAAAGCTAAGTATTAACTTAAAATTTTAATTTAATAATTTTTTACTTATTAATAGATTTTATAATTTTAAGTTAATTTTTGTACCTTTAAATATTTTTTACACATTATTAATTTTTTATTAACTTTTTATATTTTATAAGTGAATTTTTGTCATTAGTAATATGTTTATTCTATAAAATCGTTTTTATACAAAAGTGATTTTTATCTTAATTATAAGTAAATTTTTAATTATAAAGTAATATTTTTGCTTATAGATAATATTATTTAGTTAATGTATGTTTATTTACCATTAGTTTTGAGCAAAATATGTTGATCGAAAATAATTATCTTATAAATGATAGGTCGAGAGAAAAGATCAAAATTATATTACACCGATTTAAAGTGATTTAAAGTTCACTCAAAATTGATATCCAAAAAATGTAACCAGCACCAATTTTTCTAATCACTCATAAACGATGTCATATAAAATCCGTGGAAAAAAAAAAAAAAAAAAAAACTCACAAGCATACCCTAAAAGGGGAAAAAAAAAAAAACTCTTTCTAATAAGACTTTATTACATGTACATTAAGATTGACAATCAACATGATTCTTTCTACTGACCTTTCTCTAATATTTCTTGGATAGATCGAGGCCCGGCAAAGTAGATAAATCCTCACTTCACTTTCCTCATAATAATGAAGAGGCGTGCTACTTGTACAAAAAATTCTTACACTTTTTTATGATAAAATGTTACATGACATTCTATCATTGACTTGTTTAAAAAAGTAGATAATTTTTGCACAATCACACACGGTTAAACTTATCTGTCAACAGGGTGAACAACTTTTTTCTGTACAAATGGCAAAGCCGGTAAGGAAAGCCTTTTCGCTCGGCCTAGTTTGATCACCATATTCGGCACACGGCAAAGCAGGTGATCAGTGATCTAAGGGCAAAAATAACTCCAGGTCGTGATGCAACGAATCGCCGCGAAGTTCTCATTATGGTTTTTGGATATTGGACACGTGCACAACCCAAAGATACACGTGTCCTCTCCCACTTAGTCTCCAGGACTTCCCGTTTCTCTCTCCGAAAATAAGTGACATCTCTCTCTATTTTCTCACTTTTAATTTTCTTGAAACTGTGTTTTTGTATACATTTTTTTTTCCTCTGTTGAAACTTGTGTAAAAATGAGTAGCAGCAATTTGGAAACTCGCTCGCTTCTTGATGAGATTAGCAGCTGGGAAAAGGGAGGATTTTTTGATCTTGGCCACCCTCTCCTTAACCGGATTGCTGAAAGTTTCGTCAAAGCCGCTGGGGCAAGTCTATTTACACACTAAAATACACTGTTATACACGTAATATATATATATATATATATATATATTCTGATTTTTATGCTTTGCTAATTGAGGGCAGATTGGAGCTATTCAAGCAGTGTCGCGGGAAGCCTATTTCGTTTCTGTTGAAAGTATGTTTCTGGTTTTATTGATTTGTTATTATGGTCTATTTCCATTTATTTCTGGTTGGTTTTGTGGGTAATTAGTTTAATTTTTGGGTTCTTAATGAGATTTGAGATGGAATGTGATTGATCAGGTGCAGGTGGAGATGCTGGCGTTCATCGTGAGGTTGGGGGCGCCAAGAACCAAGGTCGATTGCCTGGGCTTAGAGGTACATATAGGATAATATTTACTTCGTTTTATTGAGATCAGTAAAGGATAGGACAATGTAAACAATATAAAGAACATGATTCTTTTGTTTTGTTTTTTCGTTTTTTTTTTTTCACACATTCGTGTGCTATTCAATGTTCCTTACCAAACGTATCTTATATGTATTTTGGATATGGAGAGGCACTGCTGCAGAATATGGTTAACTGTAACATTTACAACGCTGCAAAGGTGCAGTAGACACCCACGCATTCCTAAATTTGATCAAATGGCTTAATAAGCAATCATGTGTATTTGAAAACCAAGGGTTTAAATTAATTTGATTCTAGTACAATTTTTCTGATTCATTAGTTATAAAAAGAAGTTTAGGGGAGAGAATCGTAGTTAGATACAGAGGCAATTTTTAAAAAAATACAACTCAGTTAAAAAACTTTTACTACTAATTATTGAAGGTGATTTGGAGAAAATTTTCTAGGCTATCCCTCAAAGATGCCTCAAGGCTCTGGGCTTATTCCATCTTTGACAGTTCTCCTCTTTAAGAAAGATGAAAATAACTAAATTTTATGGCAATTCAAAGCTCTTGTGCTACTTGAATTTGGTGGACTATTGCCTACATCTATTCAAGTAGGATCAAGACCTGAATCTTTGGTTGAAATCCTTTTGGCCACGGAGTAACATGTGACGGTAGATTTAAGACTTAAATTTTTTGTCTGCCAGTAAATGGTAGATTTAAGTCATAAATTTTGTTGTCTGCAAGTAATATGTCTTATTGGAGAGGTATTAGAACAGTTTATCATGGAGGCAGGTGTTTATATCGAGAACCATGTATTGTTTCCTGACATGTTTCGGGCAAGAAGTGGTAGAAACCTGCCTATCTGTTTTCTTGATCTATTCTTGTGCTTTGCATCATATGTGCATAAACAACTATGGAAAATGGGTTGTGTATGTTGGCTGTGATTATATAAGTTCTGCTAATGACAATGTAAAAGAACCCATAAATCTACTGGTTATATGTGGTATATTTTGCAATATGTGTTAGCTGAATGTATTGCACATATCAGAGTCCATGTTGAACATTTTTCTCTTGTAATGTGAATTACACTCACACTTTCAGCATATTGTCTACTGCGAATACACTGTGAACAGATTTGAAGTGTGAATAGTAATTGAC
This sequence comes from Fraxinus excelsior, assembly GCA_019097785.1. Classification (NCBI taxonomy): domain Eukaryota; kingdom Viridiplantae; phylum Streptophyta; class Magnoliopsida; order Lamiales; family Oleaceae; genus Fraxinus; species Fraxinus excelsior. The sequence goes on along the minus strand of CM032645.1, from coordinate 2,538,551 downwards.
GGTTGTACCGAATAATTCTTCACACTTTTTGCAGGAGAAACGAACAGGAACTCAGTTGAGGCATTGGTAAGCCTAAATCTCATTTTGCAGTATTTTCTTAGGCATTATAATTCATCATTTGTGAAAAGAGGGTTGAATGTAGGTCAACAGACGCTACACTTGCCTATAGGCGCAGGTCATTGGTTACATATAGCAGGTGTCTCGGGAACAGGTCAAATCAATGGCTAAAATTCCATAAATAAGGATGAAAAACCCGAAAGTTAACATGATGAGATGCCCTTAATTTGAAATAATTACACACTAAATTTATGTGGAACATCTCTCTGGTTTGAGGAGGAAAAATGTGTGGCATAATCACGGTAACCCATTATAATTATAACTTACAATAACCTAGTACTTCTGCCCAAAGCTTGAGTTAATTGCCAATTAAAAAAAAAAATGTTGTTACTCCTGGCTCTAGAAATAACTCATCATCTCTAAAGATTTGAGCAATCTCAAAAATTGCCGAAGAAACCCAAAATTGTTAAGAATTCACCACTAGTCAATTTTCAAAGTCGTATCTTGAAAAATGGGCCAGGTACCTTCGTTTAAAACTCTGCGATCATTTCTTTACTGTTTTGGGTATCTCTTCTTGCTTGCCTCGACACCTCTGTATAGAAGGATTGTGTATAAGGTGGGGATGCTCATTAGAGGGCATACTCATTGATGGCCGAGTCAGTCTTCTAAAAACTTGTTATATTAAATTATAATATTAACTCGAGCTCTTTGGCTAAAGCATGAGTCAATTACAAAACTAGAACTCACGAAAACCACTGTTTGGTATCTAGATAAAACCTTTTGCTTAGTGATTTTGGGTGGAAAAAACTTCATGTGGTGGATATTTTGTTATTATGGAAATCTCTCCACTATATACGAGTGAAGGCTTCATTTAGAATAAGGTTTAAGGATTTTTTTCCTTCCCTCTTTATTTGCTGCCAAAATTTAATCTAGTGTATCTTGATCGTGGTGCTTGCCTTGTATCCTTAACCACAAGGTTTACTGATTTAGTTTTATTAGTGCTAGTTCTCTTCTGACAATGAAGGTTTATTTACTAATTCACTTGTTTTGCTTTAGTGAGATTTTCCCACTTTTTTATGATATAGCACGATATTAATGCACCGCCACTACTATGATATTAGGTGAAGAGCACTGGAAAAGAATCTCTGCAATGGGGTAAGACTTTATCTGAACACGAGTTCTTATTCGTTTTAAAGTCGAGTTCTTACTTCAAAGGATTTGATAGGTTGCTTCTCATTTTTCATTTTTGATCTCTTGGAATTGACATCACTGTGCCGTGGTTGTTAAATGTGATCTTCCCTAGTTTTCTATTACCTTTTCCCTAGGGGGATGGGGCCAGGTGTGTATGCATTTGTGCATATCGTTTCCTAATATGATGCCCAAAAGTTTCTGTTAATTTACCTTTTGGTGCGCTGTGGGTAACCCAAATTTGAGTGGAGGTGAATCCAGGCCATTATCTTGAATTTGGTGCTATCAAATCACCTAACTTCAATTTACTTGCAAATCACTCATCTTCAATTTGGTGCAATCAACTCACCCAACTTTGATTTGTTTGCAGATGTAATCACTTTATCAACTACTTTCAGTTTAACTTACATAATATGTTGACCAATAATGAATAGTTGACGTAAAAAGTATTTTAAGACGTATGATGTGCATTGTTGGGTGACATGGACATATACGGTAGTCATATGTTAGTTTTTTATGTTAAGGTTAGCCTATTATATTAATAAAATTGATAGGACAGACAATTAATAGAATGACCTGATTTGCAAGCAAGTCAAAGTTGGGTAATTTGATTGCTCTAATGAAGACGAGTAACTAGTTTCATAAGCAAATCGAAGTTGGTTGATCTGATTACACAATTTACACCATATTGAAAATGCATGACCTAGTGTATTTGACCCTTTACTTTTTCTATTTTTGCAGGGATGGCTGCTGGGATGTATTCGGGTCTTACCTATGGACTGAAAGAGGCCCGCGGAGTCCATGATTGGGTAATTTTATTTTGTTTTTTTGTTCGTAATATGAACATGAGGTATGTGTCTACATGAGAAAAAGTGAGGAAAATACCCCAAAACCCCTTTTGACAGGATATGCTTGCGATTTTTCTTGTTATGACGTGTGATTGGAGGGCGGAGAGGTAGTTATCTTTTGATAATGTAGCTGCATTCACTCCTGACCCCTTTCTCCTGGGAAGACACAAAAATTTGTAGTTTTAAAATTTCACAGGCTATTACATTTTAGGAAATTCAATGAAAATGTGTGGAAACTTTGAACTGTGCTTTGAAGTGATATGTTGTTCTGAATATTTGATAGTAGATCAGTTTCCCGTTGTTAGAACAAAAAGTTAAATGTAAAAGTTTCTGATAAATATAATTCAGAAGAGGTAGCCATGTGCACAACATGAGAGACTTTTTTTTTCGTGTCCTGCAGAAAAATAGTGCATTGGCTGGAGCAATTACCGGAGCAGCATTGGCTTTGACATCGGAGGATCACTCTCATGAGCAGGTGGTGCAATGTGCGATAACAGGTGCAGCTATCTCCACAGCTGCTAATCTCCTCACAGGGATATTCTGAGTTGCCATTGAGGCCGTGTGTCGGTTGTGCTTTATCTTTTTATGATCTAAGATGCGCGGTGGGATGTTATTTCTTAAAAACAAAAACCCTTTAAACAAATCCTGGTTTCTATATTTTGATGTGTAATGCCATTAACTGTGATCTCTTGATTGCCCGAACTTCGGATGCAGGCTCATGTCTTGAAGTATTTGTTTTGGTATTTGTGGGTGTGCTAAGATAGTAGCTTTTCACTTGCTTTAATGTCCAAGTTCTTTAAATTTTTTAGAATGTTCTGAATCACTTAGGAACCGCAAAATCGACTAATTCAAAATTTATTTATTTATTTTTTATTCACCACCTATCATTTTTCCACGTCTCTCGATATATTGAGAAATAGTTGGCGGTGAATATGATTAACCAAAGTTCAGGGGCCACGTTTAAATCTTTCTCATTCCACAAAGCCTACTATGGTCCTCTTTCGTGGGGTTGTAAAATCAATTTTTAAGTAGATATTGATAAAAGTTGGTGAAGTGTGTGGTTGAAAAGTTGTGCGTCCTATGAAATGTCTAATAAAAATTAATTTTCAACTTTAATTTGAATTAAAATCTACCAAACAAGGCTATATATGCCCATCAATAAAGTTAGTTCTACAAACATGGTTGACAATCTTGATAGACAACTATGTATTGTTAAAATTCGGACCATTGATATAAAAAATAATTTAATAATTTTAAAATGGATATATGCAATGATGTCAAGTGTGTAGTTATCGGCCAAAGTTGTCAACTTGTTGTACATGATTGATATACCCATCTCAATTGCTTGTCGAATTCATTTCTTTCATTCAAGTCTGTCTATTTATACATGTACATGATCTTTACCCTAACCTTGAACCCTAAATTTTTTTCCCAGTTTGCTGCTTATATATACATGATATTTAATTTTTAGATTCAAGTCGGGAATAAATACTATATCATTGATTTATTTTTTTCAGTGATGATTGTTTTGCTATGTTCGGCTCTTGTATTTAATAGTTGTTAAATGTTTCATTAGTCATTAAACTTATAGCTTTGTCACGCTTTACTTACTTTGAAATACTTTCGAGTGATCGCTGAGTTTTAACACGTTTCACTCTATCACTCGCTTTAATGCCGGGCTACATTTTCATCGTGTATTCGACATTTTATGAAGGGGTCTTGTTATGGATGCTTGTATATAACCGTGGTAGTTTGGTCTTAACCATTGGACTACAACCACATGAAAGGCAAGATGATTCTTTTGATAAAATGAAATGAGGAGTCTGTACTTGAACTGTTCCTTCTTGACAATTCTAGTAGGTATTTTGCCTCTTACACGGTTGCCACTAATATTACAACACCAGTCCAGATGATACTGGGTATCATTAAATGAAATATACAATTATATAAATAATATAATTTCGCTACTAATTAAACATATCATATAGATTGACGTTCTAACACCACTTGAGTTAGATATCAATATTCATGCGATTCTGGAGCATACTAAGCTATTCTAACCTATCAATACAACATTTATTCTTGAATTTTAAAATTACTCTTGCAACTTGAAGGGAAAAATACATATCGTACTTTCATGATACACTTTCAAATTTAAGTTACTTGATGAAATCTTTCAAAAATCGGGTAGTAACAATTTGTGACATTTGATAAAATTTTGTGATCTACAATTTAATTAAATAGTTCAATGTCACAATAACAAAATTTACCGTTGCGATTATATATTAGTCACATTTGCATAAGGTCACATTCACAAAGACACAAATTATATATCACAATCATATATGAAGTCATAAATTATATATTTTAGTTGGTTAAAAATTATATATTAGTCACAAATTATCCAATTAGCTAGTCAAAATCACTTTATATGTCACCCCAACCCAACCCAACCCAATCCAACCTGCTCTATCACTGTCAGCATCATCTTAAATTCTTAATCGTCATCGTCACCTCAAATTTATACCTATCACTTGATTTAAGAATTTAAGTTTTTGTAACATAGTTGAAGTTGTACAGAACTGTAATGAAAAAAAAAAAAATGGTATTCTACCTATCACTTGCCCTACAACTTATCTATAACCCACGAAATGGTATGTCAAATACAACTTATATGAAATATGGAAGTTGCGTAAAGAAATAAACGTGTTTCTAACCATGATATACGAATAATACTATAATTCATATAAGTTTATAAATAGCATAATAGTTTTCCTGCCAAAAAATACAACACCAACTTTCTGGCATTTCATTCATTCATCCAACACTAACATGGAAATGATTGAACCCATAGGTAATGGGCGATTTGGATACCCATTATTGGTGGATCTTCGATGGACAGTCTCCACTGGGTGAAGTCATTATTCAACTAACTATGTTGGAATGTAGACTGATATCTTCCAAATTTGCATGCCAAACCTTCCTCCAGTTGTAATGATCTACAATTCGAAAGGGGTTTTATATTCTTGAACAAATAACGTGATTATCAACAATAAAGAATGATAAAGATCATTTCTAGAAATAGAGATTATAGATTTCACGGCATGGGTGTTGAAGGTGAGTGTCTGCAAGATGATTTGGGATTTTTTGAATGATTTGGAATTTTTTTGATGTTGTTTGTTCTCTGTAATTTGGGGATTATTGAAGTAAGGGCTGAAATTTGGGAATTTTGGTTGAGTATTGTGAAGTTTGTTGGAGTAACATATGCTGCCAATATATAGAATTTAGGTTCTGTTTGATTGCAAAGGTGGAAAATGAGTGGAAAGAAAATATTTTACAGAGAATTGAATTGCCTAGAATTTGTTTTGTTGGGAATTGTAATTAATTGTGTTTGATTAGTATAATTTTCTATCTGGAAAATGTTGAAAGTTTGGTGTCCGTTTGACTTCTTTTTTTTTATAAAAATTGTCCATTAAAGTGATAATTTTTCTACCAATACGTCTAGAATTTGTTCTAATTACCAAAAAGTAAAAAAAAAAAATTAGAAAAAATTACCATATTCGTTTGACTTTGTTTTACATAGAAATTGTCAACAAAAATGAAAATTCTTTTTACAATAGTTAATAGAATTGGTTGCCATTGCTTTAAAAAAAAAAAAAGGTGAAAAATGTTTTCCCACCTAATAGGTGGAAAAACAAAATCAAGATTTTGTGCATAAAATGATTGTACCTAGAAAAATGTGGAAAATATTTTGCCAGGAAAAGAACGCTATCAAACACCCTTAATTGACAAAAGTTAGAATATATTTTCCCTTTTCACTTTTTTTCCTGCATATCCAACGGACCCTTAACGTGTTTGTGTAGTTTTTGTGTTTCACTTTTTACTCTAAACGATGCAGCAGTAGAAAAAATATAAAAATTGATATGATGTATTATAAGAATTATTATATTATTAGAGGTGTTACATGTAATTTCCTCTTTTCCAAATCACAATTCACAATGCTGAAAGATAAAAGCCCAAAGGACAAAGCCCAGACTTTGGCCTTCCGGAGAAAAACTTGGCCCATCCTTCCCCAACGAAGATGTACACCACCATCCCCAAATTACCAGCAAAAACGAAGCAAATTTTCTGGAGAGGGCGAGAGCAAGAGAGAGAAGGAGAGAGAAGAAAATCAAACACAAAAACGTGCAATAACTTGAAAATCCGATAACTCTCCAAAATGAGTACCATGAAATTTTGTCGGGAATGGTATGTCATTGCTTTCTTCATGCGCATTTTATGAGTGAGAGTGGGTTTTGTGTTTGTACTGTAAATTCCAGGGTTTTGCCATTATAATTGTTATTTGTTACTTTTAATTGGGAAAATCAACACTGAGTAGCTATTTTAACGTGTTTATATGTATGCAGTAACAATATATTGTACCCAAGGGAAGACAAAGAACAGAAAATCCTCCTCTATGCTTGTCGCAATTGTGATCATCAGGTCCCAGCTCCCTTTCTCTCTCTCAAAAGTACAAAATTTTGGTTTCCTATGCATTTTTTTTAATCAATCTGATTGTTTATGTGAACATTGACCAATACTAGACGTAGGGTTTACGGATTAGACCATTTTGAGACTTAGGGATTAGAACATTTTGAGACTAAGGACTTAATTGATTGATTGATGTTGAAGATATGTATGACCGAGCAGAGCAATTAAAAGCATCTTTGGAGTGAAATCCTTTTGGAGGTATGAGTCGATTGGATGCTGGGAAACCCAGGTTTTTATTCCTATCAAGCATTCATCAGGAAGCAGTGGAGAAAGATTCGTCTTTTGAAATATCATTGTTGAAGGCGTAGCGAGGGCAGTTAATTAAAAACTGTGTAATTAATTGGACCCAGAAAAACCTAACTTCTTATTGATGTTATTGGTTTTCTTTTTCTCATTCATATAATTGTATGTGAAAGAAAATGGTAATGTATACTAAAGGCGGATCCTTGGGGCCTTGGTCACCCTGCTTGCGGCATGGTTGAGTTAAATATAAACTATTTTGGCTGGTTTGTTCAATGCTAGTTGAAGTTATGAAATTGTTGCTAGTGTTACTAAAGATTAATTGTTGTGGTTATTCAGTGTCTTGTGTTTTCTAATGGCATAAATCTAGTGGAAATCATTTGAAAAGGATGCTTAAAAGAAAGTCTTTTGAATTTTTCATCCTAGTTAAGTGATGGATGCAGCTTTCTTGGCATTGTTTTGAAACTTCTAATACATTTAAAGATGCGTATCTGCATTTACCATGTAAGATTTGAAGTGAATATTTTTGCAACCCTTTGTTTGAGATGGCAAGTTCCTTATATAATCTCACGTAATAATACCCTGGTCTTCACAAAATTTTCTTATAGAAATCATCCCAGCGAACTGAATCTTGAATGCATTTTAGTTTGTAACACATAACGACTTTCTGGGTAGACATTTAAGATGAAACTTCATTGATTCTTATCGAGGAAAGATACAATTAACTGAAGCTCCATCTTTTGATACAAGGGAAGGTTGATATCCCTGCCTTTGTGGAACAGTAAATATTTCACTACATGACCATTAATGTCCATCTAATTGTAGGACATGCTTATTCTCCTTCTCTTGAGTAAATCTTGAAATATTCTGATGCTAAATCTAGACATCCCAGGCCCCAGCATACAGAGATGCGCTCATGTTACATTAGATTATACAAAGTTAGGGAATTTGACATTGGCGAGACTTTACATTCTAAATTTTGAGATGTTGTACCTTAGTATATTTTCATGTTTATGAACTCTACTCAATACTACCAAACAGTACCCCAGAGACTGACAATTGTACATGCTCGCCTTGTATATTTTTATAAAAGCTTATTCTTTGTTCAATGCTTTTTGCTTTGTACTCATTATGGTTGGTTTCGATTTATTTTGCCATTTTTTTTTGGGTTTCCATTGGGCAGAAGGACAACTATATTTGTGTCCATGTCATACTTATTGTCTGGGCATGATTGGGATCACATGAAAAAATAAATTTGTGCCTTGGAAACCCTTTGTTATGTTGTTTTGCTGCTCTTTGACTGCATAGATATATTATGTTAAGCACTTAGCTGACTGGATGTTGATGGATTTGTTCAAAATCTCATTTAATTGCAATTAATACTGCACTTATATTCTTATCTATTTTTTTTTTCATAAACGCTGATTCCAGTATTGTAATAAAAAAAGCTGCGAAAAAATAAAATTAAAAAACTCTTGGTTTTATACGGCATTTTTTTTTCTTCTTCTGCATTTCCAGTTTTAAGTAACTAATTTTTCAGGATATTCATATTAGAAAATATGCCTAGTTTCTAAAATGAATTCCTTCGTACTAACTGAAAATATAAACAATAAAATTGCAATATTTTGAAATCAACTTATTCTTGCTGGAAAACTGTAGAATTTGTATATTTTTTTTATGTGATAGTGATGTGGCTTCATAAATCTGAAAGTATTTCTTTGATTAGTTGATAAACATCCACGTCAACCTTAGAAAGTATGAAAATCCATGGGCAACAATTATAAAAACTTGCAAGAATTTTAAATTACCATATTATTGTTCTGTTTAAATACGTTTCCGTTAATGTAAGTCATGCCCCCCATTAAATCCAAGTCCTGGCTTTGCCCCTGCCTGTGGGCCAAAACATCTCTCGCTTTTTCCAGATTAGCTTCATCAAATATGCGGAGTGTGTGAAGATAGATATTTGATTAGGTCTCTCTCTCTCCCTTTTTTAAATATATAGGACTTATGGTCCTCAACCACCTTCAAACTGTCAAAGCCTTTTGACAAGCTCCATACAAGTTCTAACCCCAATTCTTCTTTGGTGGCTTGTAGTTGTCTATTCTTGTTAATAGATTCTTCGTTTTAGGCAAAATGCTTTGAATGGTAGGCAGATTTCATTTAATGTTTAATTTCTATTTGAACATTCATCCATGCAGGAGGTTGCTGATAACAATTGTGTCTACAGAAATGAGATACACCATTCTGCTGGGGAGCGCACCCAGGTCTTGCAGGACGTAGCTGCAGATCCCACTCTTCCCCGTACGAAAGCAGTTCGCTGTTCCAATTGTGGTCATGGAGAAGCTGTTTTCTTTCAGGTATTATTGCTGGTCTAAATTTTATTACTGGAAGCTACAAGTTTATAAACATTGTTGCTTCTCTACATTGCTATTATGCCGTCTGTGAGAGTTGTTACTAGTTGGAGCACAGAAGTCTTTCTTAGTCTGAACACATATCTGCCTGACAAAGTTGAGTTGAACCGAGTCTCCAAAAACCTGTATCTAACATTCCTTTATATAACCTGACAAAGTTGAGTTGACATCGTTACTGCTTTGGTGAAAGCTATTCATTTATCGTTCATGGCATATTGCAAAGTCTCTGAGTTAGGCATTCTATTTGGATCCAATGTACATGACCACACCGGGTTAAAGGTTTTTATTGATGTCCTTTTATGGTGCAGGCAACTGCTAGGGGAGAAGAAGGCATGACTTTGTTCTTCGTATGCTGCAACCCAAACTGTGGATACCGCTGGAGGGATTGAAATTGCGGTCTTGAAAAGATGGAAGTTGTAACCAATGAAAAACGACTCTTGTTAACTAAAGCAACATCTAACTTGGAAATGTTTTGTGGATGGTTGATGGGGAATGTGAAACATTATGCACATTCTTATCATTGTTACTCAAACTATTCGACCTACCTTTCTTTAAATCGAGTGTTTTCTAGGAAATATTGCTATTCTGTCTTCAAACATTACTTCAATGCACGGTAAAATGGATAAGATTCAAAGTTTTTCACTTCAATCTTGTTCGCTACGGTCCTGTCAAATGTACCAAACATCCCATTACATGTGCTGTTATCGACTGAAATAAAGTTATTGTGGAGAGAATATTTGCTTGAGCACATTTGTTTACAACTATTTGCATTATTGCCAACCCGGTGATAATGATAGAACTTTTGAATTGAGAGAACGTGTTAGTGAACTAATCGACATATATAGATAAAGTTGTAAGAAAAAGTGAAACAGGTTTGCAAAGTGGTAATTAGAAGAAAAGAAACAAGATATTCCATCTAGGGGATAAGAGGAAGTGAATGATAATCCACATTCAAGAAAAGAACAAATTTTGGGTGTATTTGAGAAATTTATGCAAATAGGAATAAATTACAAATCAAATATCAAAATTTGTTAGTTTCACGTGTAGAAAAAAAAAAAAAATAGTTTTACTTAGTTAGACAAAAAAATAAAAATAAAAATTTGGATAATATTTATTTATCTAGGAGCAAATAAAAATATCTTCACTAACTCAAATGAAAATTAGGTAATAGGAATTTAATAAGAAGAAAAAAAGATGAAATCTAAAACTAAATGAAAATTATATATTATTATTTTGATATATATATATTTTTATAATTAAGATAACACCAAAGAATTTTTTATTTTTAAAACTTGTTTTCTGATAACAGAATATTACAAGCAGGTATCAAAATCTTGAAAAAAAAATAAAAATGGAGCAGAAAACTTCAATGCCTTCGCCTCCACTTATTTTCTATAACTTTGTGAAGAGAGATGGAGACTTTTATATTAGAAATTTCATCTATCAATTTAGAAAATAATACTTTAATTATTCTACACACATGCAAAAGTATTAGAATATTAATATTCACATTTATTATTAAGACGCTAATATCCAATAACCCCACATATGTAAATGCATTTAATAGAATAATTAACAAGGATCTGTGTACACACCTATTTTTGCTTTAACCAGTACGTAAATTCAATATATAAAACATAATATGTACACACAATAGTTTAGAATGACAAAAAAAAAAATAAAATTATATTAAGATTGTCGAAGAAAAAACTGGTGCATAATTTATATTCTATTGACATGCAAATTATCGAATAGAGTTTCGATTTTCTTAAATGAAGTGCTAGCAGGAATGAACGTATATCTCTCATGATACAATACTTATTTCAAAATTAATATAACACAACATTAAATTTGTCGGGCTAACACAAGCTTGACCATACTCTTTTAAATAAGATGATATTGAAGCGTTAAAATATCAAACCCTAAAACTCAAAAATAATTTGTAAATTATTTTGATAGAATTGGAGAAAGAATGAATTAGACTCAATTATTTCGGATTGATTTGGGATCAAGAAAATAAAATAAAATGGGACCTATTTGTAGATTTCAACGTGTCCGTATTCAATAGTTGAATCTTCGTGCACAAATTCATTTTAACAATCAAGTCGCACCATTTTAGATTGGAATGGATCGCACCCTATCTAAAGGTCACATTACTTTTTATTATGCACATATTGTACTTGAATAGCTGCACCTGAGGATTTTCCCATTTCACATTTATTAAAATCATTATATTAAAGACATTAAATTCCAATGGTATATACTTGACAATATTAAATCTCAAACATTTGACTTCAAAAGTGTAGAAGCTTAGGGGCCGTTCTCATTGTATTTCAATTTTGAGTTTTGAATTCACTTTGTATTTTATGTTTTGAGCGTTCATTTTGAGATTATTGAAAACTCATTCTTTTTGTCATTTTGTGAAATATTTCTCAAAACACTTCTCCAAAACGCGTTTACGTTGTTTTCCATTTTTCCCATTCTCCAGTCGGAAAACGCCCCTCCAGAGCTACCGTCTTCTACCTCACAAACCGACCACCACCCACCAGCTAGACTACCAGATCCTAGCATCATTCGAACCCTCTGACCTCCCTCTACAACGTCCACATATTATCGGTTGAAAATCAGTTGAAATCAGCCGAAACAACCGCGCTACCACTCACTGTTTCGGCCTATAAATACCACCGTTGGCCACCTTTCCGATCATGAACCACCACCAATCCACTCCTTTCAACAAGGCGCATCCAATACCACGATGGGTCACTTTCGATTATCTCCAGAATAGGCTGATCTTATGGAAGCCGCATTCGATTATCTCCAGAATTGGCTGATTTTATGGAAGCCATCGACGAGTTTTGAAGCCATGGCTGGAGTCGTCTGGGGGTAGGCAATCGACCAGTGGTGGTGCGTGACCGTGGGTGTTGCTGGATGTTGAGATTTCGGCAGGAGTAGTTTGTGCTGAATCAGTTTTTGAGAATTTTTTTGATTGATTTTGGTATATGATTGGATTGTTGTTTGTGTGTTAATTGAAGAGGGGATTGAGCGTTTTACAATGGTATATTAATCTGACCGTTTTGGAGGAGCTTAGCCGGAGTTTAGAGGGTTGGAAAGTGGCGGTGGAGTGTGGCTTGGCGAAAACGGGGAGATGTTTTGACTTGGCTGTTTCCCGTGTTTTTCACTTCCTTTCAATTTTGTGAAGAATTTTGCCTTTTTTTCAACTTTTTTTTTTCGGTGTTTTCGAAAATTCGATTTCGAAATGAGAAAGAGAATGCGTTTTCTTCGTTTTGAAAAATCGAAAACAAAAAATGGTTCGAAAACGACCCCTTGTTTTCTTGTTTAAAGAATCTTTCCACAAATCCTTCACAAACTTGTTCTTAGTAAGATTGTTTACAACCTCCTATATATTAGACTTTAGTCCTGAAACTTCACCATTCAAAAGAGAAAAATCCGATTATGAAATGTTAGGTAAGATACCACATTAAGCCCCTATTTGGTAACTATTTTGCCCAAAAATTAGAATACAATTTATGATCACTATATCGACCGAATTGTGGCTGTTGGTTTTTTTGATACCCAATAAATCCGGGCTATGATGTTAAATCGGTATATTTAGTTGGATAATATTTCATAGGTCTCGGCCGATGATTGAAATGATATATCGACACCACAATTTATGGAACTATCCACGTAACCCACTTGAGCCATTCGAAACAACCTAATTTAATTAGGGTTGCTCATGGCCCAACCCGAATTAGGACGGCTCTTACCGGTTGATAGCCCACCTTTTCTTTGTGTTATTGGGCCTATGACCTAAAAGCCCAATCCATTCACTATACATACCCAATCACTTGTCCAACATGGGAGAGGAAAAACATAGCCGTTCTTGTGCCTCTTGAGAGAAGTCGACCTTCACGTTTGCTTTGTGCCTTCTTTACCTTGCTTTGTGTTCTTGGTAGTGATTGTTCTCTTCTCCTTAAGTTAATCTGTGTGGTTAACATTCTTGGCTATTTATCCTTCTTCCTCCATAGCCCTTTGTGGGCTGAAAACCGGTTTTGGAGCAACCAAGGAGTGGAGGTGAAGGTTTGTGGTGGTTTCATAGATTGTGGTGTTCGTTTTGGAGACTGAGCCTGGTGATTCTTGGTGCAAAGTGTTGGTTTTAGATTTACAGTGGCTTTTGACGAAATTGCCATTACTTCTCTCAGAATGAATTTCATTTCAAAGGGCAAATTGATAATTTATCCAAATTCAGTCAAAAAATCGGCTCCCATGTTAGTCGATTACACTATATAACGGTCCGAATTCCTCTAAGAATAAGGTAAAATTTAGAACCAAACAAGCGCTAAGTGTGTGGTCCAAGTTAAGACTTTGTTAGAGCCATTTTTTCCTCATTTTTAGAAAAAATGTGGTCGTTGCAAATTCATTCACGCCATTATACCTGACATAAATTTGACTGTCAACTGCACAAGTTAAGACATTTCCACATTTGTCCTTTGAATATTCAAACCTGGTGGCAAGTTGTGAAATCGAAAGAAATGCACAAATAACAAAACAAGGGTAAAACAGAGAAAATGCTATAAATATAAGACGTTATTACCAAGTGCGTCATACATAGCCGCCATTGAGATGATATAAAACTACAGTTTGGGAGCAAAAATGGCTCCGAAACAAGAGCTAAATATATCGCTACCTATCAGGACCATATAAATGCATAACATCCGTGACTAGATCTACCCGCGCCAATGAATCACTCGTAAAAATTTAAATATGAACAAATCAAGATTATCATAGAGAATATATAATATCAGAATATAGGAAATGAATCATATGATCTTCATATTTAGGCGTGTTACAATAATGTCAACTCTCTTCTACTCATCGTCTATTCCACGAAATCTCAATATGTACTGGAAAGTACATATGATCTACACATATCAAAGTATAATATGTTCCTTAAATGAAAATTGGGTCGTGACACTGGAAACACCTCTAATTTGATGTATTTCCATTTAATTGATTTTTTTTCCCCCTACCAACAAATAGAAAGAGCGATAATTAAGATATAAATTAGAAAGTGAAGGCACCAAAAATCAAAGAACAGCGATAATTTAATGGGGGGGGGGGGGGGGGGGGGAAGAAATCTAGGACTAAATTGAAATTATAAATCGTTATTTTCGTATATTTTTTTTTTAATTTTTATTTTAGAAATAAGATAACGTCAAGGAATTTTTAAATTTTTAATACTTGTTTATGATGAAAACAGATTATTACAATCAAGTAACAAAATTTATTAGTTTGAAACTAAATTTAGTAGTCATTTATTTCTCAAATAATTTACTTGACATGTTGAAATTTATATATGCGCACTGTTAAAACTTCGTAACATTAATTGTCTCGATTAGGATTGAGATTCTTGACACCTGATCAAGATGCTCTCCACAAAAATTGAAACTCAGTAAAAACATTGAAAATATATTGAAAGGGTAGTTATATTGTCATCACAATTTTTATTTGTTACGTCACATTTTAATTGTAGTTAAGTTTCTCAATCTTTACTCGTTGTAACAATTATTTCTTTAAATTTTTTCATCGAATTCTTATTTTCAACCTTCCATTAATTAGTATATCTCGTTCTTGATGATAATTTAGAGGGGAATGCTCCACGTACAGTTTTTCATCGAATTCTTATCTTCAACATTCCATTAATTAGTATATCTCGTTCTTGATGATAATTTAGAGGGGAATGCTCCACGTACAGTGAGGGGGCCCGCCCGTGATTCTGTACGAGGAGCATTCCCCTAATTTATACCAAAGTATTTTTTTTTTTCATGCTTTGAAATGAGTGAAAATATTTTTTCGCACTTTTTATTTATTTATTTTTTAAAAACATGATGGAAAAATAATTTGTTTTACGCAATTGTAATGAACTTTTGAACATAAAACTGTTATCAAGTATAAAATGTGTAAACTATTAAAAAGTTTAAGGATGAGAATGATATGAAAAATCGTTAGAGACATAGGTGTTATAATTAGCAAAGATTAAGAACGTTAAATTTAATTAATATGTAGTGTAAGAAATAAAAATTTTGGTGTTGATATAATTACCCATAGGACTATGGCTCCAAAATTTGCAGCAGGAGGGTTAAGAAAATAAAAAGAAATCTACATATCGATCAAATCTTTACTTACCATATTTAATCTCAAAATTGTTAACCTTTCTCGCGCTTGTACTTACCATATTTATTCTCAGAATACAAAACCTTCCTTAATTTTCTCCTCTTTCACAAATCTTTTACACTCCTGTTCTTGGTGGGATTCTTTAAAACCTTCTATATAAGAAGACTTCAGCCCTGAGACCGTTCAGAATCAGATTATTTCATTCATTACAACATGAAATTTCCACTTCTCACCTTTTCTAAAGAGGGAGAAAGCCGTATTTCTTTCTTCAGTTTGACAGAGAAGAGTGTTTTTCAATTGGATGTTTTACAATCCCTTCAAGATTGTCGCTGTGTAGGGTCTTCTCATGGATGGCTGGTGATTTTGAACGAGAAATTAGACCCTTTTCTTGTGGATATTGTTTCAGAGACCCGTTTTCAACTCCCCGGAAAAGAAACTTTCCCGCACATTCAAGCTATTCGTGAAATAGAGAATGAAGAATTTGAAATCCAATACAAGGGTGAAAAGGATTCTCTTTGCTACTCTTTGAAGACTCTTCAAGAATGGTTGATGGTAAAAGCGATTTTATCTGGTATTCCGTCTTGTAACACGAACTACGCAGTGATTACCATGTATAACTTGCATTGCAAGTCGAAGCTTGCTCTCTGTAGGCCTGGAGACAGTGGATGGACTGGCCTTCATGGGGAACTTGAGTCATATGATGATATCATATGCCATGATAATCTGCTTTGTGCATTGGGGCGTGGGCCTTCGGTCGAAATATGGGACTTGAATGAATCTACTCTAAAAAGCAAGATGATTATTCAAGTTCCTTGTCCAAGAAATTTGATAGAAAATTTTTACCCGAGGGATCTTTATACTTGGAAATGGTATCTAGTTTCATCCTGTCAGGATTTGTTACTTGTTGTGAGGTACATCGGGGAGTTCGTTAGGTATGATGGAGAAGTCATTTATGAGGGAGATACTCTTACAGATTATACATCTCAGCCTCTAGTATGTCCATATAAAACAGTAGGATTCAATGTCTATAAACTGGATTGTAAACTGAAACAATGGATGCAGGTAGAATCACTGAATGATGTTGCACTATTCATCGGTGGAAATCACTCGGCCTCAGTTCAGGTTAAGGAGTATCCGGGTTGCAAGGCGAGTGCAATTTACTTTACTGATGATTATTGGGATAGAATGGACGAGGATATCTATTACGGAGGTCATGATATGGGTGTCTTCATGTTGGCAGATGGAAGTATTGAGCTATTCTTCGACTGCGATCAAGAGAGATTTGAACCACCACCATTTTGGATGGTTCCTAACTAGGTCAATTTTTGTGAGCTAGAAAATATAGGAAAAATAATTCAAGTCGATTATATAAGTAGGATGTCAATATACTTGGTGATTTTTTATTACAAGTTTGGCATTGCTTTGTTTTGATCTGTATGAATGGTTTTGTTCATCTGATATATAAGTGTAAGCATGATTTCTCAATGGAATAGAACATTCAACAATGTAGTGCAGCCAAGGACTTTAATTTTTTGGTTTCGTCGTTGATTAAAACTCGAACATGTTATGGGACAATTCATTCAATTCGTTAGGAAAATCAAACTCTGTTAACGTAGAACAATTCAAGAAACACCATTGTCTCAGTAATAGTGTATTTTACAAATGTTACATTCAATAAAAGTACCGAGACGGTTCTGCAAGCTGGACTTAACGACAGATTTGTTTTCTAGTTTCTTTACTTTATCTAAAAATTGCTATAAAAAAAATATACCTCCTACCCATCTGTCAGTTTCAGGAATAGGCACCCTTTTGTTTAAAAGGTCGTTCCAACTTTTCCTGGTAGTATAGCATGGTGTCCATCAATCACGTTGAAGCTTCCAGGCAGAAAGAGACAGCATCGGGATTCCCTTCCACTTCACGACCGTGGATTTTTCATTCATGTTTAGAGTATAGAGTACACGAACTCAAGCAACCAGATCTCTTAATTAACAAATTTGCTAGACACAAGATGAAAGGCTCAACTCTGTTTCCACAATACCACACCTCAGAACCAATTCCCTCCAAGAATCAAACTTACATTCCGGATAATCTTGTCTTCACCCTTTGATTTATAATATTTGAATCATTTTCCATATATGCCCTTCTTCGGCTGCCTTTCTAAATTGGTTGTCTTGTTCCAAACAACTCTGGAGGCAATCAAACATGCTATTGAAAATAACGAGTGCCTCATAAAACGGTCAATGGAAGATGACGTATTAGTATTTGTTTCGACTTCAGTTACCACCATCACACACGGATTAAGTCCCTTTTATTACTCTCATTTGACTTTCTAAATGATTTGGCCATGATAACGAGGACCACAGACACATATTCAAGAACACGGCCACCCACTTCATCACCCTCCAACTCGAACATATCCTTCTTAACGTCCTTCATTTCTGAAAAATGTAATTTTAAATGAGATAGGTAAATTCATCGATTTTAAAAAGGATGAAAGCCACTGACCTCTCTCTTCAACCTATATGTCCCAACAGCAGTTATCTTGAGAAGCTCCAACAAACAGTTTTATGGATTAGCAAGAGCGTGCATCACAATTGTCCAATGCGAGCCCGTTCTGATCCCAAAATCGATCAAATGAATCTTTTTAACTGATGAAACATTGTCCAATATGACTTGAATCCCTGTAAATTGAATAATTTGACAGAAGGGAAGTTCTTGTTCATGTGCAAGTTCAGAAGGTTGTAGATTTATTAGAATTTCCACCTCCACTGAATTTCTCTGGATATTGGTCCTCCCTTTCTTTGTACTAATCCTCTCAAGGACAAGAAGTGACTAAGCAAAAATGTTGACAACTTTTTGAAACGAAGTACCAGCTGTCGAAGGAACTAGATAACAGCCACCGAGCAATTTTCTGAATAATCAAATTGCTCATTACAGAACTTCTCTGTTGACACACTAAAATGCAGCCCAAAATCGAAAAGAAGTCCGATTGATAAAATCCAAGATAAAGACCCAACAGAAGCCAATTAAAAGGCCCAAGAAGAAAAGCCCAAGTTGGAGGCCTGTGGGAAAATCTGAATACTGGAAGCCCAAGAACAAAGGAATACCATCGCCCCAAGGTTGTAGGACGTCCAGAGGCCGAACGAAGACAGTACGTCACAATCACCCAGGACGACAGCCTCACTGTCGCCCAGAACCCCACGTCGCCCAAAATCAAATAAGTCTAAAGGATATAGTTTGGAAGCGGTTGGCAAGTAAACCCGGCACGATCCCACGATCCAGGAAGCAGCAAAGGTAGTGGCAAGCGGTTACTAAGCAACTACTCCCCGAATAAGTGATTTCTCACTAAAAGAGTGGGCGGTTACGAAGGATACGAAACAAATCTGAGCAGTTTCGATAAACAAGGGATGCTCAAGGAGTATAAAAGAAGTAACGTCATAGAAGAAGAGACCGAATCAAAAACTCTCTACAAGAGATCATGTAATTTTTATTCCTTAGTTTAAATTTAATCCTTTTTCAGTACTCGTGTGCTTGCGCCCCTTGGAGGCGTTTTGTCTACTTCCCAATTGTAATCCTTCACTGGCATACGCACCCTTTTTTGGGACTTTGTCTCAAGAGGTCTGTTCCTTACACAATCGTCTGACTCCTCTCTCTCGTAATTGTTGGCGGGTTGCAAAAACGCGCGAAAACAATTTGGCACGCCCAGTGAGACAGTTGGTGTTTGGTAAGTGAAGATACAAAAAGAGAAAAGATATCATGCCTCATAAAAATTCCGATAAAGAGCCAGCAAGTCAAGGAGTAGTTCAGTCTGTGGTGGAGCGATACGAGAAGCAACAACACTCTCCACAGGCAGATGGACAAAGTCCAATCAGTCACAGCCGCTACGAGCCAATGACAGAATTGAGCCCCCGCACAATGCGTGCATTGCTGGGAGAACTCACGCAGGATGTCGTGGAACAGGTAAATCTACGTAGCATTCATAATATGGAGAAATTTACCCAAAACGAGAATATGCATTTTGATAATATGGCTAAACAACTAAATACGTTGAATGAAATCATGAATAAGTTGGTAGGCCAAATATGTCAACCTGTTATGCCCATAGACAATCACTTCCAATCTAGGACTATCGTGGGGCATACCTCGCCATACAATTTTCTTGGTGTAAATTCCGGCCCAAATTTGGAGCCACCTTTTGGCCCTTATACTTCAAACCCAGGGGGAAATGGAACCATAAACATGAATAATGGTAACACTACGTCCAACCTGGGGGGTAGTACCACCATGAGAGACAATGTCCCAAATATTGGACAGAACGGGTTGCGTACGAATGACGGTTTAAACGCTTAGTTTACCGGTTATAACAACCTGAATAATTGCACTTTTATGGCCAATCAAGGGCAGACCACTAGACCTCCCACGAATCAGCCAGTAAATCAGCCAATCGGGAACCCATATGACCCTAACGCCGTGTTAAGAAACCAAATTATGGAAATAGTACAAGATCAAATAGCAGTTGGGGTACGCCCGGTGATTAGGCCAATTTACACCAAGCCATATCCTGATTGGATCGATCAGGCATATCCATGGCCTAGAGGATACAAAGTACCAGAATTCTCACTATTCACTGGCCTAGGAGAAGTATCTACACTAGAACACGTAGGGAGATTCACGTTGCAAAGTGGTGAGGTGAATGACTACCATAAGTTGAGGTTGTTCCCAAGCTCCTTAACGGGGGTGGCTTTTTCTTGGTTCATTAATTTGCCAGCAAACTCCGTCCAAATTTGGCATCAAATGGAGCAATTATTCCATGCTCAATTTTATAAAACTGAGTCCGAAGTTACACTGGCCGATTTGGCGAATTTACGTCAATTGCCTAACGAATGGGCAGAAAATTTCCTACAAAGGTTCAAAACGGCCAGAAGTAAATGCTTCGTGCCACTACCTGAAAAGGAATTTGTCAAAATCGCACAAAGTTGTTTAAGCTTTGATTTAAAGAAGAAATTCCAAGATAGAGAATTCCCAGATTTATTCCAACTTAGCGCAAATGTCGTTAGATATGAGCGACTGGTAAGGGAGGAAGAACAAATGAAAAATTCCAGTAAAGGGACTTATTATAAGGACCCGAATTTCAATGTTCATACTATCGATGATGGTTATTATGACCAGACCGAAATATGCTTGGCTGAGCTAGTAAAAGGAGAAGCTTATACTTGTCCTATGTTAGTTAAGCCAAAAAGAGTAGGCAAAGATGAACCTGCAAAAGGTGAAAACAGAAAAATGCGAGCGTTCTCGTTCGACATAACCAAAGCTGATCTTATATTCGATAAATTATATAAGGATAAGCAGATAAGGTTGAGCGACAAACACAAATTGCCCGACTCTGAACAAATTAAGGGTAAAAAGTACTGTAAATGGCATAATGCATGGTCACATGCGACTAATTATTGTATGATTTTTCGCCATGTGTTGTAGGATGCCATCGAATCAGGACGAATTACGTTCGAAGAAAAGAAGAAGATGGCGGTGGACGAAGACCCATTTCCACGGCCACTAACAATGAATATGATAACGACTGGCTTGAAAAATAAACTGCCAAGGTTTAAACTGGTGATTGATGACGAAGAAGAAGAACCCAAGCCGCTTCCCAGCGTTTTTGAACGCATCAAAGGGAAAGAGCCCAAACAGGGCGAAGATATTCTGTGCGACAGGTGTAAGCACGAGTTGAAGGCGAATATAGGGTCATCAATGACACGGCCATCCCATCATCGGCCTGATTTCGTATCAGTCGCTCAGCCCGTCAGGGGGCGAAGGGTGCCGTTGTACGGAGGAGTGCATAGAGAAAGGGGGTTTGGGTCGGCGGTCAGAGGAGAACATTTAGGCCGCAGCCTCGCCAACCCAATGTATGGCATTCGTTCCAGAACAACGCAGGAAGGGTAATGCCGTTCAATGAAATGACCAGAACCCAACAAAGGCGTTACCAACGTAATTACGGGCGGATGATGAGGCAACAGCAAGGAGAATCACGCCCTAGAGCGCCCAAAACGCTCAGGATAGCCAACGAAAATGCTTTTGAAGATAGCGAAGAAACAGTCACTGGTGAATCAATGGGAGAATTGCCGGAAAGCTCATCTGGGAGATCGAAGTTTGGGCGAGACAGGAAAGATGAAGATGATCCCGACCAACCTCTAACTATCCAGTTTGGCACATTACTCCTGTCCTGGCTAACAACTACTTGTTGGCCGATGAGTTCAAAAGCAAAGAAAAATAGGATAATGAGGAGGACGCCTGCGTACTAGTCTGCGATGAAGGCCAAACTTCCAGAGAAATGTATGATGATGGCGAGAATGATGGTATGACAGATGTTGAAGAAGAGATTGATTTAGAAGCAGAGAGACGGAAAAGGGGAGTGTCGCGCAACACCCTGTTGAAATAATTGCACCAGGAAGGGGTCCGCGAAGTGGATCTATTGGGAGAACCATCTGGTCGATCGTTTGATTTCTATGTGCTGTATGGGACGCCAAAAAGAAAAAAGAGGGTACCTCGCTCTGAAAAGTATGGATCGCCCCCTAGAATAATGCTTCCTCCTACAAATTGGGTAACCGAGGAAGAAATATTGGGAAAAGAGAAGGAAGGGACCCAAGGAAAGAAAGCTCAGTCCGATGTGCTGCACGTTGATCTATCACCAAGAGATAGCCCGCCAGAAAATAGGCAGGAAGTGGAAATAGACGTTGCTGAAAAAGTCATCTTCAACAAACCAGCGATGAGGTTGTTTTTTTTTGGTTTTTATTGTTTTTTTTGTTTGTGTGTTGTTTGTTGGTTGGGTGGTGTTTTTTTATTTGAATTGTTGGTTAACCAAACACTTAAGGCCACTGTACGTCAATGCCTGGTTAATGGGTGTACCAATAGTAAAAGTACTCATTGATAATGGAAGCGGCTATAAACACCTATTCAGCTAGAATGATGAGGAAATTTGCTAAGACAGAAAAGCGATATGATCCAACGGAAGTCATTCTTACAAGTTTCAATGGGGGGGCAAACATTCAGCAAAATGAGTTATGCCACTGGACATAACTGTAGGGACAACCACCAGGACTACTGTTTTCTTCGTGATAGATGGTCCTACCAGCTACAACGTGCTACTAAGAAGAGACTGGATCCATGGCAGTCGATGTATTCCCTCATCACTCCATCAATGCTTAGTCTTCTGGAACGACAAAGGGGAAGCAGAGGTGGTACAGGCGGACCATAGGCCCTTTGTCGCGGAAGCGAATTCAGTGGAGAGGTTCATGTATGAAGGGAATTATGGGCCGTCAGAGTTGTTCAAGATGGGGAAGAAACTCAAATTATTGCCCAAAGCGAAGAGCCTTTCTCAATGGATTCACTCACTGAAATGTTTAATCAAATGAGGCCAAACATAGTGGTCTTGGAAGAGCCAGTAATTGGCAAAAAAAGAAGCCAAACAACCTTAAATGAATGTTCGACAACAAAAACAAAAGGCCGAAGTTCAGGCCTTCAGAGCCAAGCTGATGGCTTTCAATAAAGAATGTGGATGTATGAAGAAAGAAGAAGCGGCGTTAAAGATGCTGAAGGACAAATTGATAGTGTCCGAAATGGAGCAGAGCTTGGATTGGGAAGTTCATAAAGTGGATTGCCTGGAAGAGCAAAATTCTCTGAGCGACGTGGATGATGAAGCGACGAAGATCCCTAAGTCAGGATATGCGCAAGCTCAAGACCCCTTGGTCAGGGTTAACATTGGTGAGGAAGGAGAGGATCGTCCAACGTTCGTTAGCCAAATGCTGCCTCACGAGGGCGAACGAAAGCGTTTTTGCCTCTCCTAAAGCTGAAAAATCAAGACGAATTCGTCTGGAAAGAAGAACATCAAAAGGCTTTCGAAAGCCCGAAGACATACTTAACAAGCCCACCAGTGTTGGTGTCACCAATCCAAGGGCGGCCGATGAAATTGTACGTGTCGGCTGAACAAGAATCGATAGCGGGAATGGTCGCACAAGAAGACCAAGTTGGCGAAGAAAGACGTAATGCCGCAGAAATGTGAATGAAAAGGATGCCGCGTACTTTTGGGGTTTTAAGGGTTTATAACGTCGCAACTTTCCAGGCACTAGAACGCAAGCGACGATTGAAATTCTGGGGAAGTTCAAATATTGCGGGAAAGATACAGAATGAATATGGCAAAATCAATGATTAGTATTAATTCTGCCATATTGGGGGGTAATTGTTGACACACTAAAATGCAGCCCAAAATCGAAAGGAAGTCCGATTGATAAAATCCAAGATAAAGACCCAACAGAAGCCAATTAAAAGGCCCAAGAAGAAAAGCTCAAGTTGGAGGCCTGTGGGAAAACCTGAATACTGGAAGCCCAAGAACAAAGGAATACCATCGCCCCAAGGTTGTAGGACGTCCAGAGGCCGAACGAAGACAGTACGTCACAATCACCCAGGACGACAGCCTCATTGTCGCCCAGAACCCCACGTCGCCCAAAATCAAATAAGTCTAAAGGATATAGTTTGGAAGCGGTTGGCAAGTAAACCCGGCACGATCCCACGATCCAGGAAGCAGCAAAGGTAGTGGCAAGCGGTTACTAAGCAACTACTCCCCGAATAAGTGATTTCTCACTAAAAGAGTGGGCGGTTACGAAGGATACGAAACAAATCTGAGCAGTTTCGATAAACAAGGGATGCTCAAGGAGTATAAAAGAAGTAACGTCATAGAAGAAGAGACCGAATTAAAAACTCTCTACAAGAGATCATGTAATTTTTATTCCTTAGTTTAAATTTAATCCTTTTTCAGTACTCGTGTGCTTGCGCCCCTTGGAGGCGTTTTGTCTACTTCCCAATTGTAATCCTTCACTGGCATACGCACCCCTTTTTGGGACTTTGTCTCAAGAGGTCTGTTCCTTACACAATCGTCTGACTCATCTCTCTCGTAATTGTTGGCGGGTTGCAAAAACGCGCGAAAACATTCTCCTCAGCAACAGCCAACAAGAAGTCAAAAAACAAGTTTCTCACCCCTTTGATTTTTCATAAGAATCACCAGAAAGTGAAAATCACCCGTTTTCTCAGAGGCTGGATGCACAAGCAATCTCTTTCTTGCTATTTTCATGATGCTTTCAGCAGATAGTACATGACGGCTGGATGTAGTACTGTAAATTATTTCAGATTTTATCTTATTTCGTCCACCCCCTCTGAAACACTTGAGTTGGCTCGAATACTGGTTCAAAATTTTAGGATTGCATGGGTTTTCTTTCTTTCGCATGGGTTTTCTTTCTTTCCTTCGTCAAGATAAGAAATTCTGGCTGAGTGCCCCCCCCCCCCACCCCCATCCCCACCCCCACCCCCACCCCCACCCCCATGACATGAGAATTAAAAGATTTTATTGACTCAAAAATAATAAAGAAGAGAGAAAATTACAATATGTTCTATAATAGTAATCTATTTTTTTATTGTCTCGTGTTATTCATAGGTTGATGTATTTTGAAAAAAGAGCATTTAACATATTAGTTTTATCGGTTATAAAAAATGTATGAATTGAATAGCTAGATTAATTATTGAGAATTGAAATAGATGAAAATAGAGGGATGCATGAATCCAATACATGCATTCACATTAGATTAATTAATCACTATTATCGTTTTTAGAGTAGAATTAGAATAAATAAAAAACAAATCACAACTCTTTTGACGTCATCACATTTCGAATTTAATAATAGCTATTGATACATAAATGAGACATTATTTCTCATGGGAACGATACTTTTAACTCACCAATCTTATTACTTATACAACGATCCCGTACGCTTGCGAATTTCATGCGAACACCATTCCTTACATTGATCATTCTGGGAAATATATGTACTCAACACCATTGTGCATACTACCGAATGGGGAAGTTCTATTGGCCCTTGGGTCGTCTTTTGTAGTTTACAACTGAAAGAGAATTCTATTAGGTTTCCCAAGATTAGTAATGTGAATGATTTTCTTGGAGTGAATACCTATATCGAAAGCTTAGTTTCACCTGATGCTGATGTTGAAAGACACGAAAGGTAAGACAAGGTACCGAAGGTCGTATTATGTGGTTTTTGCAATTGTCTACCTTCTTATACTCGTATGTATAACTTGAATCTCCATAGTTCTAATGCACTTAGAGCGTGTTTGATTGTGTTTAAAAGATACCTTTTTTTCCAGAAGTATGCTCTTTTTACATGGTTTTGAACAAATGTCGATTGTATTGTGGTGCATTACATAGTTAGTAGCTAAATACTGACAAAAAAGTTTTGAGAGGAAAAACGATTAGTATGATGTTATGCTATTTTATTTCCCTAAATTTTGTATAAACAAGTTCTTTTCTTCTAAAATGTGATGTCGTGGAGTGAGATTTTTTCCAAACAGTTTCGTTAATTTGAGGGTCTTGATATCTTGAAACTTGTACTATCTATTATAGAATATTTGATGGAAAACATATCATCTTTGTTTGTTAGCTCATGTTTGGGTCTTGATATCTTGAAACATGTACGATCTATTAGGTCATGTCGAGCACTATGTAGTATGTACCGATCGCGCTCTTATAGTGTTTGGTGGTCATGGTAGTTCGATGAACTTTCTTAACTAAATACTCTTCATTTACAGGCTACGATGATCGATTCTCAACTCGTATTACTGGATGGAGGGAGTGCAACAAATCAGGGATCTGATCGCAAAGCAACTTTTATAATAAGAATTCATTATATGAGTACTAAAATAATATTTTCCATTTAAGAAACTAAAATAATACCATGTTTTAGTCAAGTTTAAACTATATTTTAATTTATTAATATTTACGATCTTGTATTTTTCAATATTTTCTAATATTTTTATGGATCATAAGGCTGCAGGTTAATTAGGTATATACCCGGCCAAATGACTGATGGAAAATCAAAGAAACACAAAAAAATAATAAACCGCTGATTGAATACAGTGGTTAATAAAAATATTAGTTTTTTTATCAAAGAAATTAAAGAAATAACCTTTTCAAATGTGTTCTTTCAACGTCTCCATCATATAAATGTCTCTTCAATGATTTAAGCAAAACTTCGACAAGCGAACTCAGATTCAGTGGCAGATTTTTAGGTATTGAAGGGTTAATGATGAAAACTTCGATAATATATGAGAGAATTTTAACATGTTGGGGACGCGCAAGTGTTCACAAGCACAGTCTAAAACTCCATAGCAAGTGAAGAAAATAATGGTCTGAAATGATTTTAAATAGACAATAAAAATTCTTAATTGAATCTCAATATAAATGCATATTTATTTTATGGACACACACAATCGGCAGTATTTATTGGAGAGCGAGCAATATTTTTTGAAGTCGGATAGTCATTGACGGCCAAGCTTACAAGATAGCAGCTGACTGTCTAGACCCGAGTATGGGAGAGCTCAAGCTTGACACTGATGTTGTACCTTTTGGGAGAAATCAGATTGGAGTTGAAGCTGTTACACCGAACCATCAAGGGTCAGTAACTGCACCCTAACCAAGATTATTGATGGAAGGTTTTTGCCAGAAGATGGGGAGGCACATACCAATGAGTAGGAGGCTTGGAGCTGTTATATGTAAAGAATAATGCTATATAATACCAGTTTATATGATATTTTGTGATATATTCAACTAAAGTTGAAATTATGTAATTCATTTGATAACATTGTTAGTGCGTCACCTACACTGATATTAAACATCACATTTCCATCCTATGTTACATGCTTTTGGTAAATTTGGATGGATTGATTGTATCCCTCGTTTATTTCCCATGATATACGTGGATACATCTAACTAAAAGTAAAAGCGGGGGATGTCTTGTACTGTTCAACAAGCTATATTTAACTGGTTGGCTCATAAGCAAGCTAGAAGAATTTTGGTCAGGTCACAAGCTAGATTTTTGGTCAGCTCAGCCATTGGTTTTTTGGGTGGAGAGCCATTGGAATTTGGAAATACTATAGTATTCTTTTGATTTCTAGAATAGTCATTTATTATCATTTCTTTCCTTGGCTTTCTCTTTCTTCTTCTTAGATCTGAAAATCTTTTCTACTATGTTCGGGTTTTCATTTCCACGATAGCCATCGCTGTCTTACCTAAACGGGACCCTAGCAACTCTGTTGTCTTTCCCAACCGCCAGCACCATGCTACCGCTATATTATGAGCCCGTTTGGTAGAGATTAAAATTAAAAAATTAACCGTTATTGTTGATTTTTATTAGACGAGTGAGATCCAATAACGATCATAATTTCAATTTTAATTGAATTTTAATCCCTACCGAACGGGGCCTATATACACAACCACTAGATTCCGACGACCACAAGTTTGCCTGCCATTGAATCATCCATCACACCCATTCCTCCATTTCATAGTCCAAAAAGTTATCACCTTCTCCATGCTTGTTCCCCAAATTGCTGCAACAAACTCAAATCCTCGTCCCAAAATAGAAACCCACAATAGCCCACAACTATTAAACCCAAACCAACAACCCGACTTTAACCCAGCTTTGCCAACAAATTCTGTTTGCCAACGCACGATTCTCACCATTACTTTCATCATCATCACCATCATCATCATCATCGATCCAAAGTAGAGTAAAAAAAGTGGAATGAAAAGGGGAGGAGATAGAGGTGACACATTTTTGGGGCTGATAGTTGTGGCCAACATTAACGGTTTGAATGGTGGGGTCTGGTGGTTTAGGTGGTGGAGGGAGGACAAAGTTGAGAGATGAGGAAAAGACTGATGGTTTGAATGTTTTAATAAGATTTTTGAACTCATTTGCACTTTTTAAAAAGTTTAGGAGTACAATTGTAATTTATTTTTATTTTCCTTTTCTTTTTTTTTTGTTTTATTTAAATATGATGGTATATTGGTCATTTTACATTGAAAAATAGTGAAAATGACGTTTTTTCCACAATGAAACGTTGAAATAAGGACGAAAATGTAAAAAAAAAATAAACGTAAGGATGTTTTACGCAATAAGTGTCAAACGTAGGGATATTTTGTGCTATTGAGCAAATACAAACATGTTTGAAACGTAGGGACGTTTTCCGCATTAAGTGTCAAACGTAGGGACGTTTTGTGCTTAAACATTTTAATAAGACTTTTGGACCCACTTGCACTTTTTAAAAAGTTTGGGAGTATAATTACAATTTATTTTTTTATTTTTCATTTCATTTTCTTTGTTTTATTTAAATTTGAGGGTAAATTGATCATTTTACACTAAAAAATAGTGAAAAGGACGTTTTCCACACTGAAACGTTGAAATAAGGGCGAAAATGCAAAAAAATGAAACGTTGGGATGTTTTACACACTAACTATCAAACGTAGGGACGTTTTGTGCTAATAAGCCTAGAGACAAACAAGTTATTCATTTCAAATACTCCTCAGCACATAGGTAGAAAATATTCAACACCTGCATATCTTTAGGGTCCGTTTGATTGCAATGATAGAAAATATGTGGAAAGAAATTTTTTTATAGAGAATTGTAATTAAGTGTGTTTCATTGGTATAATTTTCCATGAAAAATGCTGAAAGTTTGGAGTCCGTTTGACTTCATTTTTTATAGAAATTGTCCATTAAAGAGATAATATTTTCTACTATTGGGTCTATAATTTGTTCCAATTATAAAAAATAAAAAAATAAAAAATAAAAAAATTTGAAAAAAAAAAATTAACCATATCGAATATTATTCGTTTGTCTTTGTTTTGCATGGAAATTGTCAACAAAAGTGATTTTTTTTTTTTAACAAAAGTGGAAATTGCTTTCCATGGAAAAACAAAATCAAGAAAATGTGCATTAAATGATTGTATCTAGAAAAAAGTGGAAAACGTTTTCCATGGAAATATTTACCTATCAAACAACTTTTTAAGGGTGGAAAAGGAAAATATTTTCATTTTCTATGAAAAAGTAAGGCCATCAAATGGACCCTTAATTATTTAATCCAAGAATTAAGAAAGTAGAGTATTCTCAATAATAAATTACAATAGCTGATGGTTTTAGTTCATTTACAACAAGGGTAAAATTAAAAGCACCACGGTGACATTTTTATTAGACGTTTGTTAAATGACAACATGAAATAATATAATAGATATTTTAGAAAAGATTAAAAGAAGTCCAATGAGATAAAAGAGAAAAGCAAGATGTCACTATGGAATAGGTGTTATATTTTTGGTACTTTTCATTTTCAGAAATAGCCATTCATCTAAAAATTCTAAATAGGTAGCACAATAATTCTATTACATACTTCAGCAAAGCACGACCAATTCATATGAGAAACTACAAAATCTGAATAGTCAGCAACCATATTTTCTGTTAGCTAACTCAGCCAAAATCCCTACAATATATAAAAGAGCAATGTTTGTTACTATTCATAAGGCATCATTTTTGTGTCATAATGATGTCATATATACTAATTTTACCTTTTTCATTTTTCCCCCTCAAGCACTACATCGTTTTCTTCTCACAGATCATGGTTTCTTCACACAAGTTCTCATACCTCTTTACTCACGTCTTTACACAACTATTCAAGACTCGTGACTTATTCTTCTCTCTTTACTATGTGTTGTTTAATTTTGCGTGTCTTTTCTATTTAAATTTTCTTAGATCTTATTTTCCCCTCTTTTGTTTTCTTTCTGTACTTCTCGGATCCCCTTTCACTTTCTCTCCGTCGTTGTTCTTACTGCCCCTTTGAAATCAAACCATATTTAACAAAATCACATATTATTTTCACTGTTTGTTTTCCATAAATGTACTTGTAACTACTTTTAATAAACATCCCAACAAAAACATATGGATAACAGTTCTACAATTCAGACAACAACTACACATGAGCACATCTTATACATCAAAACTGTAAATATAGAAGCAACGACTAACAAGGCTCCATATGAAGTCATCTTTATCTTTGACTCATGACTCCAAAATGAAGACCCTCTAGCTACCAACATGATACAACAGAACACTTGACAAACATCTCTTCAACTCACAAATGCAAATACTACATCAACAAATAACCCGACAATTCAGAGAACGTTTATACATGAAATTGACAAACATGCAAACAGAAAGCAAGCCGGAGTAATTGTTCAAGAGTTTAAAATATGTATTTTGAATCTCTTTTTCATGTTTATGTCACGGGACCTGTCTCCCAACATATTGATAAGCCCCCCATACAATTTACATATTCTAGAAGGCCCAAGAAGGGAGGGAAAACAGATTTCGTTGGGGACCATGTGCAGGGGTAAATTCTGTTAGGAAATTAGCTATAAATAAAGGAACTAGTAAGGAGTGACACAGGCAATTATTGAGTGAAGAAAGAGGAGGGTCTATCTTATATGTAATTTTCCTACGGTTTCAATTAAAGTAGCATTATAAATTCTGTTTTCTTCTTTCAAGTTTAGAGTCCTAACAAATTGGTATCAGAGCCAGGTTCGGTCCAATGACTCAAAAGAAAAACGAGGGGATAATGGAAATATTAGAAAAAGAGGTGGAAGAAATCAAGACAGAACTGCAACGCTTACCGGGAATGGAGAGGTCAGTAGATCAGCTGATCCAAAACATGACCAAGATGATGCAATCGACGGAAGAAACCAGGAAAGCTGTGGCTGCACTCTCTAATACTAGGGTGGGTCCAAACAAAAGCAACGAAGGAGATGGGGCAGGGAGCATCACCGTAGGGCAAAATCCGACTGGCACTCACCAAGGGGCCACAAGCAATCAGCCAACGACTGACAGAGGAAAATGGCCAGAAGGGGCAGGAGAAGCTAGTTACGGAAGGGGGATCCTGGATAATGAACGACACAGAGAATGGGATAACGGGCGGCAAGTGAGGAAATCAGAAATGCCAATCTTCAGTGGGGAAAATCCAGATGGATGGCTCTTTCGGGCGGAAAGATATTTTGAGATAAATGGGTTATCGGAGAAGGAGAAGGTAGGAGCCATTGGAGTGAGTTTGGAGGGCGACGCACTGTCGTGGCTTCAATGGACGGAAGCCAGAAGACCATTTCTGGATTGGCAACAATTTCGGCAACAACTCCTGCTGCGTTTCCGATCGACACAGGACGGGAGTCTGTGCGAGAAATTCTTGGCTGTCCACCAAATCGGAACTGTGGCAGAATTTCGGCGAGAGTTTGAGATCCTAGCTACGCCATTAACAGAGCTACCGGAAGAAGTGCTAGAAAGCACATTCCTAAATGGGCTCAAACCAGAAATAAAAGCAGAGGTCCGTCTGTTGGGCCCAAGAGGATTGGGCCAAATTATGGGGGTGGCCCAAAAAGTGGAGGACAGAAACATAATCCTTCAAAAGTTCAAGGAGCCCACAACCTTAAGGAACTACAAAACCCACCCAAATCCAGTCAACCCATTTCCTATGAAGACGATTACAGTGGCTGAGCGAGCTGGAAATCAACGAAGGGAGAATCCAATCAGGCGAATGTCCGATGCAGAGTGGAAATCAAGGAGGGAAAAGGGATTGTGTTTCCGCTGTGAAGAAAAATACACCGTGGGCCATCAATGTAAAAATCGAGAGCTACGTGTCCTTTTGGTGCATGGGGAGGAGGAGGATGAAGTTACAGATGACTTTGTGGAAGAGGATCAACCACTAGTGGTAGGGGATAAGGTGGAGCTATCCCTCAATTCGGTGGTAGGATTGACAACACCAGGTACTATGAAGCTCAGAGGTACAATTGGTTCCTGTGAGGTGATTGTATTGATTGATTGTGGGGCGACCCACAACTTCATTTCTCGAGAAATAGTTCAGAAATTGGAATTGCCCACTACAACTACAAACAACTACGGGGTTGTCATGGGGACAGGTGAGTCGGTAAAAGGAAGGGGAATGTGTAAAGGGGTAGTCCTTGAGCTGCAAGGGCTGATGATTGTCGAAGCCTTCTTACCTCTAGAATTAGGAAGTACTGATGTGGTATTGGGCATGCAATGGTTAAGCACCTTGGGAAGCATGGAGGTTAACTGGAAGCTGTTAACCATGAAATTTCGAATGGGGGACTCATGGAGGACACTAAAAGGCGATCAAGGGTTAAATAAATCTGCGGTATCCTTGAAAATAATGATGAAAACATTGCAAAAAGAGGGGCAAGGGGTGTGGCTGGAGCTGGAAGATGAACAAATAGAGCAGCGACTGAGGAAAATGGAAGTGGAACCACCCACCGGAGTGCTAAGGCTACTACAGGAGCATTGGAAAATTTTTGCAGAAACAGGGGAGTTACCCCCAACTCGAGACATCGACCATGCCATTCCTTTGAAGGATGGTTCAGAACCAGTTAGTGTCCAGCCTTTCCGGTACCCCCATTTCCAAAAAAATGAGATCGAGAAGTTGGTCAAGGAAATGCTCGAAGCAGGGATTATCCAACCAAGTGTCAGTCCATTCTCCAGCCCAGTTCTACTAGTTAAGAAGAAGGATGGCGGTTGGCGTTTTTGTGTCGACTATAGAGCCTTGAACAAAGCCACTGTACCAGACAAGTTTCCAATCCCAGTCATCGACGAATTATTAGACGAGCTCCACGGTGCAACGGTATTTTCCAAATTAGACTTGAAGTCAGGCTATCATCAAATTAGGGTTCGAAAGGAGGATGTTCATAAAACCGCATTTAGGACCCACGAGGGACACTATGAGTTTCTGGTCATGCCGTTCGGCCTCACCAACGCTCCGGCAACATTCCAGTCACTAATGAACAGGGTATTCAGGAGTTATTTAAGGAAATTTGTTTTAGTCTTTTTTGACGACATCTTGGTGTACAGTAGGGATGTGCCAGCACACGAGCAACATTTGGGCATGGTTTTCACCGCGCTAGAAATGCATCAGCTGTGTGCCAACAAAAAGAAATGCATCTTCGCGCAACCTCAGTTAGAGTACTTGGGTCACCTGGTCTCAGCGGAGGGGGTAGCAGCGGATCCAAGCAAAATCACTGCCATGGTTAACTGGCCAACTCCTCGTAACCTGCGGGAACTTCGAGGCTTCTTGGGGCTGACAGGGTACTACAGGAGATTTGTTGAGGGTTATGGGACTATTTCTTGGCCGCTTACACAACAATTGAAGAAGGACTCGTTTGGCTGGAATGAGGAAGCCGGGGCAGCATTTGAGCAATTAAAAAGGGCCATGACCACGATTCCAGTGTTAGCACTTCCTAACTTTTCAGAGCCTTTTACTATTGATACAGACGCTTCAGGCTTTGGTTTAGGAGCAGTACTCATGCAGAACCAGCAACCCATTGCATATTACAGCCAAGTATTATCAACAAAATCTCAACAAAAGTCCATCTACGAGAGGGAATTAATGGCTATCGTGTTATCAGTTCTGAAATGGAGACATTATTTGTTGGGGAGGAAGTTTCTGGTACGGACAGACCAACGCAGCCTCAAATACCTACTAGAGCAAAGGGTGATACCAGGGGACTTCTAGCGTTGGGTAACCAAACTGATGGGGTTTGATTTTGAAATCCAATACCGGCCCGGTCTAGAAAATAAGGCGGCAGATGCATTATCACGCATCCTTCCTATTGGAGAATTGGCATCACTCACCTTCACAAAGTTACTGGACACACAACTGATTGAAAGCGAGGTAGAAAATGACCCAATGCTGTCAAAAATTAAGCAAAACCTGCGAGAGGATCCGGATTCACACCCTCGCTACTCGGTGACACAAGGAAGGCTGCTGTACAAGGGTCGACTGGTGATCTCCCGCACTTCATCCTTGATTCCATCACTACTACATGAGTTCCATAGCAGCGCGTTGGGTGGACACTCAGGGTTCCTTCGCACCTATAAACGGCTAACTGGGGACTTATATTGGACAGGAATGAAGGTTGATATCAAGAAGTTTGTGACCGAGTGTCCAGTGTGTCAACAAAATAAAACTATAGCTCTCTCTCCAGCTGGGTTACTCCAGCCTCTACCGATTCCCCATCTCATTTGGGAAGATATCTCAATGGACTTCGTGGAAGGGCTACCTAAATCAGGAGGGTACAATTCCATCCTAGTGGTAGTGGACCGTCTCAGCAAGTACGCACATTTTGTGCCACTGAAACACCCGTTCAACCCGTTGGGGGTCGCAGCAATTTTTACTAAGGAAATAGTGCGTCTCCATGGCATTCCCAATTCCATTGTTTCAGACAGGGACAAGATCTTTTTAAGCCATTTCTGGACTGAACTTTTTCGTCTGCAAGGGACTTTTTTACGTCGCAGCACGGCCTACCACCCTCAGTCGGACGGACAAACAGAAGTGGTAAATAGGTGTGTGGAAACCTATCTTCGTTGCTTTACCTACGACCGACCCAAAAATTGGTATTCGTGGCTTCCATGGGCAGAATATTGGTATAATACTACTTTTCACGCCTCAACAAACACAACCCCATTTAAAGCAGTGTATGGGAGGGATCCTCCCCCCTTAATCCGATATGGAGGCCAGGCCACAAAGGTACAGACAGTGGAGCAACAGTTGAAAGACCGAGACCTTATGTTGGAGGAATTAAAATCTCATATCATTCATGCTCAGGAGAAGATGAAAACAGAGGCAGACAAGCACAGACGCGACGTTCATTTTTCGGTCGGGGACTTGGTTTTTGTCAAGCTACGTCCATACCGCCTCCGTTCATTGGCAAAAAGGGAGAATGAAAAGCTGGGGCCCAAGTATTTCGGTCCGTTCGAGATAGAGAAGCTAATAGGACCTGTTGCTTACAGGCTGACACTCCCCCCTACTGCTACAATTCACCCTGTGT
Organism: Fraxinus excelsior; assembly: GCA_019097785.1. Classification (NCBI taxonomy): domain Eukaryota; kingdom Viridiplantae; phylum Streptophyta; class Magnoliopsida; order Lamiales; family Oleaceae; genus Fraxinus; species Fraxinus excelsior. The sequence goes on along the minus strand of CM032645.1, from coordinate 2,503,343 downwards.
TCCATGTGTCGCAGCTAAAGAAGGCGGTAGGTGCAACAGGAGCAAGCCAATTTTTTCCACCCCACCTTGACGCAAACCTAGAATGGATTGTGGAACCTGATCAGATTTTGGGCGAACGACCAAGTGGGGAAGTATTGGTAAAGTGGAAGGATCTGCCTACTGAGGATGCTTCCTGGGAATCAGCCGAAGCAATTCTTAAACACTTCCCACACTTCCACCTTGAGGACAAGGTGTCTTGGAAACCCGGGAGTATTGATAAGTCCCCCATACAATTTACATATTCTAGAAGGCCCAAGAAGGGAGGGAAAACAGATTTCGTTGGGGACCATGTGCAGGGGTAAATTCTGTTAGGAAATTAGCTATAAATAAAGGAACTAGTAAGGAGTGACACAGGCAATTATTGAGTGAAGAAAGAGGAGGGTCTATCTTATATGTAATTTTCCTACGGTTTCAATTAAAGTGGCATTATAAATTCTGTTTTCTTCTTTCAAGTTTAGAGTCCTAACACATATCTATTTACTAAACTAGATTTTGTTCATTGTACATGTTAATATATTACAACCCATGTATCCAATTATGGCATGTAAGAGCTCTGATTTTTGCTTCTTATTACTACCATCAATGTAAGTACATGGACACATATTTTATATAATCCAATGTAATCATCATTCAAACATGTTTCATTTTTCATTAAAATACCATGTAATCCAATTCCAACATTATTACTTACACTACATCACCCACCACACATGCATTCACTAGTTATGAAATAAAAGTTATTCGTTTGTGCTCAAAGAAAAAGCTGGATCAGACACTCTATCCCACTATCCGTATATATAATTCCTGTAGAGTTCATCTTACAAAACCAGCCACAATAGCACTGGCCTCCCAGCCAGGGCCTTAGTGATAAAATGATCGTCCAATGGCAAATGAACAAATCCAGTAACATTCAGAACGAATTTCAACTGTATTTTTATTTAAGCGGAACGATTAACAAGCATCCTCTGCCAGTAATATACAGACACAAGTCCAAGCACAAGACTGCATTACAGACAACAGAGATACAAGGATCAGCGAGTTCCAAAAACAACGTTAATAAGCTCCAGTTGATAATGCACAGGCCTAATCATGGATCTTCACAACGGTAACCGGGCAAGTAGCATTGTTGACCACATAGGTACTCACACTGCCCATAATAACCCTGCAAAAATAAATGAAATAAACAGAATATCTATTAGTCCTAAATACGATGACTCGAATTAAAAACCTAAAGATAAGAAATTTTAATGCATACCGATCTTTTACAAGGTTGGACACAAATGGTGAAGTACAGGATGATAAAAGTTTCTTACAAAAGGCTCGAAACAGAAACAATTTTGGCTTTTTTATGCCATATTGAACAGCAGTAGACAAAATAAAGAAATTAAAAAAACTCAAAAAAAAAAAAAAAAAAAAGAATTATGTTGTCCAGTGCAAACATGCACTTATAATTTATGCTAGTATTCACATGAATAAGGGGACCTTTACTTGATCGATCAATAGGCATACACAATTCTTACGGCTTTATTAACTACAAAGATTCAATAAAACCCGTAGAGCTATTTAAAGGAGAAAAGTAATCTAAGATCACAGTGTAAACATATGAATAAAAAAAATGACTCCTAAAAGACTTCAAAGGAAGAGAACCTCTTGATTTTGCCAAGGCCTCTGTTTCCAATAACAAGGCAGTCGAGGGGAATCTTATCAATAGATTCACATATCTTCTCTCGAGCATCTCCCCAATAAATTTTCAGGAGCACTGTTATCTGCATCATTAAAATCTGTAAGTATTGCAATTCGTAAAAGGGGAACGGCATGTTTGGTAAGGTAGATTGCACAACATCGAATTGTATTAAGAATGCGAAAGAAGCTAAAATCTTGTTCATTGTATTGTCCACATCTGCTAGTTTTGACATGATGACCTTAAACATCAAAGTTACCTCTTTCTGCCTAGATGCAGTGGCAACAATGTCCAATGTTTCAGGGTCGGGATTAACCCCATATTTCTTCATGATATGGGGCTGCGAGAACTCGATCAAAGGAATCAAAGCTAATAAAATCACAAAAATAAATACATCGGTTAATAACCACACAAATAAACAAGACTCCACATCAAAAATATGATATACTTCAATGATGTAAACAATGATTGCAACAAATCCCCTTCTTTTGTCCACAAGACACTCATTTTATCAAAACTCGAAAACTTAATTTATAATATTTAATGCCCCTCGATCACTAAAATCTAGATTAAGAATCAAGAAAATAAGAACAATTTAGCCAAAGAAAAAAGGAAACAAAGTTTGTCCCAAAAAAAAAAAATGTAAATGTTGGCGGAAACACCGAGAAATCTTAAATCGGGCTCAGAAAAACGAACACCAACCGAGGCTTGCTCGATCCACAACGTTGCACTTGATGTAAATAAAAAAAAATGAATAAATCCGAAATAACGTTACACGTATTTGTTAAAAATTGATGTGCAAATAATAATTAAAAAAAAAAAAAAGAATAAATCCGTCATATATAGAGATAGATAGCTTGAATTCATACGAGAACCAGTGGCTTCCCAGAGCTGCATCTCGCCTTCCTCATAATGACCCTCGTGTTGGACTGTAACCAGAATCAGGTGATCTCCCTTTCGCACAATGTTATTCACTGCCCATTCAAGCGCCTTCCTGCTGCACGGTGAGAAATCAGCTGCCACACCCACTCTCCTACAATCTCCCATCTCTCTCTCTCTCTCTCTCTCTATGTATGTATGTATGAGACAGAAGAAAATGGCGAAGGATAAAAGAACTATGGGTCCTTTGATAGAAACGTGAAAAATAGATGGAAAGAAATTATTTTATCGGGAAAAGACTTTTACAGAAATTATTTTATTGAGAATTATAATTAATTGTGTTAGATTGGTATATTTTTTCATGAAAAATATTGAAAGTTTAATATTCGTTTGATTTCGTTTTTTATGGAAATTGTTCATTAAAGTGATAATGTTTTCTACCATTGAATCTAGATTTTGTTTCAATTACAAAAAAAAAAAAAAAAAAAAGAAAAGAAAAAACAAATCTATTTGACTTTGTTTTGCATGAAAATTATCAATAAAAGTAAATTTTTTTTACTATTGTGTCTAAAATTTTTTCCAATTGTAAAAACAAAAAATAAAAAAAAATAAAAATTGAAAGGTTGGAAAATATTTTCTCATCAAAACATCAAGAATTTATTTTTTTCAAAAATGTGGAAAATTTGAAAAGTTGGAAAATATTTTTCCGGGAAAATTTTGTCAATCAAATACTACAAAAGTTGAAAAATGGAAAATATTTTTCATTTTTTATGGAAAATTGAGCGTATCAAACGGACCCTAATAATATTTTCTGCTGAGGTGCAATACTTTTCCAATGTTACACAAAGGCCATAAGCCTTCAACTTCATATAGATATTGGGTACACTGTTTTTTCTTATATGCTCTCCTGTCCAATATTTCTTACTAATCATGGCCAAAGCTAGTGATGGTCCAATTAGATTTTTAGTAAATCTTGATAAAAGTTGACAAAAATTATTGTTGAAATTGTGTGAGTCCCATAAAAAGTGTGGTTCAAATTAATTATTGATTTTGACTTAAAATTTTTAGTTGCACCAAACAAGGGCTAAGTAAGTTGATCTCAAGGAAAAAGAAAGAAATTGTGTACATTACGTCATCTCGTCTTTGTAGCTTTCACCGCAACTCCACAAAAAAATTGTATGAAAAAACACAAAATGTGCGATTCAACAAACTCATAGATTCCACAGAATAACTTGAAGAAAACTCCAAGAGCTCAATGTTTATTCAATAATCAATTGGCTTCTAACAAACCCAACTTTTGAATGTAAAGGAAACCAACTATAAACAACAAAGATAAAAGATGCAAAAAAATAAAAATAACAACAAACATAGTTGAACTGGTTGAGTAACAAGCCTTGATGCACCTAGCCACGTCGCGCCATCCTATCCATCTTCGGGTGGTCTAGTCGAGCCTCAAACATGCACACATCTTTCGTTGCACAAGCCATGAAGAAGATCATAAATATCACTGAAAATGGTGCAGCAAAAATGTGACTATTGAGAAAAATATTGCTGTGAAAAGGAAAACCAGTAACATGACTGCCAGAATGAACCCTACAACTCCCATTTCATTTCTGCATTTAATATCCTTCATAGCCTGCCACCAACTTCGTCTTCTGCTATTTTTATGGTCATTAATTTGCCTACAAATTTCTCCATAGTAAAAATCCTTCACATTAATATCAACTTGCAGTTTCTTCAACAGATTAAGAATTTCTCCCTCTCTTGCATGACTGCCATAAATGAGAATGCTTTTCCTGCAAAGTATTCGTGCATCATTTTCATTCTGGATTAATCTTGCCATGAAAATGGAGTATGATGTGATCGTCTTTGAACATTGGTGATGGCTACGCTCTAATGCTATCAGGTTTCTGAACAAAATTTCTGTATATCCATTGATTTTAAAGGGTGGGATTTGGAGTTCTTCATTGATGAATTTAATGTTCAAAGGGACTTCTTTGGCTGCCCTTCTAAGTTTTATCCCAGCTAACTGAAAGGTAAAAACACTGTTGAAGCATCTTGCCTAAGCTCAAATAAAATAAAAACATTAGTTATCTGAAAAGTAGGTAAAGACTTTTGAAAGAAGTAAACCTGAAGATCTGCAGCGCCGCTGCGTAAATCTTTCTGACCACCAGTGGATCGTGTTTGAGGCATTGTCGGAAGATATTGCTGGCGGATTAGGTCGAGCAAGTTATGGATTTCCGGACCAAATTTGTCTTGAGGAACTAATCCATCTTCTGGAATCAGTTTTCTGAAGAAACCCAAGGCGAGCTCCATGAGGGACGTGTTGCTACGTTGCTTAATTACAACAATGTGAAACAACTTCTGAAGAACCCAAAAGGGAATTTGATTTTCAAGTAAAATCATGTCGCATCTTAACCAGAACATTTTACTGTCTGTGCTGAAGAATATTGGATCATCCCTACGCCTCAGATTCGTGATGGAATATTCAAGAAAAAGCTCGATTATGAAACAACCATCGACTAACATAATTTCAACAAATTTATCACTCTCCATGTTGACTGTTTCACCATAGAATTTTCGAGCTTTTTGTTCAGAATGTTTAAGTGTCTTGACACAAGTGTCAAGAATTGTTTCTGCATTAGGGTGTCGATTCAGCAGCGTGTCAAAATATTGCCACTTTAGATCTTCCATGACTTGAAGGCTGTGTTTGCCATGGTGAAAAGGTCCAATTGACAGCAAACTGGGGAAATATTTTTCTTGATTTCCTTCAAAAAGTTCTTCAGAAATCCTGCAAACAGAATGCAACAAAGAAACTTTTTCCATTTTTTCCTTGATCGAGTTTGCAAGATCGTGCTCATGACTAATTTCGATGGCTACATGATCAGTTTTTTCAGTTTGTCCATGTTGTTCCATTTTATTTGCAAGTAATGTCTGTCGAAGATATAAATACAAATAAATAAATTAGTACCTTCCCGACAATGTATAAAGGGATTTGCAAATTTGAATGGAAATTACGAGGATCTTCTACTATAAGAAAGAAAGACGAAAGTAGAAGACTGACTTACTCTGGGGGCGAGGCGAGGCCAACCGATAGGCAACTTTCAATGCAAAGAGCGATCTTTAGAAAAATAGCTCTGGAGGTCAGTTCTAATTACTTAGATATTGCGAAGAGTGTCATGCATGGTATTTACAGAGAACGATAAATAAAAAAAATGTACTGCAAAAATTGAACTTGTTACCTCTTTGAAGTACCACTACACTGGAACTGAGACACGACAGAAACTCGATTTGTATGGATTGTCAATTGAGGTTCTGGACAATTTAAAACCCACAAACACTTTACACTGATGAGAATCAAAGGTGACTTGGTAAGTTTAGCAAGAGATTCATCAACTAAAGAAAGCAAAGTGTTAACGGAAGTGTTCGACTGTAAGGAATGATACAGTTTAAATTATTAACTAAAGTGTTACAAAAGGTTTTAATTGGAAGTGCTTTAACGTAATGCAGTGATATTCTTATCTACTTAGTAGGCTTGAACTTTGTTTCCACGCAATCTCATCAACTCGATACTCATCGCGTTGTACGCAATTATTTTTGTTCCTTTCTTTCATATATAATATCCAACTTTGATAATCTAAGATAGAGTGCTGAACCTTCTTACGTAGAAAAAATTATTAAAATTGATTTTTGTTATTCTAAGAGTAGAAAAATGAGAAGAGAATTTCACTAAAACAAAGCAAAGAACATTAGTTTCTCTTTGAAAACATTAATATGAAATTGTCAAATTTATCCTATTATAACATCTTCAATCGTGGTGTAAAATAAATTTAAACTGTGATTTAAATCTCCAAAGTGACGGAAAACCTTTTCCAATATATACACATCTTCCAATATATATATAGACGTGCACGCGAATTTCTCAATATAATCTCTGCAGATAAACTATCCAGTTCATATGAGTTGTCAAGAATTGAAAATCTCAACTATTTCAAAAGATTTTCAAAATTTGGGCACCATGTTCGTGTAAAAATTACACAAGTTCATAAGATATACTTTTAATTTCATTCCTTGACGCGCAATTTTTCAAAACTAATTTTCAATTACAGATTCTTCAATAAAATAATATTTTATATCACATCAATAACTCTTCCTTACTTTTTAACCATATATTTTCCATCTTATCACTATTTAAAATACATTTTTTCCTCAATAATATTCATCAAATACTCCTAGCAATTGGACAACTCAATCTAAAAATTTAAGTCCCGGGGAGGGGGGGGGGGGGACGTGCCCCCAGGACCGCCCGGGTCCGCCAGTGCTTTGTTATACATATAAAAGCAATAAGGAGTCCAAGTTTTGAGTGGAAGGTGGCAAATGGAAGATACAGACCAAGTTTTGAGCGGAAGGTGGCAAATGGATAATACAGACCAAGTTTTGAGCGGAAGGTGGCAAATGGATAATACAGAAATGATCAAGATTGGTCCAGTGGGAAGCAAAAATGGACATGAGTGGGATGAAAAGGGAAGAAATAAAATTGTTCAGATATTTATTTCACACGACGATGAAATAAATTCAATTCAATTCCAGTATTGTGAGAATGGAATTTTGATCCTCTCTGATTCCTATGGTCAAGCTACTGGATGCAAATTTGATGTTGTAAGTCTCTATTTTTCATTCATCAAATTTCATTTACTTTCAATGCACAGGAAATGAAATCAGTTGATTTCTTTTTCGTTTTCCTTGAAATAGCTACATTGGAACTCATCCTTGCGAAACGTTTATTATGATTTGCTCTATTTTATTCAAATTTTCCTTATTGTTTCAATCAAGTTTTGAATTCTATTAAAAGCCAAAAATTAGTTCATGATTAGTAAAAATGTGTTCAAATAATTTGCAATGCAGGTGAAGTTGAATCACCCTTCGGAGTACGTAACTTCGATTAGTGGTTACAAGAGTCACAACAATAGTCATTTAACTTCGATCACATTTGGCACCAACTATAGAACCTACGGACCGTTTGGTGGCTTTAAAGGACCGTCTAGTGGCTATCAGTCCACTGGCCCTGGTAAAGAGTTCATATTCAAGCTAGGAGATGATCAACAGTTTGGTGGCTTTCACGGAACCGCAGACGATAATAGTGTTAAATCAATCGGAGTTTACCTTAAGCCGAAAACAAGCCCAGAGTACTCTGAAATAGATACCATCGGAAAAAAAAGACTACTCCAGGCACATGGATGATTACGCCGTTCGGCGCGTTCCTGCAGCTTTAGGATGTTAAATGCCCTCCAAGAATAATTTCTTATCTTTTTCTTTATGGTATCCAATTAATAATGTCGAAAAAAAATAAAATCCTGAGTTTATTATATGTATAGTAGTCATTAACCTTTAAAATGGAGTTTATTGTTAATATATTTCCTTTTAGCTGCACAATTAGTCCCTGAAATGGATACCATCGGAATTTTCAATAAATATATAGTCACGTGGCCATTTTCACTTCAAATGTCTTGGTATCGGATTGAATCGAAAAAACAAATTTAGCTTCATAAAGTTAAAATATGAGGATGATGTCACAATTTAACGTATATTTTGAAGGCTCCATCATTAGCGATTGATTATACTGTGTCGGCGTAACTATAATGAAAGAATGATGACCAGAGTGCTACGTTTTGAAAACTGTACACCAACTTGCTACTCAATAGGCTAAGGACCAATAGTGCACTTTTCCCTAAAACCATGTTTGATTGTAAAGAATTCCATAGAAAATGTCACATCCGAGGAAAAAGAATTCCCCTTTGGCCGTTTGATTGAAACGTGGAAATGAAAATCAAATTCCAAGGTACAACCACTTTAAACTGTATTTTCTTTGTTTTCATGGAAAACGAATTCCTATGAGATTGGTGAGTTATTATTTTCCAACTAACATAAAATTAGAATTTCTTCACATCTTTGTGTATCAAACTGACCCTAAAAGTATTAAGAAGAATAGTGGAAACCTAGTAAGTCAGTGTATAGTGTATATTAATGTTACAAAGACAAATATCGTGTAATTTGTTAGCAACTGATGAGAATCAAAGGTGACTTGGTAAGTTTAGCAAGAGATTAGTCAGTATAAAGAATGATACAGTTTTAATTATTCAAGTTTTAATTTAACGTAATGCAGACATATTCTTATCTACGTAGTAGGCTTGAGCTTTGTTACTACACAATCTCATCAACTCGATACTCATCGCATTGTACGTAATTATTTTTATTCCTTTCTTTCATATATAATATCCAACTTTGATAATCTAAGATAGAGTGCTGAACTTCCTCACGTCGAAAAAAATTATTAAAATTGATTTTTGTTATTCTAAGAGTAGAAAAATGAGAAGAGAATTTCACTAAAATGAAGCAAAGAACATTAGTTTCTCTTTGAAATTCATGATCCCAAAGAATCCTAAAATAACATTAATATGAAATTGTCAAATTTATCCTATTAGAGCATCTTCAATCGTGGTGTAAAATAAATTTAAATTGTGATTTAGATCTCCAAAGTGGCCGAAATCCTCTTCAATGGAGAGATACATAGGAAATGCAAATTACAATATCCGGTAGAACGTATTTCTTTACATCCACAAGAGGCAAAAAATAAATTTAAATTTTTTTCATTGGAGAAAAATTTGAATTTAGACCAACTCGAATGTAAATGAGGATGCAAAGATGCTTTTGAATATGTAACTTTGCTTCACGATTGGAGATGCTCGTATGTAAAATAGATTTGAATTGTAATTTAGATTTCCAAAATGGCGAAAACCTTTTCCAATAGAAAGATGCAAAAGAAATGCAAATTGATTTTTGTCATTCTAAGAGTAGAAAAATGAGAGGAGATTTTCACTAAAATGAAGCAAAGAACATTAGTTTCTCTTTGAAATTCATGATCCCAAAGAAACCTAAAATAACATTAATATGAAATTGTCAAATTTATCCTATTAGAGCATCTTCAATTGTGGTGTAAAATAAATTTAAATTGTCATTTAGATCTCCAAAGTGGCCGAAATCCTCTTCAATGGAGAGATACATAGGAAATGCAAATTACATTATCCGGTAGAACATATTTTTTTTACATCCATAAGAGGCAAAAAATAAATTTAGATTTTTTTTCATTGGAGCAAAATTTGAATTTAGACCAACTCGAATGTAAATGAGGATGCAAAGATGATTTTGTAGTTATAACTTTGCATCACGATTGGAGATGCTCGTATGTAAAATAAATTGTAATTGTAATTTAGATTTCCAAAATGGCGAAAAACCTTTTCCAATAGAAAGATGCAAAAGAAATGCAAATTGCATTTTTTGGCTGAAAAATAAAAAATAAAGAAAGAAAAGAAAGAGATATCCACAATAGGCAAAAAAAAAATGGATTTAGATATTTCCATTGGAACAACATTTGAATTTTAGATCCATAAAAATATAAATAAGGATGCAAAAGTGATTTTAGAAATACTAATTTTGAATTTACACTATCATTGGAGGTGTGCATAATAGACATGCCTCTGTTTAGAGCTTGTTTGGTACACATTTTGGAAGTAAGAATGTATTTTTATTGTTAATATGATAGGGAATATGTGGTTGAAAATGAAGGAAAAGTTATTGATGTGATGAAAAATATTATTTTATTGAAAAATGTGTAGTTGAAAATTAGTAGAAGAATGCGAAAATTAATGTGGCTGAAATAGGGGCTTGGTTCGGATTAAAACCAATTAAAATCTCAAGTCAAATTCAACGTTTAATTTTAACCACACGTTTTATGGGATCCACAACTTTTCGACTACACATTTTATCAACTTTTATCAAAATCTATTAAAAACTGATTTTAATCTCTACTAAACATGGCATATTATTGAATTGCAAAAAAAAAAATAAAAAAAAAATGTGTTCCATCATTTAATACTATTGTATCTCTCTTACACATCATATATTTTTAATCCCAATCATAATACAAGTACATATTTTTTTTTTGACAGAAAATCCTTACATACAACTTATGACACAACATCATTGGAAGGTGGAAAAAAAAGAAGAATCCAATCACAATTTTCCACATCAGCATCGGTAAACATTATGTTAAACATTTCATGTACTCGTGGCTTTATTGTTTTAACAAGCATGCTACACAAGTAAGCTCAATGACATGTTAAAGAATTGGGGAGGGGGGGAGGGGGGACGTGTCGACACATGATTTGACAGTTTAAAAAAGCACAACGCCCAATCATTGTATGTCACACCACCTTGTCATCCCCACCTCTGTCCTCGAGCCTATCCAAGGAGTATTATTCTTGTTTTAATTCAATTGAGCTATACTACAAGGCCGTGGTTCATAGGTGTTTTACAGGCTAACGTGGAAATGCTTTAGGGAAAAAAAAAAAAAAAAACGAAATGAATGGAGTTAATTGTTCATTGGCCATTGTATGTTACCCATTTTCACGGTTTACTCATTGAGTTTTACGATACTTCCCAATAGCCATTGAACTTATCTTCGTTTCACTAAAATGGCCATCGAATGGATTCTGTCTAACGTGGAAGATGAAAATCTGATTTGTCTGTTAAAATGACAATCTCTTGCACACGTGGATGACAAACCATCCAAACACAGCCTTGCACACCCACCCACAGTGATTTAAAAAAACGAGTTAAATGACAATTGAATGAAATCAAAATCCAAACATCCCAACTCCAGTGAAATTGAAGAAACCCTTGCCCTAGCCATTGCCTCAAATCCATTTCATTTGCAAAATGTGTATCCACCTTCGAATTGGAAAACTCATAGGACGCCACAAAGAACCATATACCTAAAATCCAAATAGAAATCCATTTTGATTCAAATTGTGATAGGGCAATCACAACACAAATATCAAACCCAAATTGTAATACCCAAATCAATTTCGAACCCAAACACCCAAATCATTTCTGAACCTCCATCGACAACCTTCCAAATTCTGACTTACGAGTTGCAAGTTTTTGTATTGCATTAGAGAAGGCGTACACATATATAACGAAACTGAAGGTAAATTTGGTGCACATGTTACAGTTTATAACTTCTTGTGTGTGGTGTTACAAGCATTTCGTAATAGCGTTATTTTTTATACAATAATCATTATAGTAGCAATCTGGACTACATTTAAAAGCTATAATTTTTGAGGAAATTTGGCCAAATAATCCCACTAAACAATGATTTTGGAGAAATGGCCTTTGACCAACATTGAAATAGAATAAAAAAAGATCTAAAATATTTTAATGGTAAAATAACAAAGTTGTCCTTCAATTTATATCAAATTATTCACCCAACTTCTTTCGTTTCACCTTCTTCTTTCTTCTTCATTTTGAGAGATTTTTGCCCATTTTCAGCAGCCACATATGGAGCCCCATTCCACCACTTTTCAGCCACCCAAACCATCGAACTCCACCACCCCCAGCCTTGTCTCACTCCCATCTACAACCTCCAACCAACAATTATCCATGAAACCACTAGAATCAGCAACAAACCAGCCCAAAAAACCTGTTCTCTCGCACTCTTCTTCTACCGAAAAACCTGCCTTCGACGACACCCATGGTCACGCACCACCACCAATGGATAGCACTTACCCAGACGACGAACACCATAAATTAACATCGACCAATAATGCACCAATTCGATCTGCTGTTGCTCAAAAGGGTCCGCAGTCGCGATGTAAAACGACACTACAATCATTATCTGCAATGTAAAACAACACTATAATCGTTATCTACTGTAATTTGATTTTTTTTTAACGGAATGACCTCTAATAATGGACTTATTAACATGTATAACACAAAAATGACTAGCCACAAAGAACGATTGAAATGACATAACTTTTATATTATCGAGATAATGAAAGCACAAGTTATCTTATTCATATGTGTCGATTAAGTTAATGAACATATATCTCAACATTATACGTGTCATGTGCATATTACAATATAAATAAGTTTCCACTTTATTATTCTCATGTGATGAATGGGCCATGACTGCTTATACTGTAATGAAGTGATATTCTTATCTACTTAGTAGGCTTGAACTTTGTTTCCACGCAATCTCATCAACTCGATACTCATCGCATTGTACGCAATTATTTTTATTCCTTTCTTTCAAATATAATATCCAACTTTGATAATCTAAGATAGAGTGCTGAACCTCCTCACGTCGAAAAAATTATTAAAATTGATTTCTATTATTCTAAGAGTAGAAAAATGAGAAGAGAATTTCACTAAAACAAAGCAAAGAACATTAATTTCTCTTTGAAATTCATGAGCCCAAAGAAACTTAAAATAACATTAATACGAAATTGTCAAATTTATCCTATTATAACATCTTCAATCGTGGTGTAAAATAAATTTAAACTGTGATTTAAATCTCCAAAGTGACGGAAAACCTTTTCCAATATATACACATCTTCCAACTTCCATATATATATATATACACACACACGTGCGCGCGCGAATTTCTCAATATAATCTCTGCAGATAAACTATCCAGTTCATATGAGCTGTCAAGAATTGAAAATCTCAACTATTTCAAAAGATTCTCAAAATTTGGGCACCATGTTCGTGTAAAAATTACACAAGTTCATAAGATGTACTTTTAATTTCACTCCTTGATGCGCATTTTCTCAAAATTAATTTTTAACCACGATTCTTCAATAAAATAATATTTTATATCACATCAATAACGCTTCCTTACTTTTTAACCACATATTTTCCATCTTATCACTATTTGAAATATATTTTTTCCTCAATAATATTAATCAAATACCCCCTAGCAATTGGACAACTCTTTATAAAAAAAAATAAAAAAATACATATATATATATATATATTCTCCAAAGTTGGGGGGCGGGGGAACGTGCCCCCAGGACCGCCCGGGTCTGCCAGTGCTTTGTTATACATATAAAAGCAATAAGGAGTCCAAGTTTTGAGTGGAAGGTGGCAAATGGATAATACAGAAATGATCAAGATTGGTCCAGTGGGAAGCAAAAATGGACATGAGTGGGATGAAAAGGGAAGAAATAAAATTGTTCAGATATTTATTTCACACGACGATGAAATAAATTCAATTCAATTCCAGTATTCTGAGCGTGGAATTTTGGTCCTCTCTGATTCCTATGGTCAAGCTACTGGATGCAAATTTGATGTTGTAAGTCTCTATTTTTCATTCATCAAATTTCATTTACTTTCAATGCACAGGAAATGAAATCAGTTGATTTCTTTTTCGTTTTCCTTGAAATAGCTACATTGGAACTCATCCTTGCGAAACGTTTATTATGATTTGCTCTATTTTATTCAAATTTTCCTTATTGTTTCAGTCAAGTTTTGAATTCTATTAAAAGCCAAAAATTAGTTCATGATTAGTAAAAACGTGTTCAAATAATTTGCAATGCAGGTGAAGTTGAATCACCCTTCGGAGTACGTAACTTCGATTAGTGGTTACAAGAGTCTCAACAATAGTCATTTAACTTCGATCACATTTGGCACCAACTATAGAACCTACGGACCGTTTGGTGGCTTTAAAGCACCGTCTGGTGGCTATCAGTCCACTGGCCCTGGTAAAGAGTTCATATTCAAGCTAGGAGATGATCAACAGTTTGGTGGCTTTCACGGAACCGCGGACGATAATAGTGTTAAATCAATCGGAGTTTACCTTAAGCCGAAAACAAGCCCAGAGTACTCTGAAATAGATACCATCGGAAAAATAGACTACTCCAGGCACATGGATGCTTGCGTCGTTCGGCCCGTTCCTGCAGCTTTAGGATGTTAAATGCCCTCCAAGAATAATTTCTTATCTTTTTCTTTATGGTATCCAATTAATAATGTCGAAAAAAAATAAAATCCTGAGTTTATTATATGTATAGTAGTCATTAACCTTTAAAATGGAGTTTATTGTTAATATATTTCCTTTTAGCTGCACAATTAGTCCCTGAAATAGATACCATCGGAATTTTCAATAAATATATAGTCACGTGGCCCTTTTCACTTCAAATGTCTTGGTATCGGATTGAATCGAAAAAACAAATTTAGCTTCATAAAGTTAAAATATGAGGATGATGTCACAATTTAACGTATATTTTGAAGGCTCCATCATTAGCGATTGATTATACTGTGTCGGCGTAACTATAATGAAAGAATGATGACCAGAGTGCTACGTTTTGAAAACTGTACACCAACTTGCTACTCAATAGGCTAAGGACCAATAGTGCACTTTTCCCTAAAGCCATGTTTGATTGTAAAGAATTCCATAGAAAATGTCACATCCGAGGAAAATGAATTCCCATTTGACCGTTTGATTGAAACGTGGAAATGAAAATCGAATTCAAAGGTACAACCACTTTAAACTGTATTTTCTTTGTTTTCATGGAAAACGAATTCCTATGAATTTGGTGGGTTATTATTTTCCAACTAACATAGAATTGAATTCTTCTCTCATCTTTGTGTATCAAACTGACCCTAAAAGTATTAAGAAGAATAGTGAGTTGAAAAAAGGCGGAAAAGAAAGGAAACACTTTACACTGATGAGAATCAAAGGTGACTTGGTAAGTTTAGCAAGAGATTCATCAACTAAAGCAGTCAGTATAAAGAATGATACAGTCTAAATTATTCGAGTTTTAATTTAACGTAATGAAGACATATTCTTATCTACGTAGTAGGCTTGAGCTTTGTTACTACACAATCTCATCAACTCGATACTCATCGCATTGTACGTAATTATTTTTATTCCTTTCTTTCATATATAATATCCAACTTTGATCATCTAAGATAAGAGTCCTCACGTCGAAAAAAATTATTAAAATTGATTTTTGTTATTCTAAGAGTAGAAAAATGAGGAGAATTTCACTAAAATGAAGCAAAGAACATTAGTTTCTCTTTGAAATTCATGATCCCAAAGAAACCTAAAATAACATTAATATGAAATTGTCAAATTTATCCTATTAGAGCATCTTCAATCACGGTGTAAAATAAATTTAAATTGTCATTTAGATCTCCAAAGTGGCCGAAATCCTCTTCAATGGAGAGATACATAGGAAATGCAAATTACATTATCCGGTAGAACATATTTTTTTACATCCACAAGAGGCAAAAAATAAATTCAGATTTTCTTCATTGGAGCAAAATTTGAATTTAGACCAACTTGAATGTAAATGAGAATGCAAAGATGATTTTGAAGATATGCGCATGTTTGGTACACATTAAAATTTTTATTTTCATTCTTCTACTAATTTTCAACCATACAATCTTCAATAAAATAAGATCTTACATCACATCAATAACTTATTTTTCTTTTTCAACAACACATTCTCCATCAATCTACTATTTCAGAATACATTCTTCCAAAATAATATGGTTCAAACACATAATTTTGCATCACGATTGGAGATGCTCATATGTAAAATAGATTTAAATTGTAATTTAGATTTCCAAAATGACGAAAAACCATTTTCCAATAGAAAGATGCAAAAGAAATGCAAATTGCATTTTTTTGGCTGAAAAAGAAAAAAAAAAAAAAAAGAAAGAAAGAAAAGAAAGAGATATCCACAAAAAAAAAATAAAAAAAAATGGATTTATATATTTCCATTGGAGCAACATTTGAATTTTAGATCTACGAAAATGTAAATAAGGAAGCAAAAGTGATTTTAGATATACTAATTTTGAATTTACATGTCTCTATTGAGAGCTTGTTTGATGAACATTTTGGAAGTAAGAATATATTTGTATTGCTGATATGATGGAGAATATGTGGTTGAAAATGAAAGAAAAGTTATTGATATGATGAAAAATATTATTTTATTGAAAAATGTGTGGTTGAAAATGAGTAGAAGAATGAGAATGAGAATGAGATAATTAATGTGGCTCAAACATGGACTTGGTTTGGATTAAAACTCAATTAAAATCTCAAGACAAATTCCAATATTTAATTTTAACCACACATTTCATGGGATCGACAACTTTTCAACTACACATTTCATCAACTTTTATCAAAATCTATTAAAAATCTGATTTTAATCTCTACTAAACATGACATATTATTGAATTGCATAAAAAAATATTTTTCATCATTTAGTACTATTGGATCTCTCTTACACGTCATATATTTTTAATTTCAATCATGCTACAAGTACATATTTTTTTTGACAGAAAATCCTTACAGACAACTTATGACACAACATCATTGGAAGGTGGAAAAAAAAAGAATCCAATCACAATTTTCCACATCGGCATTGATAAACATTCTGTTAAACATTTCCTGTACTCGTGGCTTTATTGTTTTAACAAGCATGCTACACAAGTAGGCTCGATGACATGTTAAAGAATTGGAGGGACACGTGTCAACACATGATTTGACGATTTAAAAAAGCACAATGCCCAATCATTGTCTGTCACACCACCTTGTCACCTCCACTACTGTCCTCGAGCCTGTCCAATGAGCATTATTCTTGTTTTAATTCAATTGAGCTACACTACTATGCTGTGGTTCATAGGTGTTTACAGGTTGACGTGGAAATGCTTTAGGAAAAAAAAAACAGAATGAATGTAGTTAATTGTTTCATTGGCCACTGTATGTTACCCATCGTCATGGTTTACTTATTGAATTTTACGATACTTCCAAATAGTCATTGAACTTATCTCCGTTTTACTAAAATGACCATCGAATGAATTCTGTATGCGAACATGTTAAGGTGGAAGATGAAAAATTGATTTGTCTGTTAAAATGACAATCTCTTGCCCACGTGGATGACAAACCATCCAAACAGAGCCTTACAGACCCACTCAAAGAAATTTAAAAAAACGAGTTAAATGACAATTGAATGAAATCAAAATCCAAACATTTCCTCCAGTGAAATTGAAGAAACCCTTGCCCTAGCCATGGCCCCAAATCCATTTCATTTGCAAAATGTGTATCCACCTTCGAATTGGAAAACTCATAGGACGCCGTTAAGAACCATAGACCTAAAATCCAAATAGAAATCCATTTTGATTCAAATTGCGGTAGGGCAATCACAACACAAATATCAAACCCAAATCGTAATCCCCAAATCTATTTCGAACCCAAACACCCAAATCATTTTTGAATCTCCATTGACAACCTTCCAAAGTCTGACTTACGAGTTGCAAGTTGTTGTATTGCATTAGAGAAGGCGTACACATGTATAACGAAAGTGAAGGTAAATTTGGTGCACATGTTTTAGTTTATAACTTCTTGTATGTGGTGTTACTAGCATTTCGTAATAGCGTTATTTGTTATACCAGCATCATTATAGTAGCAATCTGGACTGCATTTAAGAGCTATAATTTCTGGACATGGTACTGAAATAGTTGCAGTTTGAATAAAAATTGGTAATTAGTTGTAAATATTTTGAAATGTATTGATGAATTTACGAAATACAAATGTCTTATGCAAAGCTTGAAATCAATAGAAAGATGATTATTTCTGCATTTGAAGTATTTATTGATGGAGTTAAATCCCAGGGATGAAAATTATGTTTGATATTGGTGGAAATAGGTTAAGTTTCGTTATAACTCTGATTTCTTTTCTTTTTGAGGCTATAATTCTGATTGGTTGTTTGGAAATTCTCAAAATGGCTACTGATATCTTTTGATCAATGGAGACATAATTGAACCTTCAAGCAAACAAGAGTCAAGTTTATGGATCGGTCCTTTATGTTGTTAAACCGCCAGTGGGCGTAGAAAACTTTATAATTCTTACTAATTTCTAATAGATAGAAATGTAATATATAATATGTTTTTATTTAGTTTATTAGTAAATTATCTAAGAATTCTTTATTTGAATAACTTTATACTAAGTTATTATTGGTATAAAATCAGTTCACAATTTTATTTTTTTCATTTTCATCATATGACAGGTTATGGCGAGGATCCAAATTTCATAGTTTATGATAACGATGTTGCATATGATCAAGATGACATTGTACGACAAAAATGTGACAGATGAGATTGAAGTGGGGTTGGATGGATGTGAAAATGGAGTGGAGAACGAACCGATCGAGGGTAATGATATGAACATGGAGTTAATCTGACTTGTTTGTTGATTTACAGGAAAACATGGTCGCCAAAAGAGTGCTACACGAGAAGGGATCATTGTCGACCCACAACCCAGTTGAAGGACAAAATTTCCAATTCATGTCTACTCCCATGGCAGTTAGAGAAGTACAAATTGGGAGACTAACATGTGGACCAACAGCCACCTTACCTAATGTTAATGTTCCTACCACCAAAGTTAGTTTTGAAGTGATATTCGATAAGTTGCAAAGCATTAAGTTTGAAAACTACATAGTTGGAAGGAATTTATGGAACTCTTCCATTTCCTTTCCTATTGTCCTCGGTAGCTCTTTTTCCCTTACAAATCGATATGTTAGATATCTCCAATTGTTCTTCTTCTTTTAACTGAACAAATGTCTTCAATATAGACGACAAATCTTCAACCGGATCCTTCGTCTTCGATTGTACACTGGACTCATCTTCAAATTGCGGAGGTGTTTCTTGCAACGACGATAGATCATTGATCCACTTGAAATAACCACAATCTCTAGTACAACATAAGAATAAACAACCTATGCTTTTTGTTTTTTTTCTACCTCCATACATTTCACAAAGCCCAATCCACATTCTCAACATCGTGTATTTGTTGGGCATTCTGGCAACATGTGCCCGCGCATCCTACAACTATGACAAATACCGATGTTTCTCCCTGCCATTCTGAAGTAATATGTGTACTTAGGAAAGAAATTCAAAGAAATTTACCCCTATTTCTCACTAAGACATATAACCTTAATGTCATTAGGCTTATAACTCAATTCACAAGTAATTAGGCGTAAATGACATTTAATTCATATCAGCATCCCGTTTCATGTGGTATTTCCTAAATAACATTTGATATAAACCAAGCCTTTTAAATCAAGTCATTTATCCGTATAGAAATTAAATGCAAACCTGGAATCAATTCAGAGGAAGTGGTGCTAATGAGCGCAATAGCGGTTGTCAATTTCACCTTTCAACAAGCAGAATGAAAATAGATGCTTCAAATGGATTTGGGATTAGGGCTCTTTGTGGTTTAGGGTGAAATTACTACGCAAAAACGAAATGGATTTTGGGGTTAGGGTTTTTCGCGGCGTGAGTTTGGGATTTCCAATTTGAAGGTGAACGAACAATGTTAAACTGAAATGGATTTGGGGCTAGGACTACGGTTTTCCCATTTTCTCTCCAGGGAAAGAGTTTCGATTTCAATGGCCATTTCAGCTTAGTTCATTCATTCTTTTAATAAGGTTCCGTTTGGATGATTTGTCATTTACGTCTGCAAGAGGTTGCCATTTTAACAGACAAAACAACTTTTTGTCTTTCACGTGGACATGTTCATGAACGGAATCCATCCGATGATCATTTTATTGAAACAGAGATAAGTTCAAAGGCTATTGGGAAGTATCATAAAATTCAGCGGGTAAGTCGTGACAATGGGAGTACAGTGGCCAATGAAACAATTAACTCAAAGATTGAAAAACACTTCCGTGGCTCAGTTTTCCCCAAATTCCCAAATCCTCCAAATGCTGAAACGAAGCCCTAAAAGAGCCAACGAGTTATAGCTGCCGCGAATCTCTTCACCATCTCCGGCCACCGGCGAACCAGACCACAAATCTCTGTCGATCTCTTTACCCATCAAAGAAAGACGACGTAGCACCGTAAGCATTCCCAAAACCATTCGACCCAACTTCTAAAATCAACGAACTCGACGTTATCTCCTCGCTTCGGTCCGCCGCAACATCAGCACCGAAGCCTAACTTCCAAAATGGTTCAAAAACTATGATTTCAGTCATCTACATTTATTGTCTGCATATATCCAGTTCCAGTAATGAGGCCGCTTCTTCAGTTCGAATTCAAATGTGTTATCCTTTAATTTGATTCATGTTTCACTGTAGAAGAGATTGAGTTATAGCAATTATATAATGCTAATTATAGGTGCCTCGAGCATTTGGTGCAATTTGTGAATAATTGCCAATAAAGGAGAACCTTCGGAAGATGAAGAGGTTTTAAAAGGATTGAAATATATAAAACTGAAGACTGTGACTTGAGTCCTCTTATATGATGTCTGGAACAGGGGTTGGGGTTGACGAATCTGTAGCAAAAGAACTAGATTTTGGTCAAGGGAATTCCGTTAAAGAGGAGTTGTCTTCAAAAGTATCAGAATTACATCATCTCGAAGAGGAGTTTGAGCTATTGAAAGCAGCAGCAGAAGAAATGCTTTTTTCCATAACCAACATCTCGAAGAGGAGTTTGAGCCGTTGAAAGCAGTAGCAGAAATGCTTTTTTCCATAACCAACATCCTATTCAGTTTTATATCGAACGACTCAATTACCAAACAAAAGCTCGTGGAACTAGAATCTCTATGGTAAATAAACCAGTTACTCGTTTTGAAGTTATAATAATTATAAATAAATAAAACATGTTTTCTTTCACTGAATGATAACAAAACATTGCCAAAAGTTCTTCATGCTACTTGAAACTTAGCCAACTTTGTCTAAGAGCAATCCTTACAACCCCTCTTCACAGCCTAAATTTTTTTCTACATTGTCAAACTCTCGGGGCTCTCAATGATCTTTGACAAGGTTTGAAGGAATGCTGCCAAGTCAACCCCATGAATAATTCGATGATCAGCTGTAACATTAACTTGAAAAATATTCACCAAAGAACTGATATGAGATGAATGCATTGAGAAAGTTCAAATAAAATTGTGAAACATTTCAATGCTTGTGGCTTGTATTCCAAATAAAATAATCACATAACACGGTAATTTCTATTTTTCCATCCCCACCACCCACACAGGGACGTACCTGTGTTTCACGGGGCCTGAGGCGAAGTTTAGAATTTGGGCCCCTAAGTACAAATTCTCTATAATTTTCGATAAACAAAATAAGCGCTTCTAAAAGCTTGATGGCTTCATCAATATCCATGTTTTCAGTTTGAAAAAATTTACTTATTGTATTGATAGCATACTTGGAGTTGTATAAATTTTAGACTATGGAGTTGTATAACTTCTTCAACAAAAGTGATATTTTTGTATATGTTCAGTCAAAATTACAGGAAAAAATCAGTATCAAACATTAAGAAGACAAACCTTCTCATGGTACCGTTCGGACAGAACCGGTCATCTTCATTACCTTTTCCACATTCATGTGCCATAAAACAAAATAGGTACTTGATCAATAAAGTCCTTTTTTTGCATTAAGAAACACTTCATTTGATGCAAGTTTTATAAGGAAAAACCATGTTACCAAAAGAGCTTAACTACTATCAAAGCACAAAAATTACTTCTCCCATGAATCTCATATAAACACAATGAAATATACAGTTTCGTTTCTTCATATATTCATATATAAGGAAAATTAAATAATAAGTAGATAAAAACTCCAATCATAACTCATTTAGATGTCAAAATGTCAGTTGCAAAGTAAAACATGAACCAAAACCTTATCTTTATAAATGGACAACAGAGAAGTATGACCATTACAACATAAACAGGTTATGTTCCAAATCACACGAACTCCTTTCAATAAAAAAATGCAGTTCCAATCGACAGTATAATGCTTCAGAATTTTTCTAGATAATGGAGAAATAGAAAAGGTTAGATTTTTAGTAAAGACCACAAGTACAAAAATACCCAATTACTCAAAACAAATACAGAATAAGAGCTTTCAAAAGAAAGGGAAAAAAAATCCAGCAGAATAAAACTTTGATGTAAAATCAGAAAAACTCAAATTCCTTTGAATCCTAAATAAACGACAAAACGAGCCTAAAGCCTAATTTTCTAAGCACTGAACTGTAAATACACAGAAATTAAGCTACAAAACCAAATCTATACATCCATTGAAATGAAGCGAGCATCAAGCATGAGTCGATAATCAACCTCAATCTTTACACAAATCATACATATGCATACAGATAGATGCAAATAAATAATAGTGTCATGAAAAAAAGAAGGAAAAATACAAATATACATATCGGGCTGGCTGACCTGAAGTGAAGGTGGAGTCGTGGGCGCACTGGGTGGTCGCGGACTCGCGGAGCAGTAGAGGAAAGTAGAAGTTAGAAGTCGCAGGAAAGGGGCCGAAGGGCGGCAAGGGCTGAAGTGAAGGTGGAGGCGGGCTGGCAGTCGAGGAGCAATGGAGGAAAGTAGCCGTAGAGTGTAGTAGAAACTCAGGCGCAAGGAACGATGAGGGAAGTGAAGTCGTGTTTAGGTTAAATTTAACAAAAAAAAAAACGGGCCCTCAAAATTTTTGGGCCTGAGGCGGTGGCCTCTTGGGCCTCCCCTCAGGTCCGGCTCTGCACCCACAGGCTGCCACCTTCCGCTCCATCTCCACTAGCACTTTTCCAAGGTTTTGTGACAACTCAGTGTACAACCTCCTCACAATGTTTGAGTGGAGGTGGCAAATGGATGATACAAACCGCCATTGAGGCACATATATTTGTTTTATACATATAAATGCAATAAGTAGTCCCAAGTTTTGAGTGGAGGCGGCAAATTGATGATACAAAAATGATCAAGATTGGTCCAGTGGGAAGCAAAAATGGAAATGGGTGGATGAAAAGGGAAGTAATAAAATGGTTCAGATATTTATTTCACACGACGATGAAATAAATTCAATTCAATTCCAGTATTCTGAGAACGGAACTTTGGTCCTCTCTGATTCGTACGGTCAAACTACTGGATACAAATTTGATGTTGTAAGTCTCTATTTTTCATTCATCAAATTTCATTTACTTTCAATGCACAGGAAATGAAATCAGTTGATTTCTTGTTTTCGTTTTCATTGAAATAGCTACTTTGAACTTATCCTTGTGAAATAGTTATTACGATTTGCTCTATTATATTGCTTTATTGTAGAGGAAGGTTTATGTAATTTGATTTATTCAAATTTTCCTTATTGTTTCAATCAAGTTTTGAATTCTATTAAAAACTGAAAATTAGTTCTTGATTTGTACAAATGTGTTAAAATAATTTACAATACAGGTGAACGTTGAATCATCCTTCGGAGTACATAACTTGGATTAGTGGTTACAGCAGTAGTCATTTAATTTCGATCACATTTGGCACCAACCATGGAACATACCCACTGGCCACGATAAAGAGGTCGTCGTCAAGCTAGGAGATGATCGGCAGTTTGGTGGCTTTCACGGAACCGCAGACAATAATAGTGTAAAATCAATAGGAGTTTACCTTAATCCGATGAAAATCCTAGACTCCGGGCACAACATAAATGCTAGGCCTATTAAGGAGGGTGAAACCAGGCAGTTTGGTGGCTTTCACGGAACCTTAGTGTTCTTTTTTTTTTTTTTTTTGAGTACCCAATTAATAATGTCAAAGAAAAACAAAATTTTGAGTTGATTGTATGTATAATTTATATTGCACTCATTTTATAAGGTCATTAACCTTCAAAACGGAGTTTATTGTTAATCTTTCATTATAGATGCACAATTAATTCTTGAAATAGAAACCATCCGAATTTTTGGTGCATATATTGTCACGTGGCCCTTTTCACTTCAAATATCTAGGTATCGGATTGAATTGAAATATGAGGATGATTGTCACGGTTTAACGTATATTTTGAAGGTTCCATCATTATAAGCAACTGATTGTAAAGGTGCCAGCGTAACTATAATGAAAGATTGATGATGAGAGTGCTTCATTTTGAAAATTGTACACCAACTTGCTACTCATACAATAGATTAAGGTCCAATAGTGCACTTTTCGAATTGCTACTCACTTTAATTGCTTTAGTTCGAAGTAAAACTCAAAATTGTTTGCATTCTAATATTCCTTAGTTGAAAAGCAAAGAGTTGAAAGAAGGCGGAAAAGAAAGATGAAAGAAAGTAAAAAAAAAATTAGGGTGTTAGACGACAAGGAAAATGGCCATCTCTATCAGCTTAGGACATGGATCGAAATATATATCATACATAATTGTGTTGAGGTCTTTAGCCTGCAGCAAAGTGTGCAAAAACCAAGTAAAAGAAAAAAGAGTTATTTTTCATAATTTCTTGGTATTGGACTGAATCCAATTTTGTGCACACCAATTCTCTTCTTTTGGACCAAATATAAAATAAATGATGATGTTATTAAACCACCAATTATCACAGCACCTCCAATGATGTAATGTGATTGTGATGGTGCTGTGGAGACTTCACCTGCAAATTTTTGCATATACAAATAAATTAATCAATAAATCAAAAGAAATTTTAATTGAAATAAAGTTCCCAAAAAACTTCAATGGAAGTTGAAACAAGCCTATTAAGCCTCCATTTGGAAAGAATTTACGAACAAACAATTTAAAGAAGTGGACGACGAAACAATATTAACTAGTCCACCTTAATGAACAAATCAAAAGACAAAAAAAAAATTACCTGTTTGGTCATAGCAATTATGTGCATGATGTCTCTCATTACACAAGCAGAAGAATGTCTGATTATGATCAATACTATCCCTATACCCACAAAATCCTCCACTGTCCTCACAAGATTGACATGCACTGTCTGCTTTCCATGTCAACATAAACCCTAATTTCAGAACTTCTCCAATATAACCTTTTCCCAGAACACCCTCTACACCCTTCTCCATCACAGGGACACTCACTATATCATCACAATACTGATTCCAATCGAATTCAGGAACCGATCCACTGAGGAACGCATAAGAATGCTTCGCACCACGCTGCAGGCATTTTATATCAGGAACTGATGGAGGATACAATGTGCAGTTGTAGAAAAAATGAACCATCTTGTTATCCTTAGGAAACAAAGTACTCGAGTTTGATGCAAAATCATGCGTTGCCACAGGACAAATTGTCATGTTATTTACTTCATTATAGGTAACTGTGAGTGTTTTTTGAGATTCATCCAAGGATTTTATGCGATAGAGGTTTTCGTGGAGGTTAAGAATAAGTTCATGGCTATGGCTATTGCACGAGAGGCCGAAACCCGGGTAGCCGCAGAATTCAAGTTCTTGATTTTGTGGCCAAAATGGGTAGCCAATGGAAAGGCCATTGCCACAGTTGACCGAAGAAGAGCAAGAAATTGGGGAGTTTTTCGATAAATTTCCATCAATGGAGGTGTAAAAAAGAGTGCTCAAGAAGAAGAAGAAGAAAGGGAGATTTTCAAATGAAGCCATTAGTGAGCTTGTTATTGATCAAGAATTTGGTGAGGAAGAATTAATCTTATTAAGGTGTTATTTTTTTATATTATTGATTATAAGTTTTTAGTTAGTCAACGAAGTTAGTAGTTGTTTCATCATTTGACAGGGCCATTATTTGGAATTAATGATTTTTTAAGGATGATTGATTAATTGGTGACATGAGTATTAAGATTTTATATTTGCATGAAAAACCTCAACAAATATTCCCACGCGAACACAAACATTGAGCCAAAAATTTACTAGAAAAAGAAAAAAGAAAACCAAACATGAACTTTTGTTATACATTTTCTTTGACGCGTGTGTTCTTTGAAAATGAATTTTAAAAAATGGAGGCCAAACAAGAATACTGCATTATCTTCTCCATTTAACGGAAAAAGTATCAAATAGGTGTGACTTTCACATTATAAGCTGAAGCACTATAAATGTGTACTTGGTTTATTTTTCAGTTTCATTACCGTCCTTGTAAATAGAGGTTCAATGACTTATTTTGCAACAGTGAGAACCCTTATCGACTTGAAAATTTGAGCGTTGGTACTTAGCCCCTATTTGGCTCCATTAAAAATGTATTTTGGGGAAATCTGTATTTTGGAATAGTAATTTTTTGAAAAATGTATGGTTAAAAAATAAAGAAAAATATATAATCAGAGACCCCCAAATCGCAGAAACCACCACCTCTCAATTGCGACACCTGACTCAAACCATGGTTGGAGAAAATGAATTAAGTTGTTGAAGAATGAATTTTAAAGACGAAGTAAAAAAAAAAATCTTCACAAGTTTATAAACCTGAGATTAGTAAAGATTTCTCATTGTTTTTTATGACTTTTATTCAATTTTATGCTGTAATCTGTGCTGATTTTGAGAAGAATCTGATTGTTTATTCCATTTCTGATTTGCCCTTATTGTGTTATGTTTTGGTTTGAAACTTCAATAAGAATCTGAGAATAAAAAGAGGTGTTTTTCTTTTGTATGTGAATGGTAGATACTAGATACCATTTTTATGTTCATTTTCAGTTTGTACCTTCTTTTTTTAATTTGATTTTTGTGTATTTGAGCTTGTTGGAGCTCCTTCTCTCTCTCTCTCTCTCTCTCTCTCTCTCTCTCTCTCTCTCTCTCTCTCTCTCTCTCTCTCTCTCTCTCTCTTAATGAAAATACATTTTAGAATAGTATTTTGATGGAGAATATATGATTAAAAAATAAGAATTTTTTTATTTGCGCATAATATTATTTTATTGAATAATGCGTGGTTAAAAATAATAGAAAAAATATATATTTTGTAAATAATAGGGACCAAACAACGGCTTAAAGTAATGGACAATAATGTATTTTTTAACACCACTTTATCAGAAATTCTTGACAATTCCGTGAATGAGGATTATTTGTGCTAATTAGTTATAGGTTGGAGATGAAAGTCAGTAACCAAATTAAGTGGGATGAAATTGAGAAAATGTATAAAGATTGGGGACCCATTCTGTAATAAACCATAGTTAATAAAGCTTCTTTTTTTTTTCCTGAAATCTCTCGAGGCGCAAAATTCTAGGGGACTTCATTTAATGGGCCTAGTCAAACCAAGTTTTAGTTTAAAAAGTCCATCAACTAAGTTCTTTAGTTAGAATGCCTAAATATATGAAAAATGGAAAATATAATTTGTAAATGACTAGAATGTCCTTATATACAAAAAGACATTATTGCCCTAATTCTCATTTCAATTTCCATTTAAACCTAATTGAATTCTACCTTCCATTTGTTCTTCAAAAACCGACTCTCTATAGGTATGCAATCCTTTCATTTTCTCCTCATCATTTTTCTCTACTTAAGGAAACCATAAACTCTACATTCTCTTTCCCTTAAAACACGCATTTGGTTTAAAAGGGTAATATAATCTTTCAACATTCTTGTAGGGCATTTGAAGAAGAAGAGGGTATTGTAAATTTTCAATTTTTAGGTTACTTTCTTTCTCCATTTTTTTGAATAATTTTTTATGTTGTTGTATATGTGTTTATGGTGTTCATTTGTGAACAATGATTTTGAATTCATTTTAAAATTGGATTAGAGTTTTGATATGGGTTACTCTCCAACCCATTTTCTCATTACCAGTTATTTGTATTAATTGGAGGGAAATGTAAGTTGGCAAATGCATGTTTGACTATTCTTTTGATTGTTGTACTATAAAATGTACGTTTGGTTTTTTCTGTACATAACAACTTACATGTCGTTTTATACAATTTATAACGACTTACATATCGTTATCAGTACTGTGTTATGTTTGAAATTTGATGAAATTTTTATATTGAATTACAGTTATGGACACTGCGAATATGGTATGGATATCAGTTTGTTATCCAATTGAATATGAACAGTCAATTGAAGGTGTATAGAAATGGAAATATGTAAGGAATGGCAAAGGAAAAACAACTCATATTCTTGTTGCGAAAACTATTTCTTATGTGGAATTGTATGAAAAAATCAAAGAAATGTTGAACGTCGATACGAGAGTGTACAAAATGGAAATTTCGGCTCTTGTCCCTATAATATCTAAAGCTCCAGTTGCTCCGACCATAATTGATTGTGACAATAATATGAAGTGGTTTATATATGTCTATAAAGAAGCTTTTCTTTGTGTAACCCTTTCAAATGAAGAAGATTTTGGTGATGAATGATGTTTGTTACTAACAGAGGGTGAAGAACAAATTGCAAATATGTACAGCGAGGAGGAACATGTTCGAACGGACGATGATGCTAAACATGACACGGTGATGGAATATTTGTAGATTGTAATGATTTTGATGTAAGTGAAGATAGTCCTCGAAGAGTAGATGTCGACGATAATTCTCCTGTAGAAAATGACAATAATGTGGAGTTACCCATGGATGAACTTTATAGTTGGAATGTAGTGAATGCTAATGATGTTAAATGTAGTCGGATTGTATCTGCAAATGCAAGTTCGCTTCGTTGTGAGACATAGTTGGTTTGATTGAATATATTCGAGAGGCACTGCAAATGTGATTTTATGAAAGACATGTTAAAGCGAAAACATGTGTGACCCACCTCACGCCACCTTTAGAGAAAAAAATGTGCAAGAAATATAATGAATCAAATTGATTGGAGATAAATCAGGTATCTCCAGACATTTATCAGGTTGGTGATAGTTCAGAACACCACTTTGTGGATTTAGATGAAAAGTGAATCATCGTATCTAATCGAAACGATATGGATATCATTTCAAACGTAAAGAAACGAGATCGAATGTGTTTTAGTCATGATTTCATCTAAAATGAGTTTGATATCGTCAAATTTGTTCTAAAACGACATGGATGTCGTTGCCTTATTTCTTGGGTTTAACACTATAATGATATCGTTGTCATTTTATATGAAAGGAAACGATATAAGTGTCATGTTAGTGGTGTGTTGTCGTAGGCACCCAAAAATATTCCTTAAACCTCTAAAACTAATGTAGTTGTGGAAATAAGGGTCGATCTCACGAAGAGTGTGCAATTTAACAATTTATGCTTCGTATAACAATTGAGGGGTTTTGTTTATAACGAAATCAATCTTATAACAAATAACAATGTAAATTAACGAGTTGTATTAAATCAATGAAACGAGTCTTGATCAAAGTCAACTTCCACCATTGGAGATTTATAATCATTCATCAATCCATAAAAGAATAATCAATTCACATTCACAATATTCATCCTTGGAATAAATTCCTATTTCTCCTTAATTTTAGTTAATCAGAAACTAGCGTTCTAATTAACCTTAATAATCAAATAATCTCAGACCAGCGATAAAAATTCAATTTAATAACAGCTTTAAATAATAGAGAAATCGATGAACTAGATAATACAAACACCAGCGGTTGCATTAAATCTATTTAAACATTCTTCTTAAGATTCAATAACCTCTATCGCGGAAAATTATCAAATCCTAGTACTTCACAAGTTAAATGATTCAAACAATTACAGATTTGAGATTTAACTTAGCTATAGATTGCAATATATGAAAACTAATAGATCTCAAACATGGCAATCGTAAAATTATGCATAGAAGAATATTCAATACTGAAAATATAAATTAAACAATGAAAATAGGTGGATCTCACAGTTATAATGTTTTCCAAGGCTTCGGTATCCTTCAATCAAGCACCAAGAGTTAGTTACACATGATAGATCTAGAAAATATAGAGAGAAAATAGGTTAGAGCCCTGTGTTTTGGCCTCCTTAGGTCTATTTATACTTCCATACACGTTCTTGGCCAATTTGGAGTCTTTTTCTCTAGTTTTCGCGGCCCAAACAATAAAAACCTAAAATCTATGGCGGCGCGCAGCGCTTGAGCAGTATAGGACAGCGCTTGAGCACTGAAAATCTATTGAAATTGTGTTTTCTCAGCTAGTGAAGCGCCTGAGCGCTGAGTTCGTAGCGCTTGGGCGCTAGAAATCTGTCCACTTTGCGTTTGCTTCAATATTTTCATCATAACGTCCTCCTCCGATGTCCGATTGAGACGATTCAAGATGTGTTAGAAATATAACTCAAAGAGATACAACTTTTATTCAGGGACCATCTTCAAATTCGATCGTTTACCATGTCCAAAATTGGTCTCAATATGAGGTTGAAAATCGATGCAAAACTTTTCAGCTTGAAAGATGATATGTGAAAATGTTTTGGCCATATTTCATCCCTTTGAATCCTTTCTTCATCCAATTGGCCTCTAACACTCTCAAGTCTTCATCATGAGGTTCGATACAACTTTTAAATATTTGCACCTTAGTCCCTGAACTTTCACTTTCTTCCATTTTGATCTCTTTTCATCTATTTCTTCCAAATTATGCAATATCCATAGAATTGACACCTAAACCAAAATATAATAATACTAAGTACATTTAGGTACAAAATAAACATACGTGCGCATAAAATAAGGAGGAAAAAATATGCATTTTACATTCCTATCAGTTAGTTATTATATGGATATTGTTTTTAATGAAAGGAAACGATATCAAATTCGTTTGAATTGTTATTTAAAGTGTAACGTTACAACGATATCATTGTCGTTTGATAGGAAATGAAACGATATAAGTGTCGTTTTAGTTATGATTTTAGATGAAATAATATGGATATCGTTTTTAATGACGAACGACTTCAATATCATTATGTTAACCAAAAAAGTTTTGGCATTAAAACGATATATATATAAGTTTTAGTCTAGATTCTTATTATTATTCAGATTAAAGTTAAAGCTGGATTAATTAAATAAAGATATTAGTAAAATAAACACAGATATAGTAAATTTAAGTAGAAGAGTTATTAATATTGAAAAAGATATTATAAAGATTAAAGAAAATTAGATTTTATTAAAGAACAGAATATAGAATAATAAATAAAATAAATAGAACTGAGGAAAAAGAAAAAATTTCAGATCTTAGAACTTGGGAAGCTATAGAAAATATAAATAAAAAATTAAGTAATATAGAAAATAACCAAAAAGGGGGGGGGTCCTGAAAATAGGGAAGTATTTCGAGGATTGGAGGCGGTTATAAAACAACTGTTAAAAAATCCTATTCAGTACTTTTCTTAATTGAGGTTTTCTTCTTCCTTTAATATCATAATATCCTTTTTTTTTTTTTTTTTTTTTTTAAACTCATTCAAAGAAATCAAAACTTTGAAATGATTAAAATATGTCATTTGAGATATATGAACTTGGGCCTAACTCCATTCTTTTAAGGACACCAATGGCACTCCCTTAAAAAGAATTCTTAAAACATCAATCCATTTCTTCCCTCTTTCCGTCTCACAGCCTCTCCACTGGGCCTTTACGCTTTGGGGAGTCACTCAAGATTTATTTTTAAAAACAGTTTTAAACTTTAAACTTGGAGTTAAGACATGCTCTTATCATATACTCAGCATGAAACATAAAACTTTACAAAATCATAAAGTTTATCAAAAAAAATCTGTTCATATAAGATTTGGAACTAATATTATCTATTAGCACCATATCTTTAGAAAGATAAAAACATACCTACCGGAATGATTCATCGGTAGTTTAAGAAAGAAATATATTTTTGTGGGATATTATTCTATCTAAGAACAAGAACAATTAAGAATTTCTCTTTCGGGAGAAAAAGGAAATCAAAACATTTTTGAGAGAAACTTTCTATTGGATTTCTTTCTAAAATTTGTTATATATTACAAATGAATGAATGTTCTCCTTATATAGGAGATAAAAACGTGTTTTTTCAAAAGCAAGGAATATTTGCTTTTTTAAAACGTCAAAAAGAGAATAGTAAAAAGCTATCATATCAAATCTTACTTTATAATACAGTAAGATTCTTTTACATTTTTTTCAAAAAGTAAATAGTAAAGATTCTCCTTTTACAAAAGTTATTTGGCCTTTTCTGAACAAAAATCTTCTTATCTAAAAATCTTTTGTCGGCAATAAGGATCTTCTGACAAGTGTCTTGATCTTTAATCTTGATAAAAATCTCTTGTCGGCAATAAAGATCTTCTAAAAATCTATCTGGTTTCATAATTATGTCTGCCAATACTGTCTAAGGATTCTCCTCCATCAGTTCCTTCATCTGGATTATTGTATTCTGAATTATTATCTTCAATCTCTTTATCCTTTTCAACTTTCTTCTTTCCCTTATTCTTTTTAACTTGAATTTTCTTTTTCTTTGTAGAACTTTGTTTAACCTGTTGCTAAAGTTCTTCAATCTTTTCAAACATTTCTTGAATCATTTTTATGTCTGTCTGAGAAAATTGATCTGGATCTTGTGAGAATTGAGATGAGTCTGAAAAATTAATTGGACTCTTCTGTTTAAGGTCTATTGGACTAATTAATCTAGTAGCAGAATTATCAGTCTGCTGAGTCTGGTCTTCAATAATATTATTTTCTGTAACAGGTTTTTCAGCCTGTTGAGTCTGATTCTGATTAAGAGGATCAACAGCCTCTTGAGTCTGTTGAGCTTTTGGTAAGCCCAGAACCATAAACGGATTTGATAAGTCTTTACCAGCTTCCGTTTGAGCTGGACTAGCTATAGATTTATTAGGCTCTATAGTACCTGCTTGTCTATGCACATTTGAAAATTTTAAATTAATAATTTCCTTTTCTAAATTGGAAATTTTCTTTTGTAAAGATAACTTTTCTTGTTGTAAAATCTGGTTAGATTCATTTAAAATCTTAAAATTCTTTGTCATGCACTCACAGTGCTTACAAAATTTTGAAATATAATCTAATGGCTGATCCAGAACATTCTTTAAAGAAGGTGAAATAAAATAATTTATTCCTATATATTTTCTACATTCTTCTAACGCTTCTGAAATTGAATAAAAGCCCTTATAAAGGGGATTTGGAAAATTTTTAATACAATCTGAGACTTCTAACCAGGTATGATAAACTCCTGGTAATCTACCTTGTAAAACAACATAACATTTAAACTTTTTATGATCTTGACTAAAATGTTCTGAAAGAGCATTTAAACATGCTAAAAAATACTATTGGTCTTTTGGATTCTTATTATAAGAAATCCATAAGTTATCTAAAATACATTTTTCTGCTTTTGTAGTAGAAATATGAGGTAGAGTCTTAAAACTAATATTACTATTTGGAAAACAAATTAATTCTATATTACCAAATCTTAACTTATCTTGAGTCTGTAATAAATTAGTCTGAGAATTTGAACTGCCAGTAATTGGCAATCCTGGTCTGGGACCTTTTGGCCTTTGCATCTGCAATAAATCAATCATAAGTTTTATTTTTAATTATTCTACTTAAAATATCTGCAACCTGATTGTCACTACCTTTAATATGCTCAAAATTTACTAATAATCCAGTATTAGTAATTCTATCAATAAAATTTAACCATCTTCTTCTATTACTCCTCTTATTTTCTAATTTCATTTTATTAACAAAGCTTACAATTGCTTCACAATCTGTTCTTAAAGTAATTTCTTTTTTAGAAATAATAAATAATTCAAAAGAATCTAGTGCATAATTAACCGCTAGTAATTCTAAATCTATGCTACTAATATTACCTTTCTCTTTATAATTTCCACTATTATATCTAACAATTTTTTCTGTATCTTTACTTGCGTACTTATTGGGTTTTGCAATTAGAATTGCTCCCCATTCTTTTATACTCCCATCTGTTTCTATAATTAAATAATCTATATCTAAAGGTATATCTAATTTAGGTAAATTTTTTAATTTTTCTTTTATATTTTGTACTAATTTTGTATCTTCAATATTAAAATATCTCTGTCCTTTAGGAGAAGTCTTTCCATATAATGGTCCTGCTATCTTTCCTAAATCCTTAATGAAAGGTCTAGCATAATTTACTAATCCTAAAAATTTTTGTAATTGTTTAAGATCTTCTAATTTATCTGAAAATTCTAAAGCTTTCTGAGCTATATGTGGCTTTTTCCTTTTCCTATATTTACTTCTAAAAATTCTATATATTCTTTAAACAAAAGCATTTTTTTCTTGTTTATTATTAAACCATGTTTTATAAATTCTGAAAAGAGGATTTGTAGATGTCCTCTGTGTTCTCTTTTATTTTTACTAAAGACTAATATATCATCAATATAAACTATAATAAATTTACTATGTTTATTAAAAATACTCTCCATTTTTTTTTTGAAATATACTAGGGGCATTCTTTATTCCAAAAGGCATTACTAACCATTCAAAATGTCCTTCTGGAGAAGTAAAGGTTGTCCATTCTATACAATGAGGATGCATTTTTACTTGCCAAAATCCTGATTTTAAATCAAATTTACTAAAAATATTACAATCTTGAATTTTATTTATTAAAACATTCTTATCTGGAATATTATATGAATCATCTATAGTATTATCATTAAGTCTTTTATAATTTATAACCATTCTACTTTTTCCGCTAATAATTTCTGAATGTTTTCTAACTATAAATGCTGCTGATCTATGTAGACTAGTAGATTTTCTAATTACTCCTAATTTTAATAAATCTGAAATATGCATTTTAAAATCTTCAGCATCTTGATTTGTTGCTTCAATATTTTTAGTCTTAATTATATATTCTGAATTTTTAATTTTTAATTCACATAAAATTTTATCTTTATCCCAATATTTTAAAATATTTTCTCCTAAAATTTCTAATTTTTCTAATTTACTTATCATATTTTCTATATCTTGTTCTGTAACTAATAAATCATATATTTTTTCAATTTCTATGAATTCAAATTCTAAATCTTCAAAATATTCTTCATCTTTTATTAAGTCTTCTTCTAAGTCTTTTTCTACTAATTGACATTCTTCAAATTCTAAATCTTCAAAATATTCTTCATCTTTTATTAAGTCTTCTTCTACTAATTGACATTCTTTTTCTTTACTACATTCACATTCTTTACTTTCTTTAGTTCCACCACGCTTCTCAGCAAACTCTGATGGAATATTCTTTATATAATTTGGTGCACAAATTGTAAATTTTTGTAATTGCATAAAATCTTTACTAAGAATTATGCTTCCATTATCTTTTAATAGAAAACTTAATCCTAGAATTAAATCTGTATTTAAAGATAAATTTCTTACCCATACTGAATCTTTAGGTAAACTATATTCTGTACTTCTTCCACAATTAGTTTCAAAACTAATTCTTGCAGGTCTTAAAATATCTTGATAACTATAAAAATTTTCATCCATTTGTTGGGCTTCTATAGGTTCTTTTGATTTTATAATATATTTTTCTGGTATAATTTTCTTATTAATTATACAATGACTACATCCAGAATCTATTAATCCTAAGCATATTATTTCATAATTTTCTATTCTAACATAACATTTTACTTTAATACTTTTTAATTTTTCTGAATTACAAAAAACTTGAACTAATTCTGGTTCAGTAATTATTTCTGAATTTTTTCCTTTATTTTTTGATTATAATATTTCTAATTTTTGTAGTATATATCTTTTCATATCTTCTAAATTTTCTATTCTTTTTCTAAGAATTTTTATTTCTGACAATTCTATATGTATATAATCAATTTGTTTATCTTCTTCTAATTCTATTAAATCTTTTTGTAATAGACATTTTTTACATGCTTCTAAGAAACAATTTTTACATTTTACTCTCAATTTCTTACTAGAGTACCATTTACATATATAACATGGTATATTGTCTAAACCTGTTTCTTTTAACCAATTATGTTTACATTCTAATTCTATATCCATTAATTCTAATTCTTTATCTGAAACTGGATTTTCTGAATTTGAAAATTCTTGTACAAAATTTTCATAATCTGATTGTTCTTCTAAATTATTCTTATCAGAATCTTCTATTGATATGATACTATATACTGATTCTTTATCAGAAATATATTCATCTATTTCTAATAAATCTTCATTTGTACATTCTATAAGATTACTTCTTTTATCATTATTATTTATTTTTCTCGGACAAGTTTTTGCTAAATGGTCTGTTTCTCCACAAACATAACAATTTAACCTATTAGGATAATTTCTTTCTGGTCTAAACTTTCTAACATGCCTATTTTAATCTAAATATGGTTTCCTTCTATTAGATTTTCTTAAATAATATCTTTTCTTAATATGCTTATATGAATTCTTCTTAACATATTTTCTTTTACTTTTTTCTCTAAATTTATTTCCATAAGTTTGTGGTGTATAAATATCTTTACAAAATTTATAATCTGTCTTTTTTAATTGATTTTGGATTTGTAATTCAATACATTTCTTTTCTAGACATCCCATTATAAGTTGTATTCTATTTCCTATACTCCATAATTCATTTGGTCTTTCCTTAACTTGTTCATTTTCATTCCATTTCTTTGTTATTTCTAATCCTAAGGGTCCTGGTAATTTATGAAATAATGTTTTTCCTAATTCTTGATTAAAAGTATTTCCTGAAATAGCTGCTAAATAATGATATTCATTTAAAAACTGTTTAACTTCTTTACCTTGCTTCCATCTATTTAGACTAAGTTGCTCTAATTCTCTAATTGCTTTTTGTTGAATTAATAATTGCCCTGTGTTAGGATCTGCTCCTGTTAATAATTCATGTATTTTACTAACAAAATTATAAGGATTATTTCCTAATGAAACTAATATTTCAAATTCTGATTGTTTGTCTTTTTTAAAAGCTTCCCATGTAGCTTTAGCATCTTCTCCTAAAAATGTTTCTAAATATCTATACATTTCTAAAGGTTCCATATTATCTGCTAATCTAATATAATGTCCTATGATAGTATTTTTCCATACTTCTATTATATTATTCCAAATCTGAGGATCATGTGCTGTAATATTTAATATTTGTGGCTTATGTAATGTTTGAAATTCTATTTTAGGTTCTAAAGGTCTAATTTTTCCTCTAGCTATATATTTTCTATCTTTATCATCATAATCTGTATAAGCAATTCTGGGTGGATATCCTCCTAAATATTGATATTTTTCTGGTTCTGGTTTAGATGGATTTGCTTCATCTACAAATTCTTTATAATGACTAATTTCTGAAATTTCTGAAATTTACTATCAATTTCTTCTATTCCTACTCTTATATTTTTATTACTATCATAATATAGAAATTCTTGTTCTTTAATTTGTTTATTTAAAAATAAATGATCTTCTAATTTTAATAATTTTGTAGGAGATAATTCCATACATAATTCTTTAGGATAAATTATTCTATCTTCTATTTCTGTTTCTACTGTATTAAGAAAAGGTTCTTGCTCTTGTTCCTGTTTTTCTTCATTAGTATTAGATTCCGTTTCAGAATTATCATTTCTATTTATATTACTATAATTACCAAATCTCAAACTAGTTCTTCCATATAAATCTTTATAAGTAATAGCTTCTTGAGGGGTTAAGATTTGTTCTTGAGTTTCTAAAAATTTATCTAAATCCCATTCTAATGTCGTTATGAAAATCAGGCAAGCAATGTGTATTTTACGCTGAAACGATATCCAAATCGTTTTTTTTAAGGAACGATTTCAATATCGTTTCTATAATCCGTACAATTTTTTAATGGAAACGACATCTATATCGTTTTGCGATACAGGAACGACATCAATGTCGTTGTAGTTTATTCATGGAAGTAGTATGTATTTTACGCTAAAACGTTATCCAAATCGTTTTCTATTTCAGGAACGATTGCAATATCGTTTCAATAATCCGTGCAATTTTTGAATGGAAATGACATCGATATCATTTTGCTACATGAACGATATCAATGTCGTTCTAGTTGGTTCAAGGAAGCAGTGTGTGCTAAAATAATATTGAAATCGTTTTGTATTTCAGGAACGCTTTCAATATCGTTTTTCGAATGAATACATTTTTATACTTGAACGACATGAAATACTTTGTGCCACTTGAACGAAGGTCACATCGTTATGTGAATATGCAATATATCAACACCCTAGATGTGTACAATATGTAAACTTGAAAGATCTGTAAATTTCAATTATATTCAACATCCATAATCATTAACTAATGGTTAGGCAACATCGTAGAAATACTGACATTTGTAGGAATAACAACTACTCCAGCAAAAAGAACAAGGTCTAGCCATAAAATGTTTTAAAAATATCAGTACATATATCAAAACACAATCTAAGGCTCGAAGTTCCAAGCCAATAACTCTGCAGCCAATTTCTTCCGCCATATTGGTATATAATCCACTCGAATTGCATTTACGTCCATATTCGCTTGCAGAAATTCTATGTATTTTAGTGTGAATATCCCGCAATCAGATCTATAAAATAGTTGTGCAGTTACTGTATCCATTTTAAACAGTTCAAATAATATAGTATTATCAATTATGAAATTAGTCGATCTCACTCATTCAATTGTTGGAGAATGTCTCTCACTTTCACAAATTCGAACTTTTTCGTACTATAGTTGTCATCACTCATGACATGAAATTTGATCAGTAATGGAATAACCTCTTGTAGAGGCTAAATATAAGATTCCAACGCTGCCCGACGAGACGAATGTGACCCTTCAGACTGTCGAAAATAAAAATTGGTCGTTCCTCCAAGTCGATTTGAACTGAGAACCAATGTCTGTCGGTAAAGCAAGGCATATACAAATATATTTAGTCATTCCAAGGTTTACCGAGCTCCGGAGTAGTCCCTCTCACGTAATTGATAAGACTCTTACTAAAACTGAGCTCTTTACTCGGTTGCAACTGACCATGTCCATTGACAGAAAAAAGTATCCAATATGTAACAATCTTGTCGTAATAAGTTAGGAAAATTGAAAGCCCTTTCTCGTATCCGGTACAGAGCCTCATTCATAATCTGCACAGAGGAACTAGTTAATACAAACTAAAATCATGTGTAACATTATTGAAAAATCATTAAAGTTGTATTACTTACATTACCAGTAATTTAACCATCCTCATTCAAAATGTCCATCAAATTTATTGTTTGAACATCGTAGAAGCGCAAAGGTACAAACTGACTGCACACACAACAACATCTACACAAAGTTATATTTATGTAATAATATCATTGCTTCCACATGTCATTCCAACCATGTGTAATAATTTACCTGGAAGATGAAGTTTCCAACCATTTGTGAAGAGCTTCAACCTTCACAGGATCCACTTCTTGATAAGGATCATATACATCAACGTCCGACAACTTTCTCCTTTTTGTCGGGTCCGTGAAGAGAGAACACAATAAGCTTGCTTTTCTCTTTGGACGATACCCTCATCCTTTTGGTGATTCACATCCTATCTTCTCGATTTGTACACTGTCATCTATATGTTGCAAGTACCAACAATTAGGGCTAGGCAAAATGTTCGAACCGAACCGAACTGAATCGGAACCGGAACCGAACCGAACGGGTTTTTTTAAATTAAAAACCCGAACGGGTATTCGAATCGAAAACCGACGGGTTCGGTTCGGTTCGGTTCTCGGTTCTAGACCAAGAACCGAATAAGAACCGATTTTTTTTACAATTGGGCATTTGAGCTTCAAGTATATTGAATATAACCCAAACCGACCAACATAAAAAAATTGAAAAAAAATCACTAAATATAAAAGGGACAGAACCCTATAATTTTCTGTTTTCTCTTCTTCAAAACCGACCAACATAAAAAAGCCACTAAATATAAAAGGGAAAGAGCCCTAGAATTTTAGGTTTTCTCTTCTTCTTCTCTCTCCAGTCCATTCCCGCCGCACAACATGTTTCTCGTCCAGTCAAGAGTCATTTACTCTCAGCTTGAAGAAGTCCTCCTCCTTCTAATTCCCACACTAAGCTAGAGTACTCTCGTATTTATTCTTTTCATATTTAAGAAACGTGAGATTTTACCATCTTAACGCTAACAGTGCTTTCGTTCTTTTATCGTGTTTACAATGACAAGTTTTTAAGCCTTCCAAGAGCTTTGCACAGAGATTTTCAGCTCTAGTTACTGGATTCTTTTTCTTTACATGGTACTTAAGAAATTGTTAACATTTTAATGGTACATGGCAAGTCAAGCAATCGATGATTACATTACATAGTTGGTAAGTATTTTTAATACTTTAAAATATTACGTTCATTTGTAAAAGCTAAGATTGAACATGGTCAATATTCACACACAGATTCACTCGGTGAAAGTACTGAGCACGTTGGGATTGCCTCACTTCTCACAATGTTTTCAAAAAACAGGAATGATTTTGGTACCACTTCTCAAAATGGAGAACATAGTTAGATGCTTTTATATGTTACCTTTTGGTGGGTAAGTAGTGGAGCAGTAACTGTTTAAGGGAAGCAGCAAAAAAAAATTGTGATCTATATTGTCCAGTACTAAAGTGTTAGCATTTTGTGAAAACTTTCTAATATGTTATGAATTAATTATTCAAGACGCACTCACAAAGTTTTCTAAAAGTATTTATATAGTGTTATTATAAATGTTAAAAAAACTAATTATAGTAGGAACCGAACAGAACCGAACCGAACCCGAACGGTTCCTGAATTATATCTGGAACCGACGATTCCATTTACTAAATACCCGAAAATTTCTGGAACCGAAAAAACCAAACCGAACCGACCCGTGCCCACCCCTACCAACAATTACAAATATAGATTTGTTTAATTATGAGGTAATAATATGAAGCTGAACATCAATTTGTTTTTTACATACCTTGAGTGGATTCATTCGCATCCACTAATGTTTCTCAGGCGTCACAAAATCAGCGATGTCTTTCTCTACATCGGGATGCTCATCATCTACCATTGTTTATTTTTCAACACCTTCTTTGACCATTTTTTCATTTTCTTGCTCCTTCATATCATCCCTAGATCCAACCTTAGCTCCCTTCCCTTCTACATTCTTTCTTCTAACCTCATCTTCTAACTCTTGGTCCTTCTCAAACTCTTCCACATTTCTTTCACCTATAGGCGCATTCGTCACATCATCAAATCCAGCCTCATTTTACAACCCACCCTTTTGTTTATATTCTGGTACATAAGCTGTGCTACTCGTAGCACAATCAAATCCACTTGTTACCGAATGGAATCGACCCGCACAATTCAAGCAACCTGTCAACATTTTTCTCCACCCGATCAAGTCGAGTTGTTATGACTTCTTGTAGCCTTCCCTCAAGTTTTTCCATATCCATTCTCAATAAATCTGCTATGTTGATGTCATGAGATACCGGTGATGGTTGAGATGCTTTGGGAGAGTGTTGGTGGAATGGATGATGTGGCTCTGCATCATGCTCAGCCTCATCTCTTTCGGAATGGTGTGAAGCACTCTCACCTTTTCCCACGATCGGTGTCAACACTTTCCAATAGACCACCTCGAGTTCGAGTTCTGTGGGAATCAATTTAGAATGAACCTCCAACTGCAAATATTAAATTGTGCAAATCATTAGTCATTCACTAAGCTAATTCCACAATTTATTCTATTAAACTTTAAAAAAATGGCAATTTACCTCTTTCAATTGCAACACATTATCAATGGCGACAGACGCTAACCTCTTCGGTAATTCCCAAGCGACCATTCTTGGGATTGCATCTGGATATTTCACAGCAAACTTCTTTCCCAATGATGGAATTGCCTCGAATGCCCAAAATCTATTGTAAAACAAATATTATTATCTCATGACACAAATTTATATATAAGAAATAATACAAGTCAAGTGTATTGTTTGTTCATACCATTATAGCGAGTGGAAAGCCATCCAACGAATACTGACAACGTCACTACCCTTCGACATCCAAAATTTTCAATTTACCTCCAATTTCACGTTTGAATACATTCATCGTGTATTCAAACGAAAACTTTTCCCATGGATACTTCTCAAGCCTGTCTAGATCATCTACCAAGTCCAACCACCATAAAGCGATG
The DNA here is from genome assembly GCA_019097785.1 of Fraxinus excelsior. Taxonomy (NCBI): domain Eukaryota; kingdom Viridiplantae; phylum Streptophyta; class Magnoliopsida; order Lamiales; family Oleaceae; genus Fraxinus; species Fraxinus excelsior. The sequence goes on along the minus strand of CM032645.1, from coordinate 2,461,181 downwards.
AAAGTGTTTTCCTCCGTAGCCCATAAGACGTACACCAAGATTACGATTAATCCCAATTTATACTTATCGCTCTTTATTTTCTTGCAACATGTAAATGCATTGTAAGCATCTCCCTTCATAATCTCCCCTACACTTTTCTTAAAGTATTCTTTCACAATCCGACATTTCGGCCCAATGTCTTGTCTACATTGTCATCATTACTAGCATCTAAGCCCGTCACCAGAACAAATTTTTCCAATCCAAATCTTGCTCGGCTCTATCCTATTTTAAACCACACTTTTTCTTTTTTTCCGGTCTTCATCTTCCTCAATAATAATTGATGTATAACTTGTGAAGCCAGCCTTATATCCCTGAATCTAAGGAGAGACCCGAAGCAGCTCTCTGAACTTTTTTTGGTAATTTGTATCTAGCTTCTCGTACACATCATGTACGACATGCAGTTTACATCTCGTTGTAATTGTGGTATCGACTTGGATCTTTTCCATTGCACTGCAAATTATAAAACATATACAAATTATAAACGAATTATGAAACTTATTGTATGACATTTAGTTGATGCAAAATACAAATATAAACAATGGATCACGGAAAGCTAATTTGACAAAAAGCATCACGAACAAGAAATATGGATCAAAATATGAACTTCCTTATAGCTAAGGGAATAAATAGAATTCAAGCAGCACGTAAGAATTGAAAATTCTAGAAGTTAAGAATTGTCCTACCGCATCATCAAAATTGATGTAAAAAACCACAAACTACAACATTTTCAGAACCACATTATCCACAAAATCACAAATACTCCTAATCCTAAAGTTCAACTCGTAAAATAAAATAAAATCTTACCTACTTCAATTAACAAGACAATGCCACAAAGTATCTCAATTTACCAAAAGGGAAAAAACACATTACACAAACATAAAATTACAATAACCATATCAAAATTTAACTAAAATCCACACCCCATTACTGCAATAGTGCAAATCAATATAAAATTAATCTATCCACTTATGGGTGTTAATTGGAACAATTGGATGCTTGTCCATCGTGTTACTAAGCTCAATTGATGTTCCCCTAATCAAATTAAACGTTTCCAACAGCATGGATTCATCAATATGGTTGATTTTGAATTTTTCGCACAAACCTCTCGCATTAACCACAAATTGATCGAGCATTGGGTACAATCGGCCATGACCCATGCTTGGGCAATGTGGGTCAGGTGAGGGCGAAACATGCCCAGGTGATCCGCGACTTAGGTTCGTCCGGACGGAGGAATAATCGTTATTTTTTTTGAAGCTGCTTCGCGACAGTCGTGACTGAGCTGTTTCATGGTGAAAATTCATGCATCTGGATGGATTATTGGAACAAATTGTGGCCTTGGTTAAGGTCTTCTAAGCATGGGCAATCAACCGGTATAGGTCTGACGTCATGGGTGTGGCCGGAAGTTGAGATTATATAGATGGTTCAGAAATCTTTAAGAGAAGAGAAAATCACACAAGAATCAAGAAAATACACACTGCTTCACTTAAGCTTTCATAGGCTTACCTTAGGGAAAACTTATGACTGTGGTACAACTCTTGAAGGTGAAATGGAGATGGAGACGGTAAACTCTTTGGCCGATTCTTTTGAATTTCAAGGAGAAGTTTTATTTTACAAGATAAGGGTATATGGGTCTTATGACAATTTTAATTAATTAAAATTACTTTTATTTTATTAATTTCAGTAAAGGCCAATTAGACAAAATGTTTGTTAAGGTTGGCCATTTGAACTCATTCCTCAAAATTCTAGGAGACTTCATTTAAGAGACCCAGTCAAAACAAAAATTTATTTATGAAGCCTATCATCTATATTTTTTAGTTAGATAGCCTAAAGTTACAAAGAAAAGGAAAAACAATTTGTAAATTACTAAAATATCCTTGTAGGTAAAAAGACATAAATCCCTAATTCCCCTCTCAATTTTCATTTAGCCCCAATTCAATTTTGACATCATTTCTTCCACATTCGACCTCCCATACAATTATTCTTCTCATTTTCTTATCATCATCTTCTCTCCTTCTAAAACTCTAAAATCTATTGTCATTCCCTTGAACACTAATTTGGTTGAAGTGGATAAATGGGTAATTAGCGCAAAACGTCTTTACCTTTACACAATTTTGTGCAAAACGTCCATACCTTTCCAATTTTTGGCGCAAAACGTCCTTTTTGACCATTTTACCCTTCTATTGAAATAAAACAAACACAAAAGAAAAGAGAAATAAAGAATAATTTTCAATCTTACTTCTAAACTTCTAAAAAATGCAAATTAATCCAAAACTTATAAAAATATTAAAAAGAATAAAAAAATCTCTTTTGCCCTCTTTTAGCCGAATACATGAGCTCATTTTTCCGGCGACTCCCGGTCGTCCAAACCATCAGATATTGGTTCCAACATGTCCTCCTCATTAAACTCTACAACTACATACCAAGAAATCCCCATAACTCGTAGTAATTTGGCTGAAAACAAATTAAAAAATCTCAGCCTGAAAATCGATTAAACACCCACAACTCGCCGTCCGGCCACCCAACCGGTCGGAATCCACCACTGGTCGACTCCCCTCATAAAGTCGAAGCTACTTATGTAAACAATTTCCTCCAACAAGCAACTAACAACCACCAATTTCAAAGAAAAACAGTCCAATCGTTACGCTCGCGAGTTCGCACCAGCGAACATTTCAGACCCAAATTGAAGATGATTGGAGCCAAATTGAAGGGGGCCCATGGCTGAGCTAGGTGCGCCAGGTGATGGAGCACCCAACCTAGGTGGTCCGCCACCATAGGTCATCACAGTGGCTTTAGAATTGGAGGAAAACTAGTGCGGTGTCGTGATAGTCGCGACAGGTAGCTTTCAATTTGAAATTCAGATCTTATTCTTGCTGTTTGGGCTCAATTGTTTGCATGGTCGAGGCCGTCTTAAGTAGGGGAGTTGGTCAGTGGTATGTTTCAGCCAGAAAGGTGGCGGACAGCTTGATTCCAACGTTTGACCGCATTTCATGAGGTGAAGTTTGTAGCTCGATTCCGGTCAAATATGTCTAAGTAGGGACTGGTGGTTGGGTGACTTGTGAAGAGGGCAATGAGGGCTTCAAGGTGGTATGTTGATCTGACGGCCAAGGTGATCGGAGGTTGGGGATTTTGCTTTCAAATGTGACGGCTTAGATGTTGATGATTTTTTCATATTTATGACTAATTTGCACATTTTTAAAAGTTTGAACCTATAATTACAATTTATTCTTTATTTTTCCTTTCTTTTGTGTTTGTTTTATTTTAATAGAAGGGTAAAATGGTCAAAAGGACGTTTCACAACAAAAATTGGAAAGGTAAGGACGTTCTATACCAAGAAACGAAAAGTATGGACATTTTGCACAAAATCGTATAAAGGTGGGGACGTTTTGCGCTAATTACCCTAACCAAATCTTACAATATTATTGTTGACCATTTGGAAAAGAAGAGAAGGTAATATTAAATTTCAATATGCATTTCGATTTTATTGGTGTTCTAATGAATGAGAATGTAGTACGTATTTTTTCTTACTTTATTCAGTTCACAACTTTCTTACCAAGCCACCGCCTTCAATTTTACTTTGGCATAATAATTAGGGTGCTAGCTAGTAGAAGCCATAAAAACAATCTGTTAGTATATAATTCTGTATTTACTTGTTTCCAAAAATATTTGGGTAGAATTATTAAATTATATGCCCAAAATGTGTTTGATGAATTGCCTTAGAAAGTGGAAAAAATTCTTTATGCCTATAATCTCCCGATTCAAGAAAACAAGGAAGAACCTCCATCTATGGAATCAAAAATGTTGAACACTGAGTCCTAGGATTACTGGGAAGATAGTATTACAAAAGCGTGTCTCTAGTCTATTTCAATCTACGTGGCAAAGTTCAACTTCATGATATGGATGGAACTCAAGAGGTATTGACAAAGATCCTTCTAGTTCTAGCTATGAGGCTTAAAAGCCTTATCCAAATCCATAGCATTGCCTTATTGATTTCATTAAAGACTTTACTTGCTAACTCGAAGATAGATTCTTATAAGTTGCCGATGAAATAATAATATGTTATACCAAATTTTCTGGAGAATTAACTCAATTCATGAATATTAACGTGAATTATTGAATTATAAAATCTTTGGGTATGTTTGCCAAAAAAAATGTTAAATTTCAATATTTTGACTACTTTCTTTTTCAATTTTTTTGAATCATTTCTTCATTTTTTTTTTGTGATTTGTGTTTATGGTGTTCATTTGTTCATATGACTTTGAATTCATTTTATCGTTGAATGAAGATTTGATATGAGTTGGTTTTAAATTTTATTTATTACCCCTTATTTTTGAGGTGAATATATTGGTAAACACATGTTTGGCTATTCCATTTGTTGTTCTACTTGAATGCATTTCATTTTTTTTTGTCTAGAACGGCTTATATATCATTTTATGCAACTCATAACAACATACATCGCGTTATCAATAATGTACAAAGTTTTATATTTGATGAAATTTTAAATTTTTTATGTTGAATTGCAGTTGTGGACACTGTGGATATGTTATAGATTCAGTTTGTTATTTAATTGAATATGAGTAATCAGTTGAAGGAGATTAGAAATAAAAATATGCAGGGAATGGTAAAGGGAAAACAACGCTTATTCTTATTTCGAAAACAACTTCTTGTGTGAATTTGTATAATAAAGCCAGAGAGACGTTGAAGGTCGATACAATACTATACAAAATGGAGATGTCAACTGTTGTTCCTATAATGTCTAAGGCTCCAACTGTAAGAAAATCGGTCATGTTCGTTCCACTTGCAAGGGCCAAACAATTGTAATGATTATTGATATTGAATATAACTGAAATTTACATATCTTTTAAATTTAAATATTGTACACATTCAGGGCGTTGATATATTGCATATTCACGTAACGATGTGACCTTCGTTCATGTAGGATAGATTATTTCATGTCGTTCAAGTACAAAAAATGCATTCATTCGAAAAACGATATTTAAAGCGTTCCTGAAACACAAAACGATTTCGATATCGTTTCAGCACACACTGCTTCACTGAACAAACTACAACGACATTGACATTGTTCCTATGTTGAAAAATGATATCGATGTCGTTTCCATTCAAAAATTGTACAGATTATTAAAATGATATTGAAATCGTTCTTGTGTCACAAAACGATATCGATGTCGTTTCTATTCAAAAATTGCACTGATTAACCTAATGATATTGAAATCGTTCCTGAAAAAAGAACGATACGGAACGATACAGTATTAAATTCATAATGCTTCACTGACATTTTCTTTGTAATGTTAAAGTCACGACATAGCGTAACGACATACATCCATTTCAGTGCAAACTTGACGATTTCGAGATCGTTACACTTCAAATAATAACTAAAACGAATGTGATATCATTTCCTTTTATTAAAAACGATATACATATCGTTTCATCTAAAATCATAACTAAAATGACACTTATATCATTTCCTTTCATATCAAACGACAATGATATCGTTATAGCGTTACACTTCAAATAACAACTCAAACGAATATGATATCGTTTCCTTTCATATAAAACGATATCGATATCGTTCATCTAAAATTATAACTAAAACAACACTTATATCGTTTTATTTCATATCAAACGACAATGATAACGTTTTTGCTAAAAATGACGATTCGACTGTCCACGACAACCCGACATGCATTCAGCATATATAGGATGATCGAAATAGATCATAAATTGGGTTCGATCTCACTTAAAATAAACTATGAGAATATTTGTGTTCTTGTGACTATATACAACTTTCGAACTATTTCAATAGAAAGAAAGTATCTTCGTTCGTTCTTTCTAAGTCATTCGAGTAACATCAACCCATTTAATGATATTTTTCGATCGTCCTACGTATGTTGAAGACAACATGGGTGGTTGTGGACGATCGAATCGTTATTTTTAGCCAAAATGATATAATTATCGTTTTTCATAAAAAGAACGATATACATGTTTCGTTGTAGTTATTATTTGAACTAGAATGATTTCAAACTCTTCATATTTGTACTGAAACGATATGGTCGTCATTATGTTATTTTGTAGATTTGATACATAACGATGTCCATATCGTTTCAGTATAATTTTGACGTCATTGATATCGTTTTAGCTTAAATCGTAACTAAAACGACATATATATCGTTGTAATTGATATAAAACGATAATTATATCGTTTTTGCTAAAAACGACGATTCGACTGTCCACGACAACCCGACATACATTCGACATATGTAGGATGATCGAAATAGTTTATCAAGTGGGTTCAATCTCACTCAAAAGAAACTATGGGAATATTTGTGTTCTCATGACTATATACAACTTTCGAACTATTCCAATAGAAAAAAAGTATCTTCGTTCGTTCTTTCTAAGATATTCGAGTGACATCAACCCACTTGATGACCTTTTTCGATCGTCCTACGCATGTTGAAGGCATGCTGGGTGGTTGTGGAAGATCAAATCGTTATTTTTAGCCAAAACAATATAATTATCGTTTTTGATAAAAAGAAACGATATTCATGTCGTTGTAATTATTATTTGAATTATAGCGATTTCAAACTCATCAAATTTATACTGAAACAATATGGACGTCGTTATGTTATTTTATGGATTTGATACATAACGATGTCTATATCGTTTCAGTATAATTTTGACAACATTGATATCGTTTTAGCTTAAATCATAATCAAAACGATATATATATATATATATGAGAATTTTTGCGTCCTCATGACTATATACAACATTCAAATTATTCTAATAGAAAGAAAGTATTTTCATTCGTTCTTTCTAAGTCATTCGAGTGACATCAACCCACTTAATGACTTTTTTCGATCGTCCTACATATGTTGAAGGCATGCTGGATAGTTGTGGATGATCGAATCGTTATTTTTAGCCAAAACGATATAATTATCGTTTTTCATGAAAAGAAACTATATCATTTCATTGTAGTTATTATTTGAACTGAAACGATATCAAACTCGTCAAATTTGTACTGAAACGATATGAACGTCGTTATATTATTTTGTGGATTTAATACAAAGCGATGTCCATATCATTTCAGTATAATTTTGACGACATTGATATCGTTTCAGCTTAAATCATAACTAAAACGACATATATATCGTTTTAATTTATATAAAACGATAATTATATCATTTTTGTTAAAAATGATGATTCGACATATCATTTATGTGAAAACGATAATTATATCATTTCTGTTAAAAATGATAATTATATCATTTCGATCGTCCTATATATGTTGAATGCATGTCGGGTGGTCGTGGCTGATCAAATCGTCATTTTTTGCAGAAACGATATAAATATCGTTATATACAAACTGAAACGAGATATATGTCGTTTTAATTATAATTTCTTTTGAAACGATATCAATGTCGTCGAATTTGTAGTGAAATAATAATGATATCGTTATGTACCAAACTCACTAAATAACATAACGACATACATGTCGTTTCAGTACAAATTTAGCAAGGTCGTACTCCTTTCGGTTGAAACCCATGCTAAAACGAAATCTATGTCGTTTCATTTCACAGAGAACGACATGAATGTTGTTACGTCATTTCAGTTCACAGAGAACCTTAGTCAAATTTGTGCAACACGATATGAAAGTTGTTATGTTATTTCGTGAATTTGACACATAACGATGTCATTATTGTTTCAGTAGAATATTGACGATATTGATATCGTTTCAATTTTAATCTTAATTAAAATAACATATATATCGTTTTAGGATATATAAAATGACAATTATATTTTTTAAGGTATATAAAAAGTATATCTTACACGCCGCAAAAAGTTTACGTGGGAGATGAATGAGAAAGAATAAAAAATTTAATGGTTGGACAGATGGATGATTATTTAAAAATATAAAAAAAATTATTTGAAATAAAATTAAAGATTTTAAGTTAATTGTCACTAATTATTTATATATTTTGAAATCATAAAGTTTGTAGACATTCAATTCATCTTAATTAAAATTAATCTTTCAATACATAATATGTATATAAAATAAAGTGAAATATTTGACTATAATTTTTGAGATATTCGGAAATATAGAGTTATATATATGTTATTGCATTAAAATAAACAATATTGTTCAATGTCTTAGTGGTGAGAGAATCATCATTTTTCTTAGAGATTGAAGATTTATATATGTGGACATTTAAAATTTGTCTATAAATTTTCAAGATATATGTAGATTATTGCAACAAAATAAACAATATTGTTCCATGTTTTAGTGGTGAAGATAATATTCTAATAAACTTTTTCTTAAAGGTTGAAGGTTCAAATCCTTGGACCTTGTAAATTTGAATATAATTTTTCAAGATAAGCATCTTATTAATTCTCTCTTTTTTTTTTAAAGAATTTGGTCAAATGTCATTTCAACAAAAACTTGAGTGGTGGCCATTAAAACTCATTCCCCCAAAATTCTATCCTTTCTTCTTCTACTCGCAGATGTCCCTGAGCTTCTTTTGCTGCGCTTCTCTTCCCACACAACTGCAAAGTTCTCTCTATCTCTCTCTAAATGTGTGTTTAGTTTCGGAAACTGGGTGAATGACTCTTGCTGCAATTTTACTCACAGGTGAGGTGCTCGCGACAGGCGGCAGGAAGCGTGGCCTTGAAAGAGTGAAAAATCTAATAAAGAGAAATGGGATTCCTTCAGTAATCACCTCTCCACTGGAATCACTGCAAAATGGAAACTGGGTCAAGCTCATCTGTGGTGCTAGTTTTGAGGTACTCCTTCAAAAACCATTCTCAACTCCAATTTTAGGATTAAAAACATAATTATATAGCCCGTGTTTGGCAAGCAGTATTGGTCGGTCTGAACAGAAGATTTTAGTCTCTTTTTTTACCTTACTACTGTCCAGTACTCTCCAATGCTCTTGCCCAACATGCTAATAGCGTTTCATCTTTATAATTCTTGCTTCTTTGATTTATTTAGGATGTGGTTGACATCAGGAACCTCTCTCTGGTTTACACTCTCGCTGGAGGTAAAATAATTAGGCAATCATTTATTTATTTATTTATTTCTAAAGAACCCTTTTTATGAGAAGATCCTGCATATAAAGTTTAGGTTTAAAATTTCGTATTTCACTAACTAGTCAATTCAATCTCAACAAAAAAAAAAAAAAAACGCCTTTGCGTATTTCTCTCCTTACTCGGGGCTCTTGGGGGCTTCTAGAGGTTCCAAATAAATGCAAATTGGAAGGAAAGGAATTGAGCAGAAGTGGTAGCAATGGGGAAATGGAGTAGCAGGGAGAATGAAGGGAGGAGGAGCGGCAGTAGGTAAGAGGAACAATGGGAAGGAGTCAGGAAGAAAAAGGGATTCCAAGAAGGGGGGGTTTGAAATTATTAGTGTCTTTATTGATATTCCATGTCTCATGCTCGTTTAAGGAATCTTGAAATATATAGCCATTATTGGACTTTCAAGAATTGCTTTTCCATCCGTTTTCTTGTACAGTGGTTACTTAAAAAATGCAGCCACTTTCCATAAATGCCCCTCATCCCATACGAAAATTTGAATTGATTGTGCAGCCTTTCTTGACTTCTCTACAGAAGAAGTTCAAAGTGGGGTCCACGCGCTCAAGTTTTTTGGCTTTTCATTTATCTCATTTCTCAACATTTTTTTCCCTTTATTTCACATGTGTTAATGTCTAATACTTTTTTTTCACAACAATTTTTAGGTTCAACACAAATGATAGAAGGAAAAATTTTCACATGTTTTTGTTGCATTTTCCTGACACGAAATAGCACTACATAACAACGTCGCTAATTTTACGGGGAAAAAATTACGAATAAAAACTATATTTCAAACTTGATGTGCCAAGTAATCTCGGAACATATCTCACTCATTTCATTGGGCTTCCGGTGCATGCATTTCGGTTGCAACTTCTTCCTGTTTGTTTGGGAGGTCCACCTCCGCTGCGTCGGGGTCCGTCTCCGCTCTAGTAAATGCTTCATCCACCATACCCGTTCGTCGCAAGAAATTGTGAACTCCCATAGTGGCAATGACAACAGCTGTTTGCACTTTAAAATTATAACTTGGCATTCGATCGAGTATTTTCCAACGACCTTTCCACACGCCGAATGCACGTTTGATTACGTTCCTCCACAACGAGTGCCTAAATTTGAAATTTTCTCGTGCATTTCTAAAGTTACGCCTGCGACCGGTCTCGCCGTCGTAAAATTACTGAAAGTGGTACAATATATCTGAACCCTTATATGGCGCCATATGCCCAGGTCGATGCGTGAAACCGGAGTCAACAAGATAATATTTTCCAGCCGTCGGCTTCGGGAAGTCGATATCAAGATCGTGTATAGCCCTAGACAAGATTCTTGCATCATGTGTTGCCTGTCATGCCAACAAGCACGAATGTGAAACACAAATTGAAATCGCATACTGCTAGCACATTCTATGTCGGAATTCCTTTACGTCCGATGAAACTCACTCGCTCGTCCCACGGTAGAACTGCCCTAATGTGTGTACCGTCAATAGCTCCTATGCAATCCCGAAATAGAATATGCTTGTTAAGATCCTGATAATGGTGTTCGACACTACTATTGTAGTTCAGATCGAGTTTAATTAACTGTCTGTTCGAGAATTCAACGATCGCTTCAAGCACAAGTTTGAAGTAATATCTAACGGTTTCCAACGAATGATTGAATGTCTACACCTGTCTGTATCGTTTTTCATGCGCTAGAATGCATAAAAATATTCCCACTTGTTCGTACACGTCTATATGTTGCTGGCTGCGCAGTCCGTACTCATCTCTAAACACCTGTGCGAATGCCTGCGCATCGCGGGGTACATGCGGAACTCCGCTTAGCACAGTTGAGGGCTACAGTTCATTGCATCTAGCATAAATATATGCCCGTTTTGCGCGAATGGATAACGAGAAATACGACATCGTTGTGCACGATAATAGTTAGCAACATTCACGTTATTGATATTACAATACTGAAACCACTTAATAATGTCCAACAACAACTATTCCCTAAATGCTTTGTCATCAATTTCATCATCACCATATGACGTTTGCTGCAAACCACAGTTTAAATCGAAATGCGCCATATCCTCAATGTCTATTATGATATAGAAGAGGATGCTCAGAGAAGTTGTGAAATAATGTTGGTTTGCCTTGACATTTATAAGCAAATGGAAAGTAAAGGGTTGTAAAAATTTTGCACGTAAAACAAATAACAACAATGTCACATGTTAATGTTTTCAACTAAAAGAGTACCATTTTGCCCGACAATTATGCAATACATCCATATGCTATTTTGTTTGCAAGCCTGCTGCAAATCTATACAAATCAGGATAATATAATGCACATAATCAGTTGATACGATCACACATGCAAATTAGTTGGCACAGTGCGTAGTGGGTACATCTTCCTGACATAGTTTGCAACAAAAATGTAAGAAAAGTAAACACATCCAGAAAAGTTTCATTATATGGCATGCAGGTTGAACAGTTGATTTGATTGTCCTACTGGAAAAGTAACCACAAACAATGAAGGACATTATACAAAAATGTTAAGAAATCTAACAATTACGACATAAAACATAAAAATTAAAATACCAACAACTCCATGAAAATGCAACATGACTCTCCACACAACATTCGAGTTTGTAGACATCAGCTCTTATGTCCTCGTCTATACTCTTGACAGCATAGGAGCTATTGACGGTACACACATTAGGCCCGTTCTACTGTGGGACGAGCAAGTGACAGGCAACATGTCGTGCAAGAACGTAATCGAACGTGCATTCAGCGTGTGGAAAAGAATATGCTAGCGGCATGCGATTTTAATTTGTGTTTCACATTTGTACTTGCTGGCATGACAGGCAACACACATGATACACGAATCTTATCTAGGGCTATACACGATCCTGAGATCGACTTCCCGAAGCCGGCAGCTGGAAAATATTATCTTGTTGACTCCGGGTTCGCGCATCGACCTAGGCACATGGCGCTATATAAGGGTTCAGATATATTGTACCACTTTCAGCAATTTTACGACGGCGCGACCGGCACGAGAAAATTTCAATTTTAGGCACTCGTCGTGCAAGAACGTAATCGAACGTGCATTCAGCGTGTGGAAAAGTCGTTGGAAAATACTTGATCGGATGCCAAGTTATAATTTTAAAGTGCAAACAGCTATTGTCATTGCCACCATAGGAGTTCACAACTTCTTGCGACTAGCGGGTGTGGTGGATGAAACATTTACTAGAGCGGAGATGGACCCCGACGCAGCGGAGGTGGACCTCCCAGACGAACGAGAGGAAGTTGCAACCGAAATGCATGCACCGAAAACCCAACGAATTGAGTGGGGTATGTTCCGAGATTACTTGGCATATCCAGTTTGAAATATAGTTTTTATTCGTAATTTTTTCCCGTAAAATTAGCGACGTCATTATGTGGTGTATTTTTGTGTCAGGAAAATGCAACGAAAATATGTAAAAAATTTTCCTTTTATCATTTGTGTTGAACCTAAAAATTGTTGTGAAAAAGAGAAAAAGTGTTAGATGTTAATACTTGCTGTGAAATAAAGGGAAAAAAACGTTGAGCAATAAGATAAATGAAAAGCCAAAAAAATTGAGCGCGTGGACCCCACTGTTGAACTTCTTTTGTAGAGAAGTCAAGAAAGACTGTATAGTCAATTCAAATTTTCGTATGGGATGAGGGGCATTTATAGAAAGTGACTGCATTTTTTAAGTAACCACGGTACATGAAAATGGATGGAAAAGCAATTCTTGAAAGTCCAATAATCCCTCCCAGACAGTCGATATATATGTATGTGGAGTTGACTGTGTTTCTACGTACTCCTCATAATAGTTGATTGCATCGATTGTGCTGCTGAGGCTTCGGTTGTGAGTGCTGTAAATGAAGGGATTGAAGCAGCCAGAAGAATTGTGCCTATTCGCAGGCCTTGGGTAATGATCAGTGTCAATGATGATGAAGATCTACATTTTCGTAAAGCCGGTAACTTTCCACTCTAGATAATAGGATTTTTTTTCTTCAATATAAGAAGTTTCTGTTAGGTATATGTGCAGGTATGATCTATATTATACTTCTCCACCTATGATATGTATTTTTTCTTGCCATAAATTATAATTTCATGAATTACAAATACATAAAAAAACGTGTTATTGCTGCATGCTGTTAATTTTGGGATTAACAAAATCAGGCATTGAGGTACAATTAGATGTTTAATCATAATAAAATATTACATTAAATAATGCATTCAGATTGCTCTGAATTTCTCCCGGCTCTTTTTTCCCAGTAAAAGGAAAAATGTAAGGAAACGAAAAGCAATTGTTCAAGTCGTTATAGACTTTTGTTCATACAAAGATACAAATATTTCCGTTGGAATTTGAACGAAGAACAGTACCCATTCAATTGTTGCTTACATTGTAAAGGGGCATTAGCAGACGAGACAAATGGAGCAGCCAAATTTGTTGAGAGTATTCATGCGGTTTCATAATTTTAACACAATAGATTTAATTGTTTAGTTTTAGGCCTCCGTAGCCCTATAACAACAATTAAAATGTCATTTTATTCATTTTGAAATTTATTAGGATGAAGACTAAATAACTGGTTGAAACCAAGTTCATGAACTAAAGTCTTAGACCTATCAAGATTGATAGCCTCGATTTTTTTCTTGAAGTGCATTTAGATAAGAACTCTCTATGACTTATTACCGTTGCCAGAATTTGATCCGAATGATTGTCCATTGGATTGCTCAAGGCCATGTGAGAATATCTGTCCTGCTCATGCAATCTTGAATTTAGGAGCGGCAAGTGAAGGCAAGGTATGATTTGATTTAATTATTTAGTTACTTTGTATATAGCATAAACTTCTATATAGGAACCTCGATTTTTCACTGTGGCTTACATTTGTTATGGACACACTACATCCATAAGCAGGTTGGAGTGGTGGCTGAACGCTGTTATGGCTGTGGTCGTTGCTTACCTGTTTGTCCATATGATAAAATAAGTGAGTGTGATTTCTTTATCTTCTTTGATTTATGTATACACCTAGTCTTATTTTTTTTTCCTGTTCTATTTTTCTTGTTTTGCTGTTGAAGTATTGGCCTTGTCATTATTTGCTCAAGATTATGTTGCACTATGTTTACTATCCTTAGGGCGTGTTCGGTAGAGATTAAAATCGGATTAAAATTGAAAAACTAGCCTTTATTGTTGACTTTTGTTAGACGAGTGAGACCCAATAGCGGTCATATTTTTAATTTTACTTGAATTTTAAATTATACCAAACAAGCTCTTACTGTCTTTGTTGGACTAAATCTAGCTATTGATGTAGAAGCAATTACGTACATAAGGGACATTACTGCTACAGCCGAACTTCTCAAACGGGATGATGTGGATGCCATAGAAATTCACACAAGTGGAAGGTAGCCTTGCAGGTGTCCTAGATTTCTATAAAAAAAAAAATTTCCCATTTCATATGGCTAAATATATCCCATGAATCAGTTATCTTGTCAATTTTACTTTTGTGGCATGCTAGGCCGAAGTTTAGATTTCATATTGGACATGTCAATACATTACAATACCAAAAAGAAGTAGCTATGCTTGCCCAAATTTGTATGCATACTCCTCCAGAGCCAATTCGAGAAAATCTTCTAGAATCATCTTAAACAAAAACTTGTGACTTTTGTTTTAGGAATTAAACCTTAACCATAATACTCTGAGCAAAATGAAAAAAAAAAAAAAGGTACAAATCAGAAACTAGGTTGATCCGAAAATGGGAATACCCCATTTTTTGAAAATTCATACAGTGTCTTACTCATTTTTCTTCCCTCTTCCCATATATGGCAATTTTTTCCTTTCCATCCCAGCAGTATAATAGTACACATATTTTAGAAAAGCTGAGGAAAAAACGCAGGAAAAGAAATAAAAAATTCTAGAGTTTCACATTTAACACACTACCACATCCTCCACCTCCATGTGTCAAACCCCATTTTAGAGCTGTCTGTTGTCGATGAAGTAGAAGGAGTTCGATTCCTTTTCCTAATGGGCACCAAATATCTCCTTACATTCGCACAGAACAATTCATAGGTTGATAACATTACAAAAATCCCAACCAACGCGAAAAGCAACAAACATTGTAGGTGAAGCCTTTAATGCCTACATGTACTCTGAGCAACACTTGCAAGTGGTTTCAGTTGCATACTGTGGGCATTGAATTCCACCTGTAATTGGAATAGTTGTTTGGGCGATAGAGTCGATGCTTCTCAGCATTTGAAAATCTGTATTTAATTGCGTCACTCCTTTTCTCTTTGTTTCTCCTCCATCTTTACCTATATACCCAAGCCCTTTTTTCCATTTTCCTCCAATCATTTTCCAAAAAATGAAAGTGAATCGCATTAAAGGACTGTGCTTAAGCTGCTTAGTTTTGAGCACAAACTTTTGATGCGATTCAGTTTACTTCAATATGGAAAAATGATCGGAGTGAAATGGAAGAAAAGGGCTTGTGTATATGGGTTGTATTGGAAAAATGGAGGAGAAACAAAGAGAAATGAGCGACCCTTGGGAATACGCATATTTGGAATGCTTAGCAGCATCAAGTTTTTCCCCAAATAACGACAATAACTATTATAGAGGGTACAAGTGAACAATAGAATTAGGCGTGTAATATTTTTACTCTCTATAAATTAGGGGAATATTCAATAGGAGTGAAATATCCTTATGCAACCTTATTATTGTCTTTTCCAATTGATTCAAATTTGACTTTATGTTCTTAGGCAGGATGCATCGTTCAGAGATCTTTGGAATGGTTTGGGCGAATCAATTGATAATGTGAGGCTTGTGGCAGTAAGTACAGTATCCGCTTTCCTGTCTCAAGATTGTCAATTGTATAAGAAAGACAATTTCAGAATTTTTATTTTTTTGGACCGACAAATACTCTTACTCTCGATCAAATGCAGGTCAGCTTTCCTGATCTTAAGGATTCAACCATAGCTGCCATGAATGCCATGTACTCTGCAATGAAGGAAAATCTGTGTTGCTTCAATCTATGGCAAGTGTGTGCCGTGTAAACTTGATGTGATTGAAAAACATTACAGACAGTCTGTAGTTTCTTACCAAGCTGAATATCTGATGCTAAATGCAGTTGGATGGTCGACCCATGAGCGGAGACATTGGACGAGGCGCCACAAGGGAAGCCATTTCTTTTGCTTCATATTTAGCCGGAGTGAGAGATAGGCCTAAAGGTTTATCGACTTCTTCTTGGGTGTTTTTTAGCAAGCTGAATGTCTCCTGAAATTATTCGTCGTCTTATTACGCAACAGGTTTTCTTCAGTTAGCTGGGGGCACTAATGCTCACACAGTCGAGGGGTTGAAGGAAAGGAGACTGTTCCAAACAAAACCCATATTCGGTATTAAACGTAGCTGTAGCTTTGAATTCTGATATGGCCTTTTACATTCACTGCATTATTGCATATTTGATATGCAATACTCGGATGGATTGAATGGTATAATAGATAAAATTTTAGCTTATATTTATTTGTTCTTCTAGACCATTGTGTACTTTACTGTCCACTTTACCAAACAAGCCATCGGTCCCTCCATTTAGTAACTTGAAAATGGATTTTATCGTTCTGTAGATGAATCATACGATGGATCTGTGCACTTACATTCGGTCAGTTCATCTGACGCTTTGATTAGTGGAGTAGCTTTTGGTGGCTATGCCCGAAAGGTTAGTCCTTATCGTTACCTTCTATTTTATCTAATGCAAGTTCTGTTGCAAACGGATTGACGAAGAACTTAAGAAATTATTTTCTTAGTCAGATTGTTGGTCGGGTTTTGAGTTCCTTGCAATCGGAGGATGGTCGAGCTGTCATTGAGAACTACCCCGATCATCTTGTGAAGGCACTTATGGAATCCCTTGCTTTGGTTGGAACTGTTAAACGCTACGGCAAATAGTTCACTAAATCAAAGTCGGCTACATGAATATTTTCAAAGTATCATTCAATTCGCCAATATTTTATGAAATCAAAATCTTTTACAATGATATTTTAAGGAATGTATTGAATAGTTCTAGTCAAATTTGGAGTCACATCACTGCATATATTTGAAATATTGCATTGCCTAGTCAAGGGTCACCTGCCACATTTTACTTGTATTGAAGTTCATTGCCATTTTTTCTACCGACTGGATTCATTGTATTCTTATCTTTAATTATTTCTAATTACGGTTTTTGTTCAAATATTCTATTAGCGTGGAGAAAAATAATTTATCGAACTTTTATATTTGTTGATTAAAAAGGCGATGGTTGAATAAATATTTTATTCCTTAATGAATTTTTTTGGTCATCATCAAGGATAAGATGTGCTAATTAATAGAGGACGAGGATAAAATATGACAAGAAAAAACTGGATGCTATAAGCACAACTATGAGCAAAAATTAAGTACCTTTATTGATATTAAAATGTAGCCTAATTAAAAAAAAAAGTGAGGTACGGTATAAATTAAAATCAAGATTTTATTTCAAGTTAAAATCGATAATTAATTTTAAAAATAAGTTTCATCAACTTCTGTTAAATTCTATTAAAATATGATTTTAGTTTTAATCATGTGCTAATATAACTAGTCCCTAGTCAATCGTGGATTGCTACTTATATTTCTAAAGTTTGGACTATGTAAAATTCTAATTGCAGGTGTAAAATAATTTTAAAAAATGCGCCTGCAACTGGCATCTAGTGGAGGAATCTATATGGAAAAAAAATATTAATATAAGTCTAAAATAGAATATTATAGAGTAATGAAAGACACATGGAGTGGTAAATAAAAAAAATATTTATTGATCAATGGTAAATTTATTGAGAATATATGGAGTATATTCTATGTATAGTACTGTATAATGAATAATGATAAGTGTACAGTGACGTGATCGATCAGTTTAAAACGTGGAGAAAATCTGTAGTATGATTGATAGTATAATAAAGAAAACACTTGGAAGGATATTTGCTAGGTTCAATTAAAAGATCAAATTAAAGAAGGAAAAAAATTAAAATCTTAGATTTTTTCGTCCAAGATTGCCTAATATATGTATCAATTATGTCCATGACGATCCAATAAATAAAGAGTGGATGTCATCAAACCGTGGCGCGAATGGCCAATTTAATTATTTTCTTTTCTTTTTGGAAATACGATTTGAATTGAAAAAATCAAAATAAAATGAAAATGTTTTGAGGTGGATCAAATAATTTAGGTTGAGGATCATGTTCCTAGTTTCCGCTACATTTTTCCGGAGTGGAAAATCGCGGAACTAATTGGATGTGAAAAATTTTATCGTATCGTTAATTCCGTCTTTCCAAGAAAAACAAATTAGGATTTCAAACACTGTGTGTGAACAGTTAGGCATGTAATTGCTCCATCAAATTAGTAGATTTTGAATTTTTTTTAATATATGAATTTGCAGACCTTAATTTTCCCAAGTATTTAAAATGCCGAACGAACTAATTGACTGGGTAGCCGTTTAGTTTGGTATGGAGTGTAAACTATTAAATTTGACCTTTACTGGACGTCACTTTCAACTAATTTCATAAATGCCCGTCCACTACCCCCAAATTACCTGCAAAAGGAAAACCAAATTAATTAATTAATTTATAGAATAAATTATTAATGTTGTGTAGTTTTAAACATTGCAAAATTTAATTATGGTACAGAAGTGAACGAATTCAAACCAAACGATTTGTTTCCAATTTTCATAATTGAATTTGGATATGACGATTCTATTTACAAGATACCCTATAATTCTTGATCCGATTCAATTCTCTTTGGATCGAAACCGAATCATGCCAAACTTGCTACGAATTCTATCATGCTTTGGGAGGAAGAATTGTGTTACGATTATATACACGTGTAATATGTGTAATACGTGCGTGGCATTTGGAGTATTTCATCAAACCAGATTATATATAATACCTACTTTGAACTTGTTTGGTGCATATTTTGGGAGTAAGAATACATTTTTACTGTTATTGTGATGAGAAATATGTGGTTGAAAATGAAGGAAAAGTTATTAATGTGATGAAAAATATTATTTTATTGAAGATCGTATGGTTGAAAATGAGTAGAAAAATGAAAATGAGAAAAATAATGTCTCAAACATAGGCTTTAATTTATGTTAAATATATCGTACAAAATATATACATTTAAGCCTCCACTTCTAAAAGTCAAGTTAAACCTGCCCAAAACGTATATGCAAATGGGTCAAACTTTTGGACAAGAATTTAAATATCAAACAGTGACTATCATTTTGTATGGAGAAGTCGATTTGGACTTTTCAATTCCAGCAATGCACTTGACTGAAGTGACAGACCTGTGTATGCTGCATGCAGATACACCGTTACCCTTTAAAATTCATACTCTCAAGCATGCAACATCGAAAAAATATTTGGAAAAATCAAACTTTGGTAGAAAATAGAACTTCCAATACTCTCTTACACTTTTACTCTTGCATTCCATAATGGGAAAAACCTATATGGAAGCTTGGGATCGTAACTAGATTCGAATACCCTCCTGACCGCCTCTTTCATGATCCCTTCTCCCCCCAAGGCATTTAAGCAGGTAGGCAAGACGAAAGATCTATCCACGGTTTAGAGTTTCACGAGCTCTGAGCGTTGATAGGAAAGCTACGTGAATAATTTTTTAGACCCCCAAGTCCTCTTGAATGAGTTCTATTATATAAACTTTCAATGTGAATTGAAATCCATGTTAATTATACCAACTCTTGATCCATGAGTAACTTTACAGTGAACGTACGTGCACTATTCTATTAACAATCGAATCATTCTTAACTAATTGTATAAGGAAGTGATCATTCTGAATATTTTGTATTTACCCTACCATCGTTAGGATAAAATGGTAAATGTCCAAATCGAGAAAGAATTAAATTCATTACTTTTGCATCACCAAATAATTTATTTATTTTTTATTAGAGATGATCAAGAAAATAGTCCCATAGGGTCGATGGCATTTTCGTAGTTATCCCAAACTCGTTGGTCGTTTATTTCACAAATTCTTGATTGGTCAAGCCAACCTTCGGCTCCACCAAACTCCATTCGGCAGCCCTCCATCACTTCAAATCCCTTTCAAGTCTTCTATCTTTAGTAAAACTTGGACACCTCCCTCGTATGTACATACACAATACATACAAAACACCCTCCTCACCGTGTGGAAAAATGTGCGCACGAGACGGAGGGTGGTATTAAACGTCGTTCACATTAAAATTCAATATGAGAGAGATATTTTATTAAACTGTATTGTCATCGACCATTCATTTAGAAGCTAACGACCAAATGCCATGTGAACCCATAAAATAGTTGCTCTGTACAATAATCACATGCAAACCTCCTCACACCCACCCACCATGGCCGCAGCCCACCTTTTAACAACAATTCCTATATAAATTCAATTTCCCTCTACTCTTCTCCTAAACATAAACTCCCAGGTTGTTTCTTTTTCTAATTATTCAAGGCCGAGACTCTAATTCTTTTGGATTCAAGGGTTGGTACGTTTTGTTCAATTCTTGCAGTCCTCATTCAAATCTTCATTCAAGTTTCTTGGTTGCGGTATTTTTTAGTCTTGAATCTGTTTTGTAGTTATTTTCGTGTGATCTATTATTCCAATCAGTGTCTGTTACTGAGAAAGGATTTAATCACCTGATATTTTTTTTATATATTATTTTTCGATGTTCACGAGGAAACATGCCTTCATTTGTTTGTTTACTGAAGCTATTGTAGGATTTAAATTCTCTTGGAAAACAGATCTCTGCTTTAACGGTCACTTAAAAGTTCTGAAAGAAAGTTTTCTGTTTGGGATTTATTGCTTGCGATTTGTCGATTGGTGTATAAACTAAGATCTGCATTTCGGATAAAGTGAGAATTCTTACTTGACATGCTGTAATGAGTTTTTTTTATCGATCAGATTTCAAGGTTATTATTGTCGTAGCATTACAATTTATTGCATAAGTTCAACGGAGTAATGATTTGCTCCCAGATTTCTTTTGTGTCTATTATCCAAATGATCAAGAGGGAAATTATGTCCTGATCTTGAAATTTTGATATAGAACTTGTTATGCGCAACTTGGTTTAAAAATACTAATTCAAATAGTTACTGATACCCCCTGCAATAGAAATGGCGTGCAATTTAACAGCATATTGAAATTTTTGAATTTTGTTCGATCACCAGATTTGTTAAGACGAGCTCATAAGTGAGTCTTTCAGGATTAGCTTGGATGATTGTGGGAAAATATTAGTTAATTGGGTTGTGCTTCTCTTGTGATTATACACTTGCCGTCTAATGTTATAATTAAATAGTTCTAGTTTACTGAATTTCTTATTCACATATTTATTTTATAATATTAGGAAACACTTTCTATTTTTTCTAAGAGTTCACATGTGCTAATTTTAAGGTCTCATCCAGGTGTTTCTGCGGGAAAATATCATGGCAACTGGTCAACTTTTCTCGAAAAATACACAAGCATTATTTTACAATTACAAGCAACTGCCTATTCAGCGGATGCTTGATTTTGACTTCCTTTGTGGTAAGTATGAGAGTAACATCTCATGTTGTTATTTATAAGACTGAAAATGAGTTAGCCGTTTTAGTAGGATTTTCATTGTTGATCCCCTTTTGTTCCCTGTTTTGCAGGGAGGGAAACACCTTCTGTTGCTGGAATTATAAATCCTGGTTCTGAGGGATTCCAGAAACTCTTTTTTGGCCAGGAGGAAATTGCCATTCCGGTTCACTCCACGTATGTCTTTATTTTTTCTACTAATTCATATTGCATACAGTGTTTGATGTGACTTGAATGCTAAATGACGCTTACCTTTCTTCCTTGTTGCAGTATTGAAGCTGCCTGTGCTGCACATCCTACAGCTGATGTTTTCATTAACTTTGCATCATTTAGAAGGTTTGCCTTGTTTAGATTACAGATATCTCAATGCCATTTTCTTGTGCTAGCTCTAATTAAACTGTTCTTGCAGTGCTGCTGCTTCGTCCTTTTCTGCTCTTAAGCAGCCAACCATTAGAGTTGTGGCTATTATAGCTGAGGGTGTCCCAGAATCAGACACCAAGCAATTGATTGGGTATGCAAAGGCAAACAATAAGGTAATGCCAAAATATATTTTGATCTCTGATTGGAATGATGAAACACATTTAAAATAAATATTTCTTTTTTACCCGAGAGCTTATCTTAGTTATCTATAATATTGTTTATTTTCTTTTCCTTTGGGACTGCTATTCAGAGCTGTGTCTGATTACATTGATGAATGTGTTTCAGGTTGTCATTGGCCCGGCTACTGTTGGAGGTATTCAAGCTGGAGCATTTAAGATTGGTGATACTGCTGGAACAATTGATAATATTATACACTGCAAATTGTACAGACCTGGATCTGTTGGCTTTGTGTCCAAATCTGTAAGTAATCATATCAAAGTTTTTTCTTTGTTTGTTTTGTACGAAATACATAGTTTATTATGTATATAAGGTTTTCTCTTGCGCATTAGCATCAAGTACACTAATTCTTTGATCAAAAGATTCTGGGTCAAGGTTTTACTTATTGATGCATCTATCGCTATACAGTTTGATTAATGTAAATGCTTAACTGAATAAAGCTTTATTCAGTACTTCTTGTTGGCAACATTTATTGTCCTTTTCCATTCTGCTCAAAGGCTCTCTAAGGTTTTCAGTGATGCAATTTTTAAAATCTTTAGTCATATCCATTTTCTGCTTTTAAGTAGGATGGCATAACACTGGTCAAACTTTTTATTTTTATTTTTTATGATACTACATTATTTACCTTTAATAGAGCATAATTATTAGCTGAATCTGCATATTTATGATTTACATTCTAACAATCTCTCTCTTGATTTACAGGGTGGTATGTCTAATGAATTATACAACACCGTTGCCCGTGTCAGTGATGGAATTTATGAAGGTGGGAAATTTAACTCCTGCACAGCGTTATTTTTGGTGAGGTTGGAATTTATTCTAAGCTTCATTGTGATTTTTATAGGTATTGCCATTGGAGGAGATGTGTTCCCCGGGTCGACACTTTCTGATCATGTCCTGCGGTTTAACAATATCCCTCAGGTATATAAGTTTATTGGTAAAAACAATAATTTTATTTGCATTACTTGTATCCTTTCTAGGGGAACCTTGGTTGTAAAGTTGCATATTCATTTTATTATGAAAAAGCATGATCAAATTAATGCTGGCATATCATGCTGTTTTGTTAATTACGTTTGATTAAGTTTTCAAATTAAGAGTTCTCAAACATTGACAGAATTTGTGAAACTATTCACTTGATTTTTTGGAACATGCTTTTCACCCAACTGTTTTGTTCCATATTTTGTTTGGGAAGGGCATGTAAGATGACACTAATGTTCTCTTAACTTTGATTGTCTTGCTCAAACCAGGTCAAAATGATAGTTGTTCTTGGTGAACTTGGTGGGCGTGATGAATACTCCCTAGTCGAGGCTCTCAAACAGGGAAAGATCAACAAACCTGTGGTTGCTTGGGTCAGTGGAACTTGTGCCAGGCTCTTCAAATCAGAAGTACAATTTGGTCATGCGGTGAGAAAATACCATCTCTTGGTTATATCTATTATGATATACAACATAGGAAATATCTTAAACTTTGCTTTATTTATATATATTTAGGGGGCAAAGAGTGGGGGTGAGATGGAGTCTGCACAGGCCAAGAATGAAGCACTTAGGGAAGCTGGAGCTGTCGTACCCACTTCATTTGAAGCATTTGAAGTTGCAATCAAAGAGACATTTAAGAAGTTGGTGAGTAAAATATACTTTTAAGCAGCATTTTATTTCCTGACATTGTTGAATATTTTACTTTTTCCTTACGTTTAAGAATATCAAGTTATTTATTTGAAAGTATCTCTCATCTTTCTGTTAATATAAATAACTTGTTTCCAATTTTGACTAACAACAAAATTTATTTATTTTAAAACTTACTACTTATAAGTAAACTTTTCAAGCTTAGCAATGCTCTTGCTGTTCATATGTTATGCTGTTCTCAAATACCTGCTTTACTGAAATGCCTGGTTGCATTTTTGGCAGGTTGAGGATGGAAAAATTCCACCAGTGAAGGAGGTGACACCCCCTCAAATTCCCGAGGATCTTAATACAGCAATTAAGAGTGGAAAAGTTCGGGCTCCAACACATATTATTTCTACAATCTCTGATGATAGGGGTGAGTATGACCTTGTTCGTGTGTTTGGAAATTTTTATAGAATGAATAAAAAAAGAATTCAAAGTGCTCATAATAACTCGTAATTCATTTTCCAGGTGAAGAGCCAACTTATGCTGGCATTCCAATGTCCTCCATTGTTGAACAGGGATTAGGTGCGGGTGATGTCATTTCCTTATTGTGGTTCAAACGAAGCCTTCCACGATATTGTACACGTTTTATCGAAGTGAGTTTCTTGTAACCTTGTATTTTTCCACTTCCTTATGTTTTAATTTCCAAGGTTGTGCATTTAAGAGGAGGATTATACACCTAGCCAGTTATTTTCTATTTTCAACAGTCTTTTCCAATTTTGCTTTTGAACTTATTCCCATTGTCTCATGACCAGATCTGCATTGTGTTATGTGCTGACCATGGTCCCTGTGTCTCTGGTGCTCACAACACGATCGTTACTGCTCGGGCTGGAAAAGACCTGGTGTCAAGTCTTGTTTCAGGTGGGTTGCTCATCGTGTCTTTTGAATGGGATGGTACACTATTGCTTATTGGAAAAGAAAATATATGGAATGCTTTTGAAGTATTTCCTGAAAATAATGTCATTGTGGGTTCTTTTCATGATATCGGAGTGATGGTTTCTTTTTTTTTTTTTTTTTTTGGAAACAGGATTATTAACAATTGGTCCCAGATTTGGTGGGGCTATTGATGATGCTGCTCGATACTTCAAGGATGCTTATGACAAGGTAAGTTGGTTTGGTTTATAAGAATTAACAGAGAAAATAATGCATCCGTATTGTTTAGCTGTTCCAATCCTTCTAAAATGGCATATTGCGCGCTGAATCATTTCAGGGTCTTACACCTTATGAATTTGTGGAAAGCATGAAAAAGAAGGGCATTCGTGTACCAGGTATTGGACACAGGTAATAAGAACCTTGATGATATACTGACCTCTTTCTTACCCTCTTGTTTTTCTGGGCAATTATTTTTTAATTTTTTAGGGAAACATGATTTTTTCATGATATAGTAACTCTAATACCTGAATGATCTTGCAATATTTTTGAGTTTTTCCTCTTCAAATCTCATTCTGAGTAAATTTCATTTTTATTTATTTTTAATAAAAGAATCAAGAGCGCTGACAACAGAGATAAGAGAGTGGAATTACTTCAAAAGTTTGCTCGTTCCAATTTTCCTTCTGTCAAATACATGGAATACGCAGTTGAAGTTGAAACCTACACCCTTTCAAAAGCAAACAACTTAGTGCTTAACGTTGATGGTGCCATCGGTTCCCTATTCTTGGATCTCCTTGCTGGCAGCGGAATGTTCACCAAACAAGAAATCGATGAGATTGTCGGAATCGGTTACCTGAACGGGCTCTTTGTGCTGGCACGTTCCATTGGTCTCATTGGGTGAGTTTGTCTATTATTGTCTTATAGAGGTTCCCATGCCGACCACATATGGCCTGGTACAGGACATGTAGTGGACCATGGCCTAGCAGCCTGGATTGGCTCGCCCATTTTCACACCTCTATTTCATCTTTTCCCATCTTTTTTCAAGTCCATGTTTATCTTGCTTATTGATAATTAAGTCAATTTGTTCTTTTCAAATTCAGGCATACCTTCGACCAGAAGAGATTGAAGCAGCCACTTTATCGTCATCCATGGGAAGATGTTCTCTACACCAAGTGAAAATTTTACTGAGAAAAACTCGTGTGATACCACCTGCCGCCTGCCTTATTCCAGCATTTTAATTCGTTTTTTGTTGTCAATGGTCAATTAAGTAAATGTACCGATTGTGTACTTGAATTTCAAGTTTTAGCAATAGTTCACCATGAGGGAACTCAATTTTATCATTTATAATCAATAATTAATCGCCAGGAAAAGTTCTGTGTTTGTAACCTATGGAAGAAATAATATTTGCATTCTTGTACTGATTGAAAATTCTGATTCTGATAAAAGGGCTTTTCACCATTCTCTTGTTGTATGACTCAGTTAATCTTCTAGATGAGTGCACTGTTTTCTATTTTCTTGTTCGCTGAGAATGGTTTTTAAAGTTACTTTTTCTACTACCAAGGTTTAATTTTTAAGAAAGTAAGTTGACCGACTCTCTAGAGAACAAAGCCGAACACACTTGAAGAATGACTCTTCAGGGGTCATTGTGGTATGGCTGGATGTAAAACAGTCCACCCTTGGAGTCTTTGATCAGTAGATTATTTAGAACTTCGGAAGATGGTCAAGGCTTTTATACCAAGCCACTTCACTAGAAGGGCATGTAGTCATCGTACCCTGAAATGAGTCCACCGCCCTGATAGAAAGGCATGCTATCACGAAGATTCCCATCCAATAAGATCCTTGCCAACTTGGCCACCTGGATGCAGGATCCAATGAGAATGTGACAACAGAGTATTTACAAGTCTAGTGCAAACCTAAAAGTTGTTATTGTGAAACCAAATGAAGATGTTATAGGAAACATGGTAGGCATGTTCAAGTTAGCAAATATCTACTGTTAGCTTCCCACGTCAAACCTACCATGTCCTGTTCAACCTCAGATCAATCAAGATATACTATCTTAATACACACGTCAACTTACACACACGAGAGCACATAAACAAGAGATGTACGACTTGGTTGATTGAAGCATGTTTTAGGTCGGACTCAAAGACTCATTCATAAAATGACACAATTTTATTAGAGCAATACATATACACGTCAATAGGAAAAGGTGGAGCTATGTAAGATTAAGGAGATTGAACGATTTTGATAGATACCCCTTTTGTAAACCCACAAATTCAATGGAAAAAGGAACAAAAACTAACAGCTATGAACGTGATGAAATGAGGAAGATCAGATTAGAACCTTAAGGCAACAAAGTCCTTAAAACCCAAACCTTGAGACGCCACAAATGTTGATCGCTTATTTGATAAGTCGAATTCTAGCATTCAATAAAGCATACAAGAAGGTAAAAGCAAGAGCTTTCTCCATAAGCTTCATAAAAACGTTTTCTTCCTACAAATTAACATGGCTACTCCTTTTAAACAATAAAACCTAGCTAAATGAAGAAGAAAAATGAAATGGGCCTAAAAGATGTGGATTGGGCCCCAATTGATTAAAACATAAAAGAGCCCATAGTGAATTAAAGACTAAAAAAATGAAAACTCCTAATTAACCCTTGTACTCTTCTTGTCCTTCCATATATATCCCTTGCACAAAAGATAAGTGACCATCCTTGGTGAAACTTTGGAATATTTGAATTTAGTTCTAGAATTTGTATTGCACTTCCATGATCAAACCTTACAAAGCCTCTTTCATCCTCTGTCTTTGCCATAGTTATTGGACCGTCAATTCCTTGCAAAGGATTTTGAGAATATGTTGGAGCAACAACTTGGTCAACACCTTGACCACCTCGATCTCCATCATTCCCCTCCTCTTCAAAAGGATTAGTCCTCGAATCACCTACATCAAACAAAGATAAATCAGCAACATTAAAAGTTGCACTAACATTACCATAATCGCTTGGCAAATCTAGCTTGTAGGTGTTATCATTGATCCGCTCCAAGACTTGAAAAGGTCCATATCCTCTAGGTTGCAATTTTAATTTTTCGTTGTGTGGGAAACCTCTCCTTACGCATATGCACCCAGATCCAATCGTCAGGTTGGAAGACAACCTTCAAACGCCCTTTATTAGTTTGCTTAGCATATTGTTCATTCTTCCTTTCAATGTTGGCCTGAACTCTGGCATGTAACTCCTTCACATAATCTGCATTTTTCTTACCATCAAGATTAGCATGTTCATTAGTAGGCAAAGGTAAAATTTCTACATGTGTTAAAAGATTAAAATCATAAACAATTTCAAAAGGAGAAAATGAAGAAGTAGAATGAACAATCATATTATATGCAAACTCAATATGTGGCAAACACTTTTCCCACTGTTTTAGGTTCTTTTGAATGATAGCACGTAATAATGTAGTGAGTGTCCTATTAACTACTTCAATTTGACCATCCGTTTGAGGATGTGCAACATAGAAAATAAGAGTTTAGTTCTTAATTTATTCCATAGAGTGCGCCAAATATGACTTAGGAACTTAACATCTCCTAACAATTGTCTTAGGCAACCCACGCAATCGAACCATTTATTTAAAGAACAAATCAGCAATATGTGTTGCGTCGTTGGTTTTAGAACATGGAATAAAATGAATCATTTTACTAAACCTATCAACAACAACAAATATGTTGTCCTTACCACTTTGAGTCCTTAGTAATCCTAAAAAAAATCCATAGATATATCAATCCAAGGTTGAGTAGGCACAAGTAAAGGGGTATACAAGCCAAGCGGTCTAACTTTAGATTTTGCTTGCTTACATGTAATGCACTTATCACAAACAAATTGCACATCATGCTTCATATTAGGCCAATAAAAATGCTCACGCAATATATCTAAAGTCTTTAAAACACCAAAATGTCCCATCAAACCTCCCCATGACTTTCCCCAACAAACAACTCAAGAATCGAACAAATAGGCACACACAATTTATCTTTCTTGAATATAAATCCTTCATGCCTATAAAAATCACCAAACGCACACTTATCACCTGCATTCCATACTTGGCTGAAATCAGAATCATTGACATACAAATCCTTAAGCAATTCAAAATCAAGTAATTTAGTTTGCAATAAAGTAAGTAATACGTATCTTCTAGACAACGCATCAGCCACAACATTTTCCTTCCCATGTTTGTATTTGATTACATAAGGAAACGTTTCTATGAAATCCAACCACTTAGTATGTCTTTTATTAAGCTTACCTTGGGTCTTCAAGAACTTCAAGCTCTCATGATAGGAATGAATGATGAATTCCCCCGACCACAAATAATGCTGCCATGTTTGAAGAGTTTTCACTAATGCATAAAGTTCCATGTCGTAAGTAGGATAATTCAGCACCGCCTCACTTAACTTTTCACTAAAATAAGCAATTGGTTTGGAATCATGTATCAAAACAGCTCCTATTCCAATCCCGGATGCATCACATTCTATGTCAAAAACTTTATCAAAGTTAGGCAAACACAACAAATGTGAATTAGTTAGCCTATCTTTCAAAGTTTTGAAAGCCCGGTCATGCACATCATCCTACTTAAAAAAAACATTCTTTTTAATAAGTTCATTCAAAGGTGTAGCAATAGAACTAAAATCTTTAATAAACCTTCGATAAAAACTTGTCAAATCATGAAAACTTCTCACTTCGTTCGCGTTCTTAGGTGTAGGCCAATCTCTTATTGCTCTCACATTCTCTTCATCAACACTAATACCCTGCGAACTAACAACAAATCCAAGAAGCACAACAGATTCCATGCAAAACGTTCATTTCTTAAGATTAGTATACAATTGGTGCTCTCTCAACACACTAAACACAGCATCCAAGTGTCCCACACGTTCATCCAATTTTTTGCTATAAATTAAAATATTATCAAAGTAAACTACCACAAATTTTCCCATGAAAACACCCAAGACATGGTTCATTAACCTCATGAATGTACTAAGCGCTTTAGATAAACCAAAATGCATTACTAACCACTCATACAATCCATATTTAGTCTTAAATGTAATTTTCCATTCATCTCCCTCTTTCATGCGAATATGATAATAGCCATTCTTTAAATCAATTTTAGAAAACACTTGAGAGCCATGTAATTCATCAAGCATATCATCTAATCTGGGAATATGATGTCTATACTTTACCGTTATCTTGTTAATAGCTCGGAAATCCACACACATGCGCCATGTCCCATCTTTCTTTGGAACTAAGAGGACATGAACCGAACATGGACTGAGACTCTCCCTTACAAATCCCTTTTGCAACAGCTTATCCACTTGCCTTTGTATTTCCTTCGTTTTCTCGAGATTAGCTCTATAAGCAAGTCGATTTGGTATGGCCGAACTAGGTATGAAGTCTATTTGATGCTCTCCTTTTATTCTCCTCATGCTCACTTTTTTGTTTCTCTCTCATTTTGCACTCTTTTGTTATCATAATTTGATCTTCATAAGCTTGCAAATGTTCGAAAGGGGCTAATACAACCTTTCGGTTGTTCATTACAAAAGAATAACAATTTTTTGTAGCCATTATGCGAAACCCTCCTATCAAATTGTCACGGTCGGCCAAGCAATATATGACCAGCATACATCGGCGCCACATCACAAAGAACCTCATCCTCATACTTGACAATTAAAGAAGGTACCCGAACTTGCTTGTTTACCTTCACTTTTCCACAGTCATTCAGCCATTGTAGGATGCTTCTGTACTTCAAATTCAATTTTTCTACCAACAAAGTACTAGCAACATTAGTACAACTCCCACTATCAATAATCAACATACATATCTTAACCTTCACGTGGCATCTTGTGTGAAAAATATGTTCATGTTGCTCCTCATCTCCTTTATCCTTAGGACTCCAAATCATCCAATCTCGCATTCAATAATTTAAATTGGTCATTAACAAGCTTGATGAAGAATTTCATATCGACCTCTTGTAGTTATCCTCCTTCCTTACTCATGGTTTCAACCTGTAAAATTTAAACAAAACAAAACAAAAGATTTTGTTCCTCACACACTCCCTCACGTGTTTGCACTCAAATCAGATTGTTATCATTCGTGTTTCACACAATTTTGACTTTTCCTTGTTGATGATCTCTCTTATCTTTTACCACTCAAAGTCAAGCCAACCCCCTTTATGTTCTTAATAAAATCAAAGAATTCAACCATTCTCAAGAAGCAACCAATTTAGATGGTGACCATCTCAACAATAGTCAGAATTTTTGTCATAAACATAGCAAAGCTAGAAGGAAATAGAAGGAAACTGATTCAACAAGGACAAGAAACTCTAGCAAAGATAAACATCAATCTGAACTTAATTCAACAAGGAATATGAAACTTGAACAAAGAACAAGAATGAGAAACTTACAGAACAAAAGCAACAGCTTTCTCCATAAACTTCATAAAAATGTTCTCTCCCTACAAATTAACATGGCTGCTCCTTTTAAACAATAAAACCTAGCTAAAGGAAGGAGAAAAACGAAATGGGCCTAAAAGATGCGGATTGGGCCTAATTGATTAAAGAGCACATAGTTAATTAAGGACTAAAAAATGATAACCCTTGTACTCTTCTTGTTCTTCCATACATATACCTTGCACAAAAGATAAATGACCATCTTTGGTGAAGCTTTTTAATCTTTGAATTTAGTTCTAGAATCTTTTAGCACCGCATCTTTGTATTCCACTTCCATGATCAAACCTTGCAAAGCCTCTTTCATCGTCTTTGTCTTTGCCCTAGTCATTGGACTGTCAATTTCTTGCAAAGGATCTTGAGAATATTTGGGAGCATCAACTTGGTCAGCACCTGGCCACCTCGATCTCCATCACATTTTTTGGTCCATCTAATTAAAGAGGCTCACATTCATAAGAATGACGTGATTAGTAGAACAGATGGAGAGGCATATGCGATTGGCTCTCTACTAAAATATAAGTTTAGTTTGTTCTTGGGTGTGTGGATCTGCCCGTTATAATGTCCATTATTGTACGAGTCTTGAAGTCAATTATTTATTTTATAAAAAAATGATTAATACATTGTTCAACTCGTCATCTTGATAGGATAGTCACATACAAAAGATTGTGAATTAGCAAAAATAATTAGTGCTTGCATTATTTGAATGCATGAATCTTTGTATGTATAATGTGCATTTTGAACGTTTTCTACTAATTAATTTGCTTATTTCATAACCTTATGTAGCATCTGTCACAAATAATTCTTAATTATGTTTTGTGGCCGCTTTCCCGTAGGAGTTTTTTTAATATCTAGTTGTGCTAATGAATATGGATCGTCATCTTGTACTTGAGTACATCAATTGGCTTCGAGGGCTCAACCTTGGAATAGTTCTCGAGCAAAGTGACCCATGATACCGCATCCTACAAGTTGATTTGTCCTTAATATATTGCTTTTAATTCTTGCCAAATTTCTATTCACTCCCCTGTAAATAGCATCTCTTAAAGAATTCGCATGTACACGAACTAACGTTTACTTTTATAAAACCTTTCACACACAGTTTGCCTCATAGTCTTCCTCACACCTTTCTTAGGGGGGTTACGAGCCTTGATTTTGAAAAAAAAAATTTAAGTCAAATTTGGTATCGATTAAAATCTAAATTTTAATATAAATCAATGTTAACAATTAATTTTAATAACATATTTTATGAAATTCATAACCGTTTTAACTTTTTCAAAATGTACTAAAATTTTGATTTTAATCTCCACAAAATATGGACAAAATCACAATAAATTTGAATTTCAATAACATATTAATTTTAAAAATTCTCCGAGGATCGTACGCTAATCGAATTTACAAATTGCTTATATCATCTCAAAACTTATTTTGAGAATTACATTATGAGTAAATTGAATAGTTGAAACAGATATCGAAAATAGTTAAAAATACGTTAAATGTGAGTCTTAAAGAAAGATGTCTAACTCGCATTTTTTAAAAAAGATTTAATTATTTCATGAACATTAATTATTTTTGCGATACAAATTTCTCAATGTAATTTTCATCATTTTATTAGAAAATTTTATATGGAATATGGCATAATTTATTTTTGAAATTTTACATCCGAAAAAGTTGTATTCCATAAAAATTTTCGAATGCAAAATTACATGGGGTATGATTTTTTTGGACGTAAAATTTCTCCACACTTTTTTGCAAGTTCGATTGTGCTCTCATAACTTTGAAGTTCTGCGTTCGCCCCTACAGAAACTCTATCTATTCCAATATCATGTTGAACCACCTTATTTAGAAGTTGACCTATTAGACTGATGACATATTTATTCATTTATTTAAATTTACTTTTCAATAAAAAATACATTTTAATATTTATTTATTTTTAAGGGTAATTCAAATACTCGTTATTAAGTGGACAAAATTTATATCTATATCCTAATTTATATTATTAGAATATTGAAAACATAATTTTAATTATTTTTACAGCTTTTTTTTTTTAAAAAAAATCAAAACTACAAAGATCCAACTACTAAATTAGTAAATTAAAATAAGAATATTAAGATATTATATTTTGAAGTTATTTTTAAATATTTTCCAGTCTTTTCTTTCACTCCGTGTAAAATTATACTTACAAGGAAAGCTAATTGGGCAAAAACAATACTTCTACCTACGGAGAAGTAAAATTATTTTTAAGTATATTGATATCTACAGCACCGATTTAGATAACATTATTTTTAAACTACAATTTTACGATTAGTCAGAAGAACCTCATAAATGATGGATTTATCAAAAAGTGACCATACTATAGTGATCTAGACCGTGTAAGTACTTTAATGCAATAAAGTCGGTTTAAATGTTAAAGTATTCCTACGAGTCATATATGCATAAGTTTCAAAACCTGTGAAATAAATAAGGAGTTACCATTTCCCTATCAACCAAAGAAATTGAAATATATACGAGAGATATGTGGACGAGGAAACTTAACTTTCGTCGTACCTATCATCATTCAAATTCAAGTACTTATTCAATTCACATTACATACAACTTGTTCATATGCTTGTTCATTTTGCACATATCAATGAATAAACATTGACTAATTATAGGGAGATTCACAAAATACACCTTATTTGAGGCCGTTTGACGCGCATTTCAAAAAATTAATTATTATTTCATTTTCATTTGAAAAATTGAGTTTTTTTTTATTCTTTCTAAGTCATCTTTCCGTCCATAAATTTTTTTTTTTTTTATAACCGTGGATGTCCGGACCAGCTTGCGCGCCTCGACTAATCCCACGGGGCCCTGAAGTTTACAGTCATTTCTCACCTCAGTGGCTCTGAGAGGACTCGAACTGGTGATTATTGGGGAGCAAACCCAATGTCTGACTAACTTTTACTCTAATCCTTTAACTACATCATATACACAACCTTTTTCCATTTTCACTTTTTGCACAAAATTATATATTTTTATAGTTATATTTAAAGATTGTCCTCTTTTATGAAGCTTTCTCGCAGAAAACAAAATATCTATATACAATATATACCAATAAAATTACGCATGCATTCTTAACAATTTTTTTAAGTTGCAAAATTCTCCAATTTGAAATGAATAAGAAATTATTTTAGCTACAAAATAATAAAAAACAATAATATTAAAATTATTTTAATTGATTGGTTTACTTTTTATTCATTGAAACAAATTTTATTCATTAGATTAAAGCAATTAAGTGTGTTTTTTTTCAAATAAAGAACTTTCTAAATTTTTAATATTATTAATTTACTAACATTAATTTTTATTGTATTGATGTTAGAACACAGGAAAAGAAAATAGTAAATCTTATATTAAAAAAACATCGCTTAAAGAAAAATTCTAATGAAATATTAAGAATTATAAAATAGCATGCAAAATGTTTGAGTCCCATTTTTTCTTAAAAATGTATTTTAGAATAGTAAATTGATGGGAAATGTGGTTGACAAATAATGAAATTTTTTGAATTTGAGTGTAATATTATTTGATTGAAGAATGTGTGGCTAAAAAAGAAAAGAAAGAAAAATGAATTTTGAAAATAATGAGAATGAAACAAGGGAATGTTTGTGGTTTGTTGTTTTAGTTAATGATATTTTTGTCTGTTTAATTATTTATAATGATATATTTGTAATTTTCTTACCAAAGCATGTCTTTTTTGTAACATTATGCAAATGATAAATATATTTACACCACAATTTTTAACAACTAAATTACATTTTAATTGCATGAAAGATTCATAACATTTACATATTATCACATCTAGTTCTCAGTTTTTTTTCATTGCATTCTTATTCTCAAATTAACATAAATTTTTCCTTATTATGATTTCTCTCTAATTTATTTTTTTCTAAAATAAAGTAAAAGACTCATTTGTTGATTGTATTTTTAAATAAGAAAAATAAATAATAATGCAAAACTGTTACTGCAATTACATATCTTACCCTCGTTTTAAAGTATGTTAAGAAAATCTTTGGACGAATATCATGATTAATGACAAGATTTTCTTATTAATTAAATTTTAAAAATAAGAATGTTATTTAAAGAAGTTGAGGATATAATTGTGTTAATAAATAAATTTTAATGTAATTAAAATGTAATATCCTCCTTTATCTTAAAAGAGAGGATGTGAAATTTACTGTTCATTTGAATTCTCTGTTTCACACTACGGTAGCTAACTGGTATTGCACTGTTCATCCCAAACAAATTAAATTATTGTAGCTGGTTATGTTGACTAAAGGGCATTATATATATATATATATATATATATATATATATATATATATATATATATATATATATCTTCTATATATAAAAAGTGTGTATTTAACGGAATTTGTTGGTTTAACGGAAAAACTAACGGAATTTCTTGATTTAACGGAAAAACTAACGGAATTTTTTTAATTTAAAAATCATTTAACTCCATAATTGGGCTTCAAAATTTACAATTCTAAAGCCCATGTAGAAGTATTGGATGTCATGCTCATTTTATAGATACACTTCTCTCCAAATGTTTCATAAACTTCCAATGTGGGATTGTGCATTTTATATATGCTCTTAACTCCAATAGTTTTATAAATTTCCAATGTGGGATAGTGACAAAAAAAATGTTAAAATGCTCATCAAAATCATTTTAAAATGTATGTCTAATTGACTAATTTGATTTTGAATTACAACTAATTAAATTGTAATATTCACTTTCATTCTTTCATTTATTTAATTTTCAAATTTAATTTAAATTACACTTGATTATTAATATATTAACGTTAGATATTATTTTCTATAAGTTTAAAATATTTTAATTTAACAAAGTAAACTATTTTAACATATTTATTTTTAATTTTTAGTGTTGGGACTAATTGTAGGATATATAATAAATCTAATTAGGAAAGATAGATTTACTTTAAATTATTTTTATGTATTTATTGCATTCGGTTCGACCGCAGTTGAATTTCCACAAATTTCATGTCGGAATCATTCTCGATTGTGAATCAAAATCCTTCATTTCCATTTTCAGATATCGGAATTATCAAATCCGCAAACTTTTCGTATAAATCCTATGATTAATGCTCATGTTTAGTTCCTTAATTAATAAAAAAAATTAAAATTCTCCTAACACTATTTGGCAATATTATAGTATTATATTAAATGTTTAGTAAGTATTATTTTTAAATATTAGATGATTTTATGATATAGTAAAAAATCTCTTTTTTTTTTTTATAATATAGAAAAAAAATATTTTTTAAAATAAAAATATATTTAATGTCTTAAAAATAATTAAAATAATATTAAAAATACGAAACGTATTATGACGCTTATCCTTCGTATTGACACGCTTAAACTTGTGATTCTTGATTCTCAATATCGACATCTCGCAACGCATTACGCCTTTTAGAACATTATTAATAAATGAATGGAAAATGCAAAAAAATTTGTACTACTACATTTTAGTCACTAGGAAAAAATGAAACTAAAAAAAATGGATGTGGATATTATCAATTTAAAAATGCTAATAGTTTATTTGGTAAGGTACATTGAACTCAATGAAGAAAAAATATTTATTTATTTAGTTTTGTATTATAATGTATCTATTATTTTATTATGTATAAAAAGTTCATGATTAATTACAAAATTTAATATAATATAATAGTACGAAACACAAACTTATACATTTTAATTTAGAATTTAACACTATTCAAATTAAAATTAATATATCATAATGTGTAATTATTTATCAATTACATAAACATTACATCATTAATTATTTAATGAACCAAAAAAATTATATATAACTAAGCAAACGTGCATTGCACGTTGCTTAAACCTAGTATATATATAAAAGATAATATAAAATTCAATTTTAGTGTGCGCAGGTGAGAGAAATTGTTTAAAAAAAAAACTGGCAGAAAAATCAATCAAACTCCCCGTGCGTGCACGGGTAGTTTCGCAGTGAATTATCTTTTTCCCCGGTTAATCCGATTTTTTTTTATATAGCCTCAAAAAACCAAATTCTATTACTCATGAAACAAATAGCGTTTTGGAAAGCCTAATGTTTTTTAAGTAAAAAGATCAAAATGGATATTCAGTTAATTAAAACAATTGAAACGCAAAAACAAAAAAACTTCAATTGCCCGATAGACTGCCTTAAACTGTAAATTTAAGATTGAAAATGACATCAACCGGGTGGGAAATTCTGACACTGGTGCAAAAAGTTATGCCCGCTTCTTTGAAACAACTCGTTTTTGTCAATTTTCGATCCAAGTTCTCTAATTGTTGTACATCAATACATATATTTGTTAAAAGTGATTATTAATTGATAAGGAATTATTTTTTCCAAAATTGTAAAAAATAAAAATAAAACAGGGCTCCCCGTGCGCGCACGGGGAGTTTGAGTTTTTTTTTTCTCTCTCCAAATCTACCTTTTTGCTTTTACAAATATCTAATTTCTATTGACTTTAGATCATTGTACTAAAAAGGTGGACAAAAGACAAACAACAATTACACATTTTGCTTCACAAAAATCAATTTCAAATTTGCTACGTAAATTCTCCACCGTCTTCCAAGATTTTTTGTACAAAAAATAAAATTTGCTACGTCAATTCTCCACCGTCTTCCAAGATTTTTTGTACAAAAAATATCTTCATTAAGCTTACAAAAGCATTACTCACTGCCAGAATTTTAAGCACCTAAAAGTAATTGAAATTGCAAAAGAAAAAAATTTAATTCGTGCAAAATTGAGAGACAAATTACTTTACTGATTAAAACTTCTCTTACACCTTTTACTGCTAAGATTTTCACATCTGTGTTGCGCTCAAGAAATTAGTTCAAATCGAAAATAGGCCTCTTACGTTATAAGAGCTGGAAAACTGGGAACTAAATTATATTCTTGGGTGGAAGTTTTCGACAAACCAGAGGTATATGTATTCCATATTCCCAAAATACATGAAGTTTCATTTGAACCATGAAACTTACTTACTTGTCAGTTTCAGTTTGTAGGAAGAAGAAAGGTCTTGAGGCAGAGAAGTCTGAGATTTTCTTACCGTTTATTCCTTTTCACTATAAGTAGTTATGTAAAATTTATTTCTCCCTGTATTACTTTTGCACGTTTATTGCATGTTTAGTATTTAAATAGAATTATGTTCACATGTTTAAGATTTTTAGAAGTATATTTTGTATGTTTAGTATGTAAATACATTTATGTTGTTTCTCTATGTTCCTGAATAAATTCGAAAGCGTATTAGGTTAAATGAATAGAATTACTTCTCTATGTTTACAAGAGATAATGATTTTGTATTCTTGTTAGAACATAAAAAAGAAATGAAAAAAATATATATGAAGACTCCGCACTTTAAAGTTAAATTTCTACT
Source organism: Fraxinus excelsior (assembly GCA_019097785.1). Lineage (NCBI taxonomy): Eukaryota > Viridiplantae > Streptophyta > Magnoliopsida > Lamiales > Oleaceae > Fraxinus > Fraxinus excelsior. Next base: position 2,422,432 of record CM032645.1, on the reverse strand, counting down.
AATTGTTATTAATTGTAGATGATTTTTTTTAAAAAAAATTGGAAGTTGGAAGAGAAAAAAAAATTTACAACAATATACATTTAAGAAATTGTAATTTATGCTATGTTATTATGTTACTGAAATTAATTTGGTTTGATTATTTTTTTCTTTGTTTGTAAAGTTAAATTTCTACTCAATAAATAACAACAATAATTTTAATTGGAAGTTGGAAGATTGAAAAAAAAAATTGAAACGTTTTCCCGTGCGTGCACGGGGAATTTTTTTTATGTTTTGTTTTTTGTTTTTGTTTTTAAAAGTTAAATTTCTACTATATACATTAACATTTGTTAAACAATGTCTACTTATTATTAATTGCGGAGGATTTTTTTTTTTTTAATTGAAAGTTGGAAGAGAAAAAGAAATTGGAAGATTTTTTTTAAAAAAAAAAGGTAATTCCCCGTCTCCCCGTGCACACACGGGGAGATGATTTCCCCATCCGTGCACGCACGGGGAGGTGCGCATGGGGAGATGATTTCCCCGTGCGCGCACGGGGAGTTACGTTTTTTTTTTAATATATATACCATTAAATATATTATTTTTTTCCTACCTTCATCATCTGTTTAAAAAAAAAATTATTTCCAAAATATAAACTCTTCAACACATACACAAAAATTTAAATTTATTTTGAGAGCAACATTTTAAGTTTTTTGATTCTTTCTATACATAGATAAAATCAAAATTCCTTCCAGGTCAATCCCCGCAGGGGGCGTTGTCCCCGAACCCCCACGAAGGGGCGCTGCCCCCTCGACCCCGCAAAGTCTACATTTTTTTACAATTCTACTATATTGCGCGCTCCCTCGATCATGCGACGTCTACTCTCTTTTTTTTTTGGTTCAAATTCTATTATATTACCTCTAAATAAATCACTCCAACTTTCATCTGCGTGTGCGCACAGGGTATTCATGATTTTTTTTTACATTTACAATTAAAAAATATTTTTTTAATAATTAATAATCACTACACATATTTATTAACAAAAAAAATCACTTCAACCATAACTATTCATTTAATTTTCATCTGTTTTGTCTTTCATTAGTCAACAATTGTAAGAAAGAAGTCCATAATACCCTTTTCTTTTAAAGAGATTCATCAATGAGTAGTAGATTGCTATAAAAAATCTGCATAATTGAACAGTAAATGACGGAGGATAAAATGAGAAGAAAAAATTAATTAATGGAGATAAAATGTGGTGAACAGTAGGGATAAAATGGAAAAGAGAAATACGTCCTGAATTAATAGGGAATGATAGATTCCCTATTTTAATAGAAGAGTGATTTTAATAGAAGATGGATATATAATGCTTCATATACGTTCACAAATGATAAAATAGAAATTAAATTTTATAATTTTGTATTAAATTATACAAAAATCATATATTTAATAAATAACCAAAAGAGAACACAACGTAGAGTTAACGTTAAAATTTCTTATTGCTTTAGCGATGACTACTAGAGCTTGCTGTGGTTATATTTGAAATATTTTTGATCAGTTGTTTGTATTTGTTACGTAATAAAGTTTACGTTTGTCCATCATTTAAAAATTTTGCACAAATCTATTTTTCATTAATGTTTAAATTATATTGCTCAAATTAAAATTCTATGTATTGTGTTTTTATAGAGTATAATTAATGTTATATAATTATTACATTGTTAGAAAATTTAAACAATTGAATATTTCTTGAACGATTTTTTAGAACTAATTTCTCATACTCAATCGATAGTTTTGGTGTTTCCTATGCGAATGGTTTAACAGATATGTTAATAATGTTCTCCCATTGTCTTAGTTAATATTGCTATCGTGATGAATATTTTGGAAACTTCTATTTATGAAGATCATTCATTTAATAACTTGGATGCTACATCGGAAAGTGGAAATGAGTTTTACAGAAATTTCATTCATCAACAACGAATTCAAAGACATAGAGATAGGAGAAATAAACTTAGAACTAATTACAGTACTTATCATAAAAGGAGAAATGACCCCATGTTATCTGAAAATAATTCTCCTGATGTTGTCCAACTACATGAATCAGCAATTCATCAACACTTTGACACTTCAACTTCAAATTAAGAAACACGTAATATTTTGAATTATGATTTAGAAGGAACTTTTAAGGGACTGAACATACCATCTACATAATTCATATTACCAACTTCTACTTCTTGTAAACATTGTAAGACATGCAAGTTTTATAGAGAAAGTAAAAGTTTCTGTTGTTTTGATGGAAAAAGTTAAGCTTCTTATATGTGATTCACTAGCTGAACTGTATAACTTATTTACATCTAAAGAAGTTCATTGTACGGAATTCAAAAAAATTACAAGGGGATATAATAATCATTTTGCTTTCACTTCATTTGGTGTGAAGTACGATAAGGAACTCTTTAAAACATACAAATGTATTTACACATTCAGAGTTCAAGGACAAGTACATCATTATCTAAATGAACTTATGCCACAAAATGATACGCCTTCTTATATGCAGTTATATTTTTACGATACAGACAATGAAGTTGAAAATCGTATGAAAATTTCATCAAACTTTGTTGAATCTACTTTGATTGTTTTAATTGAAATCTTGAAAACAAATCCATACGGTAAATTTTTTAGGTTTTTAAGTGATATGAATAATTTGCATCATCGTCAAATACAAATACGTTGCGATTCAGGACTTGATCAAAGAGTTTTCAATACACTTACATCATCTCAAGTAACTGCTATTAGGTTGAAGATGATGAAAATTCTAACGTTCGTGCTCGTGATATAACTATATACGGCCATTCTAATGATTAACATAAAGTCCACTATTATTATGGATGCTATGATCCGTTATAGTATCCATTACTCTTCCCACATGTGGAATCTGGTGGCATGAAGGCATTGAGAGACATAGAAGCACATATTTCGAGCCTCAACATATGCCGACATATGATGTTCTTCGCAATACAACTACTGCAACTGAATTTATCGAAAAAGAGAATGAAGGTTCACAAATATCTCATCTGGTAGAGTTTTATATTTTTTCAGTATTTGGTCTTACAAATGCGTATTCAATTTGATTTTCCTTTGAATTTTACAGTGCTCAATCGGGCGAAGAAACGTACTCAGGTATCTTGTCGAGAGTATTATTCTTATAAATTACAAATAAGGCCTTTTGGTAAATCTGTATTGCTTCACGCTGGAAGATTACTTCAACAGTATATTGTAGATATGTATGTTAAGATTGAAACTGCTAGGTTAGACTATTTTCGCAATAATCAAAAATAAATTCGTGCTGAACTTTACCAAGGTATTGTGGACAGTATTCAAAATGGGGAAATAAGAGGATGCAAAGTTGGAAGAAAATTTGTTTTATTACAATCCTTTACTTGTGGGCCTCGTGATATGTTAAGAAGATATATGGATGAAATGACTATTGTGCAACGTTATGGAAAACCTGATATATTCTTGACTATAACGTGTAATTCAAATTGTCCAAAGATTAGGCACGAACTTAAAAACAATGATGAAGTTCAAAATCGACCCGACTTAATCGTACGTATATTTAGAGCAAAATTGGAAGAATTGAAACATGATTTACACAAACAAGTATTTTAGGCCCTACTATTGCGCATATATATGTTATTAAATTTCAGAAAAGATGACTTCCTCATGCACATATGTTATTAATATTCAAATCTGGATATAAAATCTCTTGTGCTGAAGAAGTTGATAGGATAGTATCATGTGAAATTCCTGACAAAAATAAATATCCTCATCTTCATTCTATTATTGTTAAACATAATATGCATGGTCCTTATGGAAATATGAATCCGAAAAATGTATGCATGGATACAAATAAATGTTGTAAAAATAAATACCCAAGAGATTTTTGTAATATTACTATATTTGGTCAAAACTCATACCCATTATATATGCGTCGTGACAGCGATATTTCTGTTCGAGTTAGAGGTCATATGTTAGACAATCGATGAGTTGTACCATATAATCCTTATTTAAGTGCAAAATTTAACTGTCATATCAATGTTGAAGTATGTTCATCTATTGAAGCTGTAAAATATTGGGGGGACGCCTGGGCCTACAGGCGCCCCAATAGGGGGCCTCCACTTATCAATTATGTAAATCATTAAGTAAAAAATTATGTACAAATAAAATTTTCATATTTTAATATAATCTACCCTTGGTATTAGGGTTGTCAAACCTCTTAGCCGTCGGGCCAATCCTGTGAAACTTCATAGTTTTATAATCTTTACAAAAAGGAAAGAACAAATAATAGGCTAGAAGCATAATTCGTGCTAAACAAGAATCGACTCTCTTTACACTTGTAATTCTCCCTCAGTTAAAAATAAAGGCTACATTTATTTTTATTTGAAAATTATGGTAGTTTGCTTTAATTTTAATTTTAAAAGTGATTCAAAGTAAAAGAAAGATTCTATTGACTCAACATAAAAATGAGTTATTAGAAAGTTGATTAATATATTAATATTAGTACTATTGAATATGCTAAACAATAATTTATTAGGCGAACCTATGGGAAATTAATTAATAAGCAATTAATGCTTGAAAGGTAACCCCACTTTATTAATTACATATTAAATATATTTTAAAATAGTCAATTTGTCATTAATTAAAAAAGAAAAGAGAAGGGAGGGGAGGGGAAAATAGAAAGTGGATTGGAATTAGTCTTTTCTGCCTTTCAATTGATGAATAAGAAAAGACAAACACATCTCATCGTGCATTTCCCGTCCACGTAGATAACCTAATAATTAGATAACAATTGCTCGTTTGAGAAATTGCACAATTGGCCCCCCAATTTATCCACGTGTAGCAAGTAAATTCTTATATGACGAAAACAATTCAAATTTTTATTGATACGTGACTTGCACCCCGTGAAAACCTACTTTACTTCAAATATTTGGACATAATTTTAAGTTAGAAAACAAAACTAGGTTTTTTAAGATATATTTGAAGATTTAACATATTTTTAAACCCGCGTTGACCTCGAAAAGGAATATGATCACTGATTAAAAAGTTCAACCGATATACATTTGTTAAGAATATGTCGTTGGCATAGTGTTGAAGCGAGGAATTGATTTTAGCAAAACAAGATTAATATGTTTCCATCTACTTTGTAAGTGGAAATCCCAACCGGCACTCGTTCAATGCCATTTGAATGTCAGTTAGGATGCCAATTGGGGTTCTTCGTTGAGGTAAAGAAACTAGAGTGTGTTTGAGCCACATTATTTTGGAAGAATGTATTCTGAAATAATAGATTGATGGGGAATGTATGGTTCGAAAATATAGAAAATTTATTGATGTAATGAAAAATATTATTTTATTAAAGAATGTGTGGTTGAAAATGAGTAAAAGAATGAAAATAAAAATTTTAATGTGTACTAAAGAAGGGCTAATTCTCAAAAAGTGGAGAATGAAAAAGATATTCAAAGATGAGTCATAATGAGATAAATATTTTTAGTTAAGTTGGTAAGTACGAACTGGAAGAAAGTTTACTAAGCATTTATTTAATTAACTCACCTAGTGGCCAGTGCATGATTTTAATTTATAGATTTGGCCGGTTTCCATTGTTAGGTACAAATTGCGTAACTATAATGAATGACCAATTTATGTTTCTTATAGAGTTGATTGAAAACTAACTTGCTGCCTAGAGAATATTTTCAAACACTCTCTAAATGAAACATGCTCTCGATTTTAGACGATTTTAAATAGGTTTCAAGAGATTTTATTTTAACTTTTAGAAGTCAAGAATGATTTCGACTCTTCAATTTACCTATAATTTTTTTTTTTTAATCTTTTTGGCATTTTGCAAATTTCTTTGCTCTATTGAACATTAACATCTAAAAAGAAATATATTAATTAAAAATAAAAAAAAATATTAAATATCTTGGAAAAAATAAAATAAAGAGTCAAAATAAGGAATTTTTTTGGAATGTACAAAAAGTTTTCTTTCTAAATTTATAGATATTTTTTATTACTAGGTATAAGTAACGTGCAATGCACGTTTGCTTAGTTTATATATAATTTTTTTGGTTCATTAAATAATTAATGATGTAATGTTTATGTAATTGATAAATAATTACACATTGTGATATATTAATTTTAATTTGAATAGTGTTAAATTCTAAATTAAAATGTATAAATTTGTGTTTCCTATATTATATTATATTAAATTTTACACTTAATCATGAACATTTTGTACATAATAAAATAATAGATAACATTATAATACAAAACTAAATCAATAAATATTTTTTCTTCATTGAGTTCAACGTACCTTACCAAATAAATTATTAGCATTTTTAAATTGATAATCTCCATATCCATTTTTTTTAGTTTCATTTTTTCCTAGTGACTAAAATGTAGTAGTACAAAGCCTTTTGCATTTCTCATTCATTTATTAATAACGTTCTAAAAGGCGTAATGCATTGCGAGACGTCGATGTTGAGAATAAAAAATTACAAGTTTAAGCGTGTCAATACGAAGAATAAGCGTCATAATGCGTTTCGTATTTTTAATATTATTTTAATTATTTGTAAGACATTAAATATATTTGTATTTGAAAAAGTAATTTTTTTCTATATTATAAAAAAATGAATTTTTTACTATATCATAAAATCATTTAATATTTAAAAATAATACTTAATAAACATTTAATATAATACTATAATATTGCTAATTAGTGTTAGAAGAATTTTAATTTTTTTTATTAATTAAGAAACTAGACATGAACATTAATTATAAGATTTATACGAAAAGTCTGCGGATTTGATAATTCCGATATCTGAAAATGGAGATGAAGGGTTTTGGTTCACAATCGAGAATGATTCCGACGTGAAGTCCATGTGAATTCAACGGGTCGAACCGATTGCAATAAATACATAAAAAGAATTCAAAGTAAATCTATCTTTACTAATTAGATTCATTATCCTACAATTAGTCCCAACACTAAAAATTAAAAATAAATATGTTGAAATAGTTTACTTTGTAAAATTAAAATATTTTAAACTTATAGAAAATAATATTTAAGATTAATATATAAATAATCAAGTGCAATTTAAGTTAAATTTGAAAATTAAATAAATAAAAGAATGAAAGTGAATATTACAATTTAATTAGTTGTAATTCAAAATCAAATTAGTCAATTAAACATACATTTGAAAATGATTTTGATGAGCATTTTAACATTTTTTTTTGTCACTATCTTACATTGAAAGTTTATAAAACTATTGGAGTTAAGAGTATATATAAAATGCACAATCTCACATTGGAAGTTTATGAAACCTTTAGAAAGAAGTGTATCTATAAAATGAGTACGACATCCAATACTTCTCCATAGGCCTTAGAATTGTAAACTTTGAAACTCAATAATGGAGTTAAAATTTTTTTAACTAAAAAAAAAAAAAAATCTTGAAAACTTGTCAAAATTGTGACCGATTCTCCGAGTCACGGTTGAACCGGTCGGTTCGATGGGTTTTAACCGATTTTGTAAACTTAAATGTTTTGGGCCCGGTTCCCGATTATATCGGTCCTACCGATCGGGTTGGGTTTGACAACATTGAGTAGTACAAAACCTTTTGCATTTTCCATTCATTTATTATTAAATAACGGAGTTCCAACAGACACAACATTAATGACCATGGCTTAATTGCTATTTAATGGAAATAATAAGATCAACGGTGAAAATAAATTTTCCGTTAAAATAACAAATTCCGTTAAATTTTTCGTTAAAACAGGAATTTCCGTTTCATAGGCATTTTATATATATAGAAGATAATGTCCTCTTTATAATTAGAGAGTAATTTGAAGACACTCTTTGACAATAGGTTGAGGACTAATGGTGCAATTTCTCTTTGCTCGTGTACAACTTTGAGAGCGATCTTTAAAAAAATTGGCCGTCTAAACTATTTTTCATTGGCTGAAAGTGAAGACGACATCGTAGAGAGAGAAAGTAGCTGTGAAGAGAGCGAGAAAAAAAAATAATAATAAAAAAAAGTTGGGAGAAAGGGTAGTTCATTGAACTCTCAAAGGTTATTATTTTACTTTATTTAGCTGCCTTTGACAACCCAGTTAACAAAGATTCACAATTCATATTCGCATATAATATCAACTTCATCAAGAGAAAATGGAAATACATTGATTTAGTACTCATAGATCCATTTCTTGGATATGAGTACAGAGGGAGAAAGGGCTTTGAAGATATCTTTTTGCAAATATATTTTGATTTTGTGATTTTCAAGATTAGGTTTAAAGGGTTGTCAAGAAACTTTACTATATGGAGAGAGTAGTTTATCACTTGTAGAACCATTCTTGAATATGAATACGGGAGGAGGAAGGACTGTCAAGAAAAATCTTGCCACTACTGGGTATTTTTCATGATTTTCGGGATTAGATTTTAAACGGCTGTCAAGAAAATTTGTCATATTATAATGGAAAATGGTGGAACACAATCATCGGAAAATCCGGCGCCGTCACCGCCAGCTGAGGAGCTACTGAAGAAGATCGAAGAACTAGAAGTAGGCCATGCTCACTTGAAACAAGAGGTGTCTAAGCTCATAAATTTATCAACACCGACTGCTCCCGATGCTTCCCACCATCGTCCAAGGCAGAGGTCCCACTCTGTTTCGCCGCAGCGGGCTCCACGGAGGAGGGCCGCTGGTGGAGATGGAAGCGCTACGGTGTTGTGGAGGAGGGGTTTGACCCCATTCCAGCAATCGTCACCATTGCAGAGAGAGAGTAATAGCAGGGAGATGGATCATGGGAGTGACGGTGGAGGACCGGCGGCGGTTAAGTTTACTGATGGGCAGTACTTGAATATATTACAGTCAATGGGGCAATCAGTGCATATATGTGACCTCAATTATCGGATTATTTACTGGTGGGTCAATTGAACTGAATTTGGAAAGTTTAAATTTGTGTCTTTGTTTGATTGATTGTATTGGTTTTTAGCCATGCTTAAAATCAGCTTTTTAGCATTTCTTGGTAGAGACATGCTGCTCAAACATCCTCAATGCCTGTTTTTTATAAGTATAAAAGGATGCAAAAATGGAGTATTGATAACAAATTGAATGTTTTTAATTTCCTCACATTGCATAAGCATATATGATCAATGAGAACTTATTGGAAGTGAATTAGCATGTGGATTTTATGAAGTGTTGTTATCATTTCAATGTAAGATTGAAATCTCAAATCTATATAGTAAATCTTTGCTGAATATGTTTATATTGTTCAGGAATAGAAGCGCAGAAAATCTTTATGGATATTCAGCTGCAGAGGCTCTAGGGCAGGATGCTATTAAGCTACTAATCCACAATCAAGATTTTGCCGAGGCTAGTGACATAATGCATCGAGTGGCGATGGGGGAGGGTTGGACTGGGCAGTTTCCTGTTAAAACTAAGAGAGGGGATAGGTTTTTAGCTGTTGCGACTAACACCCCTTTCTATGATGATGATGGCACTCTGGTGGGAATTATATGTGTATCAAGTGATTCCAGACCTTTTCTGGAAGCAAAAGCAGCAATGTCTAGGACCAAAAACTTGGAAACAGATTCTAGCTGTAGCAGGCCGAGAAGCATTGCTTCATCCAAACTTGGCCTTGATCCTCAGCAGCCTCTACAAGTGGCAATCGCTTCAAAAATATCAAATTTTGTAAGTATTCTACTTTTCTTGTTTATGCTAATATTACTCATGTAGCTTTTGTTGACTTAAAGAAAATCTTGAAATAGGCTTCTAAAGTGAGCAACAAGGTTAAGTCAAAAATAAGGTCCGGGGAGAATGGCTCGGATTTTGAAGGTGGAAGTGGAGATAGCCATCACTCTGATCATGGTTTCTTGGATGCAGCTTTCTCTGACCATAGGGAGGATGCGGCTTCTAGTGGAGCTAGTACACCACGAGGAGATGTACATCCTTCTTCGTTTGGAGTGTTCTCCAGTGCTGGCCATGAGGAACACTCCCCGGGTAGACCGTCCCGGGATTCTGGTGATGAAATTGAAGGGAAACCGGGGATTTCTAAGATCATTACTTCGAAGGCTGGGGCTTTGATTGGTAAGAAGGGTTTGTCTTGGCCATGGAAAGGAAATGAACAAGATGATGGAACAGAAGCAAAGACTTCTCGATTTGTATGGCCGTGGTTACACAATGACCTAGAAAATGAGTCGGGTGAGCAAAAGAGTTCTGGAGCTACTTCAACATCGGAAAATCCGCTTGGTGAAATTGATCGGTCGGCTAATAATGATGCTCCAGGGTCGTGGTCCTCATCAGCCAATGTTAATAGCACCAGCAGTGTTAGTAGTTATGGAAGTACGAGCAGCGGTGCTGTTAATAAAGTTGATCTGGATACTGACTGCTTCGATTATGAAATCTTGTGGGATGACTTGACAATTGGAGAACAGATTGGGCAAGGTAAGTGCATTCCATGTTTGCATCTGTCTATATGTATTCTGTAATGCTTTGCCTATCTGTACATCATCTAAGGTATTACATAATTGAAAATATCAGAGTTGCACTGGATGCAGCTGCTGCTGCTATTTCATGTAATAGAGTTCATGAAGGAACACGGCCCAAGTTGGGATCTATTCTTTTACCGTGGCCTTTCGTTTTCCGTTAGCCTTGCATTTCCATATATGTCTCACATCTTTCTTTTATGTGTATGCAGGTTCTTGTGGAACTGTATATCATGCTCTGTGGTATGGATCAGTACGTTCTTTGGCTCCTCTTTTTGGTAATTTTGTATCCAGAATAATGTATGAAAGCAATTAATTCACAGAATTTTGTATTTGATATGGGATGTCTATCATTCTAATAACCTCCATCCTAACAAAAATTAGTAATTGCGCACAACATGAGGAAATCATAACCCAACCTTTTTAACTAAATATTAGTTCAGAGCCTTTACTTTATCCCTTTTTAGCCAAATGTGAGCAGTTACTCATGTGATATGTGTTTTATAACTCTAAAACTAGGAAGTTGTTCCAGCCAAGGAATGTACTTGTGCGTGTACATTGTACAGTGCATTGTTTCTGAGAATTGAACAAATAATAATCTTATGCAGGATGTTGCTGTCAAGGTATTTTCCAGACAAGAATATTCTGATGACGTAATATTTTCCTTCAGACAAGAGGTATCTATTCTCATTATCGGAATGTTCAGTTTTTCCTCTATATTATTAGAGTTGTACTTTTATTTGGATTCGAAAGCTTCTAGCCATATACTTTTTTAGGTCATGTTGCAAAAGCTACACACTATGGCTTAATTATCTTTTTGGTTGAAAAAGGAAGATTTCTTTTATAGTAGGTTCTAATCATGTGATACATGCTGTTGGACAATAAGTTGGTTTCATGGTAGAAATTTTGTGTGTTGTTGAATTGCATCTAAAATTGGACCATGTTTTAATGAGGTGCTTGGTAAGGTAGATTTGATAGTATTGGACAATATTAAGAAAGAAAAATAAGCTGAAACTTTGTTTATTGTAGTGTTCAGTAGCATCTAATACTATGAAGCAACCTAGAGAGGCTGAATGTACATTTTCTTTCAGTCTTGTTATGCATTTTATTGGTATTAATACCAAATAAGAAACTTAATTCACATGGGTAGGCATGCCCTTAAGAGTTCTTTGGTTTTGAAGGTGTCACTTATGAAAAGACTTCGACATCCAAATATTCTGCTCTTCATGGGTGCAGTTACTTCACCTCAGCGTCTTTGCATTGTTACAGAATTCCTTCCACGGTATATTCTACTTGTGCCATTCTTCCCTTTCTCTTCTATTTTTGTTCATTAATGCAATCTCACTCATTCTTATGTCAAGATTCAGTGTCCTTCCATTAACCATTTAGCAGATTGGTTTAATAATCAGTTCCCACCTTTCATTTGATACAGTGGAAGTTTGTTCCGGTTATTACAAAGAAATACATCAAAAATAGATTGGAGACGACGCATTCACATGGCTTTGGATATAGTAAGTACCTTGAAACTTTAGGTGTATTTCGGGAATGAATTTCTTCAACTTCAACAATACCTTATTTTTGTAGAGGTAGTGAATGTTTATGTCCTCATGTTTTATCCAACGCTTTCTTTAGCCATTAAGTGGGTTCTTAAATGCATTTTCTGGAGATAATAACGAATTCTAGAAAATGATGTTTTCATTGTTTTTATTAGAATTTTATATTTTACAGGCACGAGGTATGAATTATCTCCATCGTTTCAATCCACCTATTGTTCATCGTGATTTGAAGTCTTCAAATCTCCTTGTTGACAAGAACTGGGCTGTTAAGGTAAGTCTTCACTTAATTCATGTGCTTTAGAAACTCTTGATGAGTTGAAAGCTAACTCGTGGTTTTGAACAGGTTGGCGACTTTGGTCTCTCACGTCTTAAACACGAAACATATTTGACAACAAAGACAGGGAAAGGAACGGTATTTAACTGACACAATAACTCTTCTTTGTTGTTATATTGATACAATCTGTTTTAAGTGTCTCTCATGCTTTATAAAAAGCTTCAAAAGATGATTGAGAACCTACTTATTTATGGCCATGCAGCCTCAGTGGATGGCTCCTGAAGTTCTTCGTAATGAACCCTCAGATGAGAAGTATGGCCAAGTGAATAGTGAGATTAAATCTGGTTTCGACTACGTTACTAATAAAAAGAAATGATCTTCTGGTTCTAAACTTCGCTTCTTCTTTGGAATGATCAGGGCCGATGTCTACAGCTACGGAGTGATACTCTGGGAAATTGCTACCCAAAAGATTCCTTGGGATAACCTCAACTCAATGCAGGTATAATTAGTATTTCCGAAAATTTATCTAGAAATCATATTGAATAGACTCCTGGAGTGGGTGAACTAAGTGCAACAGTCTTTTGTGTGAATGACCAATTTTCTTTCTGAATTTGCAGGTGATTGGAGCTGTGGGTTTCATGAACCAACGCCTTGAGATACCAAAAGATGTCGTTCCCCAATGGGCTTCTATAATCGAGAGCTGCTGGCATAGGTTTGTGTCTTGTTCATGCTTGCTGCTAATGGATTTCTTTTGCACTTAGAGTGGACGACTTTTGGTATTGGCCGTATCACCTTTCTAGGATTGAATTCCTTCTTAAATGATTTATGACCTATCGAAGTTAGTGGCTTTTCATGATCCATGACATCGTATAATTTGGATAAGTAGATATTATATAGTTCTATGAGATATACGAGTTTTTGATGGTGGTAGAGATGTTTGGAAACGAGAAAGATTTTTATTTTTTCATTGAATTGCAATTGAGAGAGATTTTTACACACTTCACAGAACAACAAACGCACATGACATGCCCGTAGAAATCCTTCTTTACTTTCCGAAGCCTTATGTTAGGTATACCCGCATGTCGAAGTTCACATTATGGATGGTATTACACATTCTGATTGCAGAGGCCAAACCTTCATCTACCATTATTTCCTTATCATTTTGCATATGTTCTATTTTGTTGATTTCAGCGAACCACAGCGCCGTCCGACATTCCAAGAACTAGTCGAAAGGCTTAAAGATATGCATAGACAATATGCCATTCAATTCCAGGCTGGCCGTGCCATTGCTGGTGATGGCAGCCAAAATGAACTATAACACTTTGAAGCTGTGCATATTTGACCTCGAGTTGTGTGGTGTACAGCAGCTACATTTTTTTCCGGAAAGCCTATGAGTTGCTGGCAAGAACGCAGTTTGCGCGCGCCTTGTTGTGAACATAAGGCAATTGATGGATTAAAGAGCGTATCATATATGAAAAGGTCACGCAGAGAATGTGTAATTAACAGAGATCATGAAATTATTTTGGTGGTGTATCTAACTAAATGAATTCCATGTATATGCTGTAACCATTTATTGTTCATTCTGTTGGCGGAGAGTGTGCATGTTAATTCTTGATATAATTTGTGGATTAGTTAATGTTGGACAAATCGAAATGTCGTTCAGAAAACAGTTCAAGTCAAGATAGCGAAGTGGTTTTTTTGGGATTCACGGAATCGGGCCCACTCAATTCCATCTTCTTAACTGTAGAAATTTCGCCTCCAAATTCCAAATTTACTTTTTAACCTTTTCTATTTTCAGAAGTACCAAGTGGTTGAATTCCCAATCCAACCTCAATTTACGGGATGACTTTCAGTCAGGGGTGTCAACGAGTTGAATCAAGCTTTTGCTTGGATAAAAAATTTAGGCTCGATCCGAGCTTTCGACTCAGGTCTTTACTAGTCGATACAGGCCCGAGTTGAGCCTGCTCGGTTTTTTTTTTTTTTAAGTTGCCGGCAGCTGAAATTATTTATTACTTTTTTAACCTTCTTTTCTTTTCTCGTAAAATTTAATTTGGCTCGACTCGTCTCAAGCCAAAAATGGCCCGTGACACGAATCAGTCCGGTTCGGACTTTTCCCGGGACAAGTCTTGATCCATTTGTGTTGGCGAGCCACATTAATATCCTTACTTCCACCACTGTCGTCATTGACCACCACCCTCAAAATTGTTAGGGTGTGTTTGGTTCGTGTTTCTGTTTTCAGTTTACTTTTTGTTTTTAGATATTATTTTAAGATTGTAAAAAACACATTTGATTTGTTATATAGAAAAATTGTTTCTCAAAACAAAAAACTAGAAAACGAATTTGGTTTAAAAATTTTAGAAATAGTTTTATGACTTTTTTTCAATTAATTTGATTATTTAGTAAAACATGTCAATTTTATGCTTATATACGATTATTTAGTTTTATGGGTATTTGTATTTGTGTAGGTTGTGTGTGAATTATTTTAATTTGAGAAATGTTTAAATTCATTTTCCTTGTTTTGTGTATGAAACACTCAAAACGTTAAAAAGTCATTTTGAGCTTTATGTTGTAAAGTTTTCCTTACTTTCGAAAACTCATTTTTGAAAATAATATACCTAAAACGCTTTGAGTGTTTTAGAAAACTAAAAACTGAAAATGACCTCAAAACGATAATCCGACCGCGTTCTTACTTTATTATTTATTTTTATAGATATGATTCTTTGACACCTAAACACAATGGTGTGACCTTAAACTATAATTTTTTTATTTTTCTTGGTATAAATCTAACTTATTCTACAAATGATTATTGTTGACCCCTTTTTTGTAATGGTTATGTGGGCAACAGATGTCGGATCCATTCGAGTTCATGCAAGCAAATTTCAACATATTTTGACCAAAGATTCTAACGGAGAAGGATGTTGTTATGAACGTTAAGATATCAAACAAAAATGTTCGAACACCGATAATATGATAAAAGATGATTGCATGTGAGCAAATAATCATAAACAACTCAAGTAAAGTAGAAGTAATCTAAATTCAAGCAAATAAATATGGATTAATCAAGAGAGAAGATTGAGTGTGATTTCAAGTGTAAATTGTTGCATTATTCACAAATTTTATAAGAGTTGCTTATTTATAGAGTTCTGGCGACATAGTAGCCATTGAATCAGAACCACATGGCCTCATATCCCAAGCCGAAGCCTCACATCATTCCGTCTGCTATGCATTTAATACATTAACAATGGGTCACCCTATACATTAGGCTGACAATCTTGACAATCATTGCATCAATTACTCCTAAAGATTGACTGTAGATCCTCTAAAAGACAGCAAGAGCTTCAGCCAAATGGAGCTTCGTATTGGACGTCTTTCGGTGTAAAGAGCACGGGATAGAGAGCTTCGTATTGGACGTCTTTCGGTGTAAAGAGCACGGGATAGAGAGCTTCAACTTCTTCTTTGGCTTCTTATGTAGTGCTTCAGCTTTAGAGTTTTAGCCACTTATATAGTGTTTCGGATGAAAAGGGCGCTAGCTCCTTCTATAAGGGGTTCGGCCAGTGATCAATTAAATCTTTGTTAACTTGGCCAGATTTGACTTACATTTTCACGTAGACTATACCATGGTCTTTTGACTCGAGCCTCGAAGGTGAGGCGTAACAATTATTATTATTAATTTTTTGTTGACTTATGGAGTCAAGGTTGGAGTACATTACAATATGTTTGTGGTGGCGACAAGAGTGGTAATGGTGGGGTAGATGTTCATAAGGGTTGTGGTGACTTGCGATAGAAATGGACCATGGTGATGGTAATGGATGGCGTCGATGATGGTGGTTGCTGCGATGTTAGATACATTGCTGGTGGTGTTCGTGAAGTGTGGTGGTGATTGTATAACAAATGTGACGGTGGTGAACATTGAATATTATAAGTAGTGGTGATGGGTGGCTTCTGTGATGATAAAAATAGGTGACAAAATGTGTAAAATGTTATGGGGGTGTTTGAGCTCCGTTCTTTATGAAAAATACATTTTAGAATAGTAAAAGAGGAAAAAATGCATTTTGAAAAAAATGGAAATCAAACAAGGCCTATGTTACAACTTACAAGTGATGACAACAATGATGTAACACACTTTGTTACAAAATTTATTATAAAAATAAGAAAAATTGTATTTTTAAAATTAAAAAGGTTTAAAAGTATAGAATTAATAAAATCTCCAAGGATATTTGTGAATTGCTCAAAAAAGTAGTTCGTGGAAACGGGCCCACCCAATTCCATCTTCAAGATTAGTAGAATATAAAATTTGTTATATTGGTATTTAGACGATTTGATTTATATGAAAAATATATATCTTAAAAAAGAAAATATTTTTCTTATTTTGAAAAAAAATAAAAACCTACTCCAAAAAATATTTTCATTAAAAACAAGAAAAATTAGACATTTTTAAAAGTTGAAAAACATTTTCTAAAGAAAAAAATAACAATTACACATTTCAAAGTAGGAATTTGAATGGAAAACTGACATTTTTAATGAAAAATAAATACAATCAAACACACCCTTATTTTATTTGCACTTGAGAACTTTCGTGTAAAGTGCATTGCACATAATGAATGATATAAAAAATGTAAAATTTTATTTCTAATAATGTTTAGTTTTACTTGGTGTAGCAGATCCTAAATTTATGAAGGGCTACATCGATCACTTTAATTAATTAAAAAAAAAATTACGAGTTTCGAGGGTCAAAATCATTTTCGTTAAAGAATTTGTTAAACTTCTTTTTTTTTTTTTTTTTGAGAAGGTCGCGCAACAGTCCACCACTAGCGGAAGAGATGGTTACCATTCATACAAGAGTTCTAGTTCTTATCGGAGCTTCTTACCCGTCAAGTACAGCGGTCGGTGGCACATACTATAAATAAAATAAGAAGGTTAAATTACTTTTCCACGAGGGACAAAATAAAGAAAAAACAGTTTTGCAAGGATAAATAGCATTTAACAAGAAAAAAATACGCAACCACGACTAAAAATATTTTTCACACTTCAATTGCTTGTCAAGTATTGAGCATTGCATGGAACCAGATCGTCAAAAGCAAGAAAAAGTTGGATTCCACTTCAAGAAAATAAGTTTGAGAACCATATGACATTGCTGCCTGAAATTAGAAATCTCAATGCGTGAATTTATTTCTCCCATCAGTAGAGCAGGGATCTAATGGCAGCAACAGCATCACCTTTGTGCTCGCGCAATGTTCTTTCAGCCACTTTCTTGTCAAGCTGTTTACCAGATCATATAAAGTACTTGAAAATGCTGAAGCAATCATGGAAAGAAGTTGAGATATAAGAAAACTAACCTCGAGTTCGTTTGCAATGATATCCACATCAGCTGCATTAATCTTAACAGCTGCTAATTCCTTCTCCCTGCGATAAAATTAACCAAATCGTAACATATCCACAAGTACCAAACATATTAATACATTGTTTGAATAAAAATAGTTTTAGATTATGCGTGGATAAGTGGGGTGAACTGAAAGACCCAACCTTGCAAGCCAGCTCACAAATGGGGCGAGTCGAGCACGAGCTGGCTCGTTTCCAAAAAACCACACCACACTAGCTCGCCCCTTGGCGAGGCGAGCTAGCTTGCACTTCTTTTTTAATTTTGTTTTCTATTAAAAATTCAATTTTTATTTTTTACTTTTTTTGTTTTCCAGCTCCCAACATGTCAATATGAGCCAACAAGCTGGCGAGTGGCTCACTCAGGAAAAAAATGCTCGACTCACTCCTCTTAACATCACTATTTTAGATAGAGCAGATGAAGAAAAGGAAACCACTTAATACATTATGAAAATTCATGGAGAAAACCCCAAAGCAGAATGGATATGAACAAAATTTTGAACTCAAAACTTCGTTAAGATTTAGGATTTTATTTTTATTAGCTTGAAGGGAGCAGATTATCAGAAATAGTAATAGGATATACCAGAAGAGGATCCACATTCAAGGAGAAGAAGAGGAGGATACACATCACTGGCCACAAAATAAGTATGGAATAGGGTTTTGTCGAGTTGGGCTGAGAATGTGAGTTAGAATAGCACACACAAACATCGCAGTTTAAATATTTGCACGGTAACTTTAAATTATCAAAAAGTACTCTATCACATAGTTTCCGAACTAACTTTCATCGTCTGTAAAAAAGATGTATTCCAAAATCTATGAGGTAACATGCCTATCCTAGATCAAAGAAAGTTATGTCAAGTTTGTTGAGCCATTAAAATTCGTCATGCATGTTCGTGAGAAGCACGTTTTTGCCACAAACAGCAATACCTGAATAAATAATATATTTAGCAAACCACATGAAGAAGTTATTCGATTTAGTTGTATCCTTATCCAGTCTGAGCCACATCATTTTGACGCAATAAACATCTCAACATGCAAAGACATGGAAGAAAATGCTAGAGCTCAAGAATTTAAGCACGAGGTCCTCTCTTAGAATTACATCTAATATACACAATACACTCTCATCATCTATTGAAAAAGTACCTAGGAAATTCAGCTCTACTCCAACTCGTCACTCGATTAAACCAGTAATTCACGTCGTTCTATGGTCAACAAATTTAATAGGTTGTAATACCGTTTACATATTCTGTACCTTCAATTCTAGTAGTTTGTCAACTTATTTTTTTCACTCTGTACATTTTCTTCTATGACTTGTATGTATACGATGTACATGTTATGCTTTCATTGCGTACAATCTTCTATAAATAGTATATTCATGTTCTATGTGTAATAATGAAGCCATTTATTCATCCTTTGTATTCTTTGGTTCAGAAGCTTTCCCCTACAGGCAACTTAGATCTAACTTTTTCATGACCACTGAAGCATATCCTTGAGAAATATCAAATCTGCCATCAGCACTCCAAAATCAACTGCCACCCTTCAACAGTCCTAATACCATCTCCTCTAATGTAGAAGCTCGACTTCACCTTGAAACTTACACCAATCCATTTCATTACTTGTTGACGATTCGTACACTTCGGTTTTAATTCAAAACATATTTTTGTGAACAAGCTCCTTGCCCACATCTAACCCTCACGAGAACGATGGATCCACTCAACTTTCGTCTATTATACACAAATGTTGGCGTGGAAAATGGAGCTTGACTGCATTCTAGTGATTGATAGAACAATGAGTTGGATAAGAACTAATTTTCCAAACATCAAAGAAGGATTCCCTTTCCCCTTTTATCTTCACTACTCGATAAACATTTATTCATACTGAACCGGGATATAGACTATAACATAATGTGCAATTCAGTTCCAAGAGAACAAGAACCACTTTTGCCGAAAGGGATTTTGGCATCAAGACAACCTAAAACCTAAACCATAATATTTACTTTCTATGACTATCATTTTGAAATCTTAGTACAAAGAGTGTAGGTTTCCACAACATCAACACTAAAAAAATGTCCAAAAGCCCCCCAAACACATAATCTAATCACTTGTACAATAAAAAGGTAATAAACAACATGCATTTATCTACTGTCTACACAAGGCATCACTCAATGATTCAACACTGCAAAAAATAAGATAATAAACCTCATTCTGGCAGCTTGAATATCAGCTTCTTTTGAAGCAGCAATTGAAGCCATAGCCTACACCAAAAGGGGAAAAAAAGTCAAAATCAAAATCAACAATCCATCCAAATCATATACATGTAAATAAATCGCAAATTAACCTCTTGCACTCGGGTCGAATCGAGCTGGCGATCCTCGACCCGGTCAGTAAGCTTGTCGAGGGCTTTGCTCTGCTGCTGAAGGTCCTTGGAGTCCTCCACTCTTTCAATTCCTTCATCCCCTCCCTCCATTGATTAGCTTTTTTTTTTTTTTTTCGCGTTCAATTTCAAGAATTGGTTTTTGTTTTCCAGGTATTTCAGTTTTCTATAATCTGATCAACGGGATTAAATGATATTCAAGCCCTAAAACATTTGGGGTTCTCAGATTTTATTGTGGGCTTTACATTGGGCTACACGGTCGTTCAAAGTTCGGCATATACTCATTCCCGTGGGAAGAATAGCCAACTGGATCAAAATATACGCATGTCCAGATCTTCGGCTTTTGGATGGATCATAGCCTTGATGAGGAGTATGCTGTAGGCTTAAGTTGGGCTTTGGATCTTAAGGGAAAAGGAAAGGGGAAATTACAAAAATCAGGTGTATAATTTACACCAATTCAAAAATCAGGGTAGAAGTTTAATTATTCAAAAATCAAGTATTTTATTTTAAATATTAAACCCAAATCATTTCAAACCCTAATCCATCTATAACTCTCTTACTCTCTTAACCATTTCTCTCAACTCTACTCCACCGGTCGTGCCTCCACCGCCTTCTCCTCTCCTCCCCTTCCCACCTTCCTCCCCCTAGCAGCGTCGAGCAGCACCTTGTCGTCACTGTGAATTGCAGTAGCGATTCACATCGTTGCTGTTGTGAATCGCTGCTGCGATTCACAATAGCAGTCGCTGCGATTGTGAATCGTAGCAGCGGTGCTGCCGGTGGATGTGTGAAGTTGTGGTACACCTGTTGTGATTCCCAACGCTGTTGCTGTGTGGGTTCAAATACGGGGTTGCTGTTGGCAGCCGGTGTGTGTGTGTGTGTGTGTGTGTGTGTGTGTGTGTGTGTGTGTGTGTGTGTGAAGTTGTGGTGGTTGTTGGTTGCGACTGTGTGTGTGAAGTTGTGTGTGGTTGTGGCGGTTGTGTGTTGGTTGCAACCGTGTGTGTTGTGTGAAGTTGTGGTGGTTGTTGGTTGCGACTGTTGTGGTGGTTGTGGTTATGGTGTGTGTGTTGTGGTTGGCGACAGTGGTGGTTGTGGCAATGACGACGAGATGAAAAATGTTTGTAATTTTGGTTTCGTGATTAAAAATATGATCTGTGATCTTAAAATTAGGTAATTTGTGACCAACCATTTTTTTATCTGTGGCCTAGAAATTATATAATCTGTGACTGTAAAAAATCTATGACTAATTAATTTGGAAATATGTGACTGTGTAACCTATAAAATTTGATCTGTGACCAACCGTAAAAAATCTGTGACCAATTAATTTGAAAATATGTAACTGCGTGATCTATAATTTTGATCTGTGACCAACTAATTTTGAAATATGTGACCAACGATTTAATTGTGACTGCTGAAATAATTGTCGGAATCGGAGCAGTCGCCGGAACGATCGTCGGAATAGTCCCCGGAACGATAAGGGGTGGTGGAGGTGGGGTGAGTTAATTATATTATTTAATAATTAATTAATAAAAATATTTTTAATTAGTAAATAAATACCCAAATTTTGCATTTTGAAACTTAACACCAGAAAAATGAATTGTGTCAAAATTAACACATGACTTTTGAATTTTTCCCAAAAGGAAAGATTACCTTAGTTTAAGTTTCACAAATTTCAAATTTAAGAGATCAAAGTTTAAATTTTCAAATCTCAAGCTTTTTTAAATTTTATTTATAAATTAATTAATTAAATATATTAAGATCACAATTCCATATAACTTGACCACAAATTATAAATTAATTGGTCACAAATTATTTCTCGATCATAATAAAAAACTTTTTAAGTCACAAATTATTTTATAATCAAAATTTTATAGGTCACAACTTTTTCATCGGTCACAAATTTATAAAATTAATAAATCACATATTATTCATTAATCACAAATCACAAATCACAAATTTTATATACCACAAATTATTTTAATGTCACAATTCACAAAATTTATAGATAAACTATTTGTTCATAGGTCACAAATCAAAAACTGAAACGTCACAATTTATTTATAGGTCACAAATCAAAAATATTAAATGTCACAACTTATTAGAAACTCACAAATTATCGATCACAAATTAACAATTTTTTAGATCACAAATTCATATTCACATATTAATCAGCAATTTCTATTCACCACCACCGCAAATGATTAATCAACAATTCCTATTTACCGCAAATGATCACCACCACTACGGGTGAACACAGTTCGATTTGAGCGGTTTGTATTATATTTTCAACTCAAACAATTTCATACGGTTTGGTTTAGTTTTAATCCGCAGTTTACCTATCAAAATTATAGTTATATATTTAAAACAAGTTAACATGTACATTTAAACAAGAATTAATAATGTTAAATGTTAAATTACATTCATAATTATTTAAAATTCGATATATAAAAAAAGACCAAAAAATAGTATCGAGTTAGCATTTAGCAATAAGTACTTTAGATTTTACAAGCAATAATATCAGAATAAGTACAAAAGTACTAACCTCTTATTTGATAAAAAAATGGATCAATATCCCATATTGTAACTAGGGGTGGGCAAAACCCAAACCAACCCGAGAAAACCGATCAACCCGACCCAAACCGACCGGGTTGGGTCGGTTTTTTGAAATTTTTGGGCGGGTTGCGGGTTGTGGGTTGGGTAATCGGGTTGGGTTGGGTCGGGTTGCGGGTTAGCAACCCAAACCCGACCCAACCAAACCCAACCCGACAAAAAAAAAAAAAAAAAAAAAAAAACTCTACATAAAAAAAATCAATCCTTAAGATACCAAAATCGACACGGCTATATAATTATATGCACAAAAGAACTCGAATATAAAAAAATGTTAGCGGATTTAAAAAATGTTAATACAAAAGAACACATATAATCACAAGCGCAAAAAATTGACAAAAAATAGAGAACGGCCCAAACTCAAGAAAGTTGATATACAGCTAACAAAAATATGCCCTCTACACGAAAGTTAATTACTTGAATTCCATGATAAAACAAAATATATTAAGAAGATACTAAAATTCACATGAACCGTGTAATTACTCCAGTGAAAAGAATTCGAATAGAGAAAATAATTCAGAAATA
Source organism: Fraxinus excelsior (assembly GCA_019097785.1). Classification (NCBI taxonomy): domain Eukaryota; kingdom Viridiplantae; phylum Streptophyta; class Magnoliopsida; order Lamiales; family Oleaceae; genus Fraxinus; species Fraxinus excelsior. The sequence continues at coordinate 2,399,232 of CM032645.1, read as the reverse complement.
AAATTTCACGAACCTTAAAAATGAATTCTGTAATCTAATATTGGCACACTGAATTGAAAAAGGAGGAGCATGAATCGATAAATTTTAATTTTTGATTTTCAAGTCATCACTCGAATCAATTTTCATTCAACAACTATATTTTCAAAGATATTGCCGTCAAATTGTGGGTGCAATATTGAGCAAACACGTCTCGTGAATAAATAGTCAAACTCGTCTTTGTGAATAAATTTTTTTGAAAATGAGATAGTATTTTTTTTGTAAAAGTTACTAATGAACATATCATTGGATTGTACTATTTTATTTTTCAAGTTTATTAACATTGGATGGCTAACGGTTATATTAATGTTATTTTACATCAAAAAAATGGATGATTTTAATTTTTGTGTAATAAATTTTTCTCAAACCGACCAACCCAACCCAACCCGACCGACACATAATTGGGTTGGGTTTCAACATTTACATGGGTTGGGTTGGGTTGAATTTCTAACAAACCGACAATGTTGGGTTGGGTTTGGGTTGGGACAAAAACCGACCCAACCCAACCCACGCCCACCCCTAATTGTAACACACGATACAGTCTTTGTATGATATGCAAATATTAAAATATTTATTAGTCCTTATTAATGATATTTACAAGCAACTACGAAACAATATGAATAAAATATCAAAATTGAGAATAGAAAATAAATATCACATTCCACAGCTTTTTCAGAGTTATCCAATGCTTCTACATCATCCAAGTATTTACGAAACACTATAGGTTCATTGCTGTTATGCAACCAATTCTTCATGCATATTAAGATCTCAACCATTTTTCCAATCAGTGAATTCCTAAAGGAGTCAAGAATCCGATCACTTGTGAAAAATGTCTACTCTGACGCAACTGTAGATACTTGAATTGCTAATATATTTTTAGCAATTTTTGAGACAATGAAGGAAGTTAAGCTATGGAAAAAAAAAATACGGTGATACAAAATGAAAGCCATTTATAATAAATTTTTGTACATCGTGATATTAGCTTTTAGCATCATGAATAAATAAATCTCATAATCTATTTGAATTTTCAATAAAGCAAGGGTGAATTTATATCATGTATTGTATTTTTTACTAGTGTACATTCACAATTTTCACGTTTAATTCATTTGGTAATTATGGGCTTTTTTTTTTTTTTTTTTAAAATGAAGTTCAAACTAATATTAATGACAATGACTTACTGACGTGTTTATTATGCATGAGTTATGTTAATTAAATTTGTACCCTCCAAGAAAGTATACTTTAAATTCTAAAAACTATATTTTAATAAAATTTATATATGAGAGTTTATAATTTAATAAAAATATTTCTTTCTAATTAAAAAAAAGTGCGATTTGGTTTTGTTTTTTGCGATTTTTAAATTTTGAAACCTAAATCAAACCATTTTAAAACAATTTGGTTCGGTTTGAGAGAAAAAAATCGCGAGTCCATGTGGACCTAAATCAACGACTTTGGTTCAATTTGCGGTTTCACGATTTTTTTGTGCAACCTTAACCACCGTCACAACCACAACCACGACATCATTGCCATCGCTACCAACACCAACACAAAACAATAACCAAACCTAATTTCTAGTGCTCCTAAGAAGGCGCACCACTTGGAACCACTTCGCCATGTCGTTATCACCACGTTGATGCCGCCGTCACCAACCAGCCGCCACAATCACGACCTTAGATTTTCAACCGTCACCACATTGCCATCACCGCGTCGTCTCGAGGCCTAGCAAACGACACTACCACCATTGCGAACGATAGTGCAATGCAGCTGCAGCAGCGCCCACAACAACGTGACACTACTACGAACGATAGCATGAAATCGGGAGAAGGAAAGAAAGTGCTGCCCAGTAGAGAAAAGGTGGAGAGATGAGGATAGAAGGAGAGAGTAAAGAGAGAATACATAGAAAATATTGAGAAAGTGGATGGGGTAAGAAGTATATAAATTAATTTAATTTTATAAAAATAATATCATATAATTATTAATATTAAAATTTTGATTATCATATGAAGTTTGAAAATAGAAACTTGTAAATCTTAATTTTGAAATGGGAAGTTTAAAAATCTGGTAAGCTGTAATTTCCACTACTAGGTAATTGGTACAAGCTTTCTTCTCCAACCCCTCAAATGAGGCAAATCGGATGTCAACATCTTATCATAATTACACAGTTTACGTATAAAATCTCTACAAAAATTGTCACGTGACTCTCACGCTAGCAATTTGAACCAGATTGTGTTTCTCATCTTGAGTCCATGCCTTGGAATTTGAAGTAAAACATGTTTTCATAAGGGTCATGTGACGATTTGACAAATATTTGAACCCTTTTTCGGTGTCTTTGGGAGAGATTTGCAATAGTAATTAGATGTGTCATGTGACGATTTGACCCAAAAAAAAAAAAAGGGTCATTTTTAGGTCTTTGAAGGCACATTTTACAACTATAAATAAATGTTGTGAATCAACAAATTCTTTTTTAAAGGCTGGAGACTAACTTGTCAATAAATCGAGGTTCAATGATACAATTTTTTTATGTAACTAATGCTAGTATGGTGACAAAATGTATAACAAGATTATACTAATTGCTCTGATAAATGTCGTAAAATACAGGAGTTCCATTTTTCCAGGGTTGGCTGGTGGATTAAATTACATTAATGTTTAGTAGATCTATTGACATTATATTTTATGGTTGAGAACTAAATTTTAGGAAAAATTAAATTTGGTAACAATTTGGAGGGTGAAAAATGGTTAGAGAAGGGCTTCAATGAAGGCCTTCCAAGTTTCAACATTGTTCTACATATATATAATTCTATATCTCTTTTTACAAGTAGTTTCGGAGCGGAATTTATTTCAAATATTCAATAATTCTATTTATAATAATGAAGTCGATTTTCATTAGTACTTTTGTAATCTAAGAATAATAAACGATTTTACACACTAAAATGATTTAAATATAAAAAGCGATTTAAGTTTAGCTATATATGAAAATTATCGTAATGTGTTACTTTTAGTAGATTGACGATTTTCGGAAATAGTCAATAGATGCTAAGTTTGTGACCACCATACCAAAAACTTGTGTTTTAAGAATAAACGAGTCTGATTAATGAATCTATTTTTCGAATGTTTCATGTCATTGTCAAAATATCAATTTAATCTAGTCTAATTTCATTAAAATCAGGGAAAATAAACTTCTTATTTTTTATTTTTTTTTACGTAGGAACCTGCAATCGCTATCCGTTAATTCGCACTAGGTAAACTTTACTCTACTTGCAATAGCACACAAGCCACACATGAGAGATAAAATGCACTAGGCAAGCTTGGTGCGACGGGTTCGACGGAAGAAGTGTTGACAGAAGATTCGAACCCGTAACCTTCGATCTCCGCATTCACATACTCCATTTCTTATTTTAATTGAATATTCGATAGGATCTTGTTTAATTAAAATGATACAACTTTTGTCAGATCAAGATTTTATTTAATTAATCTTGATACAATTTTTTGGTGTTTCTAGATATATGTGGGGAAATGTTTTTGTTGTATCTCAATAATGAGAAACCTCATTAATTGAGTGGGGTTGGAAATTTAGCGCAAGTCAATTTTCATTGATGATTTAAGTCAGTATCAAGCACATGGAAATAATTTTAAAAATTGTCAGAATGATGACTTACTTTTCATGAATCAAAAATTTAGTTGTCAGTATAATTAATTATCCAATTATATGAGGCGAATTTTATTTGAGGGCCTTACTACGTACGTATATTAGTTGAATTATAATGTATTAAAGGATTTAATGATGCTAACGTTTTGAATGTGTGATATTACTTTGTACCCCTTTTTTTTTTTCAACATGGCCCCTGTTTGGTCCGGATTAAAATCTGATTTTAATCCAAATCAAAGTCAAACGATCAATATCAACCACACATTTCAAACTTTTATCACTATTTAATAAAAAATTAATTTTAATTCCCACCAAACACCCTGTGAAATTATGTCATATCTAAATGGACGTAAGTTTCACATCAAAGTAAACTCTCTTGTTGAGCTTGGCATCGACACTAGATAATTTTCACGATCCACTCCAGTTTTTCATAATATGCATGTTGCTTTAATAATTTCTTGGAACCATACGTTACCAATTATTCTTCGAACCTCTTAAATTCGTTTGACAAAACCAGATTTATGTACTGTAGATATTTGTCAAAAAAATTGGAGGGACAAATTTGAATATTCTATTTAAAAGGTTATTCTAAATTCTTGATTTTTAATGGAAATGAAAAGAAAATTTCTCTAAAAACTAAGGTAAATGCCACTTGTACTCTTTTTCTTGACATGATGGTTGACATTGTGTGAATTGACAAGTGTTGAATGGACAAAAAAACTGTCAAATATTTAAACCGTTTAATGATGTGTTGTCACACGACATAATGTAAACAATAATATAAAAGATAGTGTACATATAGCATGATTGAAAAATTAAGGGGTCAGTTGGCCCGCTGAACTTTAGGATATCTCTTTTTTATTTTTAATAACTTGCCTTTTCTTACAAAATGGAGCCCCATGCAACTTTTGCTAAGTCCAGGCTTCAAAAATTTACCCACCACTTCATCACAATCTTAATTGCTAATCAGTGGCAAAATCCCTTCAACCCCCACCCACTCATTTTCCCACAAATTCCTAACCACAAAAGCAGCAAAGCACCAACACATCCTCCCCATTATTTTAGAGTTCTAAAATGTTAAACCCACTTTCTAATATTAGTGGATCATTAAATTTAATTGTGCTCGCAAAAATTATATATTGCAAGTGCACGAGTGCGTTCAAATAATAAAGTGAATTTTTTGAGTTTGGATTGTCGATCCGTCGATTACACAACTTTACTCAATTTAATTTTGACAATAAAAATAAACACACAATAAATTTGATTTTGAAAAATAAGGAAAATTAACTAAAAATATGCAAAATTAGAAACATAAACACTTGAGAGTTTCGAATGAAAAATAAGGTTGAAATTCATGATTTCGCTTAACCGTCGCCCACCAATTAATTTTTCCACAAGCTAATTAATAAATTACTCATTTACAATATTAGACCCGATTTTTCAATTTTAGTTAATTACCTCTCTCAAACGAAATTAACTCTAATTAATTAGTTTAACATACTATATTTTTATATCGATTAAAACCAAACAATTGCATTAAATCTTTGTGAAAATAGTTTAATGGGTCACCTAGAGTAGGGGTGGGCGTGGGTTGGGTTGGTTTGGTTTTTGCCCCAACCCAAACCCAACCCAACATTGTCGGTTTTTTAAAAATCCAACCCAACCCAACCCACGTAAATGTTGAAACCCAACCCAACCCAACCCAATTATGTGTCGGTCGGGTTGGGTTGTGTTGGTCGGTTTGAGAAAAATTTATTGCACAAAAATTAAAATCGTCCAATTTTTTTTTATGTAAAATAACATTAATAATACCCATTAGTCATCCAATGTCAATAAACTTGAAAAATAAAATAGTACAATCCATCAAATATTCATCAAAATAATCCATCAAATATTCATCAACAAAAATCACAGCTTAATAAAAAATAACAAAGTACTTCATACATGTAAAATCATACTTAACATGTCCACAAGAGACCATTGAAATATAATTTCATATGAAGGAAAATATATCATTATTTCAAGTCACGATTTTAAAAAAAATAGAAATTATAACACCAGTAGAATTCAGCATGAAATTCCATAAATATATGTACATATTTTTGTGAAACTATCAACAAATTAATTACTTTTAAGGAATCAATCAAAGAATAAATATAGTTATGTTGCTCTCAATAACAAGAATTAATGGAGTTGAGCCAAAATAAGAAATAAACAAAACATTCATAAAACAAATCTACATTGAAGAGAGCAGAGACTTAGTTTTGTTAATTAGAATGTCAAAAGATTTCAAGTTTTGTTAATTAGAAGAGAGAGAAAACTTAGTTTTGTTAATTTCTTGGATCCCTTTGAGGATAAACAAAAACAAAATAATCAAAACTAGTAATTGAAAGTTGAAAATGAAAGTGCGTTCAAAGTTCATTTTTTTTTTTTTTTTCTTTTCTGGTTGGGTTGGGTTTGGGTTCCTAACCCGCAACCCGACCCGACTAAGCAAACCGAAACCCGAAACCCGCCCCAAAAATTCAAAAAACCGACCCAAACCGATCGGTTTGGGTCGGGTCGGTCGGTTTGGCCGGTTTGGTTTGGGTTTTGCCCACCCCTAACCTAGAGTTAGGGGTATATCTTTATCCCCTACACAAATCTATATTTTTTACTATTTGATTTAAAATGTACAATCTCCTCTCAAACGATGTACAAATGACTAAACATAATCATTAATTGGCCATATAAATGAAAATAAAAGAAATACAATGATAGATACACATGAAAATAAGCATTTTAATATTAAAAAAACAAATATTAAAATTAATCAAGGTTGGATTAAATTTCAACCATAAATTCCAACACAAATAACTTTAACACATTTTATACATGTGATAATAAATGAGAATATTCATACAATATATCACAAATAGAATAAAATAATGAAGAAACAACAAAATTAAAGATAAAACCCTTGTTTGGCTAGATTTGTGAAGATAATGACTAGCTCTTGATTTTTCCAAATTTTTTCCAACTCCTTGATTGATTCTTCTGTTTGCTCTATGATTTGCTCCAAAATACTAAGAAAATTCCAAGGAAAAAGAAGAGAAAAAATAAATAAAAATGAAAATGAAAAACCGCAAGCAGAAAATCCCCTAGGCTCCCCGATTTCACACACACTTTAAAACCTATAAAACAATTCAAAATTTGCAACTCAAGTCCCTGAAATTAAAAAAAAAAAAAACCAGACGTTCGTTTTATTTTGCAACTAAGTCCCTAAATAATTGCAATCTAGGTCCCTCGACTTTGATTTTATACAATTTGATAATCAGATTTTGGCTTTCATTTCAATAAAGTCCTTCATAAATTGCAACCCGAGGTCCTTTGAATTTTAGACTTGTTCACTTTGGTCCCCATATTCGCAATCTTTGCACAATTTTGATCTTTTTCTCCTCCTTTTTGCTTTGTTCTATTTCCTTGGGTGATTTTTACCTACTAAAACAATACTTATATAATTGTGAATAAAAAATCGTTCATTCTTAAAACTAGGATTCATTTCTTATTACAAATATGCACTTGTAACATACCATATTTCAATGGATTGTTGTAATTTTTCTACCTCGTGTACATTCTCACAATGATGGTGTTTTTTCTCGATCAAACTTTGTTGTTCAACATTTTGAACTAGGTATCGTTTAGAAGGTATTGTTAAGAGATCGCCAATTTCTAATGAAATAGATAGAGCAGTACCTTGGTGTTGGTGGAACCTCGAGACCTTAGTTGATCTAGGATGTGTGATGTATAAGACATTCCAAAGTGATCTATTAATCTACAACTTAGTGAATTTATTATAAATTGAAGTAGGTCGTTCTAAATTAAAGTGGATTTGTTATGTCTAGTACGGTAGAAGTTTGGTAGTATTGAACAAGATGTAGTTGATAAAATTGAAATGAGGTCATTAAATGGCAAAGTATGAAAAGTTATTTTAGCCACTGTTTAATGTCACTTAGAATCTATTCTGTAGGAGATTTTGCAGTCTTGAACGGTTCATTACATATCGTTGCAACTTCTGCTTCTCTATTTTATCCGTCATTTGATCAGGAAAAATCTTCAGTCGAAGGGCTATGTCAATAGTTAAAAACACGTGCAACTCTCGTATTGGAAATGGGAAGCTGGGACTTATCCTAGCAAGAATATAGTATGTTTAGGTTTTAGTATAAATTATTTATAATTTAAAGATCAAAGTCAAACATTAATTTTAATCACATATTTTATGATATTTACAATCATTTCCATCACCTTAAAATTTCAACAGCTTCTAATAAAATCCAAACAAGCATGTAGAACTTATAAAGCTAAACAAGGGTTACACATTTGGAGACCATTCTAAGATTACCTATGCTAAGGGAGCTCTTGTCACACCTCTTACATATGAAAAACTGCCCCTAATTTTCTTATAAACTAAGAATATAGCCACTAGGCCAACCCAATACTTATCTAGGGGTGGCAAACAAATCGAGCAGCTCGTTTCGGCTCGGCCCATGGATGGCTCCGGCTTGTATTGAGACGAGCCATGGACTGCACTGAGCTCAAGTGTTCACTATTGCCACCCCTATACTTATCTGAAACAGTCCATGGAATAAGTGTATATATCGCTTCTGTACGGTCCAACGCCCTACTGAGTATATAATTTCTTAGCTGCTGGAATTATTTTTTTTCCCATCTATACACACAAAGTTACAAACAATACCATCAAGAAATTTTTGTGGTTCAAATTGGGTTGTGCTGGAAAAAGCTCTAGCCTGCATTAATATCTGTACATATACAACAGTTGAAATTGGTTTTGAATTTATTATAGACCATCTATACAGGTCACCCATAATATTGCTCATACTATTTTCATTTCAATAACCTCTGCCAAGGTAAATGCACCAATTAATACCACCCCAACTATATCCCCTCAACCACATGCTAGAGACTTTTTACACATACCACTTGATAGACTGGTCCAAGATATTCTTGCACAAACTCGGTCCCACGACTGGTTAGACATTTATAGAGATGGCTCCCTAATCTCTAAAAAAAAAAAAAGAGCAAAGTACACAAAGATTTATAATGATTTACTTTGAATGTAAGAGTGAGTTTTTAAGATAATTTTTTTTTTTTTGACGTAGGAACCCGCAGCCGATACCCGAAGGGGCGGTGGCCCGACCACTGTGAGTGCGCACTGGGTAAACTCCGCTCCATGTGTAGTAGCCCGCAAACCACACAGGAAAGAAAAACCACACTGGACAAGCCCGGTGCGACCGGCTCAACCAAGGAAGTGTTGGCAAGTGAATTGAACTCGTGACGTTCGGTCTCTGTGCTCACCTGCTCTACCAACTTGACCATCCTTGAAGAAAGGTTTTTTTTTAATCACCTCTATCATATCATATATATGTAGGAATATTAGGTATAATATGATTAGACTCCCCATACTCAAACATGGACAACAATCTTGACACCAAGTTAGCAAGGGTCTAGAAACATTTTGTAAGAAAATTAGTAAAGAGAATCAGATATAGAGAAGAGCATGTTTGGCTAAGCTTTAAAGTTACTTTACTGAACATTTTTTAAAGTTACTTTCAAAAGATGTTTGTTCAAAAATACTTCTATATATTTTTGTAAGCTTAGCCAAACATGCTTGATCAGAAATGTTTTTGAATATTAAATCTCAAACTATTAAAGGCTGCACAAGATGTCCTAATCTCATCAATATAATTCTGAAACACAGACAAAAACTTCTTCAACTATAAATGTTCATGTGATGTGAACTACCCATGTGGAGCAACCGGTTCTCATGCATTTATAAAGCAATAGTAGTGCATTCTGAAGGACATGAGAATGAACAGATAATTTCTCCAGTGAGTGTAGAATATGGATCTGAAAATATTTACAGTGCTTTTTTCACTTATTTTCAGGACTACTTTTGCTTATGCAGGTGGCCTGTCCTTAAACTTTTACGAACAATCTTGCCCACAAGTGGAGTATATAGTGAGAACCAGTCTTAGATCAATCTCCCTCACTGATCCTACTACTCCAGCTGCTATTTTAAGACTCTTGTTTCATGATTGCCAAGTTCAGGTATTCTTCCACCATAAATCTGCGTGTGCTTCGGTCTTTTTTCGACTCTCTGTTCTGTTTATTTTTGCTCTCCATAGTAGGAATTAGATTGAGCATAGGGTCTTTTGATTGACAGGGCTGCGATGCTTCTATCCTACTCGATCCAGAAACTGACATTTTTCAAACAGAAATGGCTTCGGGGAAGAATTTTGGAATCCGAAAGAGGGAGACAATAAACACGATTAAGGCAGCCGTGGAAGCCGTGTGTCCTCAACAGGTTTCGTGTGCAGACATTCTCGTATTGGCTGCTCGCGAGGCGATTTCCATGTCCGGAGGGCCAATGATAGTCATTCCTTTGGGACGACGGGATTCGTCATCCCCTCCGAACTCTAGAAAAGCAGATGCTTCACTCCCCGAACCAAACATTGGCCTTGATGCCACGCTTCAACTTTTTGCGAAAAAAGGGATGACTGTTGGAGAATCTGTCGCCATTTTAGGTAATGCAAATGAACATGTAACCTTTTCATTGTGTTAAGATCCGTGGATTATGTTCTAAATTCTCAAAATTTCAATTTTTGGATAATCTTTCTTCATATTGCTTAAAAACATTAATTTGTAAACATACAACTTTGTGCGTGTGGCTTAGACGCCATAATGTTGAGATTTGCTATTCTGAACTTGTTAGCTTGGCTATCATCCCCAATAGATTTTTGACATACCGGTACACATCTTTCATTATACATTACTATAAATCTCTCGCCTTCGTTTTCCTACTCAGGAATTAGCCTAGCGGCAGAGTTTTTGTCAAAAATAGACAATCTAGAATTGAATTTTGCATATACAAATTTTAGAAATTTAAAAACATGTAATAATTAGACTTTCACAGTAATCTATAACATATTAAATATCACATCAAGTGATAATAATTTTTTGAACTATTATATCCATACTATAATTCAATTATTTCTATAATATCTGTAATTTACAAAATGTAATAAATACTGTAATTAATCAACATTAACATTCACATTCACATTCACATTCACATTCATGTCCATGTTATTAATTATCAAATAATTAACATTAACATTCATATTCATTTAATTAATATTAATTAGAATTTTAAATTCAAGAATACAATTCATTATTTACATTAATATATGTTAATTAGCATCCAGTTTTCACTTAATTGTAAATTAACTTATATTCATTTAATATAAATGATTTAACATCTATTGTCACATATATATTCCTTGATATTAATTCTAAATTAATTAACATTCACGTTAATTTGTGTATCATACTTGCCATTCATCTTTATTTATGCATTTACTTGTAATTCTAATACTCGCGCTCAAATATGCATTTTACTATTTACGTACGTGTATAATAATTAGCATTTATTTTTAGGAGCTTGCATTTCTCTTATATTTATATCTAAAAGGGTAAATGAAGTGTCAAATATTATTTTCACGACACTTATAAACCATTTCACAATGATGTGTAACACACGTTCACTCTGACTAGTTTTCAAAAAGTACATTTCATAAATAATAATCAGCATGTGATCTCTATTTCACTATAAACCCATCTAGACATTGTTAGTGGACCAAATATGTATAATAATTGACGATTCACGCATTCTAGAGATAAATTTTTATGGACAGTACCTGTCTAGTTTCTCATTTCTAACCTAAGCATTTGAATTAATCTAGTTGTACAACTAGTGAGTTGTTAAGATCTATGCCGTTGATTTGAAAACAGTTTTTAAAATGAATGAATGTGATTGTAAAGAACGTTGTAAAGAAAATTGTATAAGCAGCATTATCGTAAACATTTGACATTGGCCTTATTTTGATTTCAGGAGCCCATACTCTGGGAGTGACTCACTGCTTCAATCTTGAGAGCCGTTTGTACAAACCAGAAGTCGACAAAATTGACCCACAATTTGAAATTTTCTTGAAAATAAGCTGTCCGTTGGGGTCATTTACATCAAATTCAAGTTTTATCGTAAATGATCCCACTACATTATCATTCGACAACCAGTACTTTGTGAATTCTATAAATGGCCGTGGGGTTTTGAAAATTGATGCAGAAATGCCCCTGGATCCGCGAACCGCGCCGTTTATTCAAACATTTGCTTATGATCAGGAGGTATTTTTTGAGGCCTTTTCATCAGCTTTTGCTAAATTGTCTTCTTCGAATGTCCTCACCGGAAATCAAGGTGTCATTAGGACTAATTGTAATAGATTGTACTGAAAGGCATTGGATTAGATGATTGAGTTTGTAATTTGAAATAATAACTCAGTTTTTCAGATTAATCAGATTTAATTTCCTAGCTTTGCTCATTTGTCTCTCTTCTTCCGTTGATACTATGCCCCTCAGTGATAGACCCAGCACAAAAGTTCAGCTCGAGTGGATGTTGACCATTGACCGTCGACAATCATCAATCATAAGAGCGAGATTTATTAATATTTAATTAAATAACATTGAAAATAAGACTAACCTTAAAAATTTTATAGTTACAAGTAAGTTTATTTAAGTCACTAAAACAAAAACAGCTCGTAGGCCTACGACAACATTTGAACATGTGTTGCAAATCGAAATATTTTTGTAGAGTGTTCATCTACGGCAACGTTTGCTAAACGTATCTATCTACAACAACGTTTCAAAAATGTTGCCGTAGATGTCTACGACAACGCTTCACAAATGTTGCCGGCAACGCTTCACAAACGTTGTCGTAGATGGCTACGGCAACGTTTGTAAAGCGTTGCCGTAGAGTTTCAGACCTTTTTGGCAGCATTTGACAAACATTGCCGTGTGTCAATTTACAATTTTTTTTTTAAAGTTTTCCATAACTAATTTATTTCTTTTCCAATAAACCCATAATACTGAAACAACAAAATGTTTAAAATCATATGTAATCAAATTTTACATAATTCTAATAAACAAAAATAGTGCATATGATTCAATAAAATATGCTAACATCATTAGCATACTAAAAAACGTTAACATAATTGCCCTACTTAAAAAGATAGCAATCACAATTGACCAACAAAGTATTACAAAATATTGGATTCATATCTGAATTTGCTCATGTGACCACAAGCTATCCCAAAAATAATGTAACTCCCTGCATATGACAAAAGTAATAATGAAATTAGTATGCAAATAAAAAGTATTTATGCTTCAAAAATACATGATTGATCATCTGTGGTTTACATATCTATAATGAATTTCAATAAATTGTAGTTTGACAAGATAAGGTCATAACATGAAAAATGTCTTGTGTTCTACTCAGGGGTGGAGGGAGGGGTGGGCTATAGCCCACCCTACCCCCAGCCCAACAACATTTTTTCAAGCTACTTTTTTTTCTCTCTCTCTAGAAGATAAGATTGTCTTCCATATTATCAATGAATTTAAAGTTTTTGTAAAAAAACTATTAATATTTGATTAAGTGGGTTTAAATATTTGGTTAATTATGTATTATTTAATTTTTAAACTTGGGTTGGAAATAAAGTTAATTGTGCTAAAATTAATATTTGGGATGAAAATTTTTTATTCTTTTTAATTTTTTACCATGAATTTGCTTCTGGGTTGGGGAATTAATTTTTGAGTTGGGCTAATGTTATTCTTTTTAGTTTTTCACAATTAATTTGCTTCTGAAACGATGTTATTATCAAAATAAGCAATATGCTATATATTTAATTTTATTAGTTTAAAAATATATTTGTTAGAACTTTGTTACGAGTGTTCAAAAATATATTATGACCAATATTTTAAAAATCGACTTGGTCATTGACCCGGAAAAAGTGAAGGGTCAAAATGTTCAACCGAGGTGGAACCGGGATCGAACCAAATGCAATAAATACATACAAAAATAATAAAATACTATGAAAACAATTTTTTTATTTTAAATTTCATATTAATAATTCAAAATAAATCTATCTTTGTTAATTAGATTCATTATCCTACAATTAGTGTCGATACTTCAAAAATTAAAAATCAATATGTTAAAATAGTTTACTTTGTTAAATTATAATATTTTAAACTTATAGAAAATGATATCTAACATTAATATATTAAAAATCAAGTGCGATTTAAGTTAAATTTGAAAACTAAATAAATGAAAGGATGAAGGTAAATATTACAATTTAATTAGTTGAGATTCAAAATCAAATTAGTCAATTAGACATGCATTTGGAAAATGATTTTGATGAGTATTTTCACATTTTTTTGTTATGCCACTATCCGACATTGGAAGTTTATGAAACAATTGGAGATGAGCATTTATAAAAGACAATATTGGGATATTAGAAGTTTATGAAATCATTTGAAAGAAGTGCATATATAAAATGAGCATGTCATCCAATAGTTTTATATGACATTTGAATTGTAATAATTTATGTGGTCTATTTATGAATTTTTTTTAAACTAAAAAAAAAATAAATTGGAAAAACCACTAAACCGCAACTAGTTCATCGGTTTACGGTTGAACTGGTTGCGGTTTAGTGGTTTTCCAATTATCTTTTTTTTTAGTTTAAAAAAAATCATAATAGACCACATTAATTATTACAATTCATTGTCATTTAAAACTATTGGATCGACATGCTCAGTTTATATATGCACTTCTTTCAAATGATTTCATAAACTTCCTAATATTTCCATTATTGTCTTTTATAAATGCTCATCTCCACATTGTTTCATAAACTTTTTTTAAACTAAAAAAAAAATAAATTGGAAAAACCACTAAACCGCAACTAGTTCATCGGTTTACGGTTGAACTGGTTGCTTCAATGAGTTTTGAGTGATTTCGTCACAATCAGTTACTTGGGCATGATTTTGTCCAATTTTGGGTCCAGATTTTGTTTTGCCGTGTGGTTTGTAGCATCTTTTTATGGTATAAGTTCATTAAAAAAATTAAATTTCAGTCCAGTCTAACGTAACTTTCTGGCTCCGCCCCTGGTTCTACTAACAATACGCAATGTCAAAAAACATACTAGCTAAAGAACATCAACAATGAAACTTTGACATGTTCTAACTGTGACTAATTTTTACGAAAACTTTGACAGAGTTTCCCCTGTAATATAGACTAAAATCACCTGAACAATAGTCAATATTATCAAACCAGTTCATAAAATTTAAAATATGGTACACCAGCCCCTCAAAAGAACATGCTAGTTAAAGAACATCAACATCCAACAAAATACCAACTCTCAACTACAACTTAGCTAAAGAATATCAACATCCAACAAAAACATGCTAGCTAAAGAACATCAACTATACCACAACTTAGCTAAAGAATATCAACATCCAACAAAAACATGCTAGCTAAAGAACATCAACTATAAACTCTCAACCACAACTTACTTCTACAATATGATAGCTAAAGAACATCAACATCCAACAATATACTAGCTAAATAATATCAACAAATATCAACTCTCAACCACAACTTACTTCTACACTTCATTAAATATTGCTCATGACCATTAAAAATGAGAAAATGCAATTCCCCGAAATGGAAATGGATTCACATACCTTTATCAAAGAAGTTTAATACTACTCTTTGGTCAAGCAACAGTACTTCCAATGGCTTCACGAAGAGTTCGAAATTCATCTGTAGGTCTGTATAAGGTCAAATGATCCATATACACTTCCTCAACCCAAACCTTCCAACAGTCTCTTCCGAGTGGCAAGTGATGCACCTTCGCACTAGGGTTTGTTGTTGCAATTCTTCCTTCTGCTACAAATTCTTCCACCTCAAACATGTACCAATGCAGTAGTTGACACCTAGCATTTTCCACATGTGCAACATCTCATTGGACACCACTTCCTTGGCGAGACTACAAATTCATAGTGAATAGAAAATAAATTTTTTTCCTATTAGTATACTTCAATCAAAATTTATATTGAATAACTTGTAATAATGTAAGATACACAAACATGAAGAGTAAAAGCATTTGAATTCCCATCCTCTAGATTCTAAAAAATGATACAAAGACTATAATTATTCTACATATACTTGGACATATTAAGTTATATTATCACAGTATAAATAATGGTAAAAATTTCTAACCTGTTGACTTAACTTGAGAAATGCTTCAACCTTTTCTTCTAGTGCTCCCATCATTTCCGACTGAGTTTGTAATTGACTTTCAAGTTCCCTAACTCTCTCATTACTTTGAATTTGTACATCCACTTTTGATAGTGCAACTTCAAATCCAAGTCCCCGAACTCTTTCATGATGTTCAAGACCTAACACTCGAGCAACAGTATCATCGCAGATGGAATCTTCTGCTGATGTATTAGAAATTGATTGAGCACAATCTTCAATCTTTTTCTGCACTCATGTAAAGAAGAGTTTATATTAACAAGTGATATAATACAACCTATTATTCTGTCTACGAACGCTGAAATAATACACATATCAAAGTCTCTGCAACTGCTTCATTTATGGGTTTTCCATCCTTCCTAAGATGTCCATGAGTCCATACTCTAGTTCTTAAACTTTTAATATCTGGATTTTTCTTTTTCTGCAATGCAAATATAATAATTACATATACTAGTATGGGATATTTCAAGTAAGAAGAGTAAATATGTTTGTACTTGTACCATTTCATGAGCTATACGTGGATGGCGTGTGAACATCTTGAACACCCATCTCAGATAGCAAGCAATGAAAAAGATATGTACCAACCGATTTGGTGAAAATGTCAACCAGTTGTTGTTGTGAATGAAAAAGCTCGGTACACATAATTTTATTTTGAATTTTCTCACAAACTTAGACTAATATGTTACAACATTTTAAATATAGTTATTTAGTTTCAACTCGAACATCTCTTCTGCTGAGTCAATTTCCTGGCAACATCTTCCCTAATTCAATGTCTTCGTTTAAAATATTTCTCCATGCCTGTTAAAAAACAAATTCAGTTTAATGAATAAGGAGTTAGTGGAATCAAGATCTCCTTCTAGTTTAGAAGAAGTGGTGAAAATGTATGATTGTGCAAGGCTGACCTAAATGGTGGTGTGGATGTTCTGACTATTGGGATAACCAGATTGCAAAATTCAATTGCTGAATACCCTAAATGGTATGTTAATCCCTAATCTCAAAAACACAGATTGCAAAATTTAATTCAATCTACTGTTCTACTTCTATACAATTCAATCCAGAGCTACAACACTGGAATCTGGATTAACCAGTTAAACAATAATCTCAATAACATAGACTGCAAAATTCAATTCAATCTACTGCTATACACACTTGAACCTGAATATGTGCAACTCATAACAAATTAACAATCAAATCACAAATATGCATTCATTCAAAAACACCAAAATCATATAAAATGCCGATGAATGAATCAAAACCCCAAACAGTTAATCACGTAGTGCAGTCGCAAATCCAAAGAATTAACTAATAATAAAAAAGACCCAAGCTATTGGAATACTTACAGTAGGTTACTGTTGCCGATTATTGAAGGATGAAGAAGATTCAAAGAAAAAGCAGGTCACGGAGCCGGAGGCGAAGCAGGTCAGCAAGTGGACAACTCAACTGGTCTAGGACTTTTAAGGCTCGAAGTAGAAATGGTCTGGTCCGTCTGGAGGCCGGAGCTGCGGCCTGCGGATGACAAGTCAGAGGTGGAGGTCCCGAGAGGAAGGAACTGGAACTGGAGGATGGCTGGATTCGCGTGAAGTGAGGAGTGGATTGGACAGTGATGTTTTGATTTCATGGATTGGGCTATAGTAAAGATTAAAGAAGACTTAGTCACTTGGGTAGTTGGGCTTGTGTGGATTGGGCAGGTTATGAATTGGGTATTTTGTAGGGTGTTGGGTTGGAATTGAAATGGAAAAGTGTGACTTTTAGCAACACTCAACAGAAGTTGCCAAAGAGGGCATTTGGCAACGTTTGCCAAACATTACCAAAAGTCTCGCGAAAAGAGGGACCTTTGGCAACGTTTGTTGAGTGTTGCGACTTTTCGCAACGTTTAACGAAAAGTGAGACTTTTATTGCCAAAAGTGAGACTTTACGAAAAGTGAGACTTTTAACAAACGTTGCGAAAAGTCGCAACACTCAACAAACGTTGCCAAATGTCCCCCTTTAGCAACGTTTTCTAAACGTTGCGAAACATTTGCAAACGTTGCTAAAAGTCTCACTTTTCGTAATACTCGACAAACGTTGCCAAAGGGGTCTATTGCAATATTTTTCTAAAAAATGTTGCCAAAACTTATTTATACTAACCAATGGAAACATTTATCAACAAATGTTGCCGTTTTAATGTTGCGAATGACTCTTTTTGTTGTAGTGAGTAAAAAAAGTAATTTTAAAATAAATATTACGTTGCTAACACCAAAACCGACATTAAATATTACGAGGACAAGTAATAGATGCCATTATTCAAATTACAAAATCCCTACTCCAAAATGAAGATTTTCTAAAGGAGCTCAAAAAAAGGATGGTCTTTGAATCAAAGACGTCTACATTGTCCTACTCACTCTCTCCATCACCACATTTCCTTCTAAAAGAAACCCTCAACACTTTTCATTCAAACTCAGTACTTCACACAACTTCCCTCATTCTCCTAAATCCTCATCTTTCTCAACAAAATTCTTACAAGAAATCACAATGTCTATCTCAAAATCCTCAAACAAGCCCTTCAATCTCTTTAAACCTATTCTTACAAAAACATGAGTTGCATTATTACAACGTAATACATGACTCCACTCCTTGAAATTAAAGCAAAAGAGAGTGATATAGGGAGTTTTATCTAATGACTTGAAACAGAAAATATTTCTTGCAAGAAATAGAATCGAATGTGGAATACCACAGAACCATAAACTTATGAAAGCTGTTCAAGATGCTAATCACTAAAAAGCTTATAAAGAAAACAGATTTGCTACACTCATTCAAAAATATATGATCCCCAAATTTAAATTGTATTCAATCAAAGTATATTTCAATGAACAAAAACAATACAAGATTAAAAGCAATAATTGGAACCCAAAGCAGAATTATAACACAACTTTCAATTATTTAATGATAAAGGATGTGCAAAAATTAGAGCAAAATTGCAAAATAATAGACGATAATTTTGCACAAGTTGTTCAAGAAGCGAATTACTAAAAAGGTCGAAGAGAAAAGACAGATTTACAAACAAACGAAATCACTAAAAATTAATCACAAACGAGTGAAAAGGAAAAATATTCGGACCTTGAACTATACATCTATCCTTTTATCAACTGAACGAAGATGCGGAAAAAAAAATAGAACCAAGAAAGCTTATCGGTAGGCGGTAGCAAGCAGCATGTCAAGTCAGCAATCTACAGCAGTGGCGTTGGCAAAACGCAGACAACAGAGTAGGGAGAATGAGAATTGAAAAGCCGTGAATTTGAACGATTGAAGGAGTGAACTGTAAAGGGAAGGGTTTGGAGTTATTTCATTTTATTCACCGAACTATCTCAGCCGAAAATTAATGGGCCAAAGCTACAAAAAAAAAAAAAAGGGCCTACCTGACCTGAAAGGCTGAAATAGTGGCTTCTTCTTCCCCTCTTCTCTGTTCTCTCTGCAACTTGATTGCAACAATGATCTCTCGGTGCCGGCTCCATTGAAGACTCCGGCGAATCCAGCACCGACGGCCGCCCCCCTCGTCAGTGATGCCCTTGTTAGGTTAGGTGTAGAAAAAAATGATTTTAATTCCATGTCAAAGTCAATAATTAATTTTAATTATGATAATTATAACTTTTCAACAACATATTTCATCAACTTTAACTAAAATTTACTAAAAGTATGATTTTAATTTACATCAAAACAAGGGTTAAATTTTCATTATGCTAGGGTTTTTTAGTTAAAAAGTGTTGATACCAACCTATGTAGAGAGCTTTTCAAGGTACTGTAAAGCGCATCACAAGATGAGTAGTCTACTTAGGACAAACTCTTGAGCCGAACTGGACCTGAACCGAACCAAACGACTCTTCTTAAGTTAAATACCCGAATGAGTATTTGAATTAAAAATCGACGGGCTTGGTTCGACTATTGGTTCTAGACTTAGATCCAAAGAATTGAATAAGAATCGAATCTCCCTAAATTTTTTAATTTTTTTAATATTAAATAAGATAAATTATTTTATTTTTCTAATTAAAATTGCTAACTAATTAACTTAGCTCAAACCCAAAATATGATTTTCCTATTTATAATTTCCAGCCAAGTCCAATTTAATCAAATTGATATAAATTTTACCCAAATCTTTTATTCTACCGTAGTGTCATTTCTGCCGTTCTAGAAAAATTGCATTGGAAGTTCGGCTGTGCCCCTCTTTATTATTGTGAGCTCGGTATCTTCCATTTTCTGTGATTTTAACAGACAAATCTATAAAGAATTCAACAAAGAGAGGCGTAAAAGATATCACGAAATTGGACTATATTACATTGTATTAAGATTGAACATGTCATAATTGAATTAATGTACCGTTGTTGTAAATATAAAAAAAAATTATTATACGGAACTCGGGGAATCGAATTGAACCAAATCTGAATGGCTCCATAATTAAAAATTATAAAACGGTAACTGAAGTTTAAAACTTTCAAAAATGGTCACTGAAGTTTCACGCGCTTTTACAAACGGTCACTGAAATTTTAATTTGTTTCACAAACGGTCACTGAAAGATCGTTATAATTTTAATTCAAACTTAAAAGACCAAAACACGTGGACAAAGAAGTTTGATCACCCCAAGTGCAGATTTCTTGCTATTATGTACCACATTTAGAGTAAATTATATGGAAATTGTAAAAATAATATTTTAATTCTCGTTCAGCTTATATACGTACAAGATCATAAATTTAGATATGAGATATAAATATTTATCTATATTTTTGTGTGATCGTGCATAGATTTCCTAACTTTTAATGAACTTTTATTTATTTTAGTTCATATAAAAATATAGTGTATTCTTGTTTAAAAAAAATTGTAATTGAGGTTGTCAAACTTTTATATCCACGTATTTTGGTACTTTAAATTTGAATTAAAATCATAACGGTCTTTCAATGACCATTTGTGAAACAAATTAAAACTTTAGTGATCGTTTGTGAAAGTGCATGAAATCTCAGTGACTGTTTCTACAAATTTTAAATTTCAATAACCGTTTTGTAATTCTTAAATAATTTTAGTGACCGTTTGTGAAATTAACTCTATAATAAGCGTAGAAAGAGAATCCTAAGTTATAGGATTAGACGTTAAAAATAGCAGTAAAATACTGAAAAAATGATAATAAACTTTTACAAATTAAGGTTCCTTTACAATTAAAAGAGTGAAAAACTCACAATTAAGACATTAACTATGCACTATTCAAAAATCATGTTTTAAGTTTAATCAACACAAAAATCAGGTATTTATTTATTAATTAGTTATATTTTATTAATTAAATATAATAAATTCATAATTATATAATTAATAGTCACAAATACATAATCATAAGTCACAACTTATTTATTGATAATGTATAATCAAATTAATTGGTCACAAATTAATTCGAGGTCACAAATCAAAAATTTTATATGTTACATTTTATTTTATTGGTCACAGATAAAAAATCATAAGTCACATTTTATCAGTCAGTCGCATATTTCCAAATTTGTCGATAATAAATTATTAAATTTTAAGACCACGGTTTATTTTATTGGTCGCAAATAAAAAAATTATAGGTAACAATTTATCAATCAGTTACATATTTTCAAATTTGTTGGTCACAAATTATTAAATTTTAAGGCCATGTTGGTATTAATATTAAATTAATAATTAGGTAGTTTAGGTCTTCTGGAATTCTAGTAATATTATGCTAAGGGTCTGTATGATATCTTGCATTTTTCATGGAAATATTTTCCTTTTCCACTATTAAAAGTTTGTTTGATAGGTTAAATTTGTCATGAAATTTTTTTTCCCACCCACCCCTTTTTCCTTCTTTTCAAGGAATTCATTTTCCCACAAAAAAGGTGAGAAAATGAATTCCAGTTTTGGCCTTTTTTGTGTGGTAATGGTAACAAATTTCATAACTAATTGTAAAAAAAGAAAATCATTTTAATGGACAATTTTCATGTAAAACGAAGCCAAACGAACACTAAATTTTGATGACAAAATGGTGAAAAAATAATTTTCAAGCAAACTATATTTTTTTTTTTGCAATGGTAACAAATTTCATAACCAATTGTAAAAGAAAAAATTCACTTTAATTAACAATTCTTATGTAAAATAAAACCAAACGTGAACAAAAAGATTGAAAATTTTAAAATTTTTTGAGTGGAAAATTATACCAATAAAACACATTATTGAACAATTCCCTGGAAAACAAGTTCTAGACAATTATTTTTCCTGAAATTTATTTTCTTTTCATAAATTTTCCACCCTATCAATCAAACGGACCCTATTAATACCCACAGTCGTGGTTGTACTAGATATTTTTGTAGGTTTCCTTCTCATATTAGGACTTTTACTTAATTATATAAATAAGATGTGCCATAATACACACTCTCGAGTTTTCTAAGGGTTCGTTTGATTGCAATGGTGAAAAATGAGTGGAAAGAAAATATTTTACAGAGAATTGATTTTCTTAGAAAATGTTTTATTGAGAATTGTAATTAATTGTGTTTGATTAGTATAATTTTCCATGAAAAATGTTGAAAATTTGGTGTCCATTTGACTTCTTTTTTTATGAAATTTGTCCATTAAAGTGATAATTTTTTCTATTATTGAGTCTAAAATTTATTCTCATTGTAAAAAAAAAAAAATTTACCATACCGAATATCATTCGTTTGACTTTATTTTGCATGAAAGTTATCGATAAAAGTGAATTTTTTTTACCATTGTGTCTAGAATTTGTTCCCATTGCAAAAAAAAAAAAAAAAGGGTGAAAAATGTTTTCCCACCTATTATGTGAAAAAACATTTTCCATCATTTGTGTATCAAAGGATTGTACCTAGAAAAAGGGAGGAAAACATTTTTCATGGAAAATTTCGCATATCAAACAGTAAAAAAAGTGAAAGTAGAAAAATATTTTCCTACTTCCATAAAAAACTCCGCCAATCAAACAGACCCTAAGTTTTGGGAGAGAAGTATTATTGCGATAGGAACTTTTAACATTCTACCCCATTCCAAGAGAAAAGAACACACTAAATCATTGCACATGGCATCAGGTACGATGACTCTTGTTTCTGTAATATGTGTATACGAATTGTTAAGGTAATATTTTCTAAATTATGTCTTTGTGGGTACCAAAAAAAATAAAAAAATATTAAAATAGGTTATAGTTTCTTGATTTTGTTTACTTCTTATTGTTTCATTGTGACCACTACTAGATTTATTATTCAGATAACTAGCCCTATCTGTCTCTTTAATTACCAGAATTATATAATTAGAATTATCAGAGTGTATTAAACTTGAGTAATATTAAGGAAAACGAATTTATAAACACTCGAACACATAGATTTATCGTGGTTGAGTAAAGGGTTTTACTGCGAAGAAGAATGAGTTACGAAATGATCTCACACCTTTTAGTCTATGTCTAACATTCCTGTTACAAAACAAGTCAATACCAGAATTGCTATGATACCACTTGTTAGGATTACTACCATTTATTGTGACACTAATCAATGGATTGAGATGTTGAAGTTATATGGTAAAATAATAAAGTATGTGATCAAGAACAAAATAATAAAAGAAGACAAGAATATGACAAAGAATTATGAGATTTTATTGCATCAAGAATAATGGAGAAACGAAAAATATTACAATGATCTTAAAGACTAGCAATCATAAATCTCACACTATATAATTGTATAGAAGAGCCTAGTATTTATAGGAAACATGTAGGGGACGTCCAAGACCTCTTAGTAGAGTTGTTGATGAAGTATGATGCCAAAAACTGAGTCCAAAACGAAGTATGAGAGAAAAAATGCGAACATGTACTATAGCAGCGCTCAAGCGCTATCCCTAGCGCTCAGGCGCTACTGTAGCAGCGCTCAAGCGTTAGGTTTCGGATTAATATTCCAAAACATGCTTTTTCTCATCCAAAAGTCCTCATTCAAGTCAAACTCCTAATTATCATTGAAATTTGATCTTCATATAACTCCAATAGCATTCCAAAATTGAATTCTTCATGACGTGCACTTCAATTAGAATTCTTTAATACTTCAAATATCTCAACAAAAGAATTCGGGTCACACCCAAATTCTAACAATCTCCACCTTGACATGAATTTCACCAAGGAATGAACTAGTTTCTTCAACAATAATAAAAAAAAATTAATTTCTCCAATAAAATACAAAATACTCCACCTCTTCCAATGAATCTAAGCACTACTCTGTAGAATAACTTTAGATTTCAAAAAATCATAATGATTTTGAATTAACCAAAATGGGTTGTAACACACCTCAAAGTAGAATCATTACCAAATGCTTTTACAGAAGGCTCATTGTTAGATTGTACACCTTCTACTCCATCTAAAGCATTCTCAACAAAATCAACATTCACATACCTTGTTCCATTTGATCTGTCATTAGCAGTTGAATACAATGGCAACGCATGTGATGATGACAAAGCGGTATTACCCATATCTTCGAAATTCCACTTATTTGTATTCTTCAAATCTGACCATTTATGAGCTCCTAGAGGTATTGTACCAAACTGAATGTTCATCACGGTACTGAACCTGTGCTGGTTGATCCTTCCAAATTCTGCATGTCCCTACAAGATGTATAATTGAGACATTTTTCGTCCCTCTAATACAATTTGGGCATCCTTACAAACCTTCAAGGCTCCAGCTCCACCAAAGAATTCAAAACCCTTTGAATCAAGAGTAGACAACGAGATGAGGTTCTTCTTCAAATCTGGAACATGTCGAACCTGACCAAGTGTTCTAATTGTCCCATCCAAAACCTTCAAACTGACTGTACCAATTTCAGCAATCCGACAAGATGCATTGTTTCCCATAACTACGACACATTTGGAAACAGTTTCATATGTAGCAAATAAGTCCTTATTAGGACACATATGAAACACACATGCTGAATCAAGAATCTAGTCATCTTCCGGTTTAGACTCAATGTCAGAAATAGCTAAGAGTTTTGCATCACTTACAACGTTGTCCACAAGGTCTGCTTTGCATGAAGTATCTGAATGTCTACTTGCAGCCATCCTTTCTTTATTCTGCAATTTGTAGCAATCCTTCTTCAAGTGCCATTTGTTCTTACAGTAATTACAAATTTAATTACTAAACTTAGTTTTTGATCTGCCCCTTCCAGAACCACCATGAGCAATCAAGTCTTCTTCATCTTTGACCTCAGAAACCAAATGCTTCATCTTCTCTTTTGAATACAAAGTATCATATACTTTCTCTATGGTGAGAGTATCACGACTATACAAGATTGTGTCTCTAAAAGAAGAAAATGAAGCGGGCAACAAACACAATAGGATTAAGGCCAAATCTTCTTCATCATACTCTATTTCCAAAGTTTCCAAATCAGCGACGATCTCTTTAAATACAGCCAGGTGATCTTCCAATGGTCCTCCTTTTGTCATGCGATGAGAGTATAAACGCTGCTTGAGGTTCAACTTGCTTGTCAGACTTTTAGTCATGCTTGAATTTTCCTTCAAAACGTCCTAAAGAATAGCATTTGATAGATGAAGATGAATGTGAGAAATTACATTTTTATCCTTCCGTAATTTCTCCTCCACGGTTAAAGCTGTGGGCATCTTGTTAATTCCTAGCAACGCATCATCGAAATCCAGTCGTGCGAGTACTGCACTCATCTTAACCTGCCATAGCGAAAATCTAGTGCTCCGATCCAGAAACGGAATGTCATACTTCATCCATCACGAACAAAAACTTCGAACAAATCAAACTTTGCGCTCTGCGAAAATGAACATTGACTCTGATACCACTTGTTACAAAACAAGCCAATACCAGAATTGCTCTGATACCACTTCTTATGATTGATACCACTTATTGTGACACCAATCAATGGATTGAGACGTTGAAGTTATATGGCAAAATAATAAACTATGTGATCAAGAACAAAAGAATAAAAGAAGACAAGAATATGACAAAGGAATCAGGAGATTTTATTGCATCAAGAATAATGGAGAAGAGAAAAATATTACAATGATCCTAAAGACTAGTAATCATAAATTTCACACTATATAAATTGTATAGAAAAACCTAGTATTTCCAAGACCTCTTAGTAGAGTTGTTGATGAAGTAGGTTGCTAAAAACTGAGTCCAAAATGAAGTAGGAGAGAAAAACACGAACATGCACTGTAGCAGCGCTCAGACGCTACTGTAGCAGCGCTCAAGCGCTAGGTTTCAGATTAATATTCTAAAACATGCTTTTTGTCATCCAAAAGTCCTCATTCAAGTCAAACTCCTAATTATCATTGAAATTTGATTTTCATATGACTCCAATAGCATTCCAAACTTGAATTCTTCATGACGTGTACTTCAATTAGAATTCTTCAATACTTCAAATACCTCAACAAAAGAATTCGGATCACACCCAAATTCTAACAATTCCCACCACCCTTAAAATTCTTATATATATTTGCACATAAATTTGGTCTTTGTTCTTCAGGTTCTAACTCGGAGTGCGCTACCAATGTCAAGTCCAAACACTTTGATGTTGTGCCAGAGGCATCAGATCATTACTACCGCAATTCTATACTATCATATTTCAGTAATGCAGACAATTTTGTTTATCGGAAAATCATGAACGAGTGGAGAAGCCTCGAAAAAGACCTTCCTGAATCCATCTATGTCCAAGTTTACGAGACTAGAATTAATCTGCTTCGTGCTGTGATTATTGGCGCTGAAGGAACGCCTTATCACAATGGTCTCTTCTTCTTTGACATTTGCCTACCGTATGATTATCCAAGACAGCCTCCGAAAGTTTACTATCATGCACACGGCATTCGTTTGAATCCAAATCTTTATGCTAACGGAAAAGTTTCTTTGAGCCTAATCAACACCTGGTCCGGGTCTAAGAAGGAGATGTGGACACAGAATTCGACTATTCTTCAGGTTTTGGTCTCTATTCGAGGGCTCGTACTTAACGAGAGACCCCTTTTCAACGAATCTTTCAGTGTAGAATCCAATAATACTAAGAATCCAGTTTGGATCAAGTAATTTGGTGGCTTATAATGAGAATGCGTTCATTTCATCTTGTAAGACAATGATCTACACAATGCATAATCCGCCAAAGAATTTTGAGGTTTTTGTCGTTGAATACTTCTCCAAGAATGCAAATTCCATACTGGCGTCCGTTGTGGCTCAACAAGATCAACATTTGCTGGTTGGTTCATGTTCGATCAAGGCTTCGTCCTCGTTTAATTCGGAATTGAAAAAGATGCATACAGAACTCAAAAACGTGCTTGATATAATATCAGAGCCAAGCATCAAGAACTCTGAGAAATTTGAGAAGGTTAAAAAGGCAACCAAGTGGATGAAGTGGATAGAGCTACACGTGTTCTTCCAAAGTAATTCCATGTTTATTATTTTCTTGGTTCTACTTTTATTTGCCTTCCGCTTGTTGACTGAATTTGTCAGTTATCTAGGTTCCTATATATTTTACTAGCATGTCACACCCAAAAAGATAATTTCTCATTGGCCATTGACAAGAGCCAGAAATTATTAAAAAACTATGCATATAAAGTGCACATTTGCTGATATCATAATGTGGGTTCTCCGCTTACTTGAGTTCGAAACAATTCGATGAAAAAATAACCTATCAGTATGTATATTTAGATTAAATTTTTGATTCATTTTCTTGGGTTGGATTCTAATGAATGGCCTGTCAATGACAAGAAAAATTCATAACCTGAAATAACGAAACCAGTATGTTATTCTTGGATGTTAAAACGGAAAGTTTTTTTCCGTGCTTTATTACTTTGGTACTACATTATAATTATCAAAACATTCAAGGTGTTAAAGATTTTATATATACTTGCGAGCCAAGGCACGAACTAAAACTTAAGCTAGGAGAATGAAAATCTGTACCACATTATTTTGGAAAATGTACTCTGAAATAGTAGATTGATAGAGAATGTGTTGTTGAAAAAAAAGGAAAAGTTATTGATGTGATAAAAAATATTATTTTATTAAAGAATGTTTGGTTGAAAATAAGTAGAAGAATGAGAATGAAAATTTTAATGTGTACCAAACACGAGCTCAATATATCTTATATTGCAACTGTGACAGGATGATAGCAGTCAAAGGAACCAATTTTTCTTCCCAACCTCAAATTTGTACAGTATGATGCCTTGTCAATAAAAGTTTTCTCTTGTGAGAAAGGTACACTATAGTTTAGTTTGATAAGCTTAAAAGTTTACTTATAAGTTACAATATTAATATTTTTTTATTTGTCAAAATTAAAAATAATTAACTTATTCAAAATTGATTACAAATATTTACTTTCATTTAAGACTAGCCAAACATGCTACATTATAATTTCTGGTTTTGATTTGAGCAATCACATTCTTAATCATAAGAATAATAGCTTCAAAGTCCCATATACAAAAAATAATTTGTGGTTGATTGACTAGAAATTTGAGGAAATTGCAACGGAAGCTACCGTTTGTGCAATAGCAGAAATTTGAGTAGGGTAAACTCTTCGAGGAAATCAATATCGGCCAATAAAAAGAAAAATAATTGTTGAGCCATACAAAATTATTGATTTTCTTTATAATCAAGTGCTTACTTTTAATAAATATGTGTGGCCGATAGTTAAAAAGGCAAAACCCGGGCTTCTAACAAGGTTTTCATGAGAATATGTTTGCTACTCTTTTGTGTATCTCGAGTAATTACCTTTTGATTTGATTCGATACATATATCCGACACAACAAACAGTCTTATCATTATATCTAGACTGTCAAAGTGAAATCAGTATCTCGATCACTAGTCATGCTTGCCATCTAACGTTTATTTTACATAACCACACAAAAGAAGGAAGATCTAAGAAATCCATGGATGGATCCTCTTTATCCACCCGGTGTTGACAAAATGATGCACTACATTTTTTTTTATATCAACGCTCTTAAGAAATAATCAACAAAATTGTCTATCTTTTCCATTTTTGTTTCTCAATTTTTGCTGAAAAATAATTTTTTTGGATCAACATTATGGGAACAAATTCTGTATATAGTCTTAAATTGTTTGCCTAATATTGGATGATGCCCACGTGTCTCGAAAAAGGGTTTATAATGAAAATTTGGATTAATGAATTAATTTGAATTCCATAAAATGTACTTTCGGGTTGAGCCTTAGATTTGATTGTTGGCAACAATTTAATCTAATGTTTACATTATCGTCCGGAATTCATTGTGTATCAAAACTCAACACAAACATTTTTCAAAAAATCATTATTCAAAACTTCATTTTCTCAAAAAAACGTCAATAAGGCTAAACTGTCAAAACATCTCAATGATTTAGACTGTGCTTTACACAATTCGTAGTCCACCAAAGAATTTCGTGAATTTTGTGGTTGAGAACTTTTCTAAGATTGCAGATTCCGTGATGGCAACCGTGATGGCTTATCAAGATTATCATTTGTTGGTTGGTTCATGTTCGTTGAGGCTTCATCGACGCTTAAGTCAAAATTAGTGAAAACTCGATTCGGAGCTCAAAAATGTGTTCGCTATAGTATCGGAGCCAACATTAATAACTTGGAGAAAATAGAGAATGTTAATAAGGAGACCAAGTTGATGTAGTGGACAAAAATAAATGAGTTCCAAAGTCACTCTATACGCAATACAACCTACTTTCTAACTGTGATTTTAGACAACTGCATTCTATGGGATCTCATGTTTTGAAAACAGTGCAATATTGCCCCATTCTTAATTTTTCCAAAAATCTATTTCTCCATGTACACCACCAATTTGTCATTCAACCAGTCGTCTCCCATTTTATTGCGCAAGTCATTCTTGATTTGATTCATAGCAGATAATACTCTTTCAACACTTGCAGTTGCCACATGTAATATCAAAACCAATATGATCAGCCTATAAACCAATGGAAAATAACAAGAGTTTCATGTTTCAACCAACTTCTGAACTACACAAGAAATGCTATTGATATTAAAGAAAGCTTCATTCATTCTCACAAATATAAGAAACTTGTCAAGTTGAGGTTGAAGTAATAAAATCTCTTCATTATTGAAGTCTAAATGATACAAATGAGCAAGACGTAACAATTTATCCCTATCAAAAGCTGCAAAGGAATCTCTTGGATTTAAACACGAAATGCAAGTTAGGAGCACGGTAGTTGTCTCGAAAACTTGCAAGATTGAGTCTATCACATGACAATACAAAAAAGGATGGACAGAAAACTCACGGCGTCGCAAATTGAGGAAGCTGCAGCCGTTCACACTTTACAGGCAAGACTGGGCAGCCTGGAGGTCGGTGGTGGTGACGATTTACCAGCAGGCGAACCGCGGATGGGATAAGACGGCCTGACAGAGACAGTCAATGGTGGAAGGAAATTGGAATCGCGAAGGAAATGATTTTGTTTCCAATTTTTAGTTTAATTTCAATTGGAGAAAATAGGTTAGGCTGGACATATATTTAAGGATTGGGCCGAAAAACAAATGACCCAACCAAATTACAAAATAAAAAAGAGGACCGTCGATCTTCAGATGACCCAATTACAAAAAAAAAAAAAAAGGATGGGCTGGGCTGGGTCGCAAACGACCCAATTTCATAACAAAACAAATTTTTTTTTTTTTTAAAAAAAAAAGAAGAAGAAAGAATTGAGGAAGAAGATGAACCAGAAGGCAAAAGCCCATAACCACTTAACCAGACGCCGTACCGATGACCATCTTCTTCCCAAAACTCTTTTGGCGGAGCCCAGCAGTAGTTATCTTGAAAAAAACGATCATTCATCTCTTGCAAGATTGAGTCTATCATATGACAATACAAATCAACATAAAAGAGATGATAATAAGTCACATGCTGGGTTCCATACCTAGATCGACCTTTCAATACTACAATATCCTCCATATTGAGCACTAAAATATGTCTAACAAAGCACTAAAATATGTCTAACAACACAAAACTCAATCACCCCCACTCAACAAATTATCCCAGCCATTGTCTCTCATGTTCTACAATGCATACTTACACAAATTCAATAATCTCATAGCATTCTGAATATCCTGATCATTTTTTTCCGTAATGCTTGTAAAAGGTCGTCTGTAATTGCAAGAATCTCAAACATAAAGTGGAGACTGAACACAAACTTGAAGTCCTGCGTAGTGTCCATATGTCTTGCAGCCATTGATTTCTAATCTAAATTTACATCATCTTCTTATATATCCTCAAGAATATCTATGATAGCCTTAAACATATTAATAACACGAGTAATTATAAGTAGGTGTGAGCCCCATCTAGTATCACCTAGGCGTGCTAAACTCATTTCTTGAAACTTACCACTCTTACCACAAAGTTTCCCAATGTTAAGCTTCTCCAAAATATTGACATGGTAACTTGTTCGAAGAGCATCTACACGCTCCAAATTCAAAATAATAACAAGCATATTATTCCTACGTGCCACAAAACAACTGCCTACTGAAGTTGGTGACCAAAGTAATGGACATACATAGCATATGTGTTATTTCTTAAAATTAAAGCTTTCAAGCTATTGAACTCACCTGACATATTGCTTTCTTCATCATAACCTTGACCTCTCAAGCTAGATGTGCTCAACCCATGCGTAGAAAACATTGCATCAATGGAATCCTTCAGTGATTGGGCACAAGTATCAGTTACATGGGTAATGCCCAAAAAACGCTCCTTCACGTGCCGACTTTGGTCAACAAACCTCAAAACATCTGTCATTCATTCTTTTATAAAATTATCAAAAGTCTCATCAACCAAAATTGAAAACAAACAATCACCCATCTCATTGATAATAACCCTTGTTGTCTCTATGGCACAATAATTAACCAAGTTATTTTGGATCTTTGGTGAAGTCATTTGATCATTTCTAGGAGCATTACTGAATAATACTTGTTTAACTTTCTCACAACGAGCTGCATACCAGTCTAGTAGCTCAATTAGATTTCCTCTTTTAGAGACTCTTTGGGTTCATCGTGACTACGAAATGCCATTCCTTGCATCAAGAGAAATCTAGTACAATCTAGCATCGCAGTCAATCTCTTCCTATAATATTTTTTGTTGACTACTACTTTGGCTAGAAATAACGTACGAGATACTTTGCTTTTGATTCATAGAGTTGGTATACTTTGCGAGAGCTTGATTATGAGCACTATTAAAGAGACTGACATGATCTTTCAATATCTTTTTGTGCTTTCAATCCCTAAAGTTGGTCTTAGTGAATATATGCTCACCCCCTTGATTTCCTCTATCCGGTTTGAACAAGTAGCAATACAAACAATACGCCGCATCATTTTCTACATTGTATTCCAACCAATCAAATTCAACAAACCATTCTTTTCGAAAACACATGTTATCACTTCCCATATGTCTTCTTGGAAAGTCATGTCCATGTGGCTGACAAAGACCTTTCTCTAAGTATATCATCCTAACATCATCTCTAATATTAGGATTATATGACTTAATAGAGGGGCATTTCCATGGATCAGATACAAGAATATCCAAATTGAATTGAGCTCAATACCTTTTTGTGTTATTTAACACCTCGGCTGCTCGACTAGAAGTAGTGACGAGACTTGATGCACCATTAGAACTGGGAGAAACATGCATGGACTTCTGTTTCAGTTGAAAAAATCGTTCCATAATCTACAATTGCAAGTGTGCAACATAAATCAATGAACTCATCTCTCATAATCTCATACAATTAATTTCTCATAATCTCATTTCAAATCAAAATCAGTAATACAATCCTTAGCAAGACTGATAAGAAATAGTAGGGACATTTGCTTTTTATGATATTAATCTTCTATCATGAATGTATGTTAACTTAATTTCAATCCTAAAATACATATACTTTTATTATGACCGTTTTACAAATTTGAATGTAGTGTCATGAAACAAATTGGTGTCTCTAATTTGTCGACACTTACAAATATGAAAAGTGCCAACATTTATAAATACAATTCATAAATCATACATGAAACAACACTGAAAATTATCATAAATCATAATTTTATAACTCATAAATAGAAAATAACACAAAAAAGTATGGGCAGAAAACTCACAGCGTCGCAAAGTGAGGAAGCTGCAGCCGTTCACACTTTACAGGCAGGACTGAGCCACTTGGAGGTCGGTGGTGGTGACGATTCACCGGCAAGCGGACCATGGATGGGAGAAGACGGCCTGACAGAGACAGTCAATGGCGGAAGGAAATCGGAATCACGAAGGAAATGATTTTGTTTCCAATTTTTGGTTTAATTTCAATTGGGGGAGAAAGGTTGGGCTGGACCTATATATAATTAAGGAGTGGGTCGAAAAACAAATGGCCCAACTCAATTACAAAATGAAAAAAGGGCCGCCCATCTTCAGATGACCCAATTACAAAAAAAAAAAAAGGATGGGCTTGGCTAGGCCGCAACGGCCCAATTTCATAACAAAACAAAATAAAAAAGAGAGAATTGAGGAAAAAGATGAACCAGAAGGCAGAAGCCTAGGACCACTTAACTAGACGCCGCGCCGATGGCCATCTTCTTCCCAAAACTCTTCCGACGGAGCCCAACACGCCCGGCCGCGGTCGGGTGTTGGGTCCACCGCTATTCACACTTGCAGTTGCTTTTGCTTGCCTTCTTGGTTGTATTTATCTTAAAGAAGGTGGATGAAATGAAGATATTTCAGTGGCCAAGAACTTATAGTTCAATGTTTTTCTAGTTATTGGGTTGTACTATCATTTGTTGGCTTATCCACGACGTGACATTTTCGTAACCTAGAACAACAAATCAACATGTTATTCTTGGATGTTAAAGATGTTTCTAGTAAATTGTTTAGAACATTAAGAAGCTTCATGTACTTGATTGCCTTAGTACCACTCCATCACGATTATCGAACCATTCTACACGTTAAAGATAACACGTGCAATACAAGTATTCTGCAAAGCTCGTGATAGTGACGGAAATGGAAAAGTATACAGAAAAAATGGTTCTTTTCCGAGGAAAATATGGATGGCCGCAAGAGCAAATCAATCGATTGTCGGCCTCATGGATGACATGTCCTCTGGCTTTGAGTCTTGAAGAAGTTAAGGAAAAAACCAAGGATGAGAAAGGAAATTAGAGAGACGAAGATCCAGGTGAAAAGAGTTAAAAGTAAATGAAATATCTACAAGACATAGGAAGGTAATAAAACAATAAAAGAAAGAAAATTTTAGGAAACTTATCAATCTTTTAGCTATTTGTTCTATAAATAAGCACAACAAAGCACTAATCGAATGAAACACACTACTAATCAGAAAGAAAGTGTTGGGAATATCACAGAGTTATAACATAAAACTTTGATAACAAATTACAAATCTCACAATATCCACAATGCTAGCTTACTGTCTATATTTTTCCCAGTCAAAACAAAGCTTCAACATTGCATACTACAATAGCATATCCATAGCATAAAGAGATCACAGATTCAGAAATTGAAAATGACAGTAAAACATAGAGCTCATCATAGCCAATGTAAACTAACATCTTACAATTCATAAAGAAATCATAATTAATCATGGAAACCGAAAAACATCAGAACATAGAATCTGAAAATAAACAGTGAATGAACCAAGTGCAACTTCCCCCTTTAATGGCCGAAAATGGTAGGAATTTCTAGGCTCAGGAATAACTTCCATGTTTATGCAAATCACATTCCATAGAGAGTAGAGAACCGGTTCAGAACCCCTCTTCCTTTGGCTTGGATCATCGATCAAGTGATCTTCCCAAATCACCCAAGAACTCGTCCTAAATCACCACTCAGCCACCGAGAAATACCACCCAACTTAGCCACTCTTTCAGGCCTAAGTATCCAAGAGTTTTTTCCCAATAAAACCTGGCTCCAAGGTTGATTTATAGAGTACCCAAAATGAAGAAGAGGTGAAAACGTTTTTTAACAGAGAGCTCCGAGAAGAGAGAGAGAGTTAAGGAAAAAGTGTGTATATAGGCAAAAGTCTAGTCCATCCTTTTAATGTGACGTACCTGGGAAATACAAAATGGTGGAGTATCAAGGAAGGAATCCACTTGAATTTCAAAGTCAATGACCAAAAAATATCTCATATGATTTAATCCTAGCCCTTTATTATATCAATGGCCACAAATGGTTCAAACTAAATGACTAGGAGAACCACACAAGTCAACATTCTTCACATTGGTTCTCATAACATACTCTCTCGGTTGCGAATTTGCACATGGAAAGACTGTTCATCATCATCGCCCACTACCTGCAAGAAAAATTAACCAGTATCAATATGCAGCAAAGATAAGCATAATTTAAATTTTCCTACATGTAGAATTTTTGTTCCCACATCAGAGGGATTCCTATCAGGATGAATCTTAACAAGTTCAACTTCACCTTGAGACAGTTTCTCACGAATGAAATGATATTTCACCTCAATATGTTTAGATCTTTCATGATATAACATGGTTCTTACTAAGTGACAATGCATTTGACTATCAGTAAACATAGTAGGTGTAGCATGCATGAAGTTCAGTTCTTTTAAGATTCCCTTTAACCAAATACATTCTTTAACCGCTTCAGTTATGGCAACATATTCCGCCTCAGTACTAGACAAAGTAACTAAAGGCTGTAACTGAGATTTCCATGTTATGCAGTTATCACCTAGGGTAAAGAAGTATGCTGTAGTTGATTTCCTACTGTCTTTATCACCAGCAAAGTCAGCATCAACATAGCCTTTAAGAGTTAACTTTTCAGATCTTTTTTCATACACTAAGCCCAGATTTAAAGTCCCAACCAAATACCTCAATAGCCATTTCATACCAGCCCAATGCGGCTTACCAGGATTGGACATAAATCTACTTAGTAGGCTAATGGAAAATGCAAGATCAGGTCTGGTAGTAATCATAGAAAACATGACAGAACCTATGGCATTAGCATAAGGAACATTTTCCATCTCTTTTAATTCAGACTCAGATTTAGGCGAATGATCACGAGAAAAATTCATATGACTAGCAAGAGGCACATTCACAATTTTACTGTCTTTCATACCAAATTTTGTCACAACTTTGTTCAAATAAGCTTCTTGTGAAATAGTCAACTTATTTTTAGGGCTGTCCCTTGTTATCACCATCCCGAGAATTTTTCTAGCATTCCCTAAATCTTTCATGTCAAATTCAGATTTTAAAAGATCTTTCAATTCATTAATTTGAGACTTGCTAGGTCCAGCTAAAAGCATATCATCAACATAAAGCAGCAAGTAAACTTCACAACCACTCTTCATGTCATTAAAATACAAGCAAGCATCAAGTTCACTTCTTTTAAACCCTATCTTTAGCACATAAGCATCAAACCTCTTGTACCATTGTCTTGGGCTCTGTTTCAGCCCGTACAAATATTTCTCTAACTTGCACACATAATCAGATTTGTCTCTAGCTACAAAACCTTGTGGTTGGCTCATGAAGATATCCTCTTCCAACTCCCCGTGTAAAAAAGTAGTTTTTACATCAGTTGTTCAAGTTCCCAATTGAATTGAACCACAAGAGCCAACATCAATCTGATTGTCTTGTACTTA
The DNA here is from genome assembly GCA_019097785.1 of Fraxinus excelsior. NCBI lineage: Eukaryota > Viridiplantae > Streptophyta > Magnoliopsida > Lamiales > Oleaceae > Fraxinus > Fraxinus excelsior. Next base: position 2,362,767 of record CM032645.1, on the reverse strand, counting down.
ACCATGGGTGAAAATATTTCATTATAGTCCACACCCTCTCTTTGAGTATAACCTTTAGCCACTAACCTCGCCTTAAACCTCACAGGATCATTAGGACTCAAACCTTCTTTTAACTTGTAAATCCATCTACATGGAACAAATTTATGATCTTTAGGTTTCTTAACAAGTTTCCAGGTTTTGTTATCACTCAAAGATTTCATTTCTTCCTGCATAGCTTTTAACTAATTTTCAGAATAATTTCCATTAATAGCTTCTTCATAAGTGGCAGGTTCTATCTGTTCAAGGGCTTCACCTGAAACTAAGGCAAAATCAGTCAAGTTTAAGGATTCATATCTCGGATTATGCCTGATTTGCCTTCTTTCCCTATCCCTAGTAAGCTGATAATCTTAATTAGGTGGCTGATCATTAAAATGTTCAACTTCAGTTGGTTCAATGTTATCTTGATGTTCAGTCACTTCTTCAGTTTCAGGTTCAGGTTCAGGTTCAGTTTCAGTTTCATTTTCATTTTCATGATGTATAGGGTCATTATTGTCATTCCCGAGTGTAGGTGAATCAAGCTTGGTCAGCTTCACCTCAGTCTGAACACTCCTCTCAGTTTTAGATTTGTTAACTTCATCAGTTTTCTGTTTTAGACATGGCATTTCCGATTCATTAAAGACTACATTCCCACTGTTAATAATCTTAATGCCTTGAACCCCTAAAACCCATAACCTATAGCCCTTCACACCCTCGGGATACCCTAACATCACACACTTGACAGCTCTAGGCTCAAGTTTCCCTTCAGACTGATGTGCATATGCAGTACATCCAAACACCCTCAAATGACTCAGATTTGGAGGCTCCTCCATCCACAATTCTTGTGCAGTCTTAAAGTCTATACTGCTGGACGGAGACCTATTAATCAGATAAGCTGCAGTACTAGCAGCTTCAGCCCAAAAACCTTTGGCAAGGCCAGAGCTAATCAACATGCACCTAACCTTGTTCATTATGGTCCTGTTCATTCTCTCAGCGACCCCATTCTGTTCAGGTTTGTATTTAACTGTTCTGTGTCTTATTATCCCTTTTTGTTTACAAAAGTTATCAAATTCGAAATTACAGAATTCAAGCCCATTATCAGTTCTCAATGTTTTAAGTTTCTTGTCTAACTGATTCTCAACAGACTTAAGCCAAATTCTGAATTTTTCAAAAGTTTCCGACTTAGCCTTCAGAGGATAAATCCAAACTTTTCTTGAGTAATCATCCACTAAGGATAAGAAGTACTTACTTCCACCAAACGTGGAATGCTTCTCCGGGCCCCATAGATCAGCATGGACATAGTCCAATGGTCTGCTGGTCCTATGAGAGCTAGCTTCAAAGCTCACATTATGTGACTTACCCAAAACACAAGTTTCACAGAAGTCCAATGCTTCAATATCATCTTTTCCAAGCAATTTCTGATTACTTAAAGATTTTAGCCCTTTAAACCCAATGTGACCCATTCGGTTATGCCAAAGTTCAGTTTTGTCTTTACTCACTGTAAGAAGACTAGAATCAGGTGGTGTTTCAGTTTTACCCTCTAGATAGTACAGTCCATTCCTCTTAGGTCCTTTCATAACTACCAAAGACCCCATCATAATTTTCAGAATTTTATTTCCAAATTTGAAAGTATAACCTTCATCTTCAAGAGTGCCTAAGGAAATGAGGTTCCTCTTCAAATTAGGGATATATCTAACATTTCTAAGTTGCCTGACAGCCCCATCATACATCCTGATGGCTATGTCACCAATCTCAACCACATTCTGAGAATTATTATCCCCCATGTAAACTTTCTTAGATTCAGTCTCTCTGTAGTTATAGAACCAAGACCTTTCATGGCACATGTGAAAGGTGCACCCTGTGTCTAGGATCCAATTTTTGTCAAATTCTTCCTCAGACACATTAAGGACATGTAAACTATCAAACTCAGAAACAACAGCAGCATTGTTTTGTTCATTGTTGTTTAAGTCTCTTTGTTTCTTTTTTCAGTCAAAACAGTCTCTCTTTAAATGTCCTAACTTTCCACAGTTATAACATTTCCTACCACTTTTGTCTTTTGATTTGGATCTCATTTTCGATTTTCCCCTTCCCTTTTTGTTCTGGAAGTTAAATTCTTTCTTTTCTGGTCTTCCCCTAACAAATAGGCTTTCCTCTCTCGAATTAGTTCTGTTCTCTCTTTTTAGTTCCAATTCTCTCGATTTTAAAGCATCTATAACAATGGCTTGTGAAAGAGCGTCCCTACCATATTTTATGGCATTTCTGATTTCTTTATAAGATTCGGGCAATGAATTTAACAGTATGACAGCTAAATCCTCATCATCAAATTTCTTATCATTATGAGCCAGACTCTTGACAATTATACTATAATCATTCAAATTCCCTTCAATATCCTTCCCCGGGTCCATCTTAAAACTAAACAGTTTCTCTAACAGATATATTTTGTTAGACAAAGTCTTATTCAAGAATAAAGTATCTAAAGCAGTCCATAAAGTTCTAGCATCTTTAGCATGATCAAGTTGTCTAACAACATTATCAGATAAGTGCAAAATTATAGAACTATATGCAATTTCATTCATTTCTTCAATCTCATCAGGTTTAGCTATTAACTCATCAGAATATTTATCAGGATCATCGAGAGCTTTAGCAACTCTCTGTTGGACCAAAATGGCCCTCATTTTTTGTTTCCAAATTGAGTAGTCCCCATTTCCATCGAATTGCGATAATTCGACCCTCGAACCCATTTCAGATTCTGTAAAAGAGTGGCTCGTACTCATAGACACAACAGAAAAGGTTTTGAAAAAATCTTTTCCAAATGATCAATATAAAGTCGAAAGCACAGAGTTAAAACCAATTCAATCACGAAACCTCAATGTGATGTGTGTGCAGGTGTGATCCAAACTCAGGCAATGCACAGGTATATAATGCAGATAAACATGCTTTTCAGGTTACAAATTAATCACAAGAATTCAATCAACAGAATTCACAAATAGGCAACCAAGCAATCATGCATAAAATGGTAAGGATACCAAACCTAACCCAAAGGAGAGTTTGGAATAATCTTACCAAACCACTGTTGAAAAACAGTAACAATATACCACCGATTCCTCAATTGAGCCAGCCAGCCAAAGTTCACCAAATCACCAATCTAGTCAATAATATGCACAACACGCAAAACACGAGAAATTAGTGTCGAAATCTGAAAACAAGATGCCCAAAAATATAGAATCCTAATCAGCAGATTAAATGAAGAATGTAACCAAACCCTAGATCAAAATCTAGCTCTGATACCAGTTTTGTTGGGAATATCACAGAGTTATAACATAAAACTTTGATAACAAATTACAAATCTCACAATATCCACAATGCTAGCTTACTGTCTATATTTTTCCCAGTCAAAACAAAGCTTCAACATTGCATACTACAATAGCATATCCATAGCATAAAGAGATCACAGATTCAGAAATTGAAAATGACAGTAAAACATAGAGCTCATCATAGCCAATGTAAACTAACATCTTACAATTCATAAAGAAATCATAATTAATCATGGAAACCGAAAAACATCAGAACATAGAATCTGAAAATAAACAGTGAATGAACCAAGTGCAACTTCCCCCTTTAATGGCCGAAAATGGTAGGAATTTCTAGGCTCAGGAACAGCTTCCATGTTTATGCAAATCACCTTCCATAGAGAGTAGAGAACCGGTTCAGAACCCCTCTTCCTTTGGCTTGGATCATCGATCAAGTGATCTTCCCAAATCAGCCAAGAATTCATCCTAAATCACCACTCAGCCACCGAGAAATACCACCCAACTTAGCCACTCTTTCAGGCCTAAGTATCCAAGAGTTTTTTCCCAATAAAACCTGGCTCCAAGGTTGATTTATAGAGTACCCAAAATGAAGAAGAGGTGAAAACGTTTTTTAACAGAGAGCTCCGAGAAGACAGAGAGAGAGAGAGTTAAGGAAGAAGTGTGTATATAGGCAAAAGTCTAGTCCATCCTTTTAATGTGACGTGCCTGGGAAATACAAAATGGTGGAGTATCAAGGAAGGAATCCATTTGAATTTCAAAGTCAATGACTAAAAAATATCTCATATGATTTAATCGTAGCCCTTCATTATATCAATGGCCACAAATGGTTCAAACTAAATGACTAGGAGAACCATACAAGTCAACACAAAGAAAATAGAAGGATAAAATATTAATTACGAAAGAGTTACGTAACTTCGAAGTTGTGGTTCAGTAAAATGTCACTCGACACATCAATTTTTTCATCCTTTCTAGTATAAATAACAATCAAAGCTCCAAATATATAGATACAAATATGGAAAAAGTAATCAACAAGAAGGTGGGGTGAACAAGTTTTTTGCTTGTAGCATTGTCTTTTATCTTTTTGTGAGACCTTTGCTATTTTTGCTAATTATTCTCATTTTTCTCGTTGATTCTGACAGAGAAACTGGTCACACTATACGAAAAGGCTTTCAGTTGAAAAAAAGTTCTTGTCATATAGAAATTCTATTCAACAACAACTCACAGTATTCAACCATTACTTCTCTCCTCACACCATAATTGTTTCAGAAAATAAAATAAGTAACCCCCACCAAAAAAAAAAAATTAAAAAAAATAAGGAAGAAGTTTGAGCAATTCTTGATCGCAAATGGCATCAGGTACAAGATTTCCTGTTCTCTTGATTATGTGTTTATGTATACAAATTACTATGGCCACATTTTCTTGATTTTGTGTACTTTTTGTTTGGTTCTGTATAAGCTTTGTTGAAGATTCTGTATCTTCAACGATCAAAATTGTTTAATTATAAGAAGTCCTTTTAATTATTAAGAATTTATCATAGAGTAGTCTCTGTTCTTTGCTGAAGAAGCACTTTCGGGGAAGATATTATCAGAAAACCAACTATTTTGTTGGCTGAGCAATTTAGGCTTGCCGTTGTTGGGCCCTAATCCCGATTACGACAACATTTTATTATATGATTAGGCTCCTCAAAATTAAATAATAAATGTTTGATTTTTATGTTGATCAGGCTCTGGCGAAAAGCTCGCTCCTAATGTCGAGTTCAAACACTTTGATGTTGTGTCAGATGCATCAGATCATCACTATGGGAATTCTAGTCTCTGCAGTACGAAGGCAAAAAAATTCAGTAATGTCGACAGTTCTGTGTATAAGCAGATCATGAAAGAATGGAGAAGCCTTGAGAAAAATCTTCCTGAATCCATTTACGTCCAAGTTTACGAGACTAGGATTGATCTTCTTCGTGCTGTTATTATTGGTGCTGAAGGGACGCCTTATCACAATGGTCTCTTCTTCTTCGACATTTATCTACCATCTGAATATCCAAAACAACCTCCGAAAGTGTACTATCATGCACACGGGCTCCGTTTGAATCCAAATCTTTATGCGGATGGGAAAGTTTGTTTGAGCCTACTCAACACTTGGTCCGGGACTAAAATGGAGAAGTGGACACAGAATTCTACTATTCTTCAGATTCTGGTCTCTATTCAAGGCCTTGTGCTCAACGAGAAACCCTTTTTCAACGAGCCTGGCTACGGAAATGTCAAAAATAGCAAGCATTCTAGATGGATCAACAAATCCCTGTCTTACAATGCGGAGGTATTCCTTTTGTCTTGTAAGACAATGGTTTACATAATGCGTAATCCGCCAAAGAATTTTGAGATTTTTGTCGCTCAACACTTTCGTAGGCGCGCAGATTCCATACTGGCAGCCATTCAGGATTATCTTGTGCTGTTTAGTTCGTCTTCGAATAAGGTTCCATCCTCATTTAAATCGAAACTGATAAATATCCACTCAGAGCTGGCAAGGGCCTTCGGTGTAGTCTCAGAGCTAAAGTTGGAAAAAATAGAGAATGGCTCTCAGCTGTCAAATGGAATTCGCAAAGAGAATGGACGTAACGGTAAAAAATCGAAAAAGGGGCTCATGAACAAGCTCATCAGCATAGCAAAGTGGATTTGGAAATGAAGATTTGTGCAATGTAGAAATTCAGACAACTTTTTCATGAATATTTATGTGGTAAAAGTATTACAAATCTTAATTTGTTGCAATTTCATACATCCTAGTATTAAAGATTGATTTGTATTTCAATGTAGTTTGTTCTATGGAAGATTAATTTAAAGCCTTTTATCAATGTTGCTAAACAACTATGTTTTGCTATTTTTAGGGGTGTAAAGTGGGAGGAAACAGGTTGGCATAACGCTTTTTTGGTGGCACGGATTGGGCTTCAGATGGCCCGGCATTTTTTTATGGGGTCGTTATGAAAAATTTTATACCCGATTTGCCTTCTTTACACCTCTAATCATGATAAATTTTAGAGGGAAGAACTCTCTTCCTTTCAAATATTATTTGAGATCAACATTATGGAAAAAAAAAAAACTATTTTCGTGTTTTTTAGGCCTATTTCTCTTGACGCCTTAAGAATCAACTTAAAAAAAATCCAGTGGGACAAAATTTGATTGAAGAAAAAAGAGTAAAGTTATCCCCCGATTTCAATTCTTGTATCAAGCGATCCATGTCTTATATATCAATATCTTCAATATTGATATTTTGTACGTCAATGTATTCAAATAATACAATTTTCAAACAAAAAATTTATCACATAAAGAATATGTCTCATTAGAACCTTGTTAGGAAAAAAAAACTGTGAGAAAAATTCTATTGGAGGAAAAAGAATACATTATTCTTTTGAATACACCACAAATGTTGTCTCATTAAAAATATTGCTGAAAAACCCAATGGGAGACATGATCAAGGAAAAAAGAATACAATGCGTATTTACTCCCCTTATGATAATATCATTTGAATTATACATCAGTCATATTAAAATCCTTCCAGAATAGTGTCAAAGTCATACAAAATAAATTGTCTATAATCACCTTATTATATACATTTCAAATTTTATGCATTATCACGCTAATGAAATATAGACTTGTGATTATTTCCATCACATGATAATTTATCTATTTATATAAGTTTTCATGAAATTCATTAGGTAAAGAATCGTATATTTCATATTATGACTTTACCTTTTTTTTTTTTTCCCTTAAAATTTCATTTCACATAAGTATACATATTTAGATGTTTAAACTGTAGATTCAAAAAAATTCATATTTCTCTAGTAAATTCAATTTTACTAGGATCGCGTTCAAAAACTCTAGGTTTCTATAGTAAAATTTGGTCAATCATTACTTCAATCAATGACGAATTTATTTCGATATCCTTACTGCTCATAATATGAATTGCTACATTATGTACAAAAATATTGTCGACAACTTTTTATTTTCTATTCTACTCATTTCTCCATAATGACATAACTTATTAAGATATCTCAATTCTCATTATTTTCAAATAATAAACCTCTTCTAGGATTTGAAACTTGTGTCTAAATACTTATAAAAAATATATGTCTCTTTAATAGGACTATCTTTACTAATTGCTCCATTTTCATTCAGAGATCTTTATATTATGATCGAATATAATCACGATTCAGGGGTGCCATCAAATATCATATTAACTATTTCTTTCAGGACGTTAATTTGAGTTTGAGCACTTAAAGCTAATGTAAGATATTATTGATATATTTAGTTAGTAAATGCATCTAAATTAATTATCTTTTGAACTTCTAGTTCAAATGATCTTTTGTGATGATCTAGATGACAATGCATTTGTACATTATTTTCAACCTCTTAATTCATTCCCCAATGCTGAGAGATTTGTCCAATCAAAATTGGCATTCAACGGATTGTTTATTAAACATCACCCGTTGAGATAAGAGTTCAAATTATGCATTTCCTGTCACCATTCTTTACATTTCATCTCAGTGCAATGTGGTAGATATATTATGTACATATCACTATCAAATAATTAGATGAAGATCAGGCTCTGATCATAAACCAATTATAATAGGAAAAACTTGGATGTTGGCATAATGCATAATAACATTATCTAAACAGAAGCGTGAAGTACTTTGTTCTCAATTAAATTAATTGAAAGCGTTTAACATGTAATATTATAAAACTATTTATCGATATTCCAACTAACATTTATTAAAATGTTGAGATTTAGGTCCACTAGCATTAACAAGACACAATATTGATTATATAATTTGAAAATTATTCTTATAATTTAAGCAGTAATTTTGCAAACTTCAGGTTGCAAACACCATTCAATCATTTAACATATGTATCAAATTTATACAAATAATAATTAGATGGTCAACATGGATGATGATGAAGCCCCATTTATCACCCTGATTAATTTTAAAAAATATAAGGAATTCAATCATTATTTAGCTAGTGATGACCTATTTTCATGAAAGAGAACAAATATTATATAAGATTTCATTGTATTAAAAAATCTTCCGATTCTTCGTTGAATATCTATTTGAATTTTTAATTTTGTGTCATTATTGATCCAGCGATGGTCTAACTTGTCATGCTAAACAAGTTGAACTTCTGATTCAATATAAGACATAATTCAATTATTAAATTTCGAAGAATATGATTAAACATTATATAATCATATAATAATCAATATTCACATGACATTAGTCGTTTTGCTTGAGGGATAAACACACATTCATAAATTACACATGATATATTCTTCAAAACATGTTCTACTTCAAGAGCACATTGTATTTTATTATCGTTTCTTCAAGAGCAACATATCAATATTTTTTTGGAATATTAGAAATTATAATTAGTACTTTTCAGGAGCAAGTAATATAATTTATGTTATATTTTATTTAATTATACTATTTGAGAGCTTGTAAAATATATATATATAAATACGCATGCAGACGATGGACAAGTAAAGAAATAGAGTAATTTAATTCATGATTTTATCGAGAAATTGATCAATATTCTTATAAAATATTGCTCTTCTGGAGCAATTAATATTCTTTTACAAATGTTGCGCTACTTCAGGCGGGGGCAGACCTGGGGGATCATGTGCCCCCCTAGATTTTGAATAATTTTTTAAAAAATTATATAAAGGAAAAAAATAAGACTTCAAATCACTAATTTCTCCCCTCCCCCTCTCCCTCGTCTCCAATCTCCCGTCCATCTCCACTCTCCCATGTCTCCCTATCTCTCGGCAATAGAATCAGCCCCATCAGCCGTAAGCCTTATCTCACACGGTCACACCTCAGTCCTCACCACTATCTATCCCGTTCGGTCCGAGACTCCAAGCTTCGCGTTCGTCCTTCTTCTCTCGGTCTCTCCCACAACACCACACATAGTCATGCTGCGGACCCGTTTTGAGCTCTCCCTAAGCAGCCCAACTCAAGTCTCCAAGTACAACTTCCAATCTCTGAGGACCGAGGTAATGTATTGTATTGATTATTAATTTTGTAATTGAAGTTTTTCGATTTTTCCACTGTTCCACAATTCTTCCTCTCAAAATGAAATTAATGGTAATGGGGTTATAATATTGATTGTTAACTGTTAATCTAATGTTTTGAACTGCATTTAGGGATTGATAGTTAGGGATTGATAATTAGGGTTTTTAGGGATTTAGAGATTTTGATGAGATTTGATTTAGGGATTTCGGGATTTTGGTGACATGTCGATAAACATCAGCCTGTTTTATTGAATTAGACACCAACCTGTGTCTTTGAATTAGGATTTAGGAAGATTGTAACTTGCTAATTAACATATTTAAAATTTGGTTGGTATGACTTATTAGATGAAGAAACTAATTTAGGTACTTCTAATGTGATTGATTTTTTATTTGTTTCAGTTATGGACAAATACTTTAAATGTAAATCTATGCTTTTTTGTGATGAGCAAAATGCCTATGAAAGGAATGTTCGAGACAAGAGTGATAAAAATGATGTTGGTGTTGGGGATGTGGGAGGAGTCGGGATGTTGATATTGCACATCTTATCGTCGATCTTGGATTGAGAATTCCAATACAGAATTATGATATTAATTATCGATACATGATTCGAAGAGTATATGTGCAAATGGGTCCTTGTCAGCCTCGCAATCATGCTTTTCCACCCATAAGAATGGGTAACAAAGATAGACGATTTTGTGTTTCGTGGTATGATGAGCATCCTACCTGGTTGGAATATAGTGTAGCGAAAGATGCAGTTTTTTGTTTTTACTGCTGTCTTTTCAATTTGAGTGGTGGTTCCTTTCTTAATGATGGATTCTCAAATTGGAAAAAGAAAGAATGCCTTAGAAAACACGTTGGGACTTCAAGTAGTATACACAATCAGGCACGAGTCAAATATGAATCATTCAAGAATCAAGAGCAAAGTATTCGATCATGTCTGGTTAAGCAATCGAATCAAGCTCGAACAGATTATAGAATTTGATTGAATGCGTCAATTGATTGTGTTCGATTTCTTCTACGACACGGTATGGCATTTCGTGTACATGATGACTCTGAAGATTCAAACAACCAAGGAAACTTTCTTGAACTATTGCATTGGTTGTGTGATCATAATGCTGAGATTAAGGTTGTTGCTATGACTAACGCACCTGAGAATTTAAAATTAACATCACCACAAGTGCAAAAAAATATTGTGAGTATTATTGCTTCTGAATGTCTAAATGTGATTATGAAAGATGTTTGTGGTAGTTTCTTTTCAATTTTAGATGATGGCATTTCAGTGAAGGAACAAATGTCGATTGTTATTCGTTATGTGAAGAATGGGCATGTGATGGAACATTTTGTTGGTGTTCGTTATGTTTCGAGTACCACAATTATTCACTTAAGGCTGCAGTTGATCAATTATTCTTGGAGCATAGCTTAAGTATATCTAATTTGAGAGGTTAAGGATATGATGGAGCTAGTAACATGCGAGGTGAGTATAATGGACTCAAAGCACTTTTTTTGAAAGAAAACCCAAGTGCATACTATATTCATTGCTTTGCTCATGAACTTCAGTTAGCTCTTGTAGCTGTGACACAGAAACATCCGAAGATTGAAACTTTCTTCACTACAGTACACAGATTGGTGAATGTTGTCGGTGGATAGGTGAAACGGAGTGATCTTATTCGAGAGAACCAAAGGTTGAAAGCTCTTGAATCACTCAGTGTCAATGAATTATCAAATGGACGATGTCTCAATCAATAAACTACCCTTCAGCGTCCTGGTGATACATGTTAGGGGTCTCATTACAGTTGTTTAACAAATTTGATTGTCATGTTTTCAACCATAGTCAACGTTGTTGAGATGATTACTACTGACACTACAAGTACCGAAACAAGAGGTGATGCTTGTATTTCATTTGAGTTGATGTTATTTGAATTTGCATTTAATCTACATCTCATGAAAAAGATTTTGGAGATTTCAAATGAATTGTCGAAAGCATTACAATGAAAAGATCAAGAAATTGTCAATGCCATGAGATTGGTGCAATTATGTAAAACATAGCTCCAAATGATGAGGGATGATGGATGGGATTCTTTCTTTGAGGTTGTTTGTTTATTTTGTGAAGCTCACAAGATCAATGTTCCCAATGTGGATGATATGTTCATAACTCTAGGCCGTTCACGACGTGAGATAGTGACAAATTTGCGTTATTATCGTATTGAAATATTTTATGCTATAATTGATATGCAATTTTAGGAGCTGAATGATCGTTTTTCTGAGGTAAATAGTGACTTGCTACTTTGTGTTGCATGTTTGTCTCCAAATAACTCATTAGATGCTTTTGACAAGAACGGAGTGATTCGACTATGTCAGTATTATTCGTTTGATTTTAACGCAACAGATATCTCAGAACTTGATAATCAATTAGATACATATACTCTTGACATGAACACATCCGAAGATTTTGAAGGATTACAGGGTATTAGTGATCTTGCGCAGAAGTTGGTTGCGAAGAATAAACATGAAGTGTATCAATTAGTCTACAAGCTCGTGACATTAATTTTAGTTCTTCCAGTGGCTACTGCTACAGTCGAGAGATCATTTTCTGCGATGACTTGTGTCAAAAATCGTCTGCGCAATCAAATCGGAGATCAATGGTTGAATGATAGTTTGATTGCATATATTGAGAAAGATGTATTTGACAAGATTGAAAATGATGCAATTATGGAACATTATCAAAATATGCAAACACGTAGAGAACATTTGTAATAAAAAATCTTTTACTTTAATTTTTTCGTCACTTTTTGAAAGTTTGATTGTGCCCCCCTATTTAAGAAGTCTGCGTCCGCCCCTGACTTCAGGAGTAACAACAAATTATTTGTAATAGATAAATTTATGATTAAAATTCTTTTTGAAATATTAATAATTATATTATACTTTTTCAGGAGCAACAAAACTTTTAAACAATACTACAATATTTTTCTGAAATGTTGATTTAGATTCTTTCTTTTCAAGGTATATTGTATTGGAGTATTGAATGAAAGAATTACATTCAAACAAATATTTATCTATCATAAATTGGTATAATCAAATTGATACATCAGATGGAATAGCTATACCTCCTTTTTTATATAATTCAAAGTTAAAGGAATACTTATCTTTTCATTGAGCATATTAAAAGAGTTTCTATGTAAATTCAATTGGCTACAACTTCTTGTCTTTGAAAAAAAATTATATCTCAACTAACTAAAAATTTGAAAACAGAAAGAGAAATAACCTTTTCCATCTCAATTGGTTAGAACTTCGTGCTGATAACATTTTATGAAGATAGAGAATAAAAGTCAATAGATTCGCGTGTTTTATTAAGAGCCAATGCACTATATATATAGGGAAGAATTATGATTACAAGTGATATAATTGTTATAATAACTAAGGTTGTAGGGGTATAAAAGTCATTAATAAATACTAATATATTTACAACAGTATCAATGATTGTTACTAACGTTGTGGCCAAAATGCAATTAAACAAAAAACAAATTTGGATAGATATCGTTGATAACAAAAGAAAAGGCAAACATATCTTGATTTCAAAACATCTCCTTATACATATCATATATGACACAATATGTTATATATGATAATAAATTGAGAACGTTAGTACAGCTTATGTACCAAATACAAATTTTTAGGGGTGTCCAAAAGTCTCAACCGAATCGAGCGATTCTTCATAAGTTAAATACCCGAACGGGTATCCGAATCGAGAATCGATGGGTATCGGTCGGGTCTCGGGTCTAGACGAAGAACCGAAACCAAATAATTTTTATATTTTTTATTGAATTAATTAAATTAAATTATTTTTTTCTAAATAAATTAACAAATTAATTAATTAAATTAGATCATTTCATAATTTTAAGCATTGTGCCTCAATTTTTTTAATATGGATCACTGACATTTTAATATTAATATCTACTTTTTGGTATTTGTATGTATTAAATTAATGTTATTCGATAGCTAGTTATTTATATATTTTTGAATTGTGCTACATTAATTTGTAAAAGTTATAAATGGAATGTCACTAGGTATATTTATATAATGTTACTATAAATGTTAAAAAATTTAATTATGTCATAGAACCGAATCGAACCGAACTCGAACGGTTCCATAATTATATTTGGATCCGATGGGTCAATTTATTAAATACTCGAAAATTTTGGAACTGAGCCGAACCGAACCGACCCACGGACAGCCCTACAAATTCTAGCAAACATTTGGATACTAGAGAAATATAATTCATATAGCCATCACAAGAATATGCAGAAAAATCTTCATGCGTTGTAAAATTTCAACAAGCAATTCATAATAAATAAATAAATAAAAAAAAAAAAACTACAAGGGAAAATTTACGATATTATACAATCTGACAAAAATAATTAAAAAAATAGTATCAAATAAACAAAGAGAAATTTACCTCAGGTTTGTATTGATAAGTTTCTTCCTTTCTGAAGTTGAAGTCAAACCTACCGTTTATAACCCTCTTTGTAATCTTCCGCTGATGAAAACTTATTTACAATTATATGTTCCTAGTCTAATGTAATATCTTAATTAGGGTATGGAAATAACATATGGAATTGGAATTAATATCTTAATTAGGGTATCCGGTGCAATTTCCACTAATATTATCTCCTACGCCCAATTGTTAAGTGGGCTTCATAATTATTATTGAATTTATTACCTATTGACTTAAGACTAATTAATAAATTTGAGGAAAAATTACACAGGACCTACTTTTTAAATTTTCATTTTAATAATTAGGTCGGATGAATTTTGTTTCAAATATCTGGTGCTGACTCATCCCATCTCATTCTGCAATGACTACCATCTCCGTTTTCACAACCAACCCTAACCCCCATTTTCACCACCACCTGCCATCCGCGAACACCTCCCACAAACGCTGCCTCCGTCGCCAACTCTACCACCCGCCAACACTACCTCCACTTCATCCTCCTCTTCTACCTCAATGCTCACCCTCTCTCTTACCACCAACCTAAACAACCACAACTTTTACTAGTCCCCACCAACAACCACGGTACCTAATGGAGGCGTTAGTGGGATGGCTGCTACAGAAACTGATTTTGACAATTCCTTCTTAGTTGGAGAATTATGCTAGATGTACACCCTTTGTGACATTATCTTTCACAGCCCCCTCACATAGGAGGTGGGACCCACAATTTTAAAAATCACTGGCCCCACCCCCATGGGAAGAGGGTTGTGAAAATGAATGTACACCAAGAGTGTACATCATTTTTTGTTATTTGGAATCCACCAAGAAAGACTCTTCATCAACCATCACGTCTTATGGGTCATCAATCAAATCAAATCATTTTCATAATCTGTTTCTAAGCCAATTCTTCCTTCGTGCTTGAATTGAATTTCTTCTTTTGAGTATGCTCAACTACTATCACGGCTACCTCAACATCCCATTATATCAATGCATTTCTGAACAATTTTTATGAGATTGGTGCTCTACTGCTTCCAACTTTGCAAAATGCAGGTCATTATAGTTTAATGAAACAATTATACTATGTAAATTAAACAGTAGTCGAGCAGTTTTTGGATAGTATTAAAAAATAAAAAGAAAATTAATATAACATGGGGTTTGAAATTGGAATAAATCACCTAATTTCTGATTTTCGCTGACAAACTACTGCTGATTAAATTCGTCAAAATTAAAAAAAAAAATCAAAAAAGATAATTAAAAAAAAAAAGATTAAAGAAATATCATATATAGTTTTCTAGGCTGGATTGTCCATCAAAAAGCAGTTTAATATAGGGGAATTTACAAAAATGGACAATTCTATGTTTTTCAATTAAAAAGTGTCTCATTTTGATAACTCTTGAAAAAATGGCCAAATTTAGTACTAAATTGTCTATTATACCCTTAATGAAAAATAAATCATTTTTCTCCCAATTTGTTACGAATTTTGAGAAGGATAAATAGTTTCCATGAAAAGTTACATTAACATGAAGTTCTAAATATTTTAAAAGTTGTTATCGATATTTAAACTCTATTTATCTTGATACTTCATTTATTTAGAACGAGTTTTCATTCCAAATATGAGGGTTTTCTACATTTCATAAAGTTTTTGACATTTGAAATATAGTTCTCGATTTTATACCCGTGTCAATGAGAAATATAATATTTATTGTGATTTGATATGTATACTTTTGAAATAAAGAGGATAAGTTATGTGTCAAAATTTTATTGACCAACAAAATATTTAATTGTATGCACATTTTTGTCTTTAGTATGGAATTATAAATTATTAACAAAAGTATTTTGATCTAAGATATTGCAAAATGGACATTGAACATATTTTGAACATCTTTACAAATGGCCGTGCAAAGATAGACATTTCTTGTAATTTCCTCTTATATATAAAAGGGAACAATATATTTCTAAGGTATTTACTTTACACCATTTCAAAAATAAAAAATAAAAAAATTTCAAATTTCACAAATCAGGTTTTTTAATTTTTTATTTATGAAATAATGAATTATTAAATCAATTTATTATTAAATATTTAATTCTAATATAATATAATTACCCCACCTCACCTCCACCACCCCTATCGCTCCGGGGTTACTCCGGCTATCGTTTCGGTCACAACTCATCTCTGGCAACCGTTCGACGACTGCTCCGATCCCGACGACTATTCCGTTGATCGTTCCGCTGTCACTTTGTTCTGACGACTGCTCCGATTCTGACAATTGTTCCAACTCCGACGAAACTTTTTAGGTCACAATTCAAAATTTTCATAGGTCACAATTTGTTAATCAGTCACAACTTAAAAATTTAAAAGTTACAATTTGTTCATCGGTCACATATCACAAAGTTTATAAGTCACATTATTTATTTTATGGTCACAAACATCAAATTAATTGAACATAAATCATATTTAGGTCACAATTTATCAAATTATTGATCACAAATTAATAATTTTTAGGTCACACATCATGTATTGGTCACTGTTTATCTAATTTATTGATCACATATGTTTATTGATCACAAACAATCAAGTCATTTGTGACCACCACTTCGCCACCGCTTCCACCAGCTACAACACCATCGTCGTTGCCTAGTAGAAACATCAACACCTGAAGAAAAACACCACACCACACCCTCCCCAACCCCACTACCACCACCCCAAAACCACCATCGCCATGCGCACCGCTAAAACAACATAGAACACATAAATCACACACAGAACCGTCGCCACAACTTCAGATCCACAATTCGCAGGGCCCGATCCACGGCAAAGGCGAGGAAGCCCATCGATGAAAAGGAGGAAGAAGCGACAGGGGTAGTGGCGGCGTTGAGAAACGAGAGACGGGAGTGGAGAGGATACATGAACTTACAGTCACTGAAGTAATCCCATTGATGAAAAGGATGAAGCGGCAATGGGAGAGAGAGAGAGATGAGGGGAATAAGCAGTTGCTGCTGGGGCAGCGGCGTTGAGATCTGACCATGATATTTCCAATCAAACCATCAAAGAAAATCTATTCTCCATCTTCTCTACTATGTGAAGAGAGTGGATAATGGCGAGAGAGTTGGGATATGGGTGAGAGACGGCGAGGGGAAAAATAGTGAGGGGAGAAATGGGTGAGAGATTGCGGTGGCGGTGGCGTGGAGAAGAGAGACGGGAGGAAGAATTGAGAGGATATGAGTTAATGATTTTAGGGTTTGGGGTAGATAGGGGTGAGTATATATATAAATTAATTTATTGTAAATAAATATAAAAATAATTTTTTAAAATTATTAATTAAAACCTGATTTTTGCAATATAAAACTTGAATTATAATTTATGAAAATGGTAATTTAAAAGTAGTGGTGGGTGTGATTTCTTCTATATAAAACTTGCTCAGAGCCTAGTGCACCATCATTTCCATATCTAAAATCCCACAAATTATATTCAAAACTTCCCAAACAAAATTGAATATATATAGGACCTGTTTGATAGCGATTTTCCATCCCAATTAAAATGATTTTTTCAGCCATTATCACCTATTCCAGTGGTCATTTTTGACCCACCCTCTCATAGGTGGGCCCCACAAGTACAAAGCGACGATCATTTTTCCTCTTAAAATTTGATGAAAATGGTTCCCAGACACATCCAAAATTGGCAAAAAAATAAAAATAATAATAATAAAATCAACAATATCAAAATTAAATGCATGAATTTGCCATCAATATAAGACAATCAAGTCAAACGAAAAATGGAATTCCAATTCCCAATTCCTAGTAGAAAAATTGGTAATTTAGCAGGGTGTTATTCACAGTGCCTGGTTTAACACTGTAGATAAGCGACTCAATTCTCCTGCTTCAATTTTCTACCTCATGCAGCAGATAAGAGAACCTTATTCCCATAAAGAGGCAATTCATCTTTATACAAGAAAATAATATGCAAATTCTCCAATATATTGATCGACAATTGGACTAATACTTCACGAAAATTCTAGAATTAGGTTGTCGTAGTTTTGAATGGCCAAACCGAAATATATACAAGGAAATTAGGTCCATTACTCTAAAAAATAGCAAATTAGATTTATACCCTAAAAAGATTAACACATTCTCACACCGTATTTAATACGTTCATCTCCATCCTTCATATCATAATCCACATCCGTAAATCCCACCCCAGTCAACACCGCCACCACCACACCCTCATCTCCATTTTTCATAAATCACCTTTCAATTTTCTTTCTTCGACCTAGATTTCATCAATTCCACATCCTTCTAGTTCCTCGTCTACTTTCTTACACATTTCCTTTGTCTCCTTCTTGCTACGATGGTGATGATGCTTTCGATGTTGGAAGGCTACTCCAAATCTTCGGGAGCTGGGAACATCAATCGTGCAAAGGTGCTAGTATTTAGCAGATGAAGCAAGATTATAATTTCAAATTTGGGACATGTTCTTACACGAGAGTTTTTTGTTATTGTTAATTTCAATTCTAGGGTTTTGTTTCTCACATGTTCAATTTTCTTAATTCTGATTTAGTTCTTATTTATGGGCTATATTTTGATGATGGATTTGAACATGACCATGAGGTCATTAATTATTATAATTTATTTTCTTGTTTCTGTATTCGTTTTACAGACTTGAAGCATTTCAACACTAAAACACTTTTCTTGAATTTAGAGTCATTTTATTTCTAGGATAGAATTGAAAGAAAGAAAACACTATAAACTTTCATCTTTTTCAATACATACACCGCTTGGCCTTTTATTAACGTGGATGAATGAGGTGGGGATCCTTCTCCTTTTCACTAGAAATTTTGTTTTTTCTTATTTGATTGAGCGTCAAATTCGTATAAGATTGACTTAAATGGAGGTCAATAAGTTGGTAGATGGTGGTGGTGGTGGTGATGCATTTACTTAAAGATGTTTCGCGTCTTGATTAGTGTTTTGTCGATGAATTGATATCAATGCTTTTAGGCGAACGAAGAAAGGGAAGGGATAATGGTCTTTTTACTTTTTTTTTTAATTATGTCACTTGTGGAACTGATTCTGGAATAAAGTTGAAGTCTGGTTTCAAAACAGAAGAGCAGGGTCTGTTTTGTGTTATTCAGTGAGTGCACATGGACGTTAATTCTGGATTATTGATGCATTTATGTGTGTATTTATGCAGAACAAAGTTGAAGCAAACAGAAGTTGATTGTGAGTATTTGAAGAGGTGTTGTGAGACACTAACTGAAGAAAACAGAAGGCTACACAAAGAGTTGCAAGAATTGAGGGCTCTCAATACTTCAAATCCATTCTGTAATCAACTCCCAGCCACCACACTTACCATGTGCCCCTCTTGTGAACGTGTAGCCAGCACTTCCGCCGCCGCCACAAATGCTAGAACCACCACTATTGACTCCACAAAAAAACTCATAAATCCATTTCCTTTATCAAGACCAAGGTTTTACCCTTTCTCCCAAACACCACCGCCTGTCCCTCACCACTACCACCAGTCTGCAGTGTCATAAATGCAATGGAAAAATTAGAATTTCTAAGGGTCCGTTTGATTGCAAAAGTGGAAAATTGGTGGAAAGAAAATGAATTTCAGGGAAAATATTGCCTAGAACTTGTTTTCCAGGGAATTGTTAAATAAATGTGTTTGATTGGTATAATTTTCCACCTGGAAAATTTTTAAAGTTTGTGTTCGTTTGACTTTGTTTTACATGAAAATTATCCATCAAAGTGATAATTATTTCTACCAATGGGTCTAAAATTTATTTCAATTGTAAAAGAAAAAATTTGAAAAAAAAATTTGACAATTGTAAAAGAAAAAATTTGAAATTTTTTTTTACTATGCCGAATATTATTCGTTTGACTTTGTTTTGCATGGAAGTTATCAATAAAAGTGAAATTTTTTTTTACCATTGTATCTAGAATTTGTTCTCATTGCAAAAAAAAAAAGGTGGAAAATGTTTTCCCACCAAATAGGTGGGAAAACAAAATCAAGCTTTTGTGCATAAAAGGATTGTACCTAGAAAAGGGTGGAAAACGTTTTGCCAAGAAAATAAAGCATATCAAACACCTACAAAGTTGAAAAATGGAAAATCAATTCCATTTCCCATGGAATTCCACCCTTATCAAACATAGCCTAAGTGAATTCTGTAGATATACTGAAATATGTTGTTATTGGATGGGGCTTTGTTAGATGTTCAAGGGTGTTGAAAATCCACTTGTGCATTTTTTTAGCTCATATTATGTGAATTTTGTGTGCTTGTGTAAAATATGGTATCTGTCATATCAGACTATTTCATTTACTACGCATTTGAGTAATTTTAAGTTGTAAATATGATATCCGTGCTTCCTAGAATTGTCAAATTTTTGACGAATTTCCTTGTTCAAGTGTGGTTTCGTAGTGGAATTTCTCATACTAAGTTAACTAGGTTAAGTTAACTAGGTAGCAGAGATGGGTAATTTGGTTTTTTCCCTTGGAAGGGATTGTCACTTTTTTTTTACATAATCAACACGTGGATTGACCTAAACGTGGTGATTATTTTAAGAACATGATTACTAGTGCTGCACAAATGAATGGTGTTATTTTGGTATTTGTCACTTTTTTAGTTTTGTCACTTTTTTTGAGTTTTTGTCAATTTTTTTTAAAAAATGATCATTTTTATAAAAAGAGTGACATTGTGTCACTTTTTTATTTTACACAGTATTTTTTTTAATTTGTCACTTTTTTTAAAAAAAAATCGTCACTTTTTTGAGTTTGTCACTTTTTTTGAATTGTCACTTTTTGAGTGTGTCACCTTTTTTTATTGTTTGTCATTTTTTTAATCTGTATAGCTTTTAATTTGTGCCACTTTTTTGAATTCGTCACTTTTATTAATTTTATTACTTTTTTTAGTGTTTATTACTTTTTTCAGTCATTTTCTTGATTTCTATCACTTTTTTTGAGTTTGTGTCACTTTTTTGAGTTTGTATCATTTTTTGAGAGTGTCATTTTTTTTAGTTTTGTCACATTTTTTGAGTTTGTGTCACTTTTGAAAAAAAAAAGTGACAATTTTTATAAAACTTTTTCATTTTACACAATATTTTTTACTTTCTAAAAATCTTTCATATGATTTTTCAAAACATCTCTAATTTTAAGGGTATTTTTGTAAGTATATATATTTTTCAGATTGAGTGGACTAGACTTGGATTTGATTTTAGCCCATTCATATGGCCCATTTTTTTATTTTCACTTGTTTTCTTATTTGGAAGAGTTCACAAATCAGACATTAAGTTTTACAATTGCAAAAATCAGGTATTAAGTTTTTAAAATGCAAAAATTAGGTATTTAGTTAATTAATTAAATATATTAAAATCAAAATTATACAATTTATGGTCACAGATGCATACTTACAAGTCACAATTTATTTACTGGTCACATATTATCAAATTAATTGTCACAGATTATTTCAAGGTCACTAATAAATTTTTTTATATGTCATAGTTTATTTCATTGGTCCCATATAAAAAAAATTATAGGTCACAATCTATCTATCGGTCACACATTTTCAAATTTGTTGGTCACAAATTATTTTGTAGTCACAAATTATCGAATTTCAAGTTCACATTTTGATAGTTAGTCATAGTAAACCAAATAGTTGGTCACATGCACCAAACACCCTACTCTCGATCTCGATCCACCACGAATACTTGGTCACAGATCAACCAAACCTCCCATGACAACACCATTGCCAACAAAAATATCACAACCACCACTTCCATCACCACCACCAATACCACCGCTACCGTCGCCACCATCACCACACCACACCATACCATACCACACCACACCAACAACACCACTACACATACCACCAGTCACCGCCGCCACCATCTCCAAAACAACATCACACGCCACCACACACCACCTACTACATGCCACCACAGCCACCACCACAAAATCGCTAACACACAAAATACCACCATACAAAAACACCACCCAAATCTCTAGTGCACTGTCGTCGTAGCCAGAACCACTACCATTGCGCTAACACCAACACCAACATCGCTAAAAATCCCACCACCTTACGACAACCAGTGAACGAAATTTCCATCTCAAACAAACCACCACTGATTCACCACTGATTCACCACCACCAACAAACCACCATTTTCAACTACAAAACCACCACTTCCATCCCCAAAATTCAATAAACCTACCCAACTACTAATCCACCACACAAAACATCGCACAAACCTCACTACAACCATTGTCAGCGAAGCAAAGCAACGCAATGCCACTTTTTGCTTCGTATGTCGTGATGAATCGCCTATGAAGAGTCGCTGCCTCCGCGCCGTGATGAATAGCCGGAGCGATTGCCGTGAGGAGTCACTGGCATAAGTCGGCGTTGACAGCAGCGTCGTGACGTTGTCGTTAACAGCAGTAGCAGCCTTCGATGCGGCAGCGTAGCCTACCGACGCAACTCCTTCGTTGGTCGCCGACGTTCGAAGTGAGAGAATGGGGAGAAAAAAAGAGAGAGAATGGAGAGATGTAGAGAGAAGAAGATGTCAAACCAGGTAATGAAGTAAGAGAAAAGAAGAGAGAGAAGAGGAAGAGTAAAAAATAGTTAGGGTTTGGGTAGATGAAGTTTTTTAATTTTAAGATATTAAAAAGTTTAAATTGATACCTGATTTTTGAAATTTGTTTTTATCAAATCTGATTTTTGAAATGTGATCTTGAAATACTTGGATTTGTGTATTTCCTCTTTCTTATTTGTTCAACTATTCTAACCTCCAAAAAAGAGAGAATTTTCGACTATGGAGGTTTTCAACCGTTATATTGTATAATTGAGTGTTGCATTTTAAAGCTTGACATTGATTCATGTGTATGATTAGTCGTGTTTGAAAAATGATAAAGGTATGTGGGGGCAGAAGAGCGGGGCAGTTATGTTGATGCTTTATAATTTGCTTATATAAGATGTACTTGATTAATACAAGAACTATCTGATGCCAGTTAGAGGAAACAATGCCATTACATTATAGTTTCACGTTCCTGAAAAAAAAAAGTTCATATGCTTTTAAATAGTTAAACAATATCCATTTGCCCACTCTCAACTAGTGGCTTTATTGACTTGTAAGGTAAAGCATACAAATCATCAACTTCAGTGTTGACATGATCTTTTCCATTGTCACATATCCAATAATTCAAATGTCAAAAAACGGCTAAACAAAAATTCCAATACTCCAGAAAAAGAACAATCAATTACTTGTCATCGAGCTAAAAGGCTCCTGAAAATTTCTTGCTTCTACAGATAATGTAGGTGTCCAGCTTCGGCTCTGGAACTAAATCACATACACAGACCAAATCAAGGATTCAGTACTGTTGGTCTCAGGACCAAATATTTACACAATCAAGATGTAAAAACCAGTAAAACCGAAATTGCAGAAGAGTAAGAACACACAGAATTTTCACCCCTTTGGGGCTCGGATGTTCAGCTTGAAAAGCCTACTCACCAGTTGAGCATCTACCAAGTAGATTACGCTCGAATCCACTAAGAATTATAAAGAACAGATTACAACATGTGAAGAAATCTAAGGTTTTTCTCTCACATCTCTTATACAAATCTCTCCATACATACACTTATCTATACAAAATACACCATGAATACCACTAAGATATTTACAGAGATCAACACCAGAAAAATCTCAAGAAGAACAGAGAGAATCACTCGAAGGAAGAAGAAGAGAAAACCCTAGAATAACAACAGTTTCTCACACACTGATTGAAGAATCCAGAGAATAGGTATAAAACCAAGTCTGAGAAAATATCAAATCCAATAGTCTAAAGGCATGCCAGATGAAGGGCCAAGATTCCACAATTAAATCAAACAAAACTGGTGGCCCAAACACAGCAAAGCCCACAGACAGACAAAAGGCCCAAACACATAATAAAGAGGCAACCCAATTAACAATCTCCAGCTTGATGATCTATTCTAGGTATTCATTTGTGGATTCAAAACATAACTACTTGGTTTCATTTGCCCCAAGTACCTATAAAAGAAAAACAGTCAGTTTGAAAGAAAACCAGAAATAGAAAAATAACGAAAAAACTAACAAGAACATTTCTTTCAAATTATATGTAGATTTTTCAAACAAATTTCTGAATTTGTTTAGAGGTAAAACTTTGGTACCAAAATCAACAAGATTGTATTCGGTTGGAATTTTAATCAAGCTAATCAAACATTTTTCAAACATATTTATAACAAAATGAAATTTAATATCAACATGTTTATTCTTATCATGAAAAACATGATTCCTACTAAAATGAATAGCACTTTGGTTGTTAGTATAAATCTTAACTTCATTTATAAAACCAAATTCATTTAAAATTCCTCTCAATCACAGTTCCTCTTTAACAGCATCACAAGCTGCAATGTATTCAATTTCTGTAGAAGATATAGCATCAATTTTCTATAATTGAGATTTTCAACTAACACAACCATCATATAGAGTAAACACATAAGAAGAAGTAGACATTCCTTTGTCCAAATCACCTGCAAAGTCAGAATCACTGTATCCTTTCAGGATAACACCCTCATTACATCTTTGAAATTTTAAACCCAATTGAGTTGTGCCTTTTAAATACCTCATCATCCATTTAATAGCCAACCAATGTGTTTCACCAGGATTAGCCATAAATATACTAAGGGTACTTATCCCATGAGCTAGATCAGGTCTAGTACATATAATAAGGTACATAATAGAACCAATAGCATAAAGTATTTTAGACATTCTATCATGCTCTTCATCAGTTTCAGAACGTTGTTCACTAGAGAGTTTAAAATGGTTTGCAATAGGCAAGGTTACAGATTTACATTCAATCATAGCAAATTCTTCAAGCACTTTATTCACATAAGAATTTTAATTCACATATAAATGCAGTTTTATCTATCTCTTTTGATTTTCATTCCTAATATTCTCTTAGCTTGCCCTAGATCTTTCATTTTAAATTCAATTTTAAGCTTTTTTTTTAATAGAATCAATTTTAGATCTATTTTTATAAGCAAGAAGCATATCATCAACATAAAGTAGCTGAATCAAAGTTACATTTAGAAAAGCCCAAATTCTAAACATAAGAATAAAATTTCTTATACCATTGCCTTGGAGCCTGTTTTAGACCATAAAGAATCTTCTTTAGCAAACAAACATGTTCAGATTTTGAATGTGATTCAAGACCTTTTAGTTGATACATATAAATGGTTTCTTCAAGATCACCATTTAAGAATGCAATTTTAACATCAAGATGATCCAATTCCTAGTTATAATGAGCTGTTAAGGCCAAAAGAATTCTGATAGACGTGTACTTCGCAACAGGTGAAAAAATTTCATTGTAGTCAATACACTCTCTTTGTGTGAAGCCTTTAGCTACAAGTCTGACTTTGTATCTTTTTCCCAAAGTATTAGGTTCACCTTCTTTAATCTTATAAACCCATTTACAATCTACAATCTTTTGGTGTTTGGGTTTATCAACAAGAATCCAAGTCTTGTTCTTAGTTAAAGAGCCTATTTTATCTTGCATGGAATCCAACCATAGCTTAGAATCTTTACTATTAACAACTTCTTCAAAAGTCACAGGTTGAGAATTAACAGATTCCATTTCAGAATAGAATGTCACAAATTCATTAGCATTGATCCTGGTAAAAGGAAACCTATTTCTTCTACCTCTGTCCCTAGCCAACTGATAATTTTCAAGAGTAGTATCTTGGAAATATTCCTCAGTTTCAGATTCATTTTGAGACATATCAGTTCCAGATTGGGTAGCCTCCACCCCAATCAAATTATCAAGTTCATTATAATTAAATTCTTGATTTTTTAGTACGGTTTCTTTAACCAGAGTAGGATGATCAGTGTTTTGTTATGAAAATGTTTTACAAGGAAACTGACTCTCATAAAAAAAAATTACATTTCTACTAATGATGATTTTGAACCCATTCTTTCTCTTACCCAAAGTCTATAATCCTTAATTTCTTCTCCATAACCCAGAAAAACATATTTTCGAAATCTGGGTTCAAGCTTGCCTACATCTTGATGAGCATATGCAGCACAGCCAAAAACCCTTAATTTTAAATAGTTAGGAGACTCTCCAGACCATAAGTGTTTAGGGATTTGAAAATCAATAGCAATTGAAGAAATTCTATTTATCAGATAAGTGGCAGTTTTTAGGGCTTCATCTAAAATAAAATAAAAAAAATTGGAAGCTTAGAACTGAGTAACAAACACCTCACCTTTTCTAATAAAATTCTATTTATTCTCTCAGTAATACCATTTTGCTAAGGGGTGTATGTTATTGTTCTATGCCTTAAGATTCCAGATTCTTTGCAAAAGTAATCAAATTCATGGTTGTGAAATTCCAAGTCATTATCTATCCTAAGTACTTTAACCCTTTCATTAGTTTGATTTTCAATCATAAATTTCCATAGCTTAAAATTTAGGAAAGTACCAGATTTGTTTTTTAGAA
This sequence comes from Fraxinus excelsior, assembly GCA_019097785.1. NCBI lineage: Eukaryota > Viridiplantae > Streptophyta > Magnoliopsida > Lamiales > Oleaceae > Fraxinus > Fraxinus excelsior. Next base: position 2,336,400 of record CM032645.1, on the reverse strand, counting down.
GAAAAGTCCAATTTTTTCTTGAAAAATCATTTATAATCAACAAATAGAACCTAAAACCACTTAGAGTGCTTATAGAGACAGGACCCCACAGGTCTGCATGCAAATACTCAAGAATAGAAGTCGATTTATGAATTCCAGTTATAAAAAGTAGTTTGTTTTGTTTTCCAACAACACCATCTTCACAAAATTTGAGACTTTTAATATTATCTTTTCCTAAATATTTCAACTTATTTAAAATCATCAATCCCTTTTCACTAATATGGCCTAGTCTCCTATGCCAAATTAGGGCTTTATCATCATAAGTCTTCACAATAGCAGATCTGTTACCAACTAAGGGTTCAGCTTACAGTGTGAAGATTCCATTGAATCTAGGAGAAGAAATTGTTTCTTTTGCGTTAAGACTTATCTTGCTAAGACCTTTATGAATCCTTATTTCATATTCATCATCCAGTTGCCCTAAAGAAATCAGGTTTCTTTGAAGATCAGGCACATATCTTGTCTGAACCAGTTCTAGAGTGTGATTATTTTCTAACAGAAGCTTAAGGTTTCCAATACCTTTAACTCGACAAGTCATATTATTACCCATTTGAACTTGACCACCACTAAGCTCATTAAAATCAGTGAACCAGTCTTTAATAAGACAATATGGAAAGAACCTCCAAAAGCAAGCACCCATTCATTCTGATTTCTTTTAGTTGTAGTAAGAAGGACAACTCCTTGTATTTCATATTCATTATTGAAGACAATGTCTGCAGACCCATCAGTGCTAAATTTTCCTTTCATATCAGATACTTTCTTGAAACAATCTTTTATGAGGTGTCTTATTTTGCCATAGTAGTAGCATTTTCTGACTTGCATCTTGAGTTTAGGTTGGTTTTTATTCTGATTTCTGAACTTGGGAAATTGTGGTTTCCCTTTCTTATTTGTGTTGAAGTTGCATTGATTTTCCATTTTGTTCTGATTGGCTTTTTTTCCTGATGTTCAAACTTTCTCCGAACTTAGAATCTTTAACTTCAGTTTTTAATTCCAATTCTCTATTTCTTAGAGATGATATCACAATGTCAACAGTAAGTTCAGTTCTCCCATACTCCAAAGCATTTTTTACTTCTCTGTATTTATCACATAGTGCATTTAATAGAGCAACAACTCGTTGATCTTCAGATAATTTTTCATCACAGTCAGTTAATTCTTGGACCAATATAGTAAATTTATCAATGTTTTCTTCTAGATTGGAAGATGGATTGAATATGAAATTATAGAATTGTCTTAGGAGGTAGCAGTTGTTGGGCATGCTTTTAGTCACATAGAGAGATTCAATTTTAGCCCAAAGACCCTGAGTATTAGTAGTTTATCCAACCTTTCTAATTACAGTATCTGACAAGTGAAGGAATATAGAACTCCAGGCCACCTCATCTAACTATTGTCTCCTATAAACAATAAATTCAGGAGGCCAAGAACCATCAATAGCAGCAGCACATCTCTGCTGTAACAGCAGAGCCCTAATTTTCTGACGCTACAAATTAAAATCCTCAGTCCCTCTCCAAATCTCTACTTCAAATTTATGTGCAGTAGACATGATCACAAGCAGACTTACACCAGATTCAAAAATTTATTTCACACATAATACAACAAGTATAGACAGTGTAATACATAACAGTAACAAAGATAGATATATTGAACATAATTGTCAGTTTGACATGTTTAAGGGGTGATAACCTTGTAATCCCATACTCCATCAGATTCTCAGATCTTCAATGAGATCTTAGACAAATGAAAGTAGATGAGGATTAATTACATTAATAACCAAATCAAAGTAGACAAGCAGATTGATAATATTTTCTAAGAAATAAAGGGGGTTCTGAGGATCATACCAGAGCTGAAACGTCAAGTTTCAGAAAAACGGAGAAACAGTGTAACAATACCAAAACAAGTTCAAGATTCTAGAAAAGAGCACAAAGCACCAACGAGTCACATCAACTCAGTGTGACCAGGAATGAGTCAAATAAGATTAGTATGAATCAAAACGAGTCAACACAACTCATTATCACTCAGAACGAGTTCACAAAGAATTAACACGCAGTAACAAGTTACAACCAACAATCCCAAGAACTCAGTAAGAAGAACTAAGATTTTAAAGATCAGTTTCAAACATGTTCGTTTTCACAAGAGAAACTACATATCAAGAAATCTTGAAGGTCAGTTACTACAAAACACAATTTTCAAAAAAGTGATCCAATCAAAAATTGGATTGAAAGGTAAACCACAATCTGTTTTTCAAATGGAGCAAAAACTTTGAAAAGCATTCAGATCTGCAATTCGAGTCAGCCATTAAAGAACCCTAATCCTTGAAAAAGGAGCTCCGATACCACTTGTTGGTCTCAAGACCAAATATTTACACAATCAAGATGTAAAAATCAGTAAAAACGAAATTGCAAAAGAGTAAGAACACACAAAATTTTCACCCCTTTGGGGCCGAGATGTTCAGCTTGAAAAGCTTACTCACCCGTTGAGCATCTACCAAGTAGATTATACTCGAATCCACTAAGAATCACAAAGAACATATTACAATGTATGAAGAAATCTCTTCACTAAAGGTTTTCTCTCGCCTTTCTTATACAAATCTCTCTATACAGACACTTATGTATACAAAATACACCATGAATATCACTACAACAATGGAAAAATCTCAAGAGGAATAGAGAGAATAACTCGAAGGAAGAAGAAGAAGAAACCCTAGAATAGCAACAGTTTCTCACACACTGATCGAAGAATCTAGAGAATAGGTATAAAATCAAGTCTGAGAAAATATCCAATCCAATGGTCCAAAGGCATGTCAAATGAAGGGCCAAGATTCCACAATTAAAACAAACAAAACTGGTTGCCTAAACACAGCAAAGCCCACAGATAGACAAAAAGCGCAAACACAGAATAGAGAGGCAACCTAATTAACAAGTGTACCATATTGCGGTAACCAATCTCTTTCATAAAGATATCAATAGAATGTCGAGAAAAATGAAGTATAAAAGGATTCCAAGTCCAGTTCACAGTTCAAGAAGATATCATTCAACTCTAAATCTTCATCACTTCAGGTTCTATGTTGGAACAGTCACATTTAGAACTACTATTTTCATGTACTCCATACATTGTACAGGCATAATATACATAAGCTTAGATTCAACAACATAGTTAAATTTTTCAACTGCAAAGTATAGTTGATCTCTAATTTATGCAAGAGTTGTATTGTCGGTATCTGGAATGGCCTATATATGTATTTAAACTTCTTATGCTGAGCAATACTAACAAAATACTCAACTGCAAGCAAACTTGAACTCTTGTACATTCAGTATCAGCATAATGTTTAGAGTGGCCTCATAAAGTGACAATTTTGTGCTAATAATAAAGCAAAAGTTATTTACAACCAAGTTAGATGTCAGAATATTTGAGCCTCAGGCAAGAGGTCATAATTGAAACATACTAATACGGAGTTTGGGAACAAGAAGCAAGGAAACATTCGGGAAACAAACAGAGAGAGATAGATGATCAACTGACCTATGTCATCATCTTCACCAGCTCCGGATTGCTTCAAATTGGACTGGTATTGATCAGGCAATTTGAGAGCACGGATTGTTCCAGATGTTGTGTTAGGTCCCCAATACACCTGTATTTCTTGTCAACTATAAAAGCTGTAATTTTTATTTAAAAGCAATAACAGAGAATGAGAATAGCCATCACCTTACTGCAAATTTTTGTTCTTGTTTAGAAAGGCGATTCCACAATTCAGCAATTTTTTGGACGTGTAAAACGTACTTTTCAATCTGTCAAAAAGTTCATCAGAAGTGAACAAAGCTGTTATCAGAAGAATCCTAACATCTCATTGCATGCAAAGAGTAGATCAAGTCATTGATAATGTAATCTTACTGTCAGAATAAATTCAATATTGATGAGCATTTATCAATTTAATCAGGCACAGCAATTTTAGGTTGGCTCCATACAAACTTAATCTTGGAATTATTAGACGGAGATTTAAGCTCCGACCTCAAAAAACATAAAAAGCAAAACTCACAACTGAACACACCCAACATGGCATAATAATAGGTCTAATGAATCTACCTTTTGAAGACGAGTCCAGAGATATGATCTCAATAGGAACAGGGTCCGGTCCAAGTCCATCTGGTAAAGGGACACTGTGAGGGGATCTACACCATTTCTTGTGACCTCTTCCACTGTTTCTTCCTAAAAAAAAAAAAAAAAGGAAGTGAAGCCTCTATCATCGTACACTAAATATGATACTCATGAAAGGATCACATTAGCTAATAACTAAACAATAAGAAAAATAAATTCCATTTAGGTCATATAAGCTAGTAAGCTACAACATGCTAAGTTTTTGTTTACAGTAATGTCCAATGCAAAGCGAAGAATAAATTAAGTCATTGGCTATCCAAAAGCAATGAAACTGTCTTCGAATGGCCTTTTATTTATTCTTTATCACGAATGATGGAATCATGACAAATAGTATGCCCCCGCAATATTATACGTTTCGTCCTCTTGACTGCATTTGTAACCTAAACTAGCAGCTTCATTTCTGTGGTCTCAAAATTTTGCTACAATGAAATTCAAAAATAAAATAAAAGCCTTAGAATATGAATAATAGAGGGGTGGAAAAAAATATCCGCCTCTTTCATATATTTGTTTTCAGTTTACAATTAACAGCAGGTAAATCTAAAGGACATCCACGAACACATACTTCATAAACAAATGAAACATTAGGACAATAGACCGAACACAAAAACATTATCTACATTAACTGATTACGGTCTATAACTTTTCAAGAGCCAAAAAAAATATCAAACAACAAAAACCTATTTGTAATGGACAGCAGACAGGTGCTAAATTTTCTTCATGTTATGTAAGATATGCATATTCTATTCATACTAGTGAAAAATTACACCCAGACTCAAGAAAACAGAATACATGTGTTGAACTTAATTCCACCTGCAATTAAACAAATCAAAGTAATTAGTAAGAATTAATTAAAACTTTCAAAGGAATTCAAAAAATTGAAGAAGAAGAAGAAGAATTCAAAATGAAATGTTTTATCCTTTTGTATTAGGCTCAAAAAACATTAATTCAACACCACAAAGGCATACCAAATTTTGGAGAATGATACGGGCACACAAAGGTACAAAGGGCAGAAGCTGGACCGGAGAATTGCACAAAGCAGGGACAGGTTTTGCACAAAGAAGAGAACCGGTTTTGCATCTTTCAAAGGCACAAAGCAAATAATTTTTGGCGCGTTAAATATTTTTTGGTGTGTTAAATTGAACCAGAGAAGATCCAATCACTACGCCAAAAATGAACTTTTGCAACACAACTTTTGCAACATTCAATAGTTAAGTGTTGCTAAAAGGGTCTATTGTAACATTTTGATAAGTAAATGTTGCAATTGGTTAGCATAATTGAGTTTTAGCAATATTTTGTAAATAAACGTTGCAAAAAAGTGCATTTTGCAACGTTTATTGGACGTTGCTAAAAGTTGACCCTTTTGCAGCGTTTATTAAACGCTGCAAAAAGTTGATCTTTTGCATCGTTTATTAAACGTTGCAAAAGATCAATTTTTTTGCAAAAGTTTGATCTTTTGCAACGTTTAATAAACGTTGTAAAAAGTAAAGAGGGTTGGACGACTTTGGTTGGACCAATTTTTTTAATTGTGGATCGGGTTAAAATCTATTGGGGATCGGATTAACCCGACTCGACCCGAAGTCTTAGGTTTATAAACGTTGCAACACTTCTTCATTTGTCATTCTCCTCAACCCACACCGTCTTCCATCGTCCAAATCACCTTTGTCGAAATCTTCTAGCCGTCTTCCTTCGTCGAGATCTTCAGACCTCAATCATTTGCCGTTTCATTTTTACATCTCGCACTATCAAACTTGGAAGGTAATTGTGTCCGTTGTAGGTAGTGTATTTATACGATTTCAGGGTTTCGTTTTTTCTTTTATTTTCCAAAATTTTGAGTTATCTGTGTAAAAATTGGTGAATTTTCAGACCGTTTAGTGAGGATGAGTTGCGGAACAATGCTCCGCAGGTCGTGACCTGTAGTGATTACCAGATAGTGGTGTCGGTTTCCCAAAATATCATTGGGAAACACAGAGATAGAGTTTTTACATTTGACAAGGTAATTTGCTGATGAGTTACTTAATGACTAGGTAATTTGCTGTAATGGGTTACATTTGACACGGTAATTTGACTAGGGTGAGAAGTATGTCGGATTTGGATCGAGTTCATCCATGCCGAGAAACAGTTCTGAGCATGATGTTCTTTCCACTGTTACTCGGGTGCACTTAGGCAAATTTTAATAATTTAGATGTTTCTAATCCGTTGGTATTTATCTGTGGCTTGATGCTAATGCTGTGTTGTCATTATTGTACATTTGACTTGTTTCATATTGCCATTGTGAAGCTATTATTGCAATTGGTGTGTTCCGAGATGTATCAGTTGATGAAAGCATTGACTTGTTTCATATTGCCATTGATGTGCTTGTGATTTAATACCAATGCTTGTCATATCATATTATGCTATGTTTTCTTATATTAATTGCTATATTTATAGGACAATTAGATTCCCCTCTAGAAGCCTGTAATTTCAGTCACTTTTTAATCAATAAAAAGAATTAGTTTAAAATAAACTTATGTATAACTTCATATTTTCTCAATTAACAGTTGGCTTCGTATGTTTATTCAGCTAGCTACTTGGGAAAGATGCGTGGAGTTTATGATGCAACTGAGAAGTTTACAAATATGACACTTGGCTCCGGCAGGCCACTTGCAAAGCCATCAGTGCCTCTACCCATGAAGGCTGGAGGACTGCATGGCCAATCTAATTTATTCCCTACAAGATCACAAGAAATTCTTCCAGGAAGAGTTTATACCAGAAAAGTGGCGGGATGAAGTCGAGAGGTAAAATAGCTTGAGTACTATGTTATCCAGTTGTGCAAGTAGCAGTTAGTAGTGTGTTCCCACCCTAGCAGTTTTATGTTCCAACAGCATGAGTGATGTTATTCTCGGCTATAATCGTCGTTTGTTTGATGTAATATTCAACTTACAAATGTTTGGGCTTGCTTAAGTACGCGTTGTTATCAACAGATATGTGATGTGCAACTTTGAATTAATAACAAATATTGATTTAGTTGATTATTAAGAATTGGATTATGGTGGCACGAATTTCCTTATTTTGAATTGCTGGTTCCGCCAGAATTTCGGAGATGTTAAATTGATCTCTGTTTCATCAATTATATGTTTTCTCAAAACCTGAATATAATAGGATTTGGATTGCCTTCGACCTCACACGGTGTTGTCTAGCCAGGAGATGCCTCTGCACTATTGTTTTAAATTATGCCTTGCAAAGAAAGTGCTTTTCTTTTCTGTGTGAAAAAGGGAAACCAGTATACCATCAATTCAAGATCTGAAACTTCATGATAGTTGTCGTTTATATACTTGCTACTTGCACATCCTTGAAAACGCAAGTAGTTCATTGTGGATTAATACCAAGGCTTTTTTAGTGTTTAGTTTGATCCACCTAATTGAGCTTTGAAGTTCATTGTGGATTAATATTTAATACTAAGCCTTTTCTAGTATTTAGTTTAATCCATCGAATTGAGTTTTGAATGAGCAGGACCACTATTTGTGCATTTGTTGGAGAATTATTAGTTTCTGAACCTGTTGCATTTCATGTTGACTCCAATTTCCCATACCCAACTGCAGGGGCCGAATGGGTGCACCTGTTGAGGAGACTGGAAAAGTTGAAGAACCTAAGCTTGCAAATGGAACAAATATTAACAACAACGAGAAGGTGCCTGAAGAAAGTGGTACTGAAGGGAAGGAAAGTGTGTGAAGCTGCTGCCAAGGTGCTAATGGATTCTCATGTTGCAGAGATGAGAATTTTGAGGAGAAGCCTGCAAAGAAGGATGAAACAATTCTATTGTTTCTCTTACTCCTTTTTAGATAGGTCGTGTTGTATTACATTCGAATTTTGTATTGATTTAAAAATTTATAATGAAATTATCAATTTTTATGCAATTCCAAAATGTCACAAAGTGTTATTTTTAATTTTGTGGGTCAATTACCATAATTGTAAAAAAAAAAAAAAAAAGGTCTACCGCAACGTTGAAAAAACGCTGCGAAATGGTCTACCACAACGTTGAAAAAACGCTGCGAAATGGTCTACCACAATGTTTAAAAAACGCTGCAAAAGGGGGTCTAATGCAACGTTTAAAAAACGCTGCAAAAGTGTTTTTCGCAACGGTGAATAAACGCCGCAAAAAGTCTTCCCTCAACGGCAACGCCGACCTTCGCAACACTTGGAAAAACGCTGCAAAAGGTCTGTTGCAGCGTTTTTTGGCCACTGCAAAAGCCCTTTTTTTGGTGTAGTAAATTTATAGGAAAAGCATTAAACTAATTTTCCAAATTTTTCTCTTGAAGATAGAGTTCAAGAAAACTAAAATGATTACCAAGGATAAGATTATCATAACCATTTAACTTCCACGTGAAGAAAAGAGATAGAATTCTCAATTCAAATTATTTCCACAATTGGGTATTGAACACCTAACCCAATGGGTTGATTTCCTCTAAATACCCAACAAATTTGGGATACATCGTTTGTGATGTGAATTTTAATATTCTTCAAGGCTTATAGCCTATGAAGTTAAATGGGCCACAATTTTTCATTATTGTTTAGGGGTTATTTGGGCATCACTAAAATACCCAACAACTTCAATCTTGATGCGAAATCAACCTACAAGTCAGATAAGATAACAAATAGCTTAAGGAAAGAGACTTACAAGTTTGTATCGATGTTTAGAAGATCAATGCAGTTTCTAAACTTTACCAATGGGAGCACCTTAGTTCCCATGTCTGCAGGATTATATTTTGAAAGGACTTTCTCAAGTTTTACCAATTCTTGAGAAACCATATCTCTAATGATATAGAGTCTAACATTTATATGTTTAGTATGTTCATAAAAGACAAGATTTTTGCACACGTGAATAGCAGATTGACTATCAGAATATATTGTCACATTGTCATTAAAAAACACCAAGTTCATTTAATACACTTTTAAACCATAAAAATTCTTTAAAGGCTTTAGTAGCAGCAATATATTCAGATTTAATAGTGGATAATGCAACAACATGTTGAAGTTGTGATTTCCAGTTAACACATGAATTACACAAAGTAAACACATAGGAAGACGTAGATTTCCTATTATCTCTATCACAAACATAATTAGCATCAGTAAAGCCTTTCAATTTTACTCATTCAGTACTAAATTTATATATTAAGCCAACATTGCAAGTTCCTTTCAAATAGCTTAACAACTATTTTAAAGTTTCCCAATATTTGCGACCAGTGTTGGACATATACCTGCTAAGTGTACTAACAACATAAGTTAAGTCAGGTCTAGTACACACCATTAGATACATAACAAAACCAATGGCATTTGAATATGAAATCTTTTTCATATATTCTTATTCCTCTTCATTAGCAGGTGATTGCTCTTTAGATAATACAAAATGATTAGCTAAAGGCAATGTAACAGGTTTACATTCATTCATTCCAATTTTTTAAAAATTTTTCATGATATATGGAGCTTGATGGAAAAATAAAAATGAATTAGATCTATCTCTTTGAATTTCTATACCTAAGATTCTTTTAACATTACCTAGGTCTTTCATATCAAATTCATTATTCAAAGTAGTTTTTATATCATTTAACAATTTCAAGTTAGGACCAATCAAAAACATATTATCCACGTATAGCAACAAAAACACACAGATGTTATTATTTGCATCACCTTGATAGTAATAGTAATGATCAAATTCACTATTTTTAAAACCAATTGTTTGAACAAACGAATCAAAACGTTTGTACCATTGTCTAGGATATTGTTTTAAGTCATACAAAGAGCGTTTAAGAAAACACACATGATTATATTTTTGTTTATTCTCAAAACTCTTAGATTGATCCATAAAAATCTTTTTATAAAGTTCAACATACAAAAAAGTAGTTTTAACATCAAGTTGTTCAAATTTCCAATTAAAATGAGCAATTAATACAAGCATAGTCCTAATAGTGGTATACTTAACAACAGGAGAAAAGATTTCATTATAATCTACTCTTCCTTTTGTGTGTAACATTTGGCTACGAGTCTAGCCTTAAACCTTAAAGCCTCTCATTTGGTAATTCCCTCATTAATTCTAAAAACTCATTTACACCCAACAATAGACTTGTCTTTTGGTCTTGGGACTAACTCCCATGTTTGGTTTTTATCGAGGGAATTTATCTCTTCTTTCATCGCTTTCACCCAATCATCAGATTGTTCCCTCCTCAAGACTTCTTCATACGTGTTTGGTTTCCTATCAACCAGTTCTTCATAACTAGCATAAGCAAGTTCAAAATCAGACTCTAACCTTTGAGGCACCCTATATATTCTCTATCAACCAATTCTTCATAACTAGCATAAGCATTTTCTACCTTTAACTTTACTTTTTGACCTAGATTGACTTCTAGTTTTCTTTTTACCACCTGATACGTATCCACTTTGGTTATCACGAGTTTTAGACTGAGACCTACCTCTCATCATATGAACCTCACCATTTTTTCTTTTGACTCTCTCGGCTCGCATTTCCACATCTTTACTTCTTAACGAGTTTATGACAATTTCAGGTGTTAAAGTATCTTTCCCGTATTTAATAGCATTTTTAACTTCTCTATAAGTGTCAAAGATAGCATTTAACAAAATGATAGCATTATATTTTTCAAATACTTTTTCACCACAGTTAGTGATATTTTGCACAAGTTTATTGAAAACATCTAAATTGTCATCCATATCTTTTGAAGAATCAATTTTGAAGCTAAAAAGCTTTCAAGTACAAAAAGTTTGTTTGGAGTGGATTTAGACACATAAAGTTCCTCCAATTTTTCCTAAAGTTTTTTAGTTGATTTTAATTTACCAACTTTTTGTAATACCGCACCAAACAAATGTAAAATGATAGAAGTATAAGCAAATTCATCCAAATTTTCTTTTTCGTCAGTAGTCAAATTTGTAGGAAAAGAGTCATCAATAGCTTTAGAGACTTTTTGTTGAATAAGAATACCTTTTAGTTTTTGTTGTCAAGTTGAAAAAGCTCATGTACCATTAAAGACACCCAACTCAAAGTGATGTGTCGATTGAACCAAACATATCGGTTCTCGATTCAAAAACTCGTTCGGGTATTTAACATATGAAGAACCGCTCAGTTCGATTGAGTTCGATTTGGGTTTGGTTCGAAAGTTTTGTCCAGCACTAGATCTGCTAGTGTAATAATGTAAAGATTTCAACCAATTTACCAAATCAGACCAATTCCGTAGTTTGTACAATAGGAGAGATGTGAGTTTACTGCTTTAGGGCCGAAATTTATGGCCTAAAGTAATTCAATAAATGTATTGCAGTTGCGGCCATCAAATCCATCAAGGGCAAAATCGTCCAACTTTTTTTCGAAGCCTGAAACATGAAAACAATAATATCAGTACGTTCATGAAATTAAAATAAGCAAACTGTCTGAGAAGAGCTCGCTAGAATCAACCTCCACGTGCCTTCATCGGAGCCCACGCGCACCACCACTAATTGCGCCTCAGTCTGTCGAGTATGGGTCTGGCCTCAGTGTTTTCGGTAGGTAACTGGTTTGGCCGGAATTGAAAGAAACATGTTCGGGTTTCCTTGAAGATCGCAAGTGCCTCCTCTCTTTTTTCGTCGATTTCACCAGCATTCACTCCAACTCCGGCTCTAATACCTAATGTTGAACTTAATTCCACCTACAAGTAAACAAATCAAAGTAATTAGTAAGAATTAAGTAAAACATTCAAATGGATTCAAAAAATTGAAGAAGAAGAATTCAAAATGAAATGTTTTCCCCTTTTGTATTAGGCTCAGAAAACATTAATCCAACACTACAAAGGCAACACCAAATCTTGGAGAATGATATGGGCACACAAAGGCACAAAGGGCAAAAGCTGGACTGGAGAATTGCACAAAGCAGGGACATGTTTTACACAAAGCAGAGAACCGATTTTGCTTATTTCAAAGGCACAAAGCAAATAATTTTTGGTGTGTTAAATTGAAGTAGAGAAGATCCAATTTATATGCAAAGGATTAAACTAATTTCCCAAATTTTTCTCTTCAAGATAGAGTTCAAGAAAACTAAAATGGTTGCCAATGATAAGAATATCATAACCATCTAACTTCCACGTGAAGAAAAGAGATAGAATTCCCAATTCAAATTATCTCCACAATTGGGTATTGAGCACATAATCCAATTGGTTGATTTCCTCTAAATACACAATAAGATTTGGGCTATATCGTTTGTGGTGTGAATTTTAATATTCTCCAATTCCAAACTTATAGCCTATGAAGTTAAATGGGCCACGATTTTTCATCATTAACTAGGGGTTATTTGAGTTTCACTAAAATACCCAACAACATGTTATGGCAAACAAAACAAATTCAGCATCATATTCAAGTGCTTTTTGGGTAAAGGAAATAAAATCACGTTTCTTCTTATTCTATCTATCCAATTATTATAAACCATAACATAAGCATAGTGAAAAGTAAAATTAGAATCATTTATTTTTTGGTACAGTCTGTTGAGAGTTTAGTTTGCCAAAGTCCAGTGACTGGAATTCATTTCACAAGACCATTCATTTTCTTTTGGTTTCTACAAAAATTAAGTCCTTATTTTGTACACATTAAAATTTTCATTTTCATTTTTCTACTCATTTTAACCATACATTTTTCAATAAAATAATATTTTTCATCGCATCAATAACTTTTCTTTCTTTTTCAACAACACATTCTCCATAAATCTATTATTCTTAAATACATTTTTCTAAAATAATGTGGCTCAAACACTAAACATCAAATAATTGTTGTGAAAATAAAGCTGTATTTATTCAAAAGCTGCTAAAATTTAGAGAAACCCGTAAGATTTCATAAACCAAAAGGAAAGTTACAACTTTATAATTTGCCCAATTAATAGTGTTTTCCACATAAATGAGTTTTCTAACATACTACCGAAACATATTAAGCACAAATTCCAGTAAAAATTGAACATCATATAGTTAAAGTAAAATAGTAGCTGAATTTATTAGAAGCTACTAAAGTTTATGTTAGGCAAATTGTTGTCAAACGATCTCTCGGTCAATAATATTAATCATTAATTATTTAGTCGGCATCGGCTAATGATTGAAGTGAAATATCGATACCACGATTGTACCGACCTAAACCTATAACCTAACTGGGCCATTGAAAGTAGCCTAATTTAATTAGAGCTATTCATGGCCCAACCCATTATCCATTGGACGGCTTTTGGCTGATAGCTCATTTACCACTACTTATTTGTTCTT
>CM032645.1:2081735-2322867 GCA_019097785.1 Fraxinus excelsior | reverse complement strand
CTATTAAGTACATTAAGCTTCCAAATCTGTCCAAAATCTATAGAGCATATTTCTTTTGTGTGATGAAAATTCCAATTGTTGATTGTACTACTTCAATACCAAGAAAATAGTGCATCATTCCTAGTTATTTCAAACTCTGCCATCACAAACCTTTTATAATCCTCAATCATTCTTGGATAACTTTCCATGTAGATCAAATCATCCCCATATAAACAAACAATTAGAATTTTCCAGCAACGTGCTCACATTTTTGGGATCATGCCTTCACAAAATAAGTATCTATATGGCTATACCAAGCTCAGGGTGATTGTTTTAGCCCATATAAATCCTTCTTCAATTTGTAAACTTTCATTTCATTTCATTGTTGCACATAACTAGGGGGTTGATCAATATAGACCTGCTCATTTAGATTGCCATATAGAAAAGTTGATTTCATGTCTGATTGAAAGATGGGCCAACAATTTTGTGCTGCCAATGACACTAAAATTAGAATGGTACCATGCCTAGCAACCGAAGCAAAGATTTCCTTGTAATCAATGCTAAATTCTTATTTGCATCCCTTTGCAACGAACCAAGTTTTATACTTGTCAACTTTACCATCTTAGTTCAACTTCGTTTTATAAACCCATTTAACGTCAATGGATTTTGCCCTTTCGGAAGTTTTGACAGCTCCTATATGTTTTTTTCTCCATAGACCTGATCTCTTCATCCATGACTTTTTACCATTTCACCTTTTTTACAGCCTCTTGGAATGATATAGGATCACAGATTCACAATCCGGGGGAAAAAAAAAAGGCGAATTAAGTGAGCGGCTCTTTAGATTGACCAATGATGGTTACCTCATAATCTAACATCCATGCTGGCCTTTTCCGAACCTGAAGAGAACGTGAACTTGCTATTGCATCGATAAGTTCATCATATTCTGCTGGTGTTTGTGAAGTTTCAGCATCCGCATGAGCTTTATTGTGTGGATTTTTGGAGTTAGGAATTGAGGGGATTTTCTATAGGAGCTGCTTCCTTTCTTCTTCATTTTCTCCATCAAAATATAGAGAGCTTTCATCCCATTTCAAGAACCTTTCTTCGTCAAAAATTATTTCACGACTAATTATAATTTTCTTGGTTATATGTTTGTACAATTTATATGCTTTTGACTTCTCACCAATGCCAAGAAAAATGCATTTCTCTCATTTGTTATCAAGTTTTCTCCTTTTTTGATCTTGAATGCGGGCATATAATCTATATAGTAAAAGATTCTGTAATGGTCGATACTTGGTCCACGTTTATTCCAAGCTTCTATACGTCATATTTTGAACAACAAAAGTTGGAATTCTATTCAAAATGTGAATGCTCTATAGGACTGCTTCAGATCAGAAACTTCTTGTGATAAGTCCTTTTGCCAGAATAGTCCGCACCATGTTTAGGATTGTACGGTTCTTCCTCTTTGAAACACCATTCTACTATGGTGTACAAGCTGCTGTAAGTTGTTTTTGAATTCCTTAGGCCTCACAAAGATTTACAAACTCTCGTGAGTTGTATTCCCCTCTACATTCACTGCGAAGAATTTTAATAGACTTGCATTCTTCTTTTTCGATTAGCATCTATAAGCTTTTAAATTTGAAAAAGCTTCTGAAATTTACTATAAAAGGTAAACCTAAGTTTTTCTAATGTAATCTACCATTTGATGTTGGATTAATGGGCCCCGCATAGATCAGAGTGAACTAGCTCTAGTACCTATTTTGCTAGCATGATTTCCCTTGTGAAAAAAGTATCTTGATGTTGTTTGCCAATAACACATTCTTCACATATTTTATTAGGACAAGTAATCTAAGGAAGGCCCGTCACTATATTCTTGTGAGATAGTCTTTAAACCATTGACATTCAAATGGCCATAACGATATTGCCAAAGCCACGTTGGATCATTTGATATAAGGCAAGTCTATAGGGTCTGAATCTGCAAAGGGAATAGCCTATTTTAGACATCTTGACGTGAGCACTTAGGCCTCTTTTGGATCATAAATATCCCAAGCATCTTCCTTGATTGTAATTGTATATCCTTTTTTCCTATAGCTGCCCCACACTTAACAGATTGTTTCTCAAATCAGGAATATAAGAGACATTTGAAATAGTCTCAATATTGCCAAATTTTTTTTCTTGATTTTAATATCATTCTCTCCCATAACAGTGACTTGAATGATCACCAAAACTTACAGTAGTACGAAATTTTTTACTTAAATGAGAAAAGAATGAATTTTTATTAAGAGGAGTAATACAATCTTTTATAAGTTGATTTATATTTTTATCTTTATTCGATATAGGAATCTATCCCTTAACATGTTAAGATTTTGTGTTCCATCTTATAAGGTCAACCTTATTAAGGGGAGTACCTCAATCATTTATAAGTTGGTTTATGTTTTCATCTTTATTCGATGTGAGATTCTATCTCTTGACATGCCCTCGTAAGATAGTGGTTTGTTTGAGCAGACCAATCTTAAAATCAGTGTGTTCAATTTTTTTTTGAGGATTAATCGAATTGAATTGCTTATTGGAGTTTAATAGGCTTTGATACCATATTAAGATTTTTGTAATTTCATCTTAAAAAGTCAACCTTATTAAGAGGAGCGACTCAAACTCTTACAAATTGGTCTATATTTTCATCTTTATTCGATATAAGAATTTATTCCGTAATACTCGAAAAACGTTGCAAAAAGGTTATTATCAACATTCAAAAAAATGTTGCAAAAAGGTTATTAGTAACATTAAAAAAAAGTTGCAAAATGTTATTAGCAACATTCAAAAAACGTTCTCGTATCCTTTTACTTTACAACAATATTGAGGTTTGCAACATACATCCAAACGTTGCAAAAAGTTTTCGATAATATTTTTTGAATGTTACAAAATGCTGTTTTTGTTGTAGTGATTCCTGAATACTAGGACAACTCATTTATTCTGCTAATAAAATTAAACTTTAACAATCTTATGGAATGAGCCTAGCTTTTTCTTGATGCCCTCTCTTTTGCTAGTTACCCTTGACACATCTCTTGTAATCTTGAGCTAGGTTTCAATTTCTAGGCAACTGGATGCCTTCTATCTCTGGTGGTGACATGACTTTGCCATATCTATTTTGTGGGTTATTTGTTGCAGGGACGTACCCAGCATTGAAGTTCAGTCTGGGTGCAGATGTTGATCGGTCAACGTTGATCAGTGATTGTAAAAGCGAGGTCTTTTATTAATATTTAAATAAATATTATTAAAATTATTCAATACATGATACAATCTTATATGCCCTTACAATGTTAACAACATAAATGAAAAAGAATATTGTGGCTTAACAGTTGGAAGGTTTCTATTTGAACACGTAGAGATCCAAATGAAAATAACCCAATAAAGTTGTAACAATTGAATTATCCTCCAAATGAAAATCACCGTCACTTCCAATCTAGATTAATATTCTCATTTTTTTATCTAATCAATCTTAGAATGATCACACACTGCAACACTTTAACGAGGAAAAAAATTAGCTTTCCTTTTTCATAATGATGAATGAAGGTGGATTTTATGCAGACACTCAAAGAAGTCCGACAAACATTAATTCATCAAACATGAAATTTTTGCATTTCATTGCACAATTTGCACTTAAATAACATTGAATATGACAGCCACATGACCAAAATAATTCATAAAAATAAAAAATGACAGCCTACTCGATCAAAAACAACTTGCAGTTTCACCAATCTCACTGGGCCGCGGGCATGACCATGGGCTGAGTGCCCGAGTCTGCTGCCGGAGACAGGCGAAACTCGAGAGTTGAAAGATTGGAGAAGGTGAGAAATTGGGAGTTTAGGGATTGATTTCAAATGAAGGAGAATGAGATTTGGGTTGGGCTTATATATTATATAATTAAGGATTGAGTCTAGACAAATGGCCCAATTCAATTTAAATAATAATAATAAAAAAAGATGAATTAAATGGGCTATGCCAAATTGGCCCAATTTCAAAACAAAAAACAAGAAAAAAAAAAGGAAGGAAGGAAGTGTCGCAATAGGTGGGAGGAAGAAAACGAACTAGGCAGCTGCTGACGGCAAAGTGAACTCCCAATTTGGTCGGTCCAGCGGAGCCTAGCACATGCGGCCGCACCCCCTGACCAGGTGTTGGGTTCGTCCCTGATTTGTTGTCATCAACCATCTTTATGAGTTGAAGTTTATTTATTTTGGGATGCTAGACTTCCTAGTGGTCTTAATTTTCTTAGGTTTTTTTTTTTTTTTTTACAAGTTATCAAGTCTTGGTCATTTCGATGACATAAAACATCAAATATAGCATGTAATATTTGAAATGTATTATCATTCACGATTAATTTTTTTTTTTTTTTAAAGGTGGGCGGTACCTCCAGAATTTTATTAAAAAAAAACCCCCACTTGTGGCGGAGGAAAACCGTGGTTACATGTGAATTCACGATTAAGTTTTGTGCAACACTTAGCATCTATTTGGTAGAGATTAAAATCAATTTTTAGTATAGTTTAATAAAAGATGATGAAATGTGTGATTGAAAAGTTGTAAGTTAGGATGAAATATTGGTTAAAATTAATTGTTAACTTTGACTTAAAATTTTAATTTTATTTTAATCCAAACCACACAGCTTAAATTTCATATCTTAAATCATAGTTAAATCGTAGCGCTATTATGCCCCTGTTTGTAACCCATTTTGAGAAAAATAGAAATTTTGGAATAGTGATTGATGTGAGAATGTGTGGTGGAAAAGTGATGAAAAGTTTTTGATTTGTGTGTAATATTATTTTATTTGGAGAATGTATGGTTGAAATGAAGAATGAGAATGAGAAAGAGAAAGAGAAATTAATGAGTGCCAAACAGAGGCTATATAGAACACATTGAAAGTCAATGCTCAAATCCTTAGACCTACTCCAACTGCCAACTCCGGTTTCAAAACTTGAGCCTTCTATTGACAACCAATTTATAAATTATAAATTTAATTAAAATTATATATTAATTTCTATTATATAAATATAGCTACCATTTATTTCTCATTTCTCATTTCTCATTGTAAATTGATTTATATGTTAAACGGAAGCCAATCAAATCTCAAACCTACTCAATGATGGCACCTATTCAATTTTAGGGTAATATCATTTGTACACATTTTTGTGTACACTATTGTTGACATTATTTAACTTTTCAACAAATTATGAAAAAAACTAGTTGTAGGCGCCCCACCAATAAAAGGAGGTCATGTGTCAATTATGTGAAAAATTTGGTAAGTTGTTAGGTACATAAAGCATCTCCCACAAATTATTGGACCAAAAAATTGAGGTTTTTTTTTTTAAACTATTCAATAATGTATTATCACATAGTAAGGTGTAAAACTTGATGTGCACCATAATGTACACAAAGAATTTTTTTATTTTTTTTGGGAATTTACAAAAATGTCTAATTTCATGTTTGTCAATTGAAAATTGTCTAATTTTGATAAATCTTGTTGAAAAAAAATAGTCAAATTTAGTACAAATTTGTCTATTATAAACTTATAATGAAAAATGAAGCCTTTTTTTTTTTTTTTTTTTTTTTTTCAAATTTTCACGAATTTCGAAAACAAGAAGTGGCTTCCATGAGAAGCTACTTTAAAATGATGTTCTCAATATTTTAAAATTTAGTATCGATATTTGAACTCTATTTATTTTGATACTTTATTTATCTAGAACGAGAGTTTCATTCAAAATATGAGAGTTCTCTATATTTCATAAAAAAATTTAAATTTGAAATGTGGTTCTCGATATTTAATACATGTGTCAATGAGAAACATAGTATTTATTGTGATTTAACGTGTGTACTTTTGAAATAAGTATGGTAGATTTTGTGTCAAAATTTTATTAGCCAACAAAATTTTTAATTGTATGCACATTTTTTTTTCTTTATTGTGGAATTATAAATTATTAACAACATTATTTTGGTAAAAAAATTATTACAAAATAGACATTGAACAACTTTTGGACGTTTTTACAAATGATCACGTGAAAGTGAACATTTCTTATAATTTTCATTTTTTTTTTTTTGGAAAATTCTACTTGTACATAATTTTTTACCTAATGAGTGCCCGAATTGACAGGTAGGAGGCCGCCACTTGTCAATTCAGGCCTCCATTAGGTAAAAAATTAGATACTTAGGTTGGCGCTCGGCGCCCCCAATAAAGGGCCGCCACTTGTCAATTCGGGCACCCATTATGTAAAAAAAATTAGGTATTTCTAGTATAATCCTTTTTTTTTTTTTTTAAACATAAAACTGAAATCACTATTTCAAATGTCGTGTCAATCATTTAACTTACTTTTATACTTTATTATTGCTTCATCTCATAGCAAGGTACTTATTAATGATTTAAATTTTATGGAAAATAAAAGATTCGGAATAGTTTTTCTTTATACGGCACCAATCAGTGAAACCAAATGATGGATCCTTTACTTTTTCCATATATCTAACTTCCTCACATGATGTTCCACGTATAACTTCCTTTTGATGGAGAAATATCAAAAGGCCCACTTGCATAATCAATTCCTTCAATGGACCATCCACTTATAGGATAAAAGATTACAATGGTCACTAATTTTTTTTCTTATCGTCTTATATCGATCATTGTGTTTCGATTTGTATTTAGCTAAAATTGTTTTAATTGATTCGTAGATTGGTCTTGTCTACAAATTAACACACAAGCTTGAGTAACAAATGACATGGCTTTTGTGGAACCACTCTTATGTTTTCCAGTATTATCCCTCTACGCAAATTGCTTGATTATGGTTTTCTTTAAGTTAGAATATTGAATCTCTTTATTGGATAATACATTGCTTACTTCTTTTTTTTTTTTTTATGACTTTACTTGCGTCTTAGCCATGGTGAAAGGATAACGTTGTATAACTATAGAGAAGGTTCCTTAGAGGCAAGGCCAGTGGTCTAGCTTAACATTTGATGATCGTTTGCAATCTGACTATCAAATCACTAGTCGAAATTATAAAATATAAAATTACTAGAGATAAGTGAAAAGGATTTGTCTAAGGGTTAGAGTGCTTACCTTATGCCACTGACCTAGATGTATATAGAAACATATGAGGCATGTGGATCAAGATAGATCATTAATTATGTGATTATAAAATCCAAGCTAGGACAAAATCCATCAAAAGATTGTTTGGGACCTGTAATTGATATTAGGAGTAGGCGCTTTCCAATTCAATCGAGTTTCGAAGGGAATCGAATCGAACCGAGTACCAATGGGAATATTAGAAATGGAACAACTGGTTTCATATCTATATAAAGAACCGAACCAACCGGTTTTGGTTTGGTCCGATCCAATTCTTTATATAAAAATAAATTATAAAACAATTTGTCGAAAGATCGTATTGGAATATCGAAAATTCGAGTGGCTGAAACTGAAATTGAAACAACGATTAAAGCGGGAGAGGCAGAGTCAAAAAGAGGGGTTTTCACTTCTTTCATCATCAAAACCATGCATGTGACTTTAATAATTTTCAAGATAATTTTCAAGAAAATGATCTTGATTGACCATTTTAAAAACAACAAGAAATTTGAGTTCTTACAAAAATATTAAACTAAAAATGCACTTTTTACCTATTGGGTTGCATTAAACCTAAGAATTTTTTTATAAATTATCTAGATTTAAATGTTGATCACCTATTAGATTTTGTTGTAAAAGAAAGAAGAAGAAGCATATGAAAAGTGAAAAAAGAGAAATTCGGAAGAACCGAATTCCCCATTGGTTCTTAGTACCAAGAATCGGACCAAAACTAATCAATTATCGATGCATGGTCCCAAAACTAATCCATTTAATAAAGGAACAAGAACCGAACCCACGAGTTCTATCCGATTCCGCCAATTCTGGGAATAAATGCCCACCTCTAATCGATATGATATAATTCGACCTAATTAAGATGGCATCACAAATGTTTAATAAATAATTTGGTTCCCTATCTTGCCACGTGTGCCTCATAAAATAAAGGAGCAACAATACTTGAGTCGTACATTTACGCGCAACATCGAACTTAAACGAAAAGTAAAATAAAAAAGTTCACCATATTACCTTGGGCATTGTACCACTCATGATGAAACTTCGAAATATAAAATGTCATCAACTAGTCGAGGACTTTCAAATTGCCTCTGATATATGAGATAAAATATAAAGACTGAGTGTTTGGCGAATAGCCTCTACGATGTGAGGAATTACATGTAGCCTCAGCCTCTAAAATGTAAGTTGATCTCAATATGTGAAGTCTTACAAATGACCTCTAATAAGCGAGTGCTGGTGAATATAAATTTTGAGACATGAAGGCTTACATATAACCTCTAAACATAAGTCGATCTCAATATATCTGGACTTATGAATAACCTAGCAATATGAGAGAACGCCTTTCGAATATATGCTGACACCAAGTAGAAGATGACTTACGAATGGCCTCTAAGATACAACGGATATGAGTCATGAGAAAATTCTAGATAGGTGAGGCACTACATTTACCCTTTCAAATATTAATAGCATTTACTCCTTTCAAACATACATAGAAATAATACGAATCATGCATGAATTATATAAGAAGTAATAATATTAATCCTCCAAGTCCTGAACATTTAGGTTTGGTTATGGACTTTAATGAAGTAGTACGATAGTCCCTCAAGTTTGAGCTGGACTTTATAAAAATGCAGGTGTAGGGCATAAAATTTGATTATCTCATATAGGTTATAGATGTAGGTCCTCGTTAGATTTCTAGTTATCCTCATTAAGTTTTCGGATCAGATAGAGCCAGCTCGTAAAGGCTAATGAAGGAAACCCTCGTAAGGTACATGGCTTCCGTTTGGTCAAACGGGTTACTAGTAGGCAGTCCTCGAAAGGCACACGACTCCAAGATCAAAATACTTAACCAATTCATTTGATAGGCTTAGTGGTAATTGGTGTGATCATGGTACCAACTCCTCCCCTTATCAAGATGCTCAAACAAATGGTTCTTTAGATTCAATTGTGATTGGTCTGATCAAGGTACCAATATCCTTACCCCAAGTAATGAAATGGTTTGTTTGATAGGTTAATAGTCCAAGCGATCAAGAAACACAACTCTCCTATCCCCTTTGGCTTTTATCCCATAACCTATATCCCTTAAGTCCCTCGGGTATATTAGAAAAACACATTTCCTAGCTGTGGTTTAAACTTTTACTTACTTTGATGAGAGAAAGTGCCACAATCAAAAGTCCTAAACACAGAATAATCTACACATTTTCACGCTATCTTTCATGAGGAATATCACCATTCAATATAGCCGATGGAGTTAGATTAACTAAATAACAAGCAATAAACACTACGCCAAAAATGAGCTTTTGCAACACAACTTTTGCAACATTCGATAGTTAAGTGTTGCTAAAAGGGTCTATTACAACATTTTGATAAGTAAATGTTGCAATTGGTTAGCATAATTGAATTTTAGCAACATTTTGTAAATAAACGTTGCAAAAAAATGCATTTTGCAACGTTTATTGGACGTTGCTAAAAGTTGACCATTTTGCATCGTTTATTAAACGCTGCAAAAAGTTGATATTTTGCAACGTTTATTAAACGCTGCAAAAGGCACATTTTAACGTTTATTAAATGTTGCAAAAGATCAATTTTTTGCAGCGTTTATTAAACGCTGCAAAAGTTTGATCTTTTGTAAAGTTTAATAAACGCTGCGAAAGACACTTTTTGCAGCGTTTATTAAACATTGCAAAAGTTTGATCTTTTGCAACGTTTAATAAACATTGCAAAAAGTAAAGAGGGTTGGATGACTTTGGTTGGACCAATTTTTTTAATTGTGGATCGGGTTAAAATTCATTGGGGACCAGATTAACTCGACCCGACCCGAAGTCTTAGGTTTACAAACGTTGCAACACTTCTTCATTTGTCATTCTCCTCAACCCACGCCGTCTTCCATCGTCCAAATCACCTTCGTTGAAATCTTCTAGCCGTCTTCCTTCGTCGAAATCTTCAGACCTCAATCATTTGCCGTTTCATTTTTACATCTCGCACTATCAAACTTGGAAGGTAATTGTGTCCGTTGCAGGTAGTGTATTTATACGATTTTAGGGTTTCGTTTTTTCTTTTATTTTCCAAAATTTTGAGTTATATGTGTAAAAATTGGTGAATTTTCAGACCGTTTAGTGAGGATGAGTTGCGGAACAACGCTCCGCAGGTCGTGACCTGTAGCGATTACCATAGAGTGGTGTCGGTTTCCTAAAATATCGCTGGGAAACACAGAGATAGAGTGTTTACATTTGACAAGGTAATTTGCTGATGGGTTACTTAATGACTAGGTAATTTGCTGTAATGGGTTACATTTGACACGGTAATTTGACCAGGGTGAGAAGTATGTCGGATTTGGATCGAGTTCATCCATGCCGAGAAACAGTTCTGAGCATGATGTTCTTTCCACTGTTACTCGGGTGCACTTAGGCAAATTTTAATAATTTAGATGTTTCTAATCCGTTGGTATTTATCTGTGGCTTGATGCTAATGCTGTGTTGTCATTATTGTACATTTGACTTGTTTCATATTGCCATTGTGAAGCTATTATTGCAATTGGCGTGTTTCGAGATGTATCAGTTGATGAAAGCATTGACTTGTTTCATATTGCCATTGATGTGCTTGTGATTTAATACCAATGCTTGTCATATCATATTATGCTATGTTTTCTTATATTAATTGCTATATTTATAGGACAATTAGATTCCCCTCTAGAAGCCTGTAATTTCAGTCACTTTTTAATCAATAAAATCAATAAAAAGAATTAGTTTAAAATAAACTTATGTATAACTTCATATTTTCTCAATTAACAGTTGGCTTCGTATGTTTATTCAGCTAGCTACTTGGGAAAGACGCGTGGAGTTTATGATGCAACTGAGAAGTTTACAAATATGACACTTGGCTCCGGTAGGCCACTTGCAAAGCCATCAGTGCCTCTACCCATGAAGGCTGGAGGACTGCATGGCCAATCTGATTTATTCCCTACAAGATCACAAGAAATTCTTCCAGGAAGAGTTTATACTAGAAAAGTGGCGGGATGAAGTTGAGAGGTAAAATAGCTTGAGTACTATGTTATCCGGTTGTGCAAGTAGCAGTTACACCCTAGCAGTTTTATGTTCCAACAGCATGAGTGATGTTATTCTCGGCTATAATCGTCGTTTGTTTGATGTAATATTCAACTTACAAATGTTTGGGCTTGCTTAAGTACGCGTTGTTATCAACAGATATGTGATGTGCAACTTTGAATTAATAACAAATATTGATTTAGTTGATTATTAAGAATTGGATTATGGTGGCACGAATTTCCTTATTTTGAATTGCTGGTTCCGCCAGAATTTCGGAGATGTTAAATTGATCTCTGTTTCATCAATTATATGTTTTCTCAAAACCTGAATATAATAGGATTTGGATTGCCTTCGACCTCACACGGTGTTGTCTAGCCAGGAGATGCCTCTGCACTATTGTTTTAAATTATGCCTTGCAAAGAAAGTGCTTTTCTTTTCTGTGTGAAAATTCCCACCAGTATACCATCAATTCAAGATCTGAAACTTCATGATAGTTGTCGTTTATATACTTGCTACTTGCACATCCTTGAAAACGCAAGTAGTTCATTGTGGATTAATACCAAGGCTTTTTTAGTGTTTAGTTTGATCCACCTAATTGAGCTTTGAAGTTCATTGTGGATTAATATTTAATACTAAGCCTTTTCTAGTAGTGAAAATTACCAAAATCCCTACTTTTGGAGATCCAATTTCCAAAATCAGATTTTATGTTTTAATGTTCAAAAATCAGAGATTTTATAGATAGATACAAATTTTTATATTTAATTAAATATTAATTATAATATTATAAAAAATAATTTATATACACATAAATCCCTAATTTCTCATCTCTCTCTCTCATTAGTTCCTCCAGCCGTCGCCCTCTCTCTCTCTCTCTCAATATTTCTCCACCGCCACCACACCGCCGGCACAATACCTCCGGCACCACCTAACTCCTCTCTATTCACACCCACCGAATCCCTAACCGTCCCAAACCCGCGACCACCGCCTCCTGGAATAGAAGCTCCGGCGCAGCCAAACTCACCATTCTCAACCGCCTCAACCCCGTCGGTCATTCCAGACTTCCTCCACCCAGCGTCGCCCACCACCTTCGCCCAAACCGAACCTTCGTAGCCAAACTCTCCAAAACAGGTGAGGGACGACGCTGCCGGCGGGGGAGGGGGACGCTAGTGAGGGACGACGCTGCTGTGAATCTTTATTTTATTTTATTTTTATGTGATCTACTGTGGTGTTGGTGGTGAGGTGTTATTAAGGTTTTGGAGAGGATGAAGTTGATGGGCGGTTTTTGAGTTTTTGGTTAATGTTTGGGATCTTGGTGTTGGTGCGTGGCGGAGCTTGCGGTTGGTTGATAGCGGTGGTGTTGATGGTTTTTACGGTGGCAGGGGACGGTTTTGTGGTGGTGATTGTTGTGATGGCAGTAGTAGCGAGGTTGTGGTAGTGGTGGTGGGGGGTATCTGGCTGTGACCTAACCTGTGACCTAGGATGTGACTTGTGACGTGGGCTGTGAACTTGTGACGTGCGTTGTGACTTGGGCTGTGAACTTGTGACATGTGACTTCGACGGTGGTGGGGCGTTTTTGTAGTGGTGTTGGTTGTTGGATGTCACAGTGAGTTGGAGTTGGTATTGATGTGGGCGACTATGGTTGTGACCTGACTTGTGACCTGGGCTGTAAATTTGTGACGTGCGCTGTGACCTGAAATGTGAATTTGTCTGTGACTGTGAACTTGTAAATTGAGTTGTGACTTGAAATATTAAAATGTGTTATCAATTATTATAAACAAATGACAATGCATTGTGACCTGTGACCTGAGTTGTGACTTGGACTGTGACCCGTGATCTGACCTGTGACCTGGGTTGTGAATTTGTGACGTGCGCTGTGGTCGGAATGGTCGCCGGAGCAGTCGCCGGAGTGGCTGTCGGAATGGTCGCCGGAGCAGTCGCCGGAGTGGCCGTCGGAATGGTCGCCGGAGCAGTCGCCGGAGTGGCGTAAGTGGCGGTCCGCCGGAAACTCTGCAGGGGGTGGGGGGTGGGGTGGGTTAGCGCGAGATATATAGTATAATATATATTATATAAATATATATAAATAAAAATATATATATATATAAGAGCGAGCGTATAATATTAATTGTCATGGTTATTGGGATTTATTTATATAAATAAATATTTATATATGTGTATGTATAGGTCAAAATTTCTGATTTTTGAAATGTGAAAGTTGTTTTGTCATTTTTGAAATAGTGTAAAGTAAAGGTAGGATTTATGTATTTTTCCCTTTCTAGTATTTAGTTTAATCCATCGAATTGAGTTTTGAATGAGCAGGACCACTATTTGTGCATTTGTTGGAGAATTATTAGTTTCTGAACCTGTTGCATTTCATGTTGACTCTAATTTCCCATACCCAACTGCAGGGGCCGAATGGGTGCACCTGTTGAGGAGACTGGAAAAGTTGAAGAACCTAAGCTTGCAAATGGAACAAATATTAACAACGAGAAGGTGCCTGAAGAAAGTGGTACTGAAGGGAAGGAAAGTGTGTGAAGCTGCTGCCAAGGTGCTAATGGATTCTCATGTTGCAGAGATGAGAATTTTGAGGAGAAGCCTGCAAAGAAGGATGAAACAATTCTATTGTTTCTCTTACTCCTTTTTAGATAGGTCGTGTTGTATCACATTCGAATTTTGTATTGATTTAAAAATTTATAATGAAATTATCAATTTTTATGCAATTTCAAAATGTCACAAAGTGTTATTTTTAATTTTGTGGGTCAATTACCATAATTGTAAAAAAAAAAAAAAAAGGTCTACCGCAACGTTGAAAAAACGCTGCGAAATGGTCTACCACAACGTTGAAAAAACGCTGCGAAATGGTCTACCGCAACGTTTAAAAAACGCTGCAAAAGGGGGTCTAATGCAACGTTTAAAAAACGCTGCAAAAGTGTTTTTCGCAACGGTGAATAAACGCTGCAAAAAGTCTTCCCTCAACGGCAACGCCGACCTTCGCAACACTTGGAAAAATGCTGCAAAAGGTCTGTTGCAGCGTTTTTTGACCACTGCAAAAGCCCTTTTTGGTGTAGTGAATTTATAGGAAAAGCATTAAACTAATTTTCCAGATTTTTCTCTTGAAGATAGAGTTCAAGAAAACTAAAATGATTACCAAGGATAAGAATATCATAACCATTTAACTTCCACGTGAAGAAAAGAGATAGAATTCTCAATTCAAATTATTTCCACAATTGGGTATTGAACACCTAACCCAATGGGTTGATTTTCTCTAAATACCCAACAAATTTGGGATACATCGTTTGTGATGTGAATTTTAATATTCTTCAAGGCTTATAGCCTATGAAGTTAAATGGGCCACAATTTTTCATTATTGCTTAGGGGTTATTTGGGCATCACTAAAATACCCAACAACTTCAATCTTGATGCCAAATCAACCTACAAGTCAGATAAGATAACAAATAGCTTAAGGAAAGAGACTTACAAGTTTGTATCGATGTTTAGAAGATCAATGCAGTTTCTAAACTTTACCAATGGGAGCACCTTAGTTCCCATGTCTGCAGGATTATATTTTGAAAGGACTTTCTCAAATTTTACCAATTCTTGAGAAACCATATCTCTAATGATATAGAGTCTAACATTTATATGTTTAGTATGTTCATAAAAGACAGGATTTTTGCACACGTGAATAGCAGATTGACTATCAGAATATATTGTCACATTGTCATTAAAAAAATACCAAGTTCATTTAATACACTTTTAAACCATAAAAATTCTTTAAAGGCTTTAGTAGCAGCAATATATTCAGATTTAATAGTGGATAATGCAACAACATGTTGAAGTTGTGATTTCCAGTTAACACGTGAATTACACAAAGTAAACACATAGGAAGACGTAGATTTCCTATTATCTCTATCACAAACATAATTAGCATCAGTAAAGCCTTTCAATTTTACTCATTCAGTACTAAATTTATATATTAAGCCAACATTGCAAGTTCCTTTCAAATATCTAAACAACTATTTTAAAGTTTCCCAATATTTGCGACCAGTGTTGGACATATACATGCTAAGTGTACTAACAACATAAGTTAAGTCAGGTCTAGTACACACCATTAGATACATAACAAAACCAATGGCATTTGAATAAGAAATATTTTTCATATATTCTTCTTCCTCTTCATTAGCAGGTGATTGCTCTTTAGATAATACAAAATGATTAGCTAAAGGCAATGTAACAAGTTTACATTCATTCATGCCAATTTTTTTAAAAAAATTCATGATATATGGAGCTTGATGGAAAAATAAAAATGAATTAGATCTATCTCTTTGAATTTCCATTCCTAAGATTCTTTTAGCATTACCTAGGTCTTTCATATCAAATTCATTATTCAAAGTAGTTTTTATATCATTTAACAATTTCAAGTTAGGACCAATCAAAAACATATTATCCACGTATAGCAACAAAAACACACAGATGTTATTATTTGCATCACCTTGATAGTAATAGTAATGATCAAATTCACTCTTTTTAAAACCAATTGTTTGAACAAACGAATCAAAACGTTTGTACCATTGTCTAGGATATTGTTTTAAGTCATACAAAGAGCGTTTAAGAAAACACACATGATTATGTTTTTGTTTATTCTCAAAACTCTTATGTTGATCCATAAAAATCTTTTTATCAAGTTCAACATGCAAAAAAGTAGTTTTAACATCAAGTTGTTCAAATTTCCAATTAAAATGAGCAATTAATACAAACATAGTCCTAATAGTGGTATACTTAACAACAGGAGAAAAGATTTCTTTATAATCTACTCTTCCTTTTGTGTGTAACATTTGGCTACGAGTCTAGCCTTAAACCTTAAAGCCTCTCATTTGGTAATTCTCTCATTAATTCTAAAAACTCATTTACACCCAACAATAGACTTGTTTTTTGGTCTTGGGACTAACTCCCATGTTTGATTTTTATCGAGGGAATTTATCTCTTCTTTCATCGCTTTCACCCAATCATCAGATTGTTCCCTCCTCAAGACTTCTTCATACGTGTTTGGTTTCCTATCAACCAGTTCTTCATAACTAGCATAAGCAAGTTCAAAATCAGACTCTAACCTTTGAGGCACCCTATATGTTCTCTATCAACCAGTTCTTCATAACTAGCATAAGCATTTTCTACCTTTAACTTTACTTTTTGACCTAGATTGACTTCTAGTTTTCTTTTTACCACCTGATACGTATCCACTTTGGTTATCACAAGTTTTAGACTGAGACCTACCTCTCATCATATGAACCTCACCATTTTTTCTTTTGACTCTCTCGGCTCGCATTTCCACATCTTTACTTCTTAACGAGTTTATGACAATTTCAGGTGTTAAAGTATCTTTCCCGTATTTAATAGCATTTTTAACTTCTCTATAAGTGTCAAAGATAGCATTTAACAAAATGATAGCATTATATTTTTCAAATACTTTTTCACCACAGTTAGTGATATTTTGCACAAGTTTATTGAAAATATCTAAATTGTCATCCATATCTTTTGAAGAATCAATTTTGAAGCTAAAAAGCTTTCAAGTACAAAAAGTTTGTTTGGAGTGGATTTAGACACATAAAGTTCCTCCAATTTTTCCTAAAGTTTTTTAGCTGATTTTAATTTACCAACTTTTCGTAATACCGCACCAGACAAATGTAAAATGATAGAAGAATAAGCAAATTCATCCAAATTTTCTTTTTCGTCAGTAGTCAAATTTGTAGGAAAAGAGTCATCAATAGCTTTAGAGACTTTTTGTTGAATAAGAATACCTTTTAGTTTTTGTTGTCAAGTTGAAAAATCTCATGTACCATTAAAGACACCCAACTCAAAGTGATGTGTCGATTGAACCAAACATATCGGTTCTCGATTCAAAAACTCGTTCGGGTATTTAACATATGAAGAACCGCTTAGTTCGATTGAGTTCGATTCGGGTTCGGTTCGAAAGTTTTGTCCAGCACTAGATCTGCTAGTGTAATAATGTAAAGATTTCAACCAATTTACCAAAGCGGACCAATTCCGTAGTTCGTACAATAGGAGAGATGTGAGTTTACTGCTTTAGGGCCGAAATGTATGGCCTAAAGTAATTCAATAAATGTATTGCAGTTGCGACCATCAAATCCATCAAGGGCAAAATCGTCCAACTTTTTTTCGAAGCCTAAAACATGAAAACAATAATATCAGTACGTTCATGAAATTAAAATAAGCAAACTGTCTGAGGAGAGCTCGCTAGAATCAACGTCCACGCGCCGTCATCGAAGCCCACGCGCACCACAACTAATTGCGCCTCAGTCTGTCAAGTATGGGTCTGGCCTCAATTTTTTCGGTAGGTAACTGGTTTGGCCGGAATTGAAAGAAACATGTTCGGGTTTCCTTGAAGATCGCAAGTGCCTCCTCTCTTTTTTCGTCGATTTCACCAGCATTCACTCCAACTCCGGCTCTAATACCTAATGTTGAACTTAATTCCACCTACAAGTAAACAAATCAAAGTAATTAGTAAGAATTAAGTAAAACATTCAAATGAATTCAAAAAATTGAAGAAGAAGAAGAAGAATTCAAAATGAGATGTTTTCCCCTTTTGTATTAAGCTCAGAAAACATTAATCCAACACTACAAAGGCAACACCAAATCTTGGAGAATGATATGGGCACACAAAGGCACAAAGGGCAAAAGCTGGACTGGAGAATTGCACAAAGCAGGGACATGTTTTGCACAAAGCAGAGAACTGATTTTGCTTATTTCAAAGGCACAAAGCAAATAATTTTTGGTGTGTTAAATTGAAGTAGAGAATATCCAATTTATATGCAAAGGATTAAACTAATTTCCCAAATTTTTCTCTTCAAGATAGAGTTCAAGAAAACTAAAATGGTTGCCAATGATAAGAATATCATAACCATCTAACTTCCACGTGAAGAAAAGAGATAGAATTCCCAATTCAAATTATCTCCACAATTGGGTATTGAGCACATAATCCAATTGGCTGATTTCCTCTAAATACACAATAAGATTTGGGCTATATCGTTTGTGGTGTGAATTTTAATATTCTCCAATCCTAGACTTATAGCCTATGAAGTTAAATGGGCCACGATTTTTCATCATTGTCTAGGGGTTATTTGAGTATCACTAAAATACCCAACAACATGTTATGGCAAACAAAACAAATTCAGCATCATATTCAAGTGCTTTTTGGGTAAAGGAAATAAAATCACGTTTCTTCTTATTCTATCTATCCAATTATTATAAACCATAACATAAGCATAGTGAAAAGTAAAATTAGAGTCATTTATTTTTTGGTACAGTCTGTTGAGAGTTTAGTTTGCCAAAGTCCAGTGACTGGAATTCATTTCACAAGGCCATTCATTTTCTTTTGGTTTCTACAAAAATTAAGTCCTTATTTTGTACACATTAAAATTTTCATTTTCATTCTTCTACTCATTTTAAACATACATTTTTCAATAAAATAATATTTTTCATCGCATCAATAACTTTTCCTTCTTTTTCAACAACACATTCTCCATAAATCTACTATTCTTAAATACATTATTCTAAAATAATGTGGCTCAAACACTAAACATCAAATAATTGTTGTGAAAATAAAGCTGTATTTATTCAAAAGCTGCTAAAATTTAGAGAAAACCGTAAGATTTCATAAACCAAAAGGAAAGTTACAACTTTTACAATTTGCCCAATTAATAGTGTTTTCCACATAAATGAGTTTTCTAACATACTACCGAAACATATTAAGCACAAATTCCAGTAAAAATTGAACATCATATAGTTAAAGTAAAATAGTAGCTGAATTTATTAGAAGCTACTAAAGTTTATGTTAGGCAAATTGTTGTCAAACGATCTCTCGGTCAATAATATTAATCATTAATTATTTAGTCGGCATCGACTAATGATTGAAGTGAAATATCGATACCACGATTGTACCGACCTAAACATATAACCTAACTGGGCCATTGAAAGTAGCCTAATTTAATTAGAGCTATTCATGGCCCAACCCATTATCCATTGGACGGCTTTCGGTTGATAGCTCATTTACCACTACCTATTTGTTCTTGGGCCTAACTATTGTCCAACCTAAAAGCCTACTACTATGCTACATATGTTGACCCCCGTTTTGGCTTTTGGCTGTGTGAAAGTGTTATTGTCTGCCCCCTTTTTTGTTTGAGTGAAAACTGGTTGGTTGTGCTTCGTGCTCTCTACCTTTGCGATTTTTCTGTTTTCATCTTCTTTAGCCTTTGTGGATATTATTGTAGCTACAATATAACACTCCATATCGTGTCCTTTGTAGGAAATACCAAGCAACCGGGTTTGTAATGGTTGTAGGTTTGATTTGGGTCTTGGAATTTCGTGGTGTTGATTCGGTATTTTTATGAAATACTGAGCTCGGAAATTTTGGAGTCAATATTCCGTTCATCATTTGGTATCAGAGCCTTGGTGGCGTGGTTTGAAAGTTCCGACCAAGACCAAAAATCGACACGAGAAAGCTAATCTAAGTTCCGTTCGATTTTTCCATTTTTACCCGAACATGTAATCGCGTTTTCTGGCCAAACCAGTGGCCGTTTGAGAAATCCAATACCACAGAGAACTTCTACATGTGGAGGCGTACCTGGGTCCACTCTTAGAAGATACATGTCTAATCCTAGTCTTGAGTACTGGGAAGTCTTGAAATGGATGTTAAGGTAATTAAAGGGAGCTAATAATGTAGGTAGGTCTAAGGTTTGCTGTTAATAATGAGGGTGTGAAGTTGAATGGTTTTATAGACGTTGACTATAAGGGGTTAGAGATAATAGAAAATCTACCTCTTCTTATGTGTTTATTTTGTTTAACTCTTGTATTAGTTAGAAATCACAGTTACAACACATAGTTGCACTATCTATGACAGAATCTGAATACATTGCTACCATTGAAACTATTAAAGAAGTTTTATGGCTTGGAGGCCAACTTCATGAACTTTGTATTTTAAATGATTATGTGGTAGTATATTCTGATGGTCAGTCTTCTATACATTTATGCAAAAGATTTATTTTTCATGAACGTGCCAAACATATTGATGTTACACTACATTTTATTAGAGATATTGTATCACAAAAAGTTGTAAGACTTTAAAAATTACACACAATATAATCCCTCAAACATGAGCACTAAGGTGCTACAAATGATGAAGTTTAGAAGGTGCAAATATCATCTAAATATTGATAGATGTAAATAATTTCCAATTTATTGGTTCTCCTTCTCTGAATTATTACTAACGTGTAATGATTCTTCTTTGCGGGGTCCTTTAACACCAAGGTGGAGATTTGTTAGGCAAATTGTTGTCAAACGACCTCCTTGACAATGATGTTAATCATTAATCACCACGATTGTACTGATCTAAACCTATAACATAATTGGGCAATTGAAAGTAGCCTAATTTAATTAGAGTTACTCATGGCCCAACCCATTATCCATTGGACAGCTTTTGGGTGATAGCCCATTTACCACTACATATTTGTTCTTGGGCCTAACTATTGTCTAACCTAAAAGCCCACTACTATGCTATATATGATGACCCCTGTTTTGGCTTTTGGCTGTGTGAAAGTGTTATTTTCTGCCCCCTTTTTTGTTTGAGTGAAAATTGGCTGCTTTTGTTTCGTGCTCTTTGCCTTTGCGATTTTTCTGTTTTCATCTTCTTTAATCTTTGTGGCTATTATGGTGGCTACAAATGCAATATAACACTCCATACCGTGTCCTTTGTGGGAAATACCAAGCAATCGAGATCATGGTGGTTGTAGGTTTGATTTGGGTCTTGGAACTTCGTGAATGTGTTTTTCAACATACTGCCTCTACAAATTAACACAAGGTCGAGAAAAAAAATGATCAAATAAAACCAGCTAAAAGCATTCAATCAAAATCTACTTGATATAACTCATCCACCCCTATCGGGGAAAAAAAAAAGGTAAAAATGCAAAACGTCTGGGAAAGACAATTAGGGTTTCAGAAGATTAAAAAAAAATTATAAAGCCTACCATCAATTGGATGTGCTGGGTGGACCTATAAACTAAAGGCGCCATGAATTCAATACTAAAAGTTGATAAAAATGGTTAATCTTATAATTAAATTAATTGTTGATTTTAATTTAGATTTTTACCAATTTTTTAAACTAAACCAGACATGATGATTATTTCGAAATTCGCAATATGCTTTTTCGGTGTGGTGTGACGTTAGGATTTTAGTCTAGGAACAAGACAAATAAATTGAGTCACCCTCCAAAGCTTAAAAAATTTACTTGTAAGTAATTCAGTTCTAAAATAAGCCCATGTTTGCTGGGGGATTAAAATCAAATTTTTGGTATATTTTATAAAAGTTGATAAAATATGTAATTAAAAAATTGTGGATCCCATAAAATATGTTATTAAAATTGATTGTTCATTTTAACTTAAATTAAAATCACTGACAAACCAGGGTTAAATATGTTTTTATTGATAAAAGATTAAAATAACTAAGTTTTCCATAAATGGATAAAGATATTTTGCATTACTATTCAAAAGGTGGCTTTGCTATTCACATTGTGGCTAACACTATTTACATTCTTCCACTTAAAGTCACGTTTAGATGATCCTTCCATCCTTTCTATACATGTCAAATCATGTTGCTTACCTCTATTGAGCCATAACATGATCTGCATTAGGGTTGGGCATGGATTGGATTTGATTGGTTTTTGCCCCAATCCAAACACAACCCAACATGGTCGGTTTGATCTAAAATCAAATCAATCCAACCCCGTGTAAATGTCCTAGCCCAATCTAACTCAACCCAACCCAATTAAGTGTCAGTCGGGTTGCCAAAAACTATCTTTAAATCTTTGTAGCCAAAAGTAATATTTGGTTGGATTATATGTATTTGATGGAATTCTATAGTGTTAACCGTACACCATACATAAAGGAATGACTAAAATTGTTCTTAAAACTATTTACGTAAAGATATTGTCATTCGTTTAGTGCACAATTGTATACCTCACTATCCATAGTAAAAATTAAAATAATAATAATAATAATAACCAAGCATAATATCTATGTTAATCTGTTATATACCAATAAGCATCAACATGTTGAACAAATAAAGTTACAACTCAATTACTCCAAAGGCATTATTAAACTGAAATATTAAACATTTATAATATCTTGCTCTCCTTTCTGGGCTCAATGCAGATTAGGAATTTAGGAGGATACTCAATTGCTCAACTAATCAAATGAACTGGTTTGCACCTGCTTTTGAACAGTAGAAACAGATCTGAATATGTGAAAATAATCACTTTTATTCTGATAATAAATGAGGGATCATTGTAAATACTTACAATTTTTTATACAAGGCATCAGCACATTTATTCATCAAATGACAGAAAGGGAATACCCACAAACTAATATTCAGACGCAAACTAATATTCTGAAAACAGGTAAAAACTATAGCTCGAAAAAAGGAAACATCAAAATTCAAAATACAAGGCTAGAGTGTAGCAGAATTTATCCTTAAAATTGATCGAATATTAGGAAAAATATACGACGAAGTTAAATCAGAACTAAAGTGAAAAAAAAAATGAAAATAATTGAACATAACAAATTTGCAAGAAATTACTACTCAGAACAAAAGTCAGAAGATCTCTGTCGAAGATTTGAGAGAAATTAACTGTCCGGGACTCTAGGTGGTTGAGGCACTCAGGCGAAGTGGCGAGCGTAAAAGGCCTGAAGGATGGTGGAGAGAACGTGAATGAAGGCTGCTTAGTGCTTAGGCTGGAGTGGATGCGATGACTTTTAGTTTAGGGTTTTGTTTTTTCTATTTATCGTCATTTTTTCTTTTTCTTTTTTTTTCGGGTTGGGTCGGGTTTAGAGTGCCAACCCGTGACCCGACCCAACCCCCCAACCCAAAACCCAAAAACTGCCCAAAAAATGCAAAAAAAAAAAAACCGACCCAAACCGGTCGGTTCGGTCGATTTTTTGCCCACCCCTAACTGCATCATATGAATTTTTCAGTGTTGATTGGCTTGATCATTGCATCTGTTAAGTTCTACTCAGTTTACATCTTTAGCATGTTCTACACTCTCATCTTCCACTACTTCCAGTACAAAATGATATTGTTCACCTATGTCTTCGTCTCATCTTCCACTACCTCTTCTTTGAGCCATAGGCTGGCTTGGTGATAATATGGCTCTCTGTAGGTGGCGCAAGCCGAGCCAGTTCGCACATTTTTTATTTTTCTATTAAAAGTTCAATTTTTTTTTAGAGCTTCTAGATGAGTTGATGTGAGCTGACAAGCCAGTCTATGCGAACAAGCAAGTAGCTCGTACAAGAAAACTCTGCTTGCCTTGGACGCGAGCCGAGCTAGCTCGACTTGTGTGTAGGACGAGCCTATAAGCGGATCGTCCTACTTGACATTCCTGGAAGGAAGAAAAGGTTTGAAAATTGGGAAGTTTAATGGGAGTACAAGATTAAGTTCCAGTTTGAGTCTCATTTTTAACCAAAAAAAAAATGTTTTGTAATAGTGATTTCATGGAGATTGTATTGTTAAAAAGTAGGAAAAATTTTTGTATTTAAGTGTAAATTATTTTTTTTGAAAAATGTGTAATCGAAAACTTTTCACGAAATAATTTTTTTTGCACGTAAACACAAAACTTCTCCCTCTTTTTAAGGCTTATTAGCACAAAACGTCCATACGTTTGACAGTTAGTGTGCAAAACATCCCAACGTTTCATTTTTTTGCATTTTCGCCCCTATTTCAACGTTTCAGTGTGGAAAACGTCCTTTTTCACTATTTTTCAGTGTAAAATGACCAATTTACCCTCAAATTTAAATAAAACAAAGAAAATGAAATGAAAAATAAAAAAATAAATTGTAATTATACTCCCAAACTTTTTAAAAAGTGCAAGTGGGTCCAAAAGTCTTATTAAAAGGCTTAAGCACAAAACGTCCCTACGTTTGACACTTAATGCGGAAAACGTCCCTACGTTTCAAACATGTTTTTGCTCAATAGCACAAAATGTCCCTACGTTTGACACTTATTGCATAAAACGTCCTTACGTTTCATTTCTTTTTACATTTTCGTCCTTATTTCAACGTTTCATTACGGAAAAACGTCATTTTCACTATTTTCAATATAAAATGACCAATATACCCTCATATTTAAATAAAACAAAAAAAGGAAAATAAAAAGAAATTACAATTGTGCTCCCACACTTTTTAAAAAGTACAAATGAGTTCAAAAATATTATTAAAACATTCAAACCATCAGTATTTTCCTCATCTCTCAACTTTATCTTCCATCCACCACCCAAACCACCAGACCCCACCATTCAAACTGTTAATGCTGGCCACAACTATCAGCCCCAGGATTGTAGAGGGAGGTGAGATGGTTTGAATGGTGGTGGGGTCTGGTGGTTTAGGTGGTGGAGGGAGGATAAAGCTAAGGGAGGAGGAGAAGACTGATGGTTTGAATCTTTGAACTCATTTGCACTTTTTAAAAAGTTTGGGAGCACAATTGTAATTTATTTTTATTTTTATATTTTATTTAAATATGAGGGTATATTGGTCATTTTACATTGAAAAATAGTGAAAATGACGTTTTTCCGCAATGAAACGTTGAAATAAGGACGAAAATGTAAAAAGAAATTAAACGTAAGGAAGTTTTACGCAATAAGTGTCAAACGTAGGGATATTTTGTGCTATTGAGCAAATACAAACATGTTTGAAACGTATGGACGTTTTCCGCATTAAGTGTCAAACGTAGGGACGTTTTGTGCTTAAACCTTTTAATAAGACTTTTGGACCCACTTGCACTTTTTAAAAAGTTTGGGAGTATAATTACAATTTATTTTTTTATTTTTCATTTCATTTTCTTTGTTTTATTTAAATTTGAGGGTAAATTGATCATTTTACACTGAAAAATAGTGAAAATGACGTTTTCCACATTGAAACGTTGAAATAGGGGCGAAAATGCAAAAAAATGAAACGTTGGGATGTTTTGCACACTAACTGTCAAACGTAGGGACGTTTTGTGCTAATAAGCCCTCTTTTTAACTACAAATTCTCCAAAAACTCACTATTAAAAACATTGTTTTAAACAAATAATGGTCATCAAACAGTGGCTTAATCGTGCAACGAGATAGATCTTGTCTTCTGTAATCAGCTGCTTTGAGGCACTCAAGCTACATTTGTGTAGTGTCTGCTTAAAAATATGCTGCGGGTTAAGCCCTAATCTCTCTTTTCGAGAATGAAAATAAATAGAAAGAAAATACGCTCTCAACCAAAATTATTTGCTTCTGCTTGCTGCTGCGAGATTTCACCATAATGGAGGAGAGCGCAAGCTTTCTCGTGCCTATCACCACTCAAACTAGCCCCCTCAAGAAGAAATTTTATATAGCAATAGGGGTTAGAGGAAAAGTGTAGAGTAGGTAGAGGTTTTATTTGATTTCACAGCTGGTTTCCTGGCCTTGTATTAAATCAATACTTTGCAGAAAACCTGCATTTATTATTGCAACACACATATATATATGTTTATTTAAAAAATGTTTTAACTCTCAAACAAAAAGAAATTCTTGCTGCCATGGCTTGTCTTATTGTAGACAGCGCAATTTTACAGCCGACAATTTACTGTTACATTAAGACAAAACATACTTATTACCCAAACTAATACTTCAGACTTTCTGAAACTTTCACGTTACATCTTATATATGTCACACGATTATTCCTCCTATGAAGCATTTGTGCACGAGCCTGGAAATTTCCCGCTATCAACAACGAGGCAAGAAAGAGAATAATCAAAGTCTTCATCATCAAATTATAATCTGAAAGAAAATAAAATATCGTATAATAATAAAAAGGTTAAAAGAACTAAAGAATAACTAACTTATAATTAGTGGGAAACGACGATTATTTAAACACAAATGGAATGAGAATGGACTGGAGTGGAGCACTCAATGCTACAGCAGAAAGAGAAGTAATTATGATTAAAATTTATATTTACTTAAATTTTCATGCTTATAATCATATGACTCATAATTTAACTTAATTTGTTTCGTTTTTAGGAAACAATGGAAGATACTGTGGATCAATATTGATAAATGGAACTTCTATGGCTTACTTTTCAGCATTTGAATGAATATAATTATCTGAAAATATTGCTCAGCGCTGTAAAATTATTGCTGAGCACTATTTGAGGATGCAATACATGTTTATCAATGAAACAACCCAATGATCACACGTCAATGAATTCGTCGTGAAATTTACTTTTTACATTTTCATATTTTTACATCAAAATACGTGACAGGCTTTTTGAACTGAACAAAATTTGCTTCTAGAGGCTATTTGTATTTCACATACGAAATTATGGGTATCAAAATTGATGAGCCTGCCTGGACTAGCTCGTCTACATTTAGGGTCAGTCGAAGCCAAGAGCCACATTATGGCTCTGATACCATTGGCTTGTTCTTTTTTTCTACATCCTTGTGACAGTCCAGGTAGTATTCTGATTTCTTTTCCATCAAATGGAGAAAACTATAGCCATGATTAAAGCTCACATTGAAAAGGACGAGGCTGGATTTGTCAACAGCACCATCTCAAAAATTGCAGCCACAGATTCCCTTCTTGATTCATCGAAAAACTGGACTTGTTTTGCATTTTCTCGTTCTTTTCTTTAAAGACTGAGTTTATTTAGGCCT
Organism: Fraxinus excelsior; assembly: GCA_019097785.1. Lineage (NCBI taxonomy): Eukaryota > Viridiplantae > Streptophyta > Magnoliopsida > Lamiales > Oleaceae > Fraxinus > Fraxinus excelsior. The sequence goes on along the minus strand of CM032645.1, from coordinate 2,296,034 downwards.
TTCGGGGCTAGATTTCATTGAATAACATAAACTTGTCAAGTTCCCTCCAAATTTTTGGTCTAAATTTCAGTAATTCACGTGAATCAGTGAGTTTGTTTATCCTGTGTTGTTTCTTCATATGATCCTGCCATGCCTAAAATCGTTGTTATTGATTTAGAAAATCATAACTGAATAATAAGTATGAAAATAGTGATGTTATTTCCAAAATTAAACGAAACTTGAAATCAAAGAGAAATGCTACATAGTTTTTGCCCAATTCTCTATATATTGATTGTTGGGTTTTGATACCCAATAAATCGGGGCAATGATATAAGAGGAAATTACACCTACACCTGGAATTAGATTTCCAATTTCACATATCATATAACAAGTTTAACATTTCAAAAATCAGGTTTTAATTAATAATTTTAAAACATTTTTTATTTTTATTTTTATATCTATATACAATAAAAACATTTTACCCAACCAAACCCTAATCATTTGAACCAATTCTTCCCCTCCTCTCTCAAACCACTCCCGACTGCCGCCGCCTCTCACCACTCCCGGCAGCCGCATCATTTCTTCTCCAATCTCTCAACGCTGCCACCATGACGCCACAACGTCGATTCTCCTTCCCCTCATCTCCCTCTGTCGTCCTCACTCTCCCTCTCACACCACTCCCGACTGCCGCCGCCTCTCACCACTCCCGGCAGCCGCATCATCTCTTCTCCAATCTCTCAACGCTGCCACCATGACGCCACAACGTCGATTCTCCTTCCCCTCATCTCCCTCTGTCGTCCTCACTCTCCCTCTCGTCTCTGTCTTCTCCCATCTTCCTCACTGGCCACTGGCGCTCGTAAGGCCTCGTCGATCTTTTTTTTTTTTTTTATTTAGTTTCGAGTTTGATTTATTGGATGGATATGGTGGTTGTATGGCTGATGTTTGTCGGTGGTTGCTGTGGTGGGTTCTGGCAGATCTGGCGGTGGTTTTGTTGTGGGCTATGGCGGTTGATGTTTTTGTGGTGGGCTATGGCGGATCTGGTTGATGTTTTGTTGTGGGCTAGGGCAGATCCGACGGCAGTTTTGGCGGATCCGTGTTGTTGGGAGTGGTGAGTTGAAATGGTTGTGTTGGTGTTGGTGACATCGTCGTCGCTGCCTTCACGGTAATGGTGAAGTGGTGGTTTTGGTGTTGGTCACAAATAATTTGATTGTTTTGTGACTAATGGTTTGGTTGGTTGGCAACTAATAAATGATATGTGACCAATGAATTAGATAAAAATGTGACCAATACATGACATGTGACCTACAAATTATTAATTTGTGACCAACAATTTGATAAATTGTGACCTAAATATAATTTATGTTTAATTAATGGGATATTTGTGACCGTAAATAAGTATTGTGACTTATAAATTTTGTAATTTGTAACTGATGAAAAAATTGTGACTTTTAAATTTTTAAGTTGTGACTGATAAACAAAGTGTGACCTACGAAAAATTTGAATTGTGACCTAAAAATTTTCGTCGGAGTTGGAACACTTGCCGGAATCGGAGCAGTCGTCGAAACAAGTGGCGGCGGAACGGTCACCGGAATTGTCACCGGAGACCGGAACAGTAGTCGGAATAGTCTTCGGAGCGGTAGGGGTGGGGTGGGGTAATTATATTATATTAGAATTAAATATGTAATAATTAATTGATTTAATAATTTATTAATTCATAGATAAAAAAATTAAAAAACCTGATTTGTGAAATTTGGAACTTGTTTTTGTACTTTTGAAAAGGTGTAAAGTAAACACCTTAGAAATGTAATGTTCCCATGATATAAAACAGTTGACGGATAATTTATCGACACTATAGACTTGGCTCGACTCGAATACTACCAATACTTTTGGAAGGCCCAAGTTGGAGAGGATTGGTGATCTTTTGATTAGCATGTGGTCTTGGGTTATTGTTAGGCCCATTTACCTTGTTATTTAGTTGGCCCATACAATTGGTTCCTTGGCCCAATTATTTATTAGACATAATCCATTTATATATAAATATCCATGCCTTGCCAAAAGAAAGTGTGATGAATTGCACAGTGGAGAGAAAAACGTGGGGGCAGCCGTCTTGGGGGAAATTAGAGCCCGAATCTTGGTGATTGAAGGCACAAATATCTACATTGATGATTAAAGAACTTGTAATCTCTTTTCTTTTTATTATGTTAAGCAATATACTTAAATCAAGAGGGTGTTTGGTGTAAGTTAAAATTAGATTTTAAGTGAACTGTGGTAGAAGTTTTTTTAAAAATGTGGGACCCATGAAAGATGTGGTTGATATTAATTGTTTGACTTTAACTTAGATTAAAATCTAGTCCAAACATGCCCTTAATGGTGAACACTCTATATATGTACAAATTTTTTGATCAACTAGACCAATGTATCTTTCAATTTCCTATAAACTGGGAAATCTGTAGACCTTTCAATTCGTATTAGACTAAGAAGATTATGGTTTTATAATATGGATATATGTAACATTTGTTGGGTTCTTACAAAAAATTGCATTTTCTTCACTTTAGTGTCACGCATCGGTACAAGATAAATTTCAACGTCAAATGGACTCTCTCTCTCTCTCTCTCTCAATAATTAATACATTGATAAGCTTGATCTTCGCAAATTGTGTAATAGATAACAAGATTTGCTATTAATAACTATAACGAACCGGAAATCCATGCCGACATTTATTTAAGATATATACCTATGATACAAAGCACACTTGGTACTTCAACGAGATAGATTGCAACCTAACTCGTAAACAAGCATAGTATTACCCAAATCAATAATTCAAACCTTGTGATGCCATACGGTAGTTTTGGCCACTTAAAAGGTGCAGTTTCACATTATTACAAGCAATCACACTATTATAGACGTGCATGGATTCGCTTAACTATGGGGCGCGGCTAAAGTGAGTGACGCGGTGGGCTGCGAGTAGGTCTATCCTGGTCTGGGAAATAGCGATGATTATCTGATCCAGAACTTGTATCGTCATCGTCATCGTCATCGTCATTGTCATTATAAGCCTCGGTTTTAGCACTTTTGCTCGAGTCGACGTTCATTTTAGTACTTCGTTCAGTTCCTTGAGAATATCCTTTGTTTACTGCAACGCCCCTTCCATTTATATCGCTCAAAAGGTGACGATTCTTCATAGGGAAAGTTCGTGCATGTGCCTGGCAAGTTCCCAGGATCAGTAAAGAGGCAATAAAGAGAACAACCACGGCCTTCATATTCACAGTAAACAAACCTGCAAAATATAAAAGAAACTAATTAAAAGGAAATTAATATATAACCATTGATGATTATAAGTAATAAACGGTATTAATATATGTATAGACTTTCAACGACTGTGAGAATAGCATTCCAACGTCTGTTCGGAAAAATTCCCCGGCGACTTTTACAGACTGGTGGGAAAAAAAATGGTAGTGAAGACTAGCTAGGGTTTGCAGAATTTACCAGCTTTCTTTTTCTTTAATTTCTGGGAATTACTATATGAAAATCAGCTGCAGAAGTTAGAATTATATAGTAAAAAATTGTTACTGTTTCCAGATTAATTAATTGGTGGCAGGCCAAAATTAAGCACTAATGAAGCAACAATTGAAGTAGTGGAGCACTCAGAAAACATATATATCTCATGCCACCAAAGAAATAATTGAGATTAAGATTGATAATTAATTAATGAGGTAACTATTTATCTTTACGGCTCTGAAATGGATGACGCTCTTTAATATTTTAAATGGCAAATGAACTTTTGGTATTGACTTTTTTTAAATATTGGAAAATAAGACAAAGAAATACTGCTGAAATTATTTTCTTTAATTACTTTGAAATTTGGATTGATTATGTCCATCTTTTGTATAGACTTTTTGAATTTCATTTTTCCTTAAATTTATTTTTAACCATATATTCTTCCAATTTTTTACTTTTTTTTTTTTTTTACAAAAATTATTCTCAAAAAATTTACATCGAGCAAGTCCATCTTTCTATTGACGTCTTTATCAGTTGGATGCCCGCCGATTCCAACTCTATCGGTAGTATTGACTACTCTCACTATAGAAAATTCAAGAAGACAGAAAATTTAAAATATTGTATATATGTTGTTCTTGTATTGATTATAATTTTATGCTGGTTTAGAATGTGAGCCTCTCTCTCTCTCTCTCTCTCTCTCTCTCTCTCTCTCTCTCTCTCTCTCTCTCTCTCTCTCTCTCTCTCTCTCTCTCTCTCTCTCTCTCTCTCTCTCTCTCTCTGAATATTAAATACTAAGTTCATCAATAAGACTAGTTATATGCAATGTGACTTGAAGTGGACACTTGACATGTCAAAAATAGTGGTGAAACTAAAGTCTAGTTTACGAGCTGATGCGGGAGGATTCGAGTCAGACAAACTCGAGTTACCAAATAGTTCGTTAATGGTGTTGAGGTATCATGAGTTGATGGATCGGTGTAAAAATGACAAATAATCGATGATATTTCATAATTGGGGCCGTTTTGGATACGTTTTGGTATTTTGGCAATGACTTTGACTACGGTTATTAGAATCATGATCATGACCCCAATTTAGAAAGCTTTTTTCGACACGCACATCTTGATCACCTAGTTTTGCTTAGTGTGCATTGATTTTGGGGACAAAATCCGATATTTTCCCTTCCAAATCCTCAATTTTAGTTATTTTTTTTTTTCTTTTTTGGTAATATTTCATTTGCCCTTTTAAAATAGATTATGAATCCGATTTGAGCCAGATTTTTGGAATATTATTTCTTTTAGTTCTTATTTTCTTTTGATATACTTATTGAGATTTTGCTATTTTTGATAAAAATTTCGATAATTACAATTTTCTAGCTATTTAATCCGGCTTGTGGGTTATTTTCGCATTATTGGATGATTAATAGAGATTTTTCTTGTTTTCTTGGCGTTTTCTCTTATTTTCTTTCGTGTTAATTATCAGCTGAAATCAGCCAGCAGAATAATCACTATTTTGCATGACGTCATAAGCTCAATTCAATTAGCTTAGCCCTGCTTAAAGCAATGGCCACACAACCCTCGACTATTTACGATTTTCTATTCAAGAAATCTACTTCATTCATCCTTTCATTGAAGAAATTCTTTTCATGAGCATTCACATGATGATTGATGAGGGGCAATTTTGAGCGGATTATTGTTTAGTGTGATGTGCTCGCCTTATTTATATGTTAAGTGAGCTCAACGTTGTAATTACATGTAACTCGGTACCAAAGTAAGTTGACAACAATTACAAATATAAGTACGCGTTTGCAAGCAAAGAATTATGATTTGTATAGCTTACAAATTTCCCATTTACTGTTACTTTAATGTTTTTAGATCAAATTTAATATTTTATTTAATTTTGAGTAATTCTTGCCTCTACGCAGCTAACCCGATTTTAACTCTCAAACTGGACCAATTGTAGCAGTTGACATCGGAAGAGGAGTCTAAAACCTAGATATATACACATACATCACACCACAAAATGATCTGATTCCTTCTAATTATCGATCAAAATCCAATTCTGATCTCAATAAGAAGCCTCACAAGGTACGATGCAGCTCAGGAAACCCTAATCCTTGACACATGCATATATGTATACAATTGAGATATATTGTCATCTAATTAAAACCATTAGCGTAATTCAATTTTCTGATGGAATATTTGTTGAGATTCAAGATTATGAGCCATGAAGGACCAAAAACAATGCAGAGTGTGCTGGAATAGCTGGCACATTTGCTCAAAGGAGTAAGAATAGATTAAAAATCGGTTTTTTTTTTTTTCGGTGGAAAGAGGGCGGTACCCCAATATTTTATTAATATGTCCTCACTTGTGGCGGAGGAATACCGTGGTTACAAATGATATCAAGAACATCAATAAATGATGAAGTACTACTTCACTTATAGTGAAAGTAAAGAATGATACGAAGCAATAAAAGAGGAGTACTACTTCCCTTACAAAAAGCATAATTGTAAGCAAAAATAAAAGTAAAAGTAACATTCAAATACTTAAACTCTAAAGCTTGGAAAACCATATCTATCAATCTGAACAAGCGCTCTGATATGTCGTAGTAGGTCGATTGGTCCATATTCCTGGTATCTACGATGATGCCAACTCTCAAAAGCAAGAGCATCTGCAACTTAGTTCCCCTCCCTAAAGATGTGGGGAACCATATCTCTGTCAAAGTAAACAATATCTGCAATATGTCTGAGTATCCCCTGGATATGCCACGGTCCGTCACTTCTGGTGATGCAATGAATGGCCACAGTCGAGTCTGCCTCAACCCAAATATCTGACAAACTAAGATCTCTAGCCAGTAGTATCCCATCACGAATGGCCCTAAGTTCCGCCTCTAGTATCATAACTGTCCATACGAAGTCGAGAAGGCCCTGATACAGTTTCTTACGTGATCCCTGATGATGCCTCCCCCACTTGTAAACTCATCCTTGACGCAACCATTGGTGTTGATCTTGACAGATCCAATTGATGGAGTGCATCATCAAACCATAGTAGGGGATGAGATGAAGGCAGAGTTAAAGAAATACCAAAAAGTGGAGCGAGCTGCATGTCGTCGCGCCAATGTAGCGGCCGAAATAATCCACCAATATGGAGAAATGATATCATACGATATACTCTCTAGATGATCCGTCTCGAGCTCATACGTATGTCCCTGTGTTTAGCATTATTTCTCTCGGTCCAAAGAAACCAGAAAATCAATAGATGAATAATGATACGAATGTGCCCGATCCTAGCAAACTGTCCAAAATACCTCCATCTCAGAAATCTCTGTCTGACACTCTCTCCTGCACTCATGGTAATCTGAAATAAAGCTCCAAAATGTTGCCAAACATGATCTGAAATGCTGCTACCAGTAAAAATATGAGTGATGGTCTTAATCTCTGAACAACACTGACATCGAGAGGACATCTGATTGTCTATCCTCCTCTAAATAATGACATCAACTGGTATTAAGTCCTGCCATAATCTCCAATAGAAGAACGAAACGAATCATGCACTGGTCTACTAGCGCGGATTAGCTGCCACGCTGATTTAGTGGTAAATCTACCATCTGATGTGGCCCTCCAAAAAATGTGACCTGAGACATCAAGACATAGTGGGATGACCGCAATCTGCTCTGCCATAGCTGATGGAAGCGCCTGTAACAATCACCTAAAATCCCATCCAGTCTCCTCGAAAAAGTCATGCACCATCGCAGATGTGTGTTGTCTGTGTGAGATCCTGGATGCCAATGTAGAATCACCAATCCAACAATCATACCAAAAGAAAATATGTTCTATCCCAAGGCACCAAGCAATATGTGTCTCGACACATGGTCCAAATCTCTTCAGTCTCTTCCAAATAGGAGATGTCGAGTGAGGAACTATTGCAAGCGATGGATGTATTCCTCTACAATATTTGTCAGTAGAAACTGAGCCCAAAGAGAACTTTGAGACCTGAACAACCACCATAGCTTCAATGAAAATGTGTCTACCGTATCCTGTAATCGCCTAAATCCCAGGCCTCCCTCGTCAACAGGAAGGCAAACTGCCTTCCAACTTCGCCAATGTAGATCCTTAGTATTCCATAAGAATCGTACAAATATACTCTCCATATTTTTCAAAATGACCTTAAGAGGTCGCATAACCTGGAATAGATATAGTGGTATAGAGCAAAGAACAGACCTCAGTAGAGTAATCCTACCACCAAGAGAAAGAAGGCGGGAAGCCCATCCAGAAATCTTACTCTTGACCTTCATGATAAGGTCATCATAAAGAAAACTTCTCTTAGCCCCTTTAAACAAAGGGACACCCAAATATGTGAATGGCTATCACGGATGTGAAAATCCAGTCAAGATCACTAGCCTTCGTATCTGAATATCATATGCCCGCCTAGGCAATTTAAGACCACTCTTGTCTCTATTCACTAGTTGGCCGAGACCCCCTCATAGTGTTCCAGACAATCGATGACCCTTCTGATATACTTCTTCTGTCCATTGGTAAATATAATTATATCATCAGCAAAAGCAAGATGGGAGACAAGAGTACTACCACCATGTCGATACTGCATACTAGGATGAGCCTGAAATCTCTGAGTAAGAAATTGAGAAAAGTAATCCGCAACAATAATAAATAAGGATGGAGAGATAGGATCTCCCTGTCTAAGTCCCCGCGATGAAGAAAAGAAACCACATGGTCGCCCATTCAGAAGAACTGAGAATCCACATTCTGATATACAATGTCTGATCCAATCAATCCACAGCTGGTAAAAACCAAAAGCCTTCATTATAGAATAAATGAACCCCCAATCCATACGATCATATGCTTTAGCCATGTTAAGCTTGGGCATAACATTCCCTTCACGCATTTTATTATCCAACGTGTGTAGAAGCTCTTGGGTTAACAAGACATTGTCCCCAATAAGTCGATCGGGACAAATCCCTCTGTTGAGGGAAAATAATAGAAGATAGAAAGGAGCTCAGTCTATTGTTCAACAGCTTTTTAATGAGCTTATTGAACATCGTACACAGGCTGATAGGGCGTTAATCCGTCCATCTGCAAGCATTCTCCTTCTTCGGAAGCAAAACAATAGACATAGTAGCAAATCCTCTCGGTAAATGACCACCCTCAAAGAAATCAATGACCGCAACGTATACATCATCCTTGATAATATCCCAACAATGTTGGTAGAACAATGATGAAAATCTATCGGGCCCGCAGTACTATCAGCGTCAATACTGAAAATAGCCTCACGTACCTCATCAATCAAAGGAAATCGATTCAGCGCCATAATGTTTGCCTCCATCAGTATCCTAGGTACGATATCAGGACAAATATGCTCCAGAGGCTGTGAAAGGGCGGACAATAATTCCTGGAAAAAAGAGATAGCCGAGCTCTGAATATCTGTTGGAGTAGTAAGAACTTCCATTGCCTGATTCGTGATAGTCCTGATACGAGATCTGATCCGTCGTCCCTGTACCAGTGAATGAAAATATCTGGTATTGTGATATCCCTCACATACCCAACGAGAGCCGACCTTTTGCTTCCAAAAACCCTCTTCAATAGCTAAGGTCCGGTTCAAATCAGCATGTGCATGATGAAGTAAGTCACGATGCTCCGGCGTAGGATCAACCTCAAAATCAATCTCTGCCTAGTCAACCCTTTCCTCAGCGTCTCTAACTCTTTGGAACACATCACCAAATACCCGCCGATTCCACCACCTTAGTCCTTGTTTCAGCCTAAAGAACTTCTCCCAAAGGGCAACCATTCCTGTAAGATGAGTAAGGAGTGGCCACTTTTGAGAAACAAAGGCTAAGAAGTCATGATGTTTGGTCCATACATTAAGGAATCTAAATGGTCTAGGACATAAATCATAGTCAGAAATCCACTTTAAAAGTAGAGGTGTGTGATCAGATGAGGTATGATTAAGATGAGCACAGTAAGATGTCTACAAAAGTCTGCAGCTAAAGAGTTAATCAAGACTCTATCCAATCTTTTACTGACCCTGTCATTCGTCCACGTAAACTGAGACCCAGAAAAGCCAGCGTCCTCTAAGTCATAGGTGTAATTAGTGTATAATAGATTTTTGCCACTTGTATAAGTTTGTTGCAATAAGTTGTATGTATATGTTACTCTTCTTTTCGAAAGGAATACAACAGAAATACAAAATGCTTTTTGAGTCATTTCTTCCTGAATTCAATTCATCATTATTGCCTTAATTGATAACAATCATTTAGTTAGTTTTCTTATATGGTATCAAAGCTAGAATAGCTGATAATGATGGCAATTGCGTCAACACTGATACAAATCAAAATTCAACATTGCCTTATAGCTCAAATCAAAATCCAAACTCTCGTGATCCATCTCTTCCTAAGTGTTCATACTTCGTTGGTGCAAATGAGAACTTAGGAGCATTACTTGTTACTCAAATGCTTGATTCTAGTAATTGCCACTCTTGGGCAAGATCTATGAAGAGAGCTTTTTGAATACAAAACAAACTTGGGTTCATTGACAGGAGCATCCGTGATCCAGCTGATGTTGATAGTCCCTTGATGGAACACTAGTTTTGATGCAATGATATTGTTATCACCTAGTTGCAAAACACCATGACTGTAGACATTAAAGTAAGCACATTGTATGCTGAAACATCACATCAGCTGTAGCTAGAATTGGAACAGCGTCTAGTTCAACAAAATTCTCCTATGATCTATGAGGTCAAACAGAGAATAACAGCACTAATGCATGACCAAGACACAATGAGCACTTATTTTTCGAAGTTGGAAACACTCCTTGATAAGCTGATGAACTTTGAATCTATTATCAACTGCACTTGTGGAGGATTGAAGATAGTGGTTAGCAACTAAGAAAGAGATTAGGTAATGAAATTCCTTATGGGACTGAATGATTCTTACAAAAGTCTCATGGCTCAAATCCTACTGATCAAACCATTTCTCAAATTGAATGAGGTGTATTCTGTAATTCAACAAGAAGAAAAGAAGGTGGATATTTCAGTTGATATACCTACCACTGAAGGAATGGCACTGGTGTCAAGAAGAAGCATTTCGAAGGAGATAGAGAAGAAGAATCTGGGACATTATGTTACAACTCATTTTTTAAGTCAAAAGTCAAAGATGGAATTGCCAAATTCAAGGTCAAATAGGGACTTAATATGAATAAATCATTTGATTGGGACTTATTTTATAATTGAAAATATACGAGGGTTTAAGATGGATTAGATTTGAAGTGGAAGACTTACTTATTTTTCATTTGAAAGTTAAGGGGCTTCATTTGCAAAAATCCCACTAACTTAGTATTTTAAAACCCATATCTCATTTTTGTGACACATATACAGAGGCTGAAGACCAAAACGGGCAGAAAGGAGAAAAGAGAAGTAAGGAGAAGAAAAATGGGTATTTTAAGATTGTGTTTCATTTTTCATTCTCTTTATTTTCTTCAAGAGGTGGAGAAATATTACGTTAAATTTTCTAAGGTTTTAACTTAGTTCGAAAATTTCAAATTTAGGGAAAGGGTTATGATTTCTAGTTCAAGCTTCTTGATTGGTTAGCTTCCATTTGAATCAAGGTAAGGAATTTTATTTTTGGCAAACCCTAGAAATTTTTACTTGGATTCTTGAATGAAGGATATTTGGTGGAAATGATTGTGATGATGAAATATTTACTTGGAATTATGAAATTATGGAACAAGACGAAAATTTAATTGGTTGAATTATAGTTACTAGTTGTCACCAGATTGAAGGGAGTAGTTACATTTATGCTTGGAATGAAAGAATTGTTGATGAATTAGTTATTAGTAAATAGACTAGAAAGTGTAATTAGCTCCAATTGATTAAAGGAATAATCTGGGAGATTTATTCAAGTATCGAGAAATTTAGTTGTTATAGCATTAGATATTAGAGGTTCCTTGATTTCATAGTGGTTAAATTAGTTATCTTGTATGGTATTTCAGGTGGTGACGAAGAGATTGGAAAAACTTATCGATCGTCATAGACTGTAACTTGTTTTGTATGAGTGGAGAACTTACTCTTCCAAAAATAAGGTTTTTAACGTATAAACTTATAATCATGTTTACTTAATATGAATGTTGAAATGATTCCCAATTTTTAGAGAAGCGTATTAATTACGTGAAATATCTTATTTTCGAGAAATTAGTAAATGAGCATAATTATTTTGATACCATCAAAAAATACATGATGTAGTTATCTTACTCTAGTGCACTGAGGGATTACGGCCGTGTACTTAAGTCGTGTATTTGACTTCTATATTATGAGGGGCTACAGTCGTGTGTAAATGTAACTCTTATCCACTGAGGGACTACAACCATGTGTAAGGGTTACATATTGTGCACTGAGGGGCTACAGCCGTGCATAAGGAAGGTTATGTTATTTCCACTTTGTGCACTAAGGGGCTAAGATCATGCACTAGAGTCGTGTATTTGACTCCTATACTCTAAGGAGCTACAGCCATGTGTAAAGGTTACTCTTATCCACTGAGGGGCTACGGTCATATATTAGAGTCGTGTATTTGACTCCTATACATTGAAGGGCTACAGTCGTATGTAAAGGTAACTCTTATACACTGAGGGGCTATGACCTTGTGTAATGATACTTATTATGCACTGAGGGGTTATAGCTGTGTATAATGATAATTATGTTATTTCCACTTTGTGCACTGAGGGGCTACGATCATGTACAAAAGTGTTGATCAGATAGTTTATGTGCATATGACTTTATAACTTTCAGATCATCAGCAAACGATTACATGAGGTATATTTTGATGTAATTATCCAGTATATAGTGGATTATTAGCTTTCAACTTAGATTTTCCAGCTTACAGTTCAGCTTATTGATCTCATATTATGGTTTTAGCTTAGTGGATTCGACTAATGTACTTACTTATCTTGTTTTATCAATTATTATCATTTTTAGAAACCAACTTGAGTCTAATTTATGATTTAACACTAGTATTATGATTTTATATGATGTTATGATACAAAAATACGATTTGAGCTTACATAAATTGTTGACCTATGGTTGACATCTCGTTTTGATTATCACAAACAAATTGTATTCATTTCTAACAAATTGATTTTGAGTGTCTATAGTGATTATTGCAAATCAATAAAATTGAAGACACGAGGTTTATGGCCAAGAAATTTGCATGCAACGATTGACGTGGAAACTAAATTGATCAAACGAGGCTATAAAGATTGAAATTAAAAAAACTCGCTAAAAGATGTCTCAACAAGAATCAAGATAAAAGATGAAGTACGTTCAAGCATACACATCAAGACGAAGTACGTTCAAGCATGCACGTCAAGACGTTCAAAGAGCTTAGACTTTTTACAATCATATGTGAAGGTAAAACATTTCAATATTTGGAAATGAATCGAAACGAGCTCAAATTTTTATTTTACGATCGAAAAATTCGAGACAAAAACGTTTTACTCATATACTATGTTTTCAAAGGTAAAATAGAAATACATATTTTTAAAATATAACAAATACCTTGAAGAACATTTTTTGAACGTCCCTCAAGTTCTTACATTTGTCAAAAACTAAAACGAAGACGTTTCGAGCCAAAAGTGTTGTACCGGATGTCCGATATGCTATACCGGATGTCCGGTATGGTTGTTTTGGCTCAAACGGTTAAAAATTCAATAGTTTTATTTTCTGACAAAAAAAGGGCTAGTTGACTGTCAGTATATACCGGACGTCCTGTACGGTGCGTTCAGTACGACAGAGTTTTTAACGATTTTCACCTATAAATACCAACTCACTTTGCATTCAATTATAGCCCCTTCCTAGAGGAATAAGTGAGCAATTATTGAGATAAATCATTGATCTTCATTATTTATTCATCCTCATAAATTAATTTATACTTGAAAAACGTTTGATCAATCTAAACTTAGAAAATCAATTTCTATCAAAGTTTTTCAAATCCAACACTTAAGCCATATTTATTGTCATCTATCGAAGTGTTTGGCTTCTTCTCTTATTGTTCTCAACTTTGAATCTATTATTCATTAAGAATAGAAGATTTCACTCGTAAATTTATTTTAAATTATGGGTTGTATTTAAATCCTTTAAAGATCAACATTGTATAAGGATCGGTATTCCTTATTGTAAGTCACCGTGTGGGTCATATTTAGGTCCCGTAAAGCTCAAAAGTGTGGGTCGTGTTGAGGTTCCATAAAGCTCAACATTGTATAAGGATCGATACTCATTGGTTGTAAGTCACCAGAAGCGTTGTAAAGGGTTGAATTGCACCATAAGTCAATCAACATAGTGATAAAGGCTTTGTTCGTGCCAGAGAGCTTAGTAATGGGGGACGTAGATCATTGCATTGAACCGAACATCCATAACTATATCGTTTGCAATCTCTATCCCTTTTACTTAACGCTTTTACTTTGTGCAAATTACATTGTTTCACTTATTTGCTTACTTGTGTTTAGTTGTTTTCGTTCATTTACACTTATTATTTGATTGATCTACTTTCTTGAACTTGCGTACGATTATTAATTTATCAACATGATTTTAACTTACGTGATTTTAGTTAAGTATTTGAAAAGGTTTTAAAAATCAATTCACCCCCTCTTGGTTAGCCAATTTTGGACTTTCAATTGGTATCAAAGCAATGTGTTCAATTTTAAAGATTTCACAATCTTGAGTAATGGCTAACCACATCTTTCATAATCTTGAGGGATATTCTACAAATGCATCCTTTATTTAGTGCTTCTTGGTTGTAAGTCACCGGAAGCTCAATATTGTATAAGGATCGGTGCTTCTTGATTGTAAGTCACCAGAAGCGTTGTAAAGGGTTGGATTGCACCATAAGCCAATCAACATAGTGATGAAGGCGTTGCTCGTGCCGGAGAGCTTGGTAACGAGAGACGTAGATCATTGCATTGGATCGAACCTCCATAACTATATCATTTGCACTCTATATCCCTTTTACTTAAAACTTTTACTTTGTGCAAATTACATTGTTTTACTTATTTGCTTACTTGTGTTTAGTTGTCTTCGTTTATTTACACTTATTATTTGATTGATCTACTTGCTTGAACTTGCGTACAATTATTAATTTATCAACGTGATTTTAGTTAATTATTCGAAAAAGTTTTAAAAATCAATCACCCCCTTCTTAGTTAGCCAATCTTGGGATTTCAGGAATAATGGCTTTACACAGTTTTTGTTGATACCAAATTAGCTATACTCAACATATTTTACGGTTGATTATTCAGAATTATGAATAAGAATTTTATGATTTTAACAGGTTTCAATTATAAAAGAAATGATCAAAATTTAGAATTTTTGAAAGCTATATGAGAATAAATTAGATTATTTAGTGTGTGTGTGTGTGTGTGTGTGTGTGTATTACAAGCTTATATACTTTGTCACATTTTTCCTTATCAGATAGTAGTTGAGTTGAGCAGCATTGGAGATTGTCAATCCATCGAGTTGAGCCACGTATTGTCATTAGCTGTATGACTCATTTTGTTTGTTTATGTAGTTCATATTTCTTTTGGGGTACACGTATGTTTTATCAGAAAAGTTAGATTGTGTATCCATGTCATGGACTCGCTGTATATTGAGTATTTTGAGTACATTTGGGATTTTTTTTATTGTAAATAATAGTAAATGTTGATTTACAAATATTGTATTTGGAATAGTTTGAGTTTAAGGGGATGATGTACCATGTTTTAATTTATATGTACAAGTTTGAATTCATTGATTCTATTTCTCGTGATTTTAGTTCATATTACAAGGGAAACTTTGCCAAATTTTTTATAAAGATATGACACAGTCAAAGCAGGTCAATGTTGCCTTAGTGGTGGGTCGACACTTAATTGGTATTTACCATCGGTGCACAACACGTGTCAGGTCCATTAAGGTCATTCGGGACGGATTAAACACCTCAGAAGAAGTATTTTTACAATTTTTGCAAGATACCTGGTCACTCATTAGAAAGGTGTTTTAAATCTAATAAGGACAAACTAATATGCACACACTGCTAAATGTCAGGCCACACCATTAATAATTGCTTCAAAATTCATCGATATCCACTAGGCCACATGTTCTATGGCAAGATACAAGCAAATGTTGCTTTTACTAATCAGAATACTCATCCTATGGTGCCTGCACAGGAGCCACTTGGTGATAGAAATCGAGTTGGTTTGACTCAAGAATAGTACACTCAGCTAATGGCTTTGCTCAAACCACAAACTAGTCAACCTCATGCACTCTCTGCTAACCATGTCTACCTTTTGAATTCACCATCTACCAAATGCCTAGATGCACCTAAAGTTTCTTGTACTTATATGTGTTTATATGCTTATAATGTTAGAGATAATGTTATTTCAGTTGTGCCATGGGTTGTAGATACCGGAGCTACAGATCATATGGTCTGTTTAGTTTCATTTCTCACAAACATTAAGTCTAAAATCTCCCAATCAGTTGTTCTACCTAATGGAGATGTGACACTAGCAACTCATATAGGAAGTGTTAGAATCGCAAATGATTTATTTCTCTATGATGTTCTATGTGTTCCTTCATTCTCATTTAACCTCATATTTGCTAGAAAACTTGCTCAAACATCCAACTGTTACCTCATTTTTTCCTCTGATCCGTGTTATGTGCATGACCTTTTAACTTGGAGAATGATTGGTCTGGGTAAAGTAAGGCAATGCTTATATCATTTGGTGCAAAGTGAGGTTTTCCGTGCAAGTCTGATTCAAGACCTACCAAAGTTAAGTAACAAAATCGTGTCTATTATTGTTAGCCAAGATGACTTTGATCTATGGCATTTCATATTAGGCCAACTCTCAGATTCGATATGACACCTAGCTAGTTTACATCATGATCTTGATACAAAACACACCAAGAAATTTTGTTCTGTCTTTCCTTTAGCTAAATTGCATAGGCATCTTTTCAATGTTAGACATCACATGTCAGAGAGTTGCTTTGATCTAATCCACTGTGATTTGTGGGGATCTTGTACTGGCATTGCTTATGATGGATCAAAATATTTTCTTACCCTTGTTGATGATCCTAGCCGGTGCACAAGGATTTATTTGTTAAAACTAAAATTTGATGCCCCAGTTGCTCTGCAAAATTTTTATACCATGATTGAAACGCAATTTGATTCCAAAATCAAAGTTATTAGAACTGATAATGGGGAGAGTTTGATTTAAAATAGTTTTATTCTGAAAATGGCATTATACATCAAACTACATATGTGGAAACTCTTCAACAAATTGTTGTTGTTGAAAGGAAACATCATCACATTCTGAATGTAGCAAGAGCACTGAGATTTCAGAGTGGATTACCTATGTTGAATTGGAATGACTGTGTTCTAACATCAGTCTTTCTTATAAATAGAACACCCATTCCTATTCTAGACAACAAGACACACTTTGAAGTTCTTTTCAAAGCTAAACCATGTTATTCCAATCTCAGGGTGTTTGGTTGCCTTGCTTTTACTACTACACTTGCACAGAAAAGACATAAAATTGATTTAAAGGAAAGAAGATATGTTTTCTTAGGATATCCCTTTGGAATCAAAGGTTACAAGTTGCTTAACTTAGTAACCAACAAAATTCTTATATCAAGAAATGTGGTGTTTCATGAAAACATATTTCCCTGTAAAAGACGATGATGATCTCTCAAGTCCTACTTATGAGCTACCAACTCCTACAGACTTAGCTTATCCTCAACCAAGCAATATTGACCTAAATTATCCTATCAATTCCATTTCCCAACCACAAATGAAACCAACACAAAATTCCAATAAGGATATGGAACTTTCAGAAACAAATGAACCCCCTGCTGATCTTGAACCATAACCTAATGTCTCAGATAGTTCCCACATGCCTCAAAGGTCTGACACAAGTAGAAGAACACACGCTTGCTTACAGGATTTCATTTCTCAGCAAGCATCCTCACTAACTCATTCTCAAGAGTCCAACAAGAAGAAATGGATTGTGACTTTAGGTAGTTCATTTCCTTATGTGCAACAAGTCATATCACAAACTATCTGATGAACACAAAACTTTTGCCTCATCCATACTTACACATCCAGAACCTGCTACTTATCAAGAAGCTATCAAATGCCCTGTGTGGTGTAAAGCTATGCAGGCTAAAATAAATGCTCTTGAGCTAAACCAGACCTGGATTGTAACTGATTTGCCACCTAAAAAGGTGCCTATAGGGTGCAGATGGGTTTATAAGGTGGAGTTCAATGTTGACGGAACAATTGAGAGGTATAAAACAAGGTTGGTGGCAAAAGGATACGCCCATCTACAAGGAGTAGACTATCATGAGACTTTATCACCTGTAGCAAAATTGGTAACGTGAGAACACTACTTGCAATAACAGTTGTAAAGGGTTGGTATGTACACTAATTTGATGTGAATAATACATTTTTGCATGGAGACTTGGAAGAAGAAGTCTATATGCAGATGCCTTCAAGTTGTTCTGTTAATGGAACTTTGCAAACTCAATTAAAGTTTATATGGTTTGAATCAAGCGTCTTATCAATGGTTCTCAAAGTTATCAATTTTCATCATTGAACAAGGTTTCCATCAATCCAATGCTGATTACAGTTTGTTGACAAGGAGCATGTGTGATTCCGTTACCATCATATTAGTTTATATTGATGACATAATAAAGTTGGAGATAATGTGAATGTTATCAATTCCCTTAAAGACTTGCTTGATGATAAGTTTAAAGTTAAAGATTTGGGGAACTTGAAATATTTTCTTGGGATAGAGGTAGCTAGATCAACAAAGGGAATTCAAATTTGCCAAATGAAGTATGCATTGGATATTTTAGGAGATTCGGGTTCCTTTGGAGTCACTCCAGTCAAAATCCCACTTGATCAAAACACCAAGTTGTCCAAAGATGAAGGAAAAGCCCTTTCTGATTTGGCTTTGTACAGAAAACTAGTAGGAAGACTACTCTACCTGACAATCATCAGACCTGATCTATCTTATTCAGTTCATCTACTAAATCAATACATGCAAACTCCTAGAGTATCATACTTGAATGTTGCATATAAGGTGCTTAGATACATTAAGAGATCACCAGGCCTAGGACTATTGTTTCCTTCATCCTCAAGTTTACAATTTAAAGCATACAGTGATTCGAACTGGGGGGCATGTCCAAACCTAGGAGGTCAATAACGGGTTATTGTGTATTTATTGGTTCTTCATTGGTGTCTTGGAGATCCAATAAACAAAACACTGTTTATAGATCATCAGCAGAAGCAGAGTATATGGCCATGGCGACTGTTTGTTGTAAACTAACATGGCTTAGATATGTCCTTAATGATTTGTGAGTTCCACATTCACAACCTGCTGAATTGTTTTGTGATAATCAAGCGGCTTTACATATAGCGGATAATTCGGTATTTCATGAAAGAACAAAACACATTGAATTGGATTGTCATCTAGTGCGTGACAAGATACAAGAAGGAATCATAATTACAAAACATGTGAAAACTGATTCGCAAATTGCCGATATTTTTACTAAACCCCTCTGCTCACACATTTTTCACTTACATTTTTCCAAGATGGGAGTAGAAAAAATCTACCCTCCATCTTGAGGAGGGGTGTTGAAATTCAAGATTATGAGCCAAAAAGAATCTAGAAGAATGCAGATTGTACTGGAATGGAGGCAGCTGGCACATTTGCTCAAAGGAGTTAGAATAGATTCCAATTCAGTTATGCTGCTACTGTGTAATTAGTGTATAACATATTTTTGCCACTTGTACAAGGTTTTTGCAATAAGTTGTATATATATGTTAATCTTCTTTTCGAAAAGAATACAACAGAAATACAGAATGCTTTTTGAGCCATTTCTTCTTGAATTCAATTCATCATTATTGCCTTAATTGATAACAATCATTTAGTTAGTTTTCTTATAATATTTGTTGTGCAGTTCACTCGAAAGAACTTGAATCATGTCTTTAAGGCAGTTTCTGAAGAGAATCCTAATTATTAAAGGAATCGATTCAGTTGGTATCTGAGGTTTCTGATCATAATCCTTCAATTCTACTGAGGTAATTTATAGTTCGATTTCACTTTGCTGAGGATATTAGTATTTTAATTTTATTTTGGAGTGTTAGATCTTGTTTGGCTAAGCTTAAAAAGTTCACTTAGAAGTAAATTTACTCATGATTAAATAAGTAAGTTCTAGAATAAATTATTTCTATCTTTATATTAGGATTTCTGGTAACTTAATTATTGTAATGAAAGGAATTGTTTTGGCGTTCATAATGACATTGAAAAAAGTTCTTTAGACTGAAAAATAAAATAACTTATTATATGCAAATCATGTGATCTTGAACTAGGCACTAAATTTTGTGCCCAATATAAGAGCCCTAAGTAAAGATTTTATTTGCCCTACTTTGCATCATTTAGAGACTCTTCCCAGTTACGAATACAGGCGAGCAGGATTCGACAGTCCAGACAAAAAGATCGACGTGCAAGATGGTTATTAATAATACTCCCCCCTATCATTGTTCAAAGAATAAACATGCATTTCACCTATTTAATTTAGTTTTATGAATTTAGAAGTTTGAGATACATGTATTGATAATTTAATAATTACCTAGTGAAGTGTGGTTCATGTATGCATGTATTGGTGATTAATATGTACCTAGTGAAGTGTGGTGCATGTAATAGGATTAAATTGAGGGGATGAACTTATGTGATAGGAAGTCTTATAAATACCTATGTAATCTTGAGTTGAAGACAAGTTCACAATTGAATAGAAAATCATTTCCTTCTCATTGAGTTTTTCCTCCTCTTAAGTCCACTTCTATTTCCCACAATCATTGCCTTCCTCATTCTTGGTTTTCTAATTGTTTTATTTGGATCGCTTAAAAGCACTCTATTGCAATGGTGAAAGTTTGCTTTTGCAGACATCTTCCCCTTGAATCATCTTATCATGTCTTACTTGAGATTTTCTAAGCATTAGATAATATGATTGCTTAAATATTCTCTGTCTTGAGCAAATATTTTCCATCCATATGTAAATGTTCATAGTGATCAGCTACATAGTATTACCTCTCTACAACAAAGTTGTTTTGATCAAATTAAGAACTATTGTCAAGAAAATTCATCCTCTTAGTTTCAAATGTTTAAGTGATCTCTCTCTCTCTCTCTCTCTCTCTGATTTATTGATCTATTAATGTCTCTTGAGACTAAGTTTAGAAACAGACTAAGCATGTTAAAGCCATAATGTACATTTGCATCCGGGGTGAGAAAATTATTTTCAAGAATAAGAAAATCAAGAAATATGTAAGCAATGATCGATTGAGTATTATTAACAACCATATTGCTCATTGGTCTTCTCAACAGCATAGTTGAGTGAAACATTCTTTCAAGATCAGAAAGAGTCCTTTAAGTCGAGACATTTGTTAATTAATGCATGAACTGGCATCACCTTGAAGAGGAAAGATAAATGACAGTCAAGAATTGGTGCGGTTATAAAACTGTTAAAATATCCAGCTTATCATCATTCTAGAGACATCTATGTAGTTAGATAATCTGTTAGTTAGTTAGTTTTTTAGTCTATAAATAGAGCACTTTGTATGCATTGTATTCTATTGGATTCTTTTCCAACCTTCAACGTGAAATCATTATGTTGAATCTATCATTTTCTTCCCTACAATACACCAGGCTTCACTTTAATTTCCTTTCTTGTTTTTAATATGGTATCAGAGCAAAAAATTTAAAAAAAATCCAACAACGTGAAACCACCGCCCCTGAACTCAAATGACAAATCTTTTCCCTGCCAACCCATTTCTTTCCACTGCTCAATATTAAACTAAAAATTTCCTCCTCAGGAAAGGCTGCATTTCACAACGCCCTCAGAGCTTCAATCTCGATCCTCTCGAGGATGCCCAGTTTGTAAGGCCCTAATTCAAGAGGAAAAGTTGATTCATTTGTACGGCAGAGGGAAGATTCTAACGGACCCTAGATCAAAACCACTTATTGGCATCGAAATCCCTAATCGATCGGAAACTGCTCCCTTCCCAGAAGGGAATAACCACTCTAATTTTGTATCTGGATTTTATACCAACATTTGGTAACTTTGGAATGTCTAATGGCTTTGGTAGAGCGAATTTCAGCTTCCAGGTTCATGGATTTTCGAATGCTGGTGGATATGGTGCACCCGCAGGATATTCTCGTCCATTTCGGAGTGAGTTGCCTAAATAGTCACTGAACTTTCGCCCAAGTTTTCACGAGGTCACTGAACTTCAAAAGTCACTCAACTCATCACTAAACTTTCCAATTTGTAACCCCATTCATCACTAAGCTAACGACCGTTTAAAATTTGGATGGAATGCTGACGTGTCCGATGACGTGGCATTCTCGAACACATTAAAAAAAACCAAAAATCAACCCCTAAATCACCTTTCTGCCACCACTTTTGAACCACCAAAACTTCACCCTCCGACTACCTTGGCCGCCGAACCAACATACCAACTTGAAGCCCTCACTTTCCTCTACGCAACCCAATCAAGTTCCGGCCGTAACACCAACCCATTTGGCCGAAAATTCAGGCCAAAATAGGCTGCCCACGCAACAATAAGTGGCAGGAATTCCAACTTCTGCCACCACTTTTGAACCATCAAAACTTCACCCTCCGGTCACCTTGGCCGTCGGACCAACATACCACATTGAAGTCCCCACTTCCCTCTACGCAACCCACCCAAGCTTCGACCGTAACACGAACCCATTTGGCCGGAAATTCAGGCTAAAATAGGTTGCCCAGGCAACAATAAGTGGCGGGAATTCCAACTTCTGCCACCACTTTTGAACCACAAAAACTCCATTCCTCCGGCCACCTTTGCCGTCGGAAAAACATACCACCTCGAAGTCCTCACTTTCCTCTTCGCAACCCACCAAATCTCCGGCCATAACACCAACCGATTCAACTTAAAATTCAAGCCATAACGGGTGCCAACGCAACAAAAAGTGGCCGAAATTCCATCACTTCTGACGACACCCATGCCCTACACACCCTCCAGATCTATCATTCTCCTCAATACTCACATACAGATGTTTTGATACCATCAAATAATACAGAAAATCAAAATCTCCAACCTTTTTTTCCAAAAACGAACTCGAACTCGAACTCTTTACACTTAATTTTCGACGTCGGTGGGACGATTCATGGTAGTGGACCACCTCAAGTAGAACCGCCTCATCAAGGTGCACCTAATGCACCTATGAGTCATCTCCAATTTCGCGCCCATGTGGAAGAAACAGCTTTGCCGAAAATTCGCACAAGAAATAGAACCAACGATCTCCTTTCAATTGATGCTTCTCCACAGCTTCAACCCACAAATTTGATCGACCAGCATGAAATTCATGAGAAACCGACCATGGGTAAGGATTCAATTGATGCATTTCATCAATCAAAAGAATCAATTTTGGATTTGGCTTGAAGAACGGTCACCGGCTTCGCTTTCAATTTCCTTTCAATTTTTTTCCTTTTTTCCTAATTAAAATGCCAACTGTGTAACAAATTATCCATTTAGCATTCTTTAACATGAGTGGTGTGCCATGTCATCAGATACATCAGCATTCCATCTAAATTTTAAACGGCAGTCAGCTCAGTGATGAATGGGGTTACGAATTGGAAAGTTTAGTGATGAGTTGGGTGACTTTTGAAGTTCAGTGACCTTGTGAAAACCTAGGCGAAAGTTTAGTGACTATTTAGGCAATTCACTCTCCATTTCGTGGTGCTGAAGGCAACCTCGCTGGTCAGCAGGCAGATGAAGTATTTAAAAGGATTCATTTTATTGTTTTTGTTCTTGTACTCTTTGCTTCTTCCTCAACAATGATTTATTCCTCCATTGATGATGGATCTAATTCATTTTCATGCCTCCTGGAACAGATCAATTACCATGGTTTCTTCTATTCTCTCTAGCTTTGTAATAGAGATGTTTTCATGGAATTTATTTCGATTCCATTGTATATGTTCTCCTTTATGAATGTTAATTCACAGTTTCTAATCCATGCCAAATCTGAAGATAACTTTGGCTTCAGATCTAGCCTTGTTCTGGAATTGGTGGTTGTTGTTGATGGAATGGCAGGAGCTGCCATGTATGAACTTGTTCGTGTTGGTCATGACAGCTTCATTGGGAAAATTATTCGGTTGGAAGGAGATTCTGCCACGATTCAAGTTTATGAAGAAACATCTGGGTTGATGGTGAATGATCCTGTTATACGAACACACAAGCCTCTATCATTGGAATTGGGCTTGGAATTCTGGGGAACATCTTTGATGGTATACCTGTAATTTATACAAGAATCACTATTACTGAATATTTCAGAGATACGGGCTACAATGTCAGTATGATGGCAAATTCAACATCTTTCGTTGGGCAGAAGCATTGCATGAAATTTCATATTGTTCCTTCAATTTTTTCCATGTCCCACACTTTAATCTTCAAGATGGACTATTGTTGATCTCCATAGTCAATCTTGAGGGAGGTGTGTTAGAATATCCAGCTCATCATAATTCTAGAGACTTCTATGTAGTTAGATAGTTTGTTAATTAGTTAGTTTTTTAGTCTATAAATGGAGCACTTTGTATGCATTGTATTCTATTGGATTCTATTTCAATCTTCAACATGAAATCATTATGTTGAATCGATCATTTTCTTCCCTATAGTACAGCAGGCTTCACTTTAATTTTCTTCCTTGTTTTTAATATGTTAGAATATCCAGCTCATCATCATTCTAGAGACTTCTATGTAGTTAGATAGTTAGTTAGTTTTTTTAAATGTGTTTGTACATTGATTTCTGTGGGGAAATTGGCACAATGATGGATTGGGCTTTTATTGAAAATGGGCTTAAGATATTGTATTGGGTTGGACCTTATTATTACTTGGAACCTGTCCTGGTTTATCAAATGAGGAAAGCGTGTTTATGCATTCAATATTCAACTAATGCGGGTTTTAAAGGACTTATGAAATGTCTTTATAAAGTCAAAGGCTGGGCTCATTCTGAATACGGGAAAATCAGATTTCTCTCACTATTCTCTGGAGCACTTCTCTCTCGCGCAACCCTCTGTCCTCTCTCTACAGTTTCAGATTCTTTAGCACTCCATATTGAAATCTTTTGTAAATCAATTATTGTATAGTCTTAGTGCATCTCTTGGGTGATTTGTAGTAAGCTATTGGTTTGTATCCTTGTGTGGATACCGTGTTGATTGGAGAGATAGGGATCTCGAAATCTGGGATGAATCTTGTGTGATTCTTGTGAAGTGTCGGTTGTATTGAAGAACAATCATTTATCCTTGATTTATAAAGTGATTTCTTCCGGTTGGCGGAAGCTCAAAAGGGGATTAGGGTTTTAAACCCGAACCTCTTGCCTTAGGGCGAAATCTCTCGTGTTCACTGTCTATTTTTTCAGTTTCTTGCATTTTACTTGTTGATTGAATGTATATTTTTGGGCTAATCTGAAGCATCTCATCTCTACAGTGGTATCAGAGCGTTGGTCGCGATTCTTGGTTCTGGAATTTGGGCGACAATAACCAGCTCATTTTTTGATTCAAGTGTTGATTTGATTTCTTGAACCCTAACTTAGGACCTTTGGTGAGTTCGTTCCAATTTTACATTTGATGCACTGATTATTGATTATACAATTGACTGTGGTCTGCAATTGTGGCTTAAATCTTGATTTTTGGTTTGGCTCTTGATTTAAAACGTTTCTGTATTTTTAAATACTATATATTGGAATTGTGATCATTAGTGTAAATTGTTACATGAATTGTTGAGGTTCTTGCACGAAATTGAATATGTGAATCATTGAATTGAGAATATATAGTCTGCTGGTTGTATAATTCATATTCTGTGTCTCTGGAATGTTGACATTTTTTGAAGTATACTCACTATGTAACATGCTGGTTGCTCTGCCTAATCTGCATTAATTAGCCAAACATTCAAATCTTTCATTATGCCTTCTTCTAAATTTGAATTGGAAGTTTTTAATGGCAAAGGAGACTTTAGTCTTTGGCGCCAGAAAATGAAAGCTCTTTTACTTCAACAAAAATGTGCAAAAGCCATTGATGAGTCATGGCCTACTGATATGGATTCTAATAAAGTCACTGAACAAGATGAAATTGCATGGAGTTCGATTTTTCTGCATTTGTCTGATAATGTGCTTAGAGAAGTAGGAGAAACAAAAACTGCTGCTGAGTTGTGGAAAAAATTGGAGACTACTTATTTGAATAAAACTATGCCAAATAAGGTTTATCTCCTAAAATAATTTTTTGGTTTTAAACTTGATCCATCACTTGACCTTGAATCTAATATTGATAGATTCAACTGATTAACCCGCGACCTAGCCAACTGTGATGAGAAACTCTCAAGTGGACAGATGGATGTGGTTCTATTAAATTCAATAGGTGATAAGTTTAAAGATGTTAAAAATGCTATTGAATATGGTAGAGACACTCTAACTACTGATGTTATCATTAATACCCTTAGAACTAAAGAGTTAGAGTTAAAATCTGATCGGAAAGAGTCTTCTAGTGGTCTAAATTTGATGGCTAAGTCTAAGTTTAATCCTAGAAACAATTTCAATAAGAAATTTGGACATAAGAAAATAGGAAATCAAAAGGATAAAATGAATATCAAAGGTAAAAAATGTTTTTACTGTCAAGAGGAAGGTCATTTTATCAAGGATTGTCCTAAGAGGCTCAGTGACAATAGGAACAAGACTAAAATGAATGGGAATGCAGCATTAGCATGCAATAATGAAATTGATATTGATGAAGTCTATGTTGCTGCTGCCCATCAACCTGGCCAAGAGTGGATTCTTGACTCAGGTTGTACCTATCACATGTGTCCTAACAAAGAATGGTTTTGTGATTTTGAAAATGTAAATGGTGGTCAAGTTTTAATGGGTAATCATATGGCATGTCAAGTTAAGGGCATATGAACCATCACTTTAAGAGTAAATGATAATAAGGTGTTTGTCTTAGAAAAGACTAGATATGTTCCTGACCTACAAAGAAATTTGATTTCTTTAGGTGTGTTAGATGACCTAAACTATGACATTATGATTAATGCGGGATACATTAAAATCTTGAGGAATTCACACTTGATAGTAGAAGCTCCCAAGAGACATGGACTTTACATTTTGCAAACTCAAAACATTTTTGACTCCACTTCAGCAGCACTTTCTGTTTCTAATGATAAGTCACAAATATGGCACAAGAGATTGGGTCATATTAGTGATAAAGGGTTGCAGATTTTGAAAAAACAAGGTGCCTTTGGAAAAGATAACATTGAAAAACTCAGTTTTTGTGATTATTGCATCCTAGGAAAGCATAATAGATTACCATTTTTGCCTGGAATGCATAAATCTGTGTCTATTCTTGAATACTTACATGCTGATCTTTGGGGACCAGCTAATGTGCCTACTCATACTGGTTTTAAATATTTCTTGTTAATCATTGATGATTTTTCTAGAAAGAATTGGTTGTTTCTGTTGAAATCTAAATCTGATACATTTACTGCCTTTAAAGATTGGATGACTTTGATCGAAAACCAAACTGATAAAAGAGTAAAAGTATTAAGAACGGATAATGGACTTGAATTTTGCAATTATGAGTTTGATGATTTATGTAAATTGCATGGTATACTGAGACACAGAACTGTTACACACACTCCACAGCAAAATGGCTTGGCTGAAAGAATGAATAGAACTTTACTTGAAAAAGTTAGATACATGCTTGGGAGAAGCTGCAAAGACTGCTAGTTATCTTATTAATAGAAGTCCTGCTAGTGCTATACATTTTAAGACCCCTGAAGAAGTGTGGAATGGTAGACCTGTTGACCTTACAAATTTAAGAGTGTTTGGGTGTGCAGCCTTTGCACATCAATATGAAGGGAAATTAGATCCTAGGGCTCTTAAATGTGTTTTCTTGGGTTATGGTGAAGGGGTAAAAGGGTATAGACTATGGGTGAGAGAAACCAAAGGGTACAAGATCATAATAAGTAGAAATGTGGTGTTCAATGAAGATGATCTACCTTGTTTGAAAAATGATAGTAGTTCTGGACCTTTAAATCAGACTGATAGCATAGAGAGAGAGACTGACATTGAGGTGGAGCAAGTTGACGATGATAGTCAATCACCTAATATTCAAACTGGAGAGGTTGATGTTGAATCACATAGGAATGATGAGATTGAACATTTTGATAATGATTTAGAGACAAATCAAACTTTAGGTGATTATCAACTAGCTCGTGATAGGCAAAGAAGACAAATTAGACCACATGTGAGGTTTGATGATGAAGTGTCTTTGCTTACTGTTCAAAGTTTTATTGAGAGTGAACCTGTTTCATATGGTGAGGCTATAAGTAGCAAAGATTCCAAGCATTGGCTTGAAGCAATGCAAGATGAGATGGAATCTCTTAAGAAGAATAAAACATGGGTGTTGACTAGTAGACCTAAAGGGAAAAGGGTTGTGGATTGTAAATGGATCTTTAAGATAAAAAGGGGGGAACAAAGTGAGAATGACATTAGATACAAAGCTAGACTTGTGGCTAAGGGCTTTACTCAAAAGGAGGGAATAGATTTTAATGAAATCTTTTCTCCAGTTGTAAAATTTACAACTGTTAGAGTGATTCTAGTCTTAGCAGCTCAGTTTGATTGGGAATTGGATCAATTGGATGTCAAAACTGCCTTCTTAAATGGAGACCTTGATGAAACTATTTACATGGAACAACCAAAAGGTTTTGAAATTAATAAAAATTCTGACCTTGTATGCCTTCTTAAAAAATCCTTATATGGTTTAAAACAAGCTCCAAGACAATGGTACAAGAGATTTGATACATTTGTACTTGGACTTGGTTTTAAAAGAAGTAATTTTGATACCTGTCTTTATTGCAAAGGAAATGGTGGTGAAAATTCACTCTACCTTCTTCTTTATGTTGATGACATGATTTTAGCTAGTCATGACATAAAAGAAATAGAGTTAATTAAAACCAAATTGAAATCTGAATTTGAAATGAAGGACTTAGGTCCTGTTCGAAAAATTTTGGGTATCGAAATTAAAAGGAATAGAAAGGAAGGCATACTTAGTCTAAGTCAAAAATCCTATGTTATGAAATTGTTGGAAAAATTTTCTATGGGTGATACCAAAAGTGTGAGTTTACCTTTAGCAAATCACTTTAAACTTTCAAGTGATCAATCTCCCAAATCTGAAACTGAGTTCAAAAGAATGGCAAGAGTGCCTTATTCTAATGCAGTTGGGTCTGTTATGTATCTAATGGTTTGTTCTAGACCTGATTTGGCTTTCTCTATAAGTGTGTTAAGTAGATTTATGTCAAATCCTGGTGAAACACATTGGGAAGCTATGAAGTGGCTTCTTAGATACATTAAGGGAACTTGTGACTTGGGGATTCATTACAAGAAACAATCTGATGGTGTTATCTTGAGGGGTTACACTGATTCTGACTATGCAGGCGATAGGGATAATAGGAAGTCTACTTCTGCTTATGTGTATACGTTGTGTAATTCATGCATTAGTTGGAAATCTCAATTACAGAAAATTGTTGCATTATCTTCAACTGAGGCTGAATACATAGCTGCAACTGATGCTATAAAAGAAGGTATTTGGTTGAAGGGACTTTTAAATGAATTTGGTTTTGTGAAAGAAGTTGTTTTATTTTCTGATAGTCAATCTGCTATATATTTGAGTAGAAATCCTGTTTTGCATAATAAATCTAAACATGTTGATGTGGAATTTCATTTCATTAGAGATGTTATCTCACAAGGTGTTGTGAAACTTGAGAAAATCTCTACTCATTATAATCCTGCTGATGCTGGAACTAAAGTGCTGCCTTTAAATAAGTTTTTGGACTGTTTAAAGCTGCTTAACATTGATACTTGTTGATTTGTGTATCAGGTAATAAGAGCAAATGATGCCATAATGGAGAAATCACTTTAAATGAAGTTGGGATCATTGTACCAAGGTGGAGATTGTGGGGAAATTGGCACAATGATGGATTGGGCTTTTATTGAAAATGGGCTTAAGATATTGCATTGGGTTGGACCTTATTATTACTTGGAACCTGTCCTGGTTTATCAAATGAGGAAAGCGTGTTTATGCATTCAATATTCAACTAATGCGGGTTTTAAAGGACTTATGAAATGTCTTTATAAAGTCAAAGGCTGGGCTCATTCTGAATACGTGAAAATCAGATTTCTCTCACTATTCTCTGGAGCACTTCTCTCTCGCGCAACCCTCTGTCCTCTCTCTACAGTTTCAGATTCTTTAGCACTCCATATTGAAATCTTTTGTAAATCAATTATTGTATAGTCTTAGTGCATCTCTTGGGTGATTTGTAGTAAGCTATTGGTTTGTATCCTTGTGTGGATACCGTGTTGATTGGAGAGATAGGGATCTCGAAATCTGGGATGAATCTTGTGTGATTCTTGTGAAGTGTCGGTTGTATTGAAGAACAATCATTTATCCTTGATTTATAAAGTGATTTCTTCCGGTTGGCGGAAGCTCAAAAGGGGATTAGGGTTTTAAACCCGAACCTCTTGCCTTAGGGCGAAATCTCTCGTGTTCACTGTCTATTATTTCAGTTTCTTGCATTTTACTTGTTGATTGAATGTATATTTTTGGGCTAATCTGAAGCATCTCATCTCTACAATTTCATTTATAGAAACAGCTATCAAACTGCCAGGTACATTTCAACTGCTAACTAACACCTGTATTCGAGCTCATCTTTTCTAACTAATTTCAACAACCTTCAACTTCAGCTTCTGCCTCAAGCATCGACAAGATTATATGGTATGTCATACAGCACAGTCCAATTTTATCTTTTGCACAATTTGTATCTTAAAGCAATGTCGCTATTATCTGCTTGCTGATCACTTTGAAAGCCATTTGCATGAAGTTTCAATTGTAGAACGTGTATTGATTGGATGTCACACTTCTTTAATCCTGTTCCATCTTGTCTTGTCTAGTCCATTCCAATCCAGCATACAAAATATGTTCACGAAATATTGATGCTTTTGATTTCAACTGTCCATGAAAAAAATCTACTGTTGGAATTTTAGGATGTGGGAATCGAACCGGATTGATGCTCCCATAATTTGTGCTAAAACCGTGTTTTGACAAATGCAACTTTATTAAAACCACACTTTCAACCAGATTGCGACACATGGATGAATCTTGGTTGTTGGTTATGTTCTTTTTCCCTAAATCTGTTTTCTTTCCAGTTTTGGCTTTCGTTAGTCGGTCGCAGTTGTTACAAATTAAGCTCCCCACGCCTGTTGATTAACATCTATATTTATGTACAAGACAGGGAGGGGTTCTATAATACAGGAGAAAAAACAGGTATTTAGGCCAGACTATGATATTTCTTTAAGTTACTGAAAGAGTATAATGCAGAAAGGAAATATGCATGATTGACAGAGTGCTTGGCACCTCCAAGTCGGACAGAAAGCGGCGTTTTTAGTAGTAGACGGGTCAATAATGTTGACATTGGAGTATTGACTCATACACGTCACTCTTAAAAAGAGAAGACCACACATCCCCCACAAGGTACAATGAGTAGTTTCAAAATTTCTCGAGTAATTTGAACCGAAAGGTGGTTCTCAAAGTCATTCTGGTTTTAAAATAGGATTGAAGGTAAATCAAAGTGATTGCTTGGAATTGAATAAGTCTGATGGAATGTTGAAAATCTCATCTGTGAATAAATGTTGCACGATTGAAATGAGTTGTTTAAGAATCTCTTAAAGAAATTAAACAATAAGGTGGTTCTAATTATCAAGCTAGTTTATAACTTGGATGAGGAACTAAATAAACCTGATGACAAGCTAAAAATCTCGTCAATGAATAGATTATACAAAAATTTGAAAACTAGGTTGTGAATATGGATCGAATTTACATTTCTCTCCAAAATCTTCTAAGAAATAAAGAATCAGGATTAGTTTCACACAAGTCGTATAAGTTGGTGACTATTTTTGCAATTTTTCTTATATATGAGAATTCATATCATAAGAACAAAATTTTGCGGTAATTCTTAACTTCCTACCAATCTTCTTGTTTACACGAATTTTGACGTCAACAATATTTTTTTTTTTTTTTTTTAAAAACGGTATCTGATTGCCGGATTTGACCTCAATTCAGTCTTGATCCAAATTGCCTTTGACACTATTAGGTGATTATAATATAACATCATATTAATTAAAAACCTTAATGTCATACCACCGATAATAGCTAAATTACAGATAGAAAAAGCCGATGCACACAAGAACACGCGAGATTCACAATGTGAGATTATGCCATCTTCAACGGCTATAGTAATTCATTATGATGAAAAGATGTTTATAAGAAAAAATAGTACATCTTATCTTCTGTAACATCTCTCTTTTATGATGATATTACAAAATCATCATAACGAGTCTCTATTTATAAAACAAACTAAAGCAAGACTGGAATTACAACTCATGTACTGATTTCACACAACGACAGTAACTAAGTTCCACGACTTGGAACTTTCATCTCAATAAGATAAAAAGAGGACGGCTTTCTAGAAAGATGGAGAGTATATATATATATATATATATATATATATATATATATATATACAGATCCACGTCCTAGAGAGCCTGAAAATTCCATAGCCTCCTCATGTGTAGTCTATGGTGAGAATTACAAAACAAACTAAACTAGCAGAAAGATGAGAGATGCCAGACAAAAAGCCATGTCCATTGTCTTTTGCATTGATTAACCCCACCTTCAGCATTCGTATAATCATTGCACGGAATGAAAAACAAGAAATTGTTGGGCTTGGGTGGAATTATGATAACAGTCAAATTTTGTAAACACAATTGTACATCACATCATAAGAGTTCACTATCTAATTATCTCTCTCCCCTCTTTTTTTTTTTAATAGGGCTTGCCAAATTGCAGTTACAGTCCCCAACCCATCTCTTCTCTTATAGTTTTTTTCCGGGACACGACGAATCATATGGGAGTGGGTGTACACAAGGGATCATGGACCATCTCGAGAAGGTGTTATCTTAGCGTAATATGTCAGTAATTTCAATTTTAACCCACAAACATATGAATATAAAATATCATCATAATTACTCTCGACTGCGTTGATAAGTATTAATATATCATCGTGACAAAGAAAGAAAATGATTAAATAACCTCTATATAGCCACGTAAAAATAAATCCAATTGGTTAGTCTTTATTAATTAGCTTACAATACAAGGGGGTGAGATTCAAGAAACTTGATGTTGTAAAAGGATTTATCTATCCAATAGGAGGTCGCCACGTGTCCATTACGTAAAACATTTGGCACACGTAGCATCTTCCGTTGTAAAATATGTCAAAAATCACGTATTCCAAAGGACAAAATAGCAAAATGTAAAAGTTCCCCACCACGTGAATAAAGATTGGGACCTAGATTCCTTGCACCAAAGCCACATTATTTCTTCCTACTTATCTTTCGATTACCAAATAATATTATACTAATTACAAAAAAAATGTTATTAATTTACTTTGTCGCAATTGATTAAGATTTTTTTTTATTTTATTTTTTTGGTAAATTGAAGTTAAGATTTCCAAGATTGATTCAAAATTATGTCACAAAATTCTTTTCAAGAAAAAAGGAAATATAACTTACAGCGGAAATTTCTTTTTTTGAAGGAATTCATAGTTGAATATTCAAGAAGACAGAGAATATTTTTGAAATAAAAAAAATAAGTAAAGAGCCCATTTTAGCCAGGGTGAGACCGGCTCGAGCCAGGCTGATTAATCAGACCACCAAAAGCCGAAGCCGCGCTGGAAGAAGAAGAAGAGCCGCCAGAAACAGAAAGCAGCTCCGTCAAAGCGCTCATGGCTCGGACCTGCATTTCTAGAGCTGGTATATAATCAAGAGCCTCCTCTAAAATCACCGTAAAAGGCTCTTTCCGGCAACCGGGAACCAACCGACCGAGAATGCGAACTTTCCTGTTAAGAGCTAGTAAACCCTTCGATTTCAAACGGAATATGCTCAGTTTTGATTTCTTCTGCGGCCGGGTGTTCCCGGTGGTAACCACCATCACATTTCTCTGCCGTTTGGTGATGTTATTCTTCTTGAGAAACTTCAGCTTGAGCCGATTCGTGAGAATCGCCCGGCTCCAGCGGGAGCGGCCTTTGGCAGTGGTGGCTAGTACTCTATCGGCGGCTTCACGGACAGATCGGCCGCGCTTTGGAGTGGTGGTTTGAGATTGTGAGCCGTTGAGCCGGATATGGCGCAGCGTTTGAAGCAGCTTTGTTGAGTAAATCTGTTGTTGAGATTCGGATTTCCATTCAATTGCAGAATTTTGATTCTGATTATTATTCAAATTATCTCCATGGATTTGGCTTCGCATTTTCTTTGTCTTCTTTCTTCGAACCGATGATCTATCGGAATTCACAACTGGATTTGAAGGCAGCGATGAAGTCATTTCTACTTCCATCTTCTCTATCTGTATGTATATATTTATTCAGGTACTGAAATAATACATATAGATTCAATACTTATTGAAAATCGAAAGTACTAGTAGATTCAAATTCAAATTCAAATTCAAAGAAAGCATGAATGAAATTCAATATGAGTGATAATCGATAATTAAGAATTAGCAGTAAATAAACTGATAATTTATGGTTTTGAAACCTCACACTACAAAATGTAATTACGAAATTTTAGTTAGTACATACAACACATAGATCTCATTTGCACACACTATAGTTTATGCTTTATTATCAATGAAAAAAAATCGAAATGAGTCTGAATATGCAAATACAGAACAAAAATGAATCGAGATGTTAAAAACTTAATGTGAATTGATCATCACCTTTACAAACTGGAGAAACTCTCCGTCTTTTATCTTGATTGATTCACTGCAATATTCAAAGAAATTTATCTTAGATAGTGGTGACGGTGGTGGTGGACAAGGTAAAACTGCGAGGAATAGGAAGAGGAGGCTTTTAAGGGGATCCCGGGAGAGCATGCGGAGGCTTAAATTGAATGAAAGTGTATCTTGGGAGTGTTTAAACAAATAATTAATGGCTTTTTCTTTTCAAAAACAAAAAAGTGTAGCAATGCCTATTTGCGCCATGTGGTGGATAGGGCCCATTTCACATGTGCGCTATTGTCTCCGTTAATTCTAGGCTTGGACGTGGTTTGATTTTGGTATATTTCGAGGGAAATTACAAAAACTCAGGGATTTAAAGTTTAGAATTCAAATATCAAGGACCAAACTTTATTTCTCAAAACTCAGGTTATATATAAAATGTCTAACCCTAATTTTTCTCTCTCTCTCTCTCTCTCTCTCTCTCTCGGCCCCTCCCCTCCCCGGTCCGACAGCCGGCAGCAGCCGCTGCAGCCGACAGCGGCTGAAGTTGCTGTGGCAGCATGTTGCTGCCACAGCAGCTTCAACCACTGCCGGCAGCGGCAACTGCTTGTTGTCGGCGACTGCAGCTTGCTGCTCGCAGCAACAAGCTGCAGCGGCAGCGGCGGCTGCCGGCAGTAGCATTAGTTTTATTTTATTTTTTTCTCGCGTGGAGCGGTGGTGGTGCAGTGGGTGTGCAGTGGAGGTGGCATCGACGGATCTGCTGGTGGTTGGTTCGCTGTCTTTTTTTTTGTTATTGAGTGGTGTGTTGTGCGTTAGTGGTTATTGTTGGTGGATCTATGGTGGTTTGGGTGGTGGTTGTGAGGCGGTGGCGATTTTGTGGCGGGGGCTGCGACGTTGGTGGTTATTGTTGGTGGTGTGTGACCAAGTATTTGATTATATGTGACCAAATATTTAATATGTGACCTAAAAGTTTTGACAATATGTGACTCTGTGACCAACATATGTGATCAAAAATAATCCGTGACCAACTAATTTAAAAATCTGTGACCTCCAAATAATCTGTAATAAAAAAATTTGACGATACGTGATCAGTAAATAAATTAATTATGAATTTGTGACCAAAATTTGATGATATGTGACCGATAATAAATTTGTAACTTATAATTATGAATATGTGACCATTAATCATAAAATGTGACTTTATTTAATAAATATTTTTAATTAATTAAATGCATACATGATTTTTGAATTTTCAAACTATTTTACCTTATTTTTGAATTGAGGTAAAAAATACACCTTAGATATGAATTTTTCTTATATTTCGATTCCATCTCGAAACCAAAATCAAATTCACTTAAACTCTTAAACCGAACCGACTTAAACTAAATCGATTTGGTTCGATCCGGTTCGGTTCATTTAGTCAGTTTGGACTTTTAGTTCAAATTGAATTTTATTTTTTACAAAAAAGAATAATAAAATAAAATAATTGCCTAAATTCTTGGCCCACTTAGATTACAAGGAACTAAATAATTTTATATTACAAAACTTATTAACCAACAAATAAAATTAGGTTAATTGAGATCCATAGAAAACTTAAGAATTTCGTGTTTTTTTTTTTTATGTAGCATGACTACCTTAGTAAGGCAAAAGTCTAGGAGGTGTGTGGTAGAGATTAAAATTAGATTAAAATTGAAAATATAGTCGTTATTTTTTACTTTTATTAGACGGGTGAGATCCAATAACGGCCATATTTTCAATTTTAATTGGATTTTAAACCGTACCAAACAGGCTCTAAGTATAACATAATGAGTTTGTGAAAGAAAATTCTTGGTGCTATTACTTACTAGAAACATCATAAATTGGAGTGAATCGAGACATAATTATGAGATTAGAACCTTTTTTTTTTTTTTTATGATCTAAAGGATCAATTGAGAAAGAAGAAACTCCGTCGAGATGAAAACGTCAAACAATTAGAGGATCGCCAATTTATAATAAAAGAATAATATTGATCTTTAGTTGGAAACATCACAACTCACATTTAATTAAACAAGAATATATGATCATCTAATCTTCCTTGGCAATAAAGTATTGGTGAAGTCTATATATAGTTTAGGTTTGGTGTGTAGCTTTGTTTAAACAAATGCTTATTATTTTAACATATAATTAGCTTTTTAAAAAGTGAAGACGGTGCACTATGGATTAGACCATCTCCATTGTATTTTACACCATCTCTAATGCTTATTATTTTAACTTATAATTAGCTTTTTGAAAAGTGCGGTATAAGCACGAGGAATCAGACCATCTCTAATGTATTTTACACCATTGGGTTGGACCATCTCCAATGTATTTTACACCATCTCCAATGCTTATTATTTTAACTTATAATTAGCTTTTTGAAAATTGACAGCCTGTTAATGTATAAGCACGAGGGGTTAGACCATCTTCAATGATATTTTACACCAAATTTGGTATAATTTAGCCAAATTATGCAACAAGATTTGACCATTGGAGATTGTTTTACACTGTTAGGATTGATATCACTTTTTGTGATATACCAACCGTCGGATTGAGATGTTGAAGTTATATGGCAAAATAATAAAGTATTTGATTAAGAACAAAAAAATAAAAAAAAGACAGAATATGACAGAGGAATTAAGAAATTTTATTGCACCATAAGAGCAATAGAGAAAAGAGAAAATATTACAATAATCCTAAAAGCTAGTAATCGTATATCTCACACTTTAAATTGTAGAGAAGAACCTAATAGTTATAGGGAACATGTAGATGATGTCAAAATTCTCCTAGTGGGGTTGTTGATGAAGTAGAATACCAAAAAATAAAGTTCAAAACAAATTACAACTCCCAATGAGTTTCCAAAATAGAACTTCAACTTAACATAGGATTCTAATAATATTTCAAACTTAAATTCTTCATGATGTGCACTTCAATTAGAATTCTTTAATTATTTTAACAATTTCAACAAAGGAATTTGGGTCAAATTCCAACCTACGCCAACTTTTACATCAAATTTTATTTTGAATTATTTAATTACAAAGTATATTATTACAAAAATAGTTAAATTAAAAATTATATGTAATGAGCTAAGATATTGCAATTATTAATAAATCTAATATGACTGAACTCCTCAACAAATTAAATCTCCTCAAATAGGGCGTTGGTACGTGAATCAAGGTCAGACAATGTAGCTTGAAAAGACAGAGGGTCATGCGTTCCTACTAAAAGGCCTATACAAAGGGGCAAATTAAGGTCCCAGTGAAAGTCCGAGTTAAGCATTTTCTCTTAACATGCTAACAAATGCCACCCAATAGAAATTACTCATTTCTCTAATATATTCCATCGATTAAATATTGTTATTATGTATAGTTTTTTATTAAATTGATCTATAATTGGCACGTTGATGTTAGTCATCGACAATAACTATTCGCATGCCTCAATACCTGTGTCATTCTTTTGTTGATGAAATAACCCCATGAAAATAAAAGATTTTTCTCGGATCATTTATATAGATTTATAAATGAGTCGAACCTAGCCAAGCATGATGAAATTTTGTAGTAAGCTAGAAATAGAGGTAAAAATATTACAAAATTATCATTTTATAAAAAAAAAAAAAAATACAGTAGATTTTTTTTTTTTTTTCCTTTACTTTTAGCACTAACATGTGAAGAAGAATGAAAATCATCAAGCCAAAGTGGCAGACATGTGAAACGAATCTTCCAATGAACTATATTGGAATTTTTTCTTTTTTCTAAAAAGTGTTCGTCTGTGTGATATATTTTTGTACTTTAAAAAAATTATTTGGTAAGGAAGATAATTAAGAGGAAATAATGCGTGTTAGGTGCCTGGTATTTAGGTCACAATCTTCTTTATTCGCATGGAAGGGAACTTTTATATTTTGCTATTACGTCCTTTCAAATATTAGAGTTTATAATTTTTCCCAATATTTTACGAAGTCAAGTTTTGAAAGCTCATTTATAAAGAGTAACCAATTGGTTTGAACTTTTGAGTGAAGCAAGTGAAAGATTTATACTGGTTATGAAATTGTTTTTATGTATCATAATAAAATAGATGATAGTTTCATGTTATAATAAAGTTTCCTATATATACGAGTATTCAAGGAGAAGTTTTGAAAAGAAAAAAAAAATGACACAGATGAGTAAGGCACGTTTGACAGAACTTTTGAAAAGTCAAAAACTATTTTTGAATACATTTGAATAATATTCTAAAAGCGTTTTATCTGCTGGAAGAGATTTTAAATGAAGATGATATCACGTAATTTCTTCAAAAACCTATTTTTACAAGAAACATATTCAAAAGTGGAAGTCGTGTCAAACAAACGGTAAGAATTATAAACCCTGATAGTCCTTTGGCTAAATAATAAAAATCTTATTCCTCAATTCTATAAAAATGTTGAACCTCAACCTTGAGGGCCCCGCCTCACCCCGCCCCTAGAGCATCGTGGAGGAGGTAAATCGCGGGATGCGCCTCAACAGGTCAGGGTAAAAAGAGCTGTCGTACTGGTACCCACAAAGAGTCCAATTTCAAACATTATTAGAGGCAGAAATCGAACCCTCACACTACGGGTGTCAGTTCAGTTGAGATTACTTCACTCATGTCATTTGCACCACTGAACTATGCCCCGGGGGGGCTTATTCCTCAATTCTATAATTTCTATTATAAATTGTGATTGAATAGATTATATTTTTATCAGAATTACCAAAAGAATACGAATCTAACTAACTGTCATTTTTTGAAAAATATCATGTTCTTTAGTCGATTTTTAAATTACTGATACAAACTAGTCTATGATCACTAGATCATATATTACCATCATTAGTTATGAGCATATTTTTTACGACATTCAATGACCGAGAACTGCATGATTGGCTAAAAATTTCTATTACATGCACTTATAAGTAGAATTCACCCCCCAAGAACTGGCTCGAATAAATCCAATGTACTTGTAAACCTATAAATAAGATCTTCGACAAGTGATGTAAAATTCAAAAGTACGTAATTGCTAAAATTCACCACCTTCGAAAATCTGCGTTCATGGCTTCCCATTTTTTCCAGTAGGGTAACTTTATAGATCAGTCTAGTTCTCTTCAAGTCTTTTGGTAAAATTCACTTTTAAAATCGACTCGTCTAAAGCAGATCAGATGGACACAGAGGAGCGGCATAGATTTCCATTATTATAATCCATGGGTCTGCTACTAGTTTATGAATATGGAGAGTTTATGATTGATGAAAAACAGAATGAATGCACATAGAGAGGGATCTGAATTCAAAATAGTGAGACACAACATGTCGGTAGGTTTCATACTTTCATGTGCACCAACATCAGTAGAGAAAATATGCACCCTTGTGGGGTCATTAAATCCAATCTTTTTTCTGCTTTTAAGACATTGGTTGAATTTGTATTAATTATACACTGAATTGAATGGCATTTTGACTAGCAGTTTTGTGAGCCGGTCCATCAATGATCGTAAGCAAGTTTACAATCAAGTTGTACTAACCTCGACTCTACAGATTGTCCCTCAATCTGACAATACAACGATTTCAAAACAAATAGACATAGGCTCGACAAGCCTAAACCAAAGTAGGACATGTCGAACAACTTCAATATTGTGACTTTACGTGACCCGTTTCAATCTATTTTTGGCACCCCAACATTACAAGATAAAATTCTTGGGCATGTATCTACAACCCTCTTGAGTGCGTTAGTTAGTATGATGATAGTCATGCTGTTACAAGTTTAGTTTAGGGGCCAAGTTTTCATCATTTTAATGACTAAACGGCCATAATCTTGTTTCCCTTCAATATTATTTTACTTATGAGAAAAATCACATGGGAAGAAAAGAATATTATCCACTTTATGTATACACATGTTTGAGAGTAAAAATTTAATGATGCTACAATCGGTGAACCTCGTTGAACAAGAAACAATATTTTTTTTTTTTTTCCATGTACTAGGTATCTTGCTTGCTTAGTACTTGTGTTATGATGAACATATAAAATTTAGCCCCGGTTTCACAGCCTTTTTAAAGAGTTTTTGGAGTTTTGATTTTGAATAGTGATTTTTTGAAGAATGTGTGGTTAAAAAATAAGGAAAAAATTTGGGTTTACGGGCAAAATATTTTATTGTTTGAATATGTGATTAAAAATAAGTATGAGAGAAAAAAAAATGCCAAACAAGGTCTTAATAGAAAATATGAAATTGAATCACATAATCACTAATTATAAGTGATTTTATATGAACCCCCCCCCCCCCCACACACACACACAACAAGAAAAATTGCGAATTGGTCCTAATTTTAGTCCATTTATGTGAATAACAAAAATTTAGAATTCGTTAAAATAACTTCATAACTAGTCAGCTCAAGTTCAAAAGCTTGTTCACATCCAAAACCAGCAAGTTCACCTTCAAAATTATGTTTATTTATTTATTTAATTTATTGGTTACCAATTTGACCTCTTTTTTTTTTTTACTGCGCCTCTATCGAATTTTTAGTAATTTTTTTTTATAAAACTTGATGGAATGTATAGCCGAAAGTTAATAAATACTGTGAATCCCTTGAAATGTGTTGTTGAAAATGAGTTTGAGAAAAAATGAATTCTGGAAAACGGGGACCAGATATATCTTTTTCGTGCAAAAGTTGTGACCTAATTTTGAAAACTTGGATTATAATTCATTTAGTCTAGATATTATCTCGACAAATCTAGCTTCAACTTTAGAAATCTTGATTTGGTTGCATGTTATCACAAAACTTGTTAATCACAAAAGTTAAAACATGTTCTTAATCATAATTATATCACGTCTTATTGTAATTCAATTAGTGGAAACCACAACACTAGTGAGTGCTTTTACATCAATCAAAAAGAGCAAGGCACATGGGATGAACCCTAAAATTGGGGCCCAAATTAATAGATATATTTAATAAATTTCAATAAAGTGAATAAAAATTCAGGTATAAAATCCAATTAGCAGAAACTGTATGAAATGCATTGCAAATTTGGAATCTGGGTTCCACACAGCGTGAATTCAATTGCAAAGACGATTTGATGATGGTAGATTTTGTACATGATCAATGTGACCCGAAAAATTGGGTTAGTTGGAATAAGCTTCGTTGAATGGGGGAACTTGGCCCTATCCTTTTTTTACAATGTCGATTTTTTAGTGTCACGTCAGTTCGACCGAACTTTTGGTAGACGAGAGATTTTGAACCATAGTCTATTTGGGTTAGGTAGTAAAAAATTTGTAGCAATCCACGTTAGGAATGGAGGTGCTCTAAGCATTGTCATTATTTGATGAATAAGTTCATAGTATATCTTATTATTAAATGATTCATATCATCATTACTTAACATAAGTATTTGTACTTAGGAGATCATTTTTCACACAATGTGTGTGTGTGATTTCACTAAAGAACAAAAGTTAATAGAAGAATTAGATACGTGGCACTTCATTTTCGATACCCATACAAGTGCGATGCTTCTTTTAAGACATAGGTCCAATTATTTACTCGACCAAATTTGTTCGTACCACATTTGAGGTCGCATAACATGAGGGTAACATTGCTAGTTAATTCACAACTTCTTAGCTTATGGCATATTTGAGACTAACTCGAGGGCATTTATGTCCCATATAAGCATTTCCAATTAGCCTCAAATCGATATGTACGAATTAAGTGTAACTCACTGAGTAAAATTATTTTTGATATTTGTAATTAGGTAGCATCAGTATATTATTAAATATTAAGTACTTTTGGTTTCTAAAATATTTATGAATTTTAAGAAATAAAAAATTCGTTTATCTGCAATTTAATATTGAAAAATTCGCAAATTTAGTTTATGGTCATCGAAAAAATAATTATGTGTTGTTTATTTTGGTCAATGATTGTTAAAATTACATCTTTTTAATTATTTTTTTCACTATATATATATATATATGCACACTGGAGCTTCAGAAATAGGGAAGCTTTTACCTTGGGCTTGCATAGTGTTGGGTTCATTTAGAACTTAAATGGGCTCTGTCAAAATGGGTCAGCTTATTATCATGATGATTGGGAAAGTGGGAATTACACCTTCCTAGAATTTTAATATGCATAATTCAAAAATCAGATTTGAAAGTTTTTTTTTCTAAAATATCATATTACAATTTAAACTTTTTAATATTATATTAATAATATTTTAAAATTAAATTAATATATATACCCACCCTACCTCCATCCACCCAAGCCCTAATTATTTTCCCCTCCCTCCTCTCTCTACATTTCTTTGTTCTCTCTCAA
The DNA here is from genome assembly GCA_019097785.1 of Fraxinus excelsior. NCBI lineage: Eukaryota > Viridiplantae > Streptophyta > Magnoliopsida > Lamiales > Oleaceae > Fraxinus > Fraxinus excelsior. Next base: position 2,253,326 of record CM032645.1, on the reverse strand, counting down.
CAAACATCAACGACCTATTTAAACACCGACGATGAAGGAGCTGTGTCAATCAACGCTGCTTGCATCTGATAGCCCAAGAATAATTAACCAAGAGGGGGTGAATTAGTTTTTAAAACTTTTTCGAAAAATTAATCTAAATTCAAGCAAGTAAAAACTAAATAGATTGATTCAAATAATAAGCACAAATATAAAAGCGATAAGTAAAAGGGAGAAATGATGCAAACGATATAATTGTGGAGGTTCGATCCAAAGTAATTATCTACATCTTCCGTTACCAAGTTCTCCGACAAGAGCAATGTCTTTTCACTATGTTGATTAACTTATGGTACAATCCAACAAGGGGTGCCGGTCCTTATACAATGTTGAGTTTTACGAGACCTTAACACGACCCACTATTGAGATTTCATGTGACATCAATATGACACACACAGTGACTTACAACAAATAACACTGATCCTTATACAATGTTGATATTTAAAGGACTTCAACACGACCCACACTTTATCAAAGTGATTTTACAATGGAATGTCTCTCTTGATAAATAATACAAACAAGTTAAGTACTAAGAGATGTTAACACTTCAATGAATAATAATAAATGATAGCTCAAGTGTTAAATAAAAAACTTTGATGAATATGATAGTCAAAAATTAAATTCAATCAATCAAAGTGTTTCAATGAGAAGATGAAGAAATAAATACGACTTAGGTTCAAGAATCTTCTCAAGAAATATTTCTATTTTAATTGATTATTGTAATAAATTAAGTACTAAGAAAGAAATGAGAAACTTTGATGAATGTATTGATTTTACAAGTTTAATTCAATCAATCAAAGTTTCAATATGTAGAAGAAGAAAATTTTATGTAATGTAAGTGCAAAAAATGTTCTTAAAAAATATATCTCTTTTGCAATGTATAATTTGTGATAAATTAAGTACTAAGAGAGAAATTAGAAATTTCGATGAATATGATGATTTCTCAAGTTTGATTAAATCAATCAAAGTTTTAAATATGAAGAAGTAGAAATGTTTATGCAAAATAAGTGTAAAGATCTTCTTAAAAAATATATATCTCTTTTAAAATTGATATAAGTAAATTAAGCACAAAAGAAAAATGAAAACTTTTGATGAGAGAAGTGATTCAAGAAATTTGATTCAACGATCAAAGTTTTTGCCATGAAAAAATAAATGCAAAAATGTAAGCTCAAATAGGATTTTTCAAATATATTTCTCAAGAAAACATTCTTTTAATTGTTTATAAATGCATAGTCAAGTGGTATTTATAACAGTCAAAACGTCCAAAATTTCTGTCCAAGCCATTGAACTGGACGACCAACTAGCCGTTACGGTCAGAACGATTTGCGAACCGGACGTCCGCCTGATCAACCGGATGTCCGGTTGATTTTGACTTTGACTTTGACTTTGACTTTTTTTAAGAGGTATAATCTAAGTTTAAGCATCACTTTGAAAGATTAATCTTACTTTTGATTACAAATATTTTATACAAGTAATATGAAATTAAGTCTTTGTACACAAAATGATTTTTGAACTAATGTCATTCATTACTGAAGATCAAAGTGTTATACATTTACATATAATCTCGAAAACCTAATTTTTTATCTTGTTTTGAAGTTTCTTTCTTGTCTGGCTCTCAAGCTCTTGATCTTGATCTTTCTTGACGTTTGCCTTTAATGTTTGACTTCGATCTCAACCTTCTTCATGAGCCCGATTTGATAGTCTTGATTTTGATATTTTAAGCTCTCGTCTCGAATGATTTGATTTGAATGTTTAACTTTCGCTTTGATCTTTATTTCGAGTTAGATTTATGATGTGTTGATTTTTGAAATAGTTGATTGATTTTAACATTGAACTATTATCACTCGAAATAAATTGTTGTTAGAAATAATATTAATCTTATTTGTTATGATCAAAACATTAAGGATGAAATCAATCATACATCAACAACATTGAGGTTTTTGGGTGTTATTTTTTCCTCTCTTTTTATCTGATCTGCTTAGTCAGGGTTTTGTAGTTGTTTTGATGTTAGTTGTTGATGATTCACTTGTTTTTAGCTTGCAAATGGTTGTTTTTAGTGGTGATGGTAAACTGGTAGTTGTAGTGATGTGGTAGTGGTGTTGGTGTTGGTGGTTTTTTAGTGGTGGTGACGCGAAGGTAGTGGTGCATGTTGTTGTTGGTGGGTTGAAAAATAGTGGTGACGGTAGCGGTGGCGGTGCTAACATGTTGGAGTGGGTCGGCACTTGTGACCTATTAAATAGTTAATATGTAATTAATAAATAATACATGACCTATAAAATAGATAATTTGTAGTTAACAAATAATGTGTAATCTTAAAATTTATTAATTTGCAACCAATTAATTTGATATTTTTTTACCATGAATAAGTTGTCATCAATAAAATAGATTAATATCTTTAATTATCATTAATCTTTAATTAATAGTGAATTTTCGATTAAAGTGTTTTTACCATTTTCATTCTAAAGTTAACATAGATAAAAAGTGGTGTGATATGTCACTTTTTTTTTGTTTTCAAAAGTGGCAAATCATGTCACTTTTTATTTCAAACGTAATAAACATGGTGTGAGATAATTATCATCTAATGACTAATAGTACATCTGAAAATTAATTATAATTTAGATTCATCAAAAAACATGTATTATTTTACATGTGATTATTGAAGTACAGGAACAATGAAGTTATACAGGTCATTTTAACCCTTCAAACTTTTTTATGTCTTGCAGTTAAATTTATGTATAAGTAATACGATATGTCATTTAAGTCTCAAAGTGACATACAACTAATAATTTTCATTTGGAATTCGACACCATGAAGTGTTTTCATACCATCGATCGACATCAAGTAAAAACGTTGATTAAGCTCCTATTTTTAGGAAATTTGATCAACGAGATTTCTTTTTTTCGCCAAAGAAAAAAAAACAATATTTTCAAAATTAGTAGTGATGACAAAGACAAAAGTGGGGATTCAGATAAATTGAAAAATCAAGATATTTCAAAAGTAAAAATGATATATAGAAGTTTCTAATATGCATTCAATCTATAGCCCCCCCCCCCCCCCCCCCCCCCCCACAAAACAAGAAAAAATAAAATCACTCAAACACTCAAGTTTCATAAAATTTCCAACTTTTTGCGACTTCTTCATGTTTCATTCTTGATTTTTTTTTTCCAACTTTTATATTCGTTATCTTGTTTTTATTTGCTTCTATAATTGATGAAAGCATTAATTTTATTCATATCTATAAAAATAAGTTAAATTAGATGGTACGTGACTTTCTTATTAAAAAAAAAAAGTGACATAGCATGTCCAATGGCAAATTATAAGGCCATCTCCAATGACAACACCAAAACATCAAATTTCACCAACATTTGGCCCAAAAGTGCTCTAATGTGGCACCAAATTTTGCACCATTTTTACAAAAATGGTGCAAAATCCAATTTGCCTTTTTCATTTGCCAAAAGAATTGTTGGAGGGTATTTGTGTTATTTGTGTTATATAATTTTTAATAAAATTATTATTATTATTATTATTATTATTATTATCATCATCATCGTTATTTGCATTTAAAATAAATTTAAAATGTTAAAAATAATAATTACTGAATTAATTAAAATAAGAATAAAAAAAACTAAAATATAACAAACAGATTATTTATAGTTAACACGAAATCTATTACAACAACCACATACATATATTGATTTAGTTTTATTTAAAGAAAACGATACATGAAAACAAGTGCATAGTTTAGGGGCCGTTCTCTTTGTGTTTCGATTTTGTATTTTGAGTTTTGAAATCATTTTGTATTTTGTGTTTTGAGTGTTGATTTTGAGATAATTGAAAACGCGTTCTTTTTATCATTTTGTAAAAATATTTCTCAAAACATCACTTCAAAACCCGTTCACATTGTTTTCTATTTTTGTCATTCTCCAAAATCGCCCCCTCCAGAGCCACCGTTTCTACCTCACAAACCGACCACCACTCACCACCTAGACCATCAGATCACAGCCTCAGTCGAACCCTCTGATCTCCCTCTACAACGTCCACCAATTAATTAACGGAAAATTAGCTGGAATCAGCTAAAAAAATTGTGGTGGCACTCACTGTTTTAGCCAATAAACACCGTCGCCGGCCACCTTTCCGATCGTGGACCATCACCAATCCACTCCTCTCAATAAGACGCATCCAATACTACCATGGGTTACCTTCGATTATCTCCAAAAAATTCGATCTCATGGAAGATGCCTTCGATATCTCCCAGAATCAACAGATTTTACGGAAGCCGCAAGTGAGTTTTGAAGCCATGGCTGGAGTCGTCTGGGGGTGAGAAATCGTCCGGTGGTGGTGCCGACCAAGGGTATTGCCGGAGGTTGAGATTCCGGCATAATCAGTTTGTGCCGAATCAGTTTTTGAGGGTATTTTTGATTGATTTTGGTATCTAATTGGATTGTTGTTTGTGTGGTTATTGAAGAGGGGATTGGGGGCTTCACAATGGTATATAAATCCGGCCATTTTGGAGGAGGTTGGCCGGAGTTTAGAGGGTGGAAATGTGGTTGTTAGTGTGGCATGGCAGAAATGAGGGATGAGAAGTTTTGGGGGAAACATGGCTGTTTCCCATGTTTTCTATTTTCACACTGTTTGTGAAGAAAACACTCAAAACGGCCAAAAGGTCGTTTTGTGTTTTCTTCACAAATATTTTTTATGTTTTGGAAAATTCGTTTTCGAAAATGAGTAAGAGAACGCGTTTTCACCGTTTTGAAAAATCGAAAGCAGAATACTGGTTGAAAATGACAAAGAGAACGGCACATTAGTAATTCGAAAGATTGCTTCCAGATCCTCCAATATTCTCAAAATATTTTTCAAACAAATCGGGTGAACTTTCATATCCTTCGAGGATAAAGATGCTCACATTGCACTTCGAAATGCATTAATTGATCATTTGTGGGAAGATCTTACGAATTCCGAGAATTAAATTGCAATGATATTTCGACTTCATAATATCATAATATTCAAATTCGAAATGCAGTGCACTATTTTTTAATGATATGATTTAATATTTTTCATTTTTGAAGTAGTTCTACTAATTGTACTATGTTTTAATAATAATATCTATTAATGAATTTAATTTTTCCTTAATTTAACGTAATTGTTTATTTAGTAATTTATGTATTTCTAGAATAAATAAATAAATAATATTTCGAATAAATAAATCACTAAGAATAAAAAAAGAGAAGAAAATTATTAAATACTGTTTATTTGGTGTAATGGTTGGAGATGAATTTTAGTTTGGTGCAGCGCTAGAGATGACCCAAATTTTAGAGCCTTATTTTATGTACAAGAAAGATAAAGTGTTACGTCACGTTACTTTTTATTATAGAGAAAAATTTAAATTCAAATTCATATTTACATAATTACGAACACTGTGTATCTTTTTAATTGGTAAAAAAAACTCAAATTAAATAATGTGTGACTTTCTTAAGAAAAAATATCATAACTTACCACTTTTAAATTTCAGTACTTTAATTCATGTACAATACAAATATAAAAAGAATTACTCTATTTATACATTTTTTTGGTGACATTTTTGTTGACATTGTGCGTGTTATCAAAATTTGTGTCATTAATTATTTTAAGTATTTTTAATTAGATTTTGAAAAATATGTAATTTGGAATAATAATTTTTTGGAGAAAGTGTTGTTAAAAAATTGAATTTACGTATAATATCATTTTATTGAAGAATGTATAATTAGCCCTTGATTGATTACCATTTTTTTCTCTTTTTCAATGACACTTTTTTTAATGAAATAATATTACACGCAATCAAAAAACATTTTCTTCATTTTTAAGTGATTATTTTTCATAGATCTACTATTTCATAATGCATTTTAAAATAAAAAAATGAATTATAATTTTAAGGGACAATTGCAGTAGCGGTACAAAATATTTCATTTAGTAGCAGATTTTGCCCAAACATTTAATTCGTGTCAACCACGGTACAAAACCTTTCATTTTTACCACAAATGGTACCAAACCTTTAAAACATCTGAAGTTCAAATAAAAGGTTTTTGTTAGTTTGATCGTTAGTTGACCAAATAATTGAATTTGACAATAATGTTGACTGATTTAAAAAGTTAAAATGACAATTTTACATTTTTTAATAATAAAAAAAATCAAATAATTAAAATTAAAAACTCATTCCACATTCTTCACCCCCACCCCCACCCCCACCCCAATCTGCAAATTTGGGAAATCGACCTCTTTGAATCCTCGAATCTATGGAGTCGAAACCTGTTGCCCAACTATGTAGATCTATGTAGGTCGAATTAGAGATTTAGACTTAACAACCGATCAAAAATGGAGCTCCTCGATAAAAATATGGATTTCCTGTTGACATGGTCTGTCGAAGAGACTATCTTGATCAAAGAGGAGAAGAAGAAATAAGATATTGGAAAGGGCTTAGGGTTTTTCTGTATGACGTCTAAGCAAGTTTCTGGTAAGGTCCATTTCTTACTGTTAATTTGCGAGGCCGCTTGTGACGATTGTTGTAGCATGTATGTGGGTAGATTGTGATCGTTGGCACGATAGTGGTGGGTGGATTTTTGTTCGTTTGGTTAGGGTTGGGTGAGGAAAGGTGGGGATAAGTGTGGGAGCGAGAAGAAGATTGACTGTTTCAGATGAAGTTTTGGGCTAAATGCACAACTAGAGTCCCTTAAAGCTACTACCATTGCATTAGAGCATAAATTCGGTCCTGGTAACTCTATTCTCAAGCTTGTTGAAGCGTTCTCGAAGTTCCAATCCCAGATTTGACGGGGCGGGGCTTTAATTCTAAATATTTAATTTTGGTTATTTTATTATTTAAAAAAAATGTAAAACTATAATTTTAACATTTTAAAGTCAGTCAACATTATTGTCAAAGTCAATATTTGGTCAATTAACTGTCAAACTAATAGAAACCATCTATTTGGATTTCAGTTGCGGACATTTTAAAAGGTTTGGTACCATTGATGGCAAAAATGAAAGGTTTGATACTGTGGGTGACACCACAAATTAAAGTTTTTGACAAAGCTTGCTACTAAATGAAATGTTTGGTACCGTTGCTGCAATTATTCCTAATTTGAATGGACACAGCTAATTTTACTTCGCCGATTCCAAGTTAAAAGTGCTGTCCAAATGTCTACCTGCATACTCCAAACACCTAAATCGCGTGAACTGATTTGCGACTTTATGCTAAAACTGCACAAGCTTTTCTTCCACCCACCGTCTGCAATAATATAATTAAAAAAAGAGAGCAAAAACCCTCAAAAGAATAAGCAGAAGCTGCAGTCTATATATCCTGTATATTCGAATAAGCTCATATAAGCATCGGGAAATGGCAACGTCGGCATCCACGTCAGCAAGCGTGCCGGAGAGAAGAGGCATTCCGGCGGCTTCGTTCGTGGAAGACGTCCAGATTTTCCTTTCTCAAATCGGTCTAGATGTCAATTCAGCTCTCGCTTTCCTACAAGAAAGGTTTTATGTCTTTACTATCTCCCTTTATGCAGTGTGTATAAGAGAGATTGTGATGTGATCAGTAAATGTTTAAGTGGGTTTAGTTGAGATTTTCTTCTGTTCAATGATTTAGGGCAGTTTATTACTTTAATGCGTTTCATCTATGTAGTGTTATGTAATGGATTTTGATTAAACCCTAGAAGTTGCAACACGAGTTAGATTACACCGCAATGTTGGGTTTTTGAGATTTTTTTATCATATTATTATGCTCAGTAGGAAAAGGTTTCATTTTTCATTAATCTCGTTAATGCATTTCATCTTTGAAGTAAAAAAAGAACGAAAAAAGGGTTTTTGTAGTGCTTAGTTTAAATACTCTTTTCCAATTATATGAAGAATATATTGGATTTTAACTGAAAATCTAGAAGTTACACACAATTAGGATTATACCACAAAGTTGGGTTCTTGAAAGATTGTGCTCATGTTATAATGCTCAGTTGGGAAAAATTAAATTTTCTAGTAAATTCGGCCTGTTGTTTAGAATATTCACTTGCGGTGCTTATGCTCACTCCTGTGCATTCTAAATTTTGTAAATTTAAATTTATGATAATTCAGTTTAAGGTTTCCGTTGAATATGTGGATATCGGTTGCACAAGGAAAATGCTTGCTGTGGATACTAAGAGAAATTCGAGAGCAGGATTTGAAATTCATGATAGAAAGGCTATCCAAGATGAAGTAAAAGTTTTTTTGTTAAAAGTTTTGTTAGACTCACAATGCATTAGTTTAATGCATTGGGGTCAGGCATATCACTCGGAATTCATGTGGTAACTGAAATAATGTTTTTTCCAAGTATTTGGGGTAATTGTTTATGTTCTTGGTTTATTAATCAAATCGGACATAAGAGTTTACTAACATTTTCTTTTATATGTCACATTTATGAAATTCTTGAATCAGTGTACTTGATCATGAAAATTGAACTCAAAGTTAGGATTGACAGCCTCCAATTACTGTCAAGTTGTTCCTTAGACAATAGAGAATGAATGAGACCATCTTTCAAGTACATATGACAATCGAACTAATGCCTTGCCTATTGCCTCCTCCTCCTCCTCCTTTTTTTTTTTCCCCCTGAGATTTGGGGATGCATATATTTTTAAAGTTGTAAATGGCAAAAATTTGCATGTGCATACTGAATAATTTTATTGTATATCATTTAACCTACAAGAACATATTACCAATTTGTCGTATGTTGAAATCCTACTTGGAGAGAGATTATGTAATGGTAAAATCTTGCCTCAGGTGAGTCATATATTTTTCATTTATCACGTAATTTCTAATTTTAGAAGGACTACTATGTTCTCTTCACTTAATTTATCCTTCAGTGATTGTTGTCAGTCTACTTTTTGACACATAACTCATTTACACTCTTATTAATTTAAGATAACTAAGTGTCTATCTTAACATTAAAATCAAATAATTCAAGTGTTTAATGTTTTAATCTAATACGGAAATAACTATTATCCTCATCTTTTCTGTTGAATTCATACTGTGTAGAGATTGCATTCTTCATTTTGATACATTTAGTAGTTTCTGATAGCTGGATTATGTTACTCTCAAACTTTGTTAATTATTTATTAATTTGAAACCCAATCATAGGGTTTGCCCACATGCCATGTACTTTTTGATCGATGTAAGGAGTGGTTTTGACTAAGGTATTGAGTTCATTAAGACGTGATGGTTAAACTAATATGTTAATTTGTCAAATGATGATTAACGTGTGTAAGTGATTCTATCTTCTTTTGACTTTTGTAATCAACAAGTTAAAATGTTTTAGGTTTTGAGATATCATGCAACCTAATAAACTATTCTAAAGCTGAAGGTAGACTTTCCGATGACGTTTTTTAGTTATCGTGAATCATTCTTCATTTTTTCAATAAGAATTTGTCATGGATGAATATATTATTTGTAAAAATTTTAAGTTTTATCATGACAACTAAATATATAATAGATACCAAATTAAAGTCATTCCATACTTTTATTGTCATTTTGACCTTTTCTGCATAATCATTCCTTTTGATTCCTGTTAAGAAAAATATAATATCACATGTCCAGATAGTAACATCAGTTACAAATGGCATACCCTTCTTCGTGTTAATGGTGCATGGAGTCCTTGAAGAGAATGTGCTAAAATCTCCCATTTTTATTAGTGAAATAGGCAACTTCTTCATTTTATGGAATGAATTTCCTTCACTTTTTGGCATTTAATTAATTAATTTATTCCACAGACATATTTGTTCCCTACTGTGATGAACTATTGTGGTCTGTCATATGGTTGAAGTGGAGCAAACCGGTGTTTGACATGCGTCGAGCATGGATGTGTGAAAAAGCAGTCTTTGCAACTCGTTTTCTATTAGAATTTTGAAGTAGGAGACATATGTCAACGAATTTTGATACGGCTATAGTGTGTGTTTTTTTACATGATAAAGAATGCTCTATATCCCTTCTTTTTAATTTCTAAGAAACTTGCGAACTGATCACTTGTGATCCTCTTATGACAAAGATGTAATGATGTATACCCTTAATAGGCTCTAGCTAGCCCCAAGGTGCATATGGTTGATAAGCCAAGGCTAAAAGTAAGTATGAAACATCTAGCCTATGCTACATGCGATGAGTAGCTTCTTGAATATCAAATGAGGGCCACGAGGAAAACTTAACAAGAACTCCACACATTTTATTCACAAAATGGTTGACAAAGCTCGCCCACAATACATATGGACTGACCATTCTACCAAGTTGACTATCAAGCTCCTATTTGTATTTTGCATGAATATTCACTTTTTTTTTTTGATAAGTATGAATATTCACTTTTTTGGGTTCAATTTTATCTCTTTGGCCCCATAATATTTTTGTTAAACTTCTGTAGTTCTATTCTCCCTTCAAATTTAGTCTAGTTAGTTACCTTGGTTTTCTCTGTCTAGAATTATTTTAGCATTAGTTTAAAATATTTTTTTACAGAATTCCTGGCATGTAAACATACTTTTTTGAATCCATATGGCTTCTTCTGATGTAGAACTAGTGTGATGCCACTTTGAGATAAGCCTGAATGATGAGTGAAATTTGGATTTCCCCCCAAAAAAACTAAGCCCTTGTTTGGTCCCCATTATTTCTAAAATACATTTTTCTCTCCATTATTTTCAACCACACATTCTTCAATAATATTACGTGCAAACTCAAATTTTTTTCCTTATTTCTTAACCACACATTATCCGTCAAAATTCTATTACAAAATGCATTTTTGGCCCAAAAAAAAAAAAAAATGGTGCTCAAACAGGCTCTAATTGTTTGCGGCTATATTTACTCAACTTATTGAATATCAAATTACGGTTTTAGCAAGCATGCCTTGGAAGCTGACTGTATATATGCTTGTCCGAATGTCATTGTTCTCTGATTGATGCCCAGATATTAACCTAGGTGTAAAATGTACATATAAATCTGGAAAGAGGAACTGGATTTTGGTGTCATCTGGATATATCAGAGGACCAGTTTGGCTTTCATGCTAGAAATATTTACTGTGCAAGCCAGTTATATATTTCAGAGATTGATGCAAAATTATTATAATGAAAAGAAGTAAAACTTGCCTATGATTTATTATGAAAAAGCATATATTATGGTGGTCTCAATGACAGACCTCATGGATTAGCGACAAAGAATTTCATATCCCTATGGACTATGGTATATAAGATTTGTATCAATAATTGACCCAAAGCCCTTTTTTGGCTTTATTCTTTGCTATTAGGTCTTTTGGTGCATGTTTGTTGCTGAAGACATAGTTTTGATTGCTTAGATTATGAGTGCTAATTGTAGGTTAAAATTTTGCAGTACTTTAGAATGTAAATGTTTTAGATTAACTAGAATTACGTCTGAATAAACAAAATGCCCTCTTAATCATAGTAGGAATAATGATGAGCGTGGAGACAATAGAGGATCATGTTATCCCAAGAGTTTTTTTATTTTGGTATTTATGTGCGGTTATTGAGTATGAAACAACTAAAAGGGGATGCATAAAATGCGAGCGGATTGCACAAAATAGAGAATCACTGTAAGGATTTGTGTGATCACATGATAAACAGTTTCTTGCAGAATAGTTATTAGACCAACTATACTTTGTATACATAGTTGCTGAGTTTCTATAGGACAAAATGTCCATATGATGAAAGACAGGTTCTGTGGAATGCGGTTACAAATATTTGATTTTATTGGACCTGTCAAAATATATACTGCTAGATTAAATGGAACTACGGAAACTGATCCATGTAGTCTATCCCAGTTTCGCTGGGATTAAGGTTTTGCTTGCTATTGTCCTATATGGATTTCTACTACAAATACTTGTGTAATTTTGTTGTTTTCTTTGTGAGTGACAATTGCAGCTCTTGTACAAAATAATGGTTTAAGTTGAACTCTTTTGTGCTGGATGATTGTTTTTGAGCTATACAGCAATTAGACATGATATATTATGACAAATGTGTTTGCAAATGATTTTCTTCAAACGAATTTGTTTATTTTTTTAGTTTCCTAACTATACATTAAAAATTTGTCAGGCTTCAGCAGTACAGGGTAGTGGAGATGAAACTTCTTGCTCAGCAGAGAGACCTTCAGGTATACTCAGTTAGTCGTTTTGCATTTTTACCTCTTGTTAAAATAATTCCTTAGACTCCATTATTTAGGTTCAACTTATTTTAAATTTCTTAGGAAATGAATATTATTTAGATTTTAGTGGACCAGCAATTACATTCTTTTCTTCGCAATGGATGATGATTCATAAAAATATAAGCTACTGGCTTGACATTTCTTGTTGTTTAGTATTAAATAAGCAGGTTATTTTTACTTCCTGGTTTCCGTGCGACTAATAATAAAAATTTGAGGCCTTCTCGATCTGTATGATTTTATTTATTATTAATTTTTTTTATTTTTTTGGTACTCTAGTATTGGAATCCCTGAAGTTTCCATTCACAGCCTGCCAATTCCCACCTTCATGAAATGCAATTTAAGCCATTATCCTGAACCAAAGAAGTTAAAATTGAATTTTCAGAGGCTCCATCACGATGTGTTGCCGTGCCATTAATTAAATCCTTTTCTTATTTAAAAAATTTTTGGTTGATATTTTTAGTTATTACTAATCAATGTAACAGGCAAAGATTCCTGACATTGAGAAGTGCCTAGACGTAGTTGCAACTTTGCAAGCTAAGAAGGGTACTGGTGAGGTTAGTTTTTCTAGTTTTAAGCATTTCTTAGATATATCTTGTGCATGTTGTGTGTGGAACATTGGCCAACATTTTGTCCTTTTTATCCTATGTATATTCTGTCTTTCTAAGTAGAAATACAAAATCTATTTATTTAAGCTGTTCTGATTTGATAAATACTGCTGCTGTTCCATTGTGGAGGTGTTGGTTCTTATCTTATATGTAGGCTGAGGTTTATAATGTGTAAGTTTGTCACTGCAGTGCGAATAGAAGTTCAAATTAATTAAATCATTTGAAAGATCAAGGGTGATTGTAGAAAAAGCAGAATAATATATGGAAAGATGCTATACAAGACAAAATGAAATTATTAATCAATAATGTCACAAAAAGATGAGTTCATACGCATTGTAAATCTCACGTCTCTTCCGAACAATGTTGAATAAAATACAATATAACTGTCTCCCATGTTTCAATATGCATTAAAATTCTTTAATTTGTCTCGTATACAAGCCTTAGCACTTTGGGAATTTTTTCTCCTCTTCATTTGTACCATTATTTAGTGAGAAACTCTGAATTGTCAAACTATCATAACAAGATCAGAAGCCTGCATTACTTTTATATATGTATTAGGTTGATGACATCATTATTTTACATTTTCATGTCTATATCTGTTGATATCATTTCTCATCATTCATCTTGAATCTACATCGTCTACTTGGTAGAACTATTAGAATCTTTGACTCACTTTTTGAGTTAGCTTGACTGTTAGTCCTGACTTTTGCCCATTTTATTATTTTGAAAATGATACTTTTTTCTTTTTTAAATAGCCCTGGCTCTGCTAGTGGCCAATGGGTGTTAATCTTGATGCATGTAGTTTGTCATAGGCAAAAAGTAGAGTCATCCGGATTGTTTGGACATTCTCAAGATCCCAAAGAAATATAGATTTGTTCATAAAGGACTGAATTTCCAAGGCAATAAAGCATATAAACACACGAGCGAATATGTCATAATATGCTGTTCACAAAAGTTCACTTTCATATGCTCGAGTAAAATCTAGCATATGCTTGGTTGGATGAACGTCTGTAGTGAATAGACTAAGTAGCTGCATGTTAATTATTCAGCCAAAACCTGTCTGGTGCTCCATTCATTTTTTTTAGATTAATTATTGCATATGACATTTACATTGAACTTTGAGATGTTTGTGTTCTTGGCCTTCCCATTTGATTGCAGGCACTTATTGCCGATTTTGAAGTGTCAGAAGGCATATATTCCAGGGCTCGCATTGAAGATACTGATTCTGTGTGCCTATGGCTTGGAGCAAATGTTATGCTGGAATATTCACGTGAAGAGGTATATTACCAATTATCCAAAAAGGCATTTAACTTGGTCTTTTCTGCACTACTTGCCCTTTATTTCTGAGATTTTGAAAACTTTTCTGCAGGCAATGACCCTTCTTCAGAAAAATCTAGAAAATGCCAAAGCAAGTTTAGAAGTTCTTGTTGCCGATCTACAATTTTTGAGGGATCAAGTGACAATTACTCAGGTAATGGTGGCATTTTCCTTGTACATTCTGGGAAGTTTAATGGGGAGTAGTTCTTCCCACATTGTATGAAGAGTAAAGAATGGCTTGCAGTTATATCTATTATTATATCTTATGATCAGTTTCATTTGTAAGTCGAGTTAGCCCACGCACCCCATAATGAAATGAAGAGTAATGTACTTGTATTGAATTTTCAATGGCGTATGAAATGTGCCTCTATTTAGAATAGATCACGTGAAACTACTTCCAATTGTTTTCGTGGCATTTTCAGTTTGCCATAGTTTTTATCTTTGCAAATGCTATTGACCAGGTTACCATTGCTCGTGTATACAACTGGGACGTACATCAACGGAGACTCCAGCAAGCTGCCACTACTTCCTCAGAATCATAAGAAACCATTTACTATTCTCTACACAGCTGGTGGGGCTCAGTTTTCAGTCGAGTATAGCCTAATCTCTTAAATCTCATTTTGCTATTTCCTTAATTTAGAAAAGATAATTATTACTCTTTTTCTCTTCTCATTTGAGCTTCCGGTGCTGAGTATTGGTTTTATTCATCTGATTAGTGTGAGAAAAATATCTATTAAAGCTTGTTTGATGCTGAAAAAACTCAAAACCTTTTATGTAACATTACGATTGGTAAAAGATTTGTTCTTGTCCTCTGTAGCTCCTTGTTGATTCACTTTGCTACTCGAGCGAATTGGAGCTCGGCTAATAGGGCTATAGTTTTACAGTAGATTTTGAACCTAGGTATGTTACCGGATTACAAGGGTCAATTCGAGCATTCTTAGAAAGAATTTCTCACTTGGCTTCATGTAATTCAATATCGAAGTTGTAGTTTCTGCAAAAATAAGAGTTGGTCTGGACGTGTGGCTTGTTTGATATGGTGTAGTATAAAGTACTCTACAATGTCAACGAAAAAAGAACGCTAAGGTCTTGTATATGATATTGTACTGTCTTCAACTTTAAATGCATGCCAGTCATGCACTTGTGTGAAGTGTCAATCGGGTGACTATACTTTAATTTGATTTTGATTAAAGTAACTTTGGTCAAAAAAAATAATGGACATCATTTATTAACTATCATCTCAAAAAAAAATCGTCAGTTCAAGTGACAGAGTTCTCCATTGAAATTAAGTCAAAAGTGTCGTTAGGAATTAAAAAAAAAAAAAACTTGTCTGCTACTTTTTTTTTTCTTTTGATTTTAACTATATTTATTTATATGTTAATACTTAGTTATTATTTATAATACGTATAAATTGTACAAATTTTAAATTTTTTAGAGAAAATTTAGATTTGTCACGAATTTTAAAAAAAAAAGTCAAGCGAAAGCTCAGGTCGAGCCTAAAAGTCTGAACAAAATGTTTCGGCTTGCGGTTCGATTCGACTTGTTGACACATGGTTATATGATTAATGTTAGGGTAATTGGCGCAAAACGTCCTTACCTTTGACGAGTTTTGTGGAAAACGTCCCTACCTTTTGTTTTTTGACGCAAAACGTTCCTAATTTTCATATTTTTAGCGCAGAACGTCATTTTCACCCATTTTTAACATAAAATGACTATTATACCTTCATATATAAATAAAACAAAAAAGAAAAGAAAAGAAAAATAAACAATAAATTGCAATACGCTCCTGAACTTTTAAAAAAAGTGCAAATCAATCATCATCCTCCCGACCAAGTAAATACCGCCCACCTTTCTTCTTCAAAGAGTTCCAACCGCCCACCTTTACCCCCACTCCAAACTCAAACCCCTCCGCCACCTCTCCCACCACATCATCGTCGTGGCCTTACTATCTCCGCCACTACCGTCCACCAAGACACCACTATTTGGACCTCTACTCCTCTTATAGAAAGTCTCACCAATCGTCGAGTCTCTTTTCCACATCACCATCGACGTCTCTGGTTTCTCGGACCTCGCCTCCTCCTATACAAAGGCTGGTCAGTACCTCCAGCTCCGCCTCTAGGACCCCAATACAAAACCCTCCTTCCTCGTAATCGCGTCCCTGCCTTCTATTCCCATCAATGCCAGAAATCACCGCTTCTATGGGCTCTTTACTCGACGATGCTAAATCAAAAACTTGGTTTGTCGATGCATTGAATGGTACTAGGTTTCTTCCCAGAGGGCTATTTGATTCTACCGCCATTGATAATATGGTTCAACTTGATGGGATTCAGAAAAGTGATTCTTCTGCAAATCTAGATCCCCAAAACGAGATTTTGGATTTTAACAAACAGGTACATTCAAATTTGCCTGATTCTCCTATGGTTGAAACAAGTTCATCTTTCAGGTCGAGTTCTTCATCCCCATCTACGTCAAATCTACCTCCAATTAAAGTTAGAATTGAAAATGATAATGTGAGATTTCATGATCAGATGGCTGGATTGGAAGAACAATTATCGCACGTGATAGATGTGAGTATGGCTCCAAATGCACCACCACCGATTTATTCAGTTATTGGCTCCTAAAATTATCCTTTTTATGGTTTTTCAAGTCTTTTCTGAAGAAATTTGAAGTATGGGATTTGTAAGGTGTGGAGAAAATGGGTTGAAGAATGAAGAATAATATAAAAGGGCGATTTGTTTACCTTTTTTTCAGCCCCTTTTTGAGAGAAAAACGTGAGGGATGGAATGATTTAGGATTTTGGTGACAGCGGTGGTGGAGGGGGTGGAGGAGAAGAGAGGGAAAGAATGGTGTCTTGGCGGACGGCAGTGGCGGAGATAGTAAGGCCACGGCGGCGAGGTGGTGGGAGAGGTGGCAGAGGGGTTTGAGTTTGGAGTGGGGGTAAAGGTGGGCAGTTGGAACTCTTTGAAGAAGAGAGGTGGGTGGTATTCACTTGGTCGGGAGGATGATGATTGATTTGCACTTTTCTAAAAAGTTCAAGAGCATATTGCAATTTATTGTTTATTGTTTATTTTATTTTATTTTTTGTTTTATTTATATAGGAGGGTATAATAGTCCTTTTATGTTAAAAATGGGTGAAAATGACGTTCTGCACAAAAAATGTGAAAGGTAGGGACGTTTTGCGTCAAAAAACGAAAGATAGGGACGTTTTCCACAAAACTCGTCAAAGGTAGGGACGTTTTGCGCCAATTACCCTTAATGTTATGCAGAATAACGTTTCTTTCTCATAGAACTGAACCTTGAAACAAGATGGCATCTCAAAATTTGATCAACCCTTGACATTAGAATTCTCTGCATATTGATTTTCAATGACGTTAAACATTATACTTTGAAGGCTTGGCACTACTTTAACAGTGAATATATGTTGTAGACATCTCGATTTTCTAATTCGACAGTGAACGCATATTTCGATACATAGTAGTATGGACACGATAGATAGTTTGAGAGAAAATTTTAGGTTTTTTTTAAATAATATTTAGTATTACTAATCCATCTATAGAGTCTAATGCACCTATCCAAACATGTTGTAAGATTTCATATCAATGTTAAAACATTCATAATAGATTGTGATTTGTGACCCCCCCCCCCCCCCCCCCCCCCTCGTGAGGTAGGAAATACAAACGAAATCATAGTGTAATTTTCGTTCTCAACTTGAAGTATTAAAACCAACTATTTACTACAAAGCCATTTTGTTTCCATTCCAATTTCTTCAAGCTACAAAAAGTTCAGTCAATTCAAATTTCAATTCCATGGGCTTGACTTGTTAGAATTATTGGAGACCCCAATTTCCAAAGAAACAAAATAATAATAATAAGAAGAAAATGAGTGTTTTGGCATAAACAATGTATATCTTCACCAGAAGATGGAGGTGGCCACCGCAGAATTTTGACTTTGAAATGAGTTTCAACTTGGGCTTCTTTCTTGGGATTCAAACCATGTGTTGACATTTGAGTTCACCGAAAACAGTCTGTTCTCATGATACTTCAAACTGTGGCCCATTTCTACATCTCTGGCTTTTCAGAATTTACATTTTCATATTAATATTAAATTATATTAATTAGGAGTTATGCGAGGTGAAAGTCTCGTGTATAGTTTTGAATTAACGATATATAGACTCCGTTTTTTTCTCATTTTTCATCCATAAAAATAAAAAATATGACTGTTATCCATCACATCAAGCCATCAATTTTAAATTTCTATCTCTTGTGTGGGGCTCAATAACGACTATATTTTTTATTCTCATTCTACGATAATGTTATTGAATATGTTCAACTTATTATCATGACCCTCTAAAGACATTTTTTATATAAATTGTACTTATTTCAAGTATGGGACAATAGCCTTCGAGCTTTATTAGCCCTAAACGAAATTCCGGTTTGTCCCACGAAAGCATTGGAAAGAAAATCTTCTACCTAAATTAGATTCTCTTATTTTAATTTTTATCTTTTCTATCTATAAGCACCGATCGAACTAGTTCCAATAAAACATTGTTACTTTATGTCAATTATGGGTTGAGATATGATGTTCAACTTTTACCCGTACACTCAATTAATTACTGACGTATCATTTTGCGAGAGAGAGTACTTAATAGTGTGGAATACTTCTTAAAGTAAAAAAAAAAAAAAAATTTAAAATTAATGATATGTTAATTGAAAATAATGTATCAATAATTTATTGGGTGGACAGTAAATCTCGACTCGTCAATTATGTCCCATATCCCGAACAAACCTACCCAACCCTTTCTTTCCCAATTAAAAAATATGAAATAAAATAAATAAAAGAAAGTAACGGGAAAGGTGAGTAGGGCAAGAAAATGTACGGGGCTTTGCATGCAAAATAATTTTTTGACCAAAAAGGTGAAGGAATCACTTATAATTGATAATATAGAGAGAGAGAGAGAGAGAGAGAGAGAGAGAGAGAGAGAGAGAGAGAGAGAGAGAGAGAGAGAGAGAGACGTGCACGCAAAACAAGACTGATTTTGATCATCAGCTGCAGATTTGATTATTTCAATAAGTCCCATAAGCATAAAAGATTAATGTTTTTGTTTTCTTTAATAATTTCGAGGCCGCAATCATCGGTTTAGTGTTCAACCAATTTTCTTTTCTTTATGTTAATTTTATCAAAGGATTTTTAAAAGATTATATTTAAATTTAAATGTATAATAAATAAGGAATAAATGAATAAATCGGGTTGTAACCATTATTTCATTTCTTCTATTATATTTCAGCAAATATATGACTCACACAATTCATTCTTAAAATCGAATCCTTCTAAGTTACTTAAAATCAAAGTCCATACAGTCTATCTTTTCCAGTTGGATGGTTCACGAAACCAATCTTCTACTGAAAGTAACCCTTTCCAAATCGTCCTTTTCCGTAATGAGATCCCCCAAGATGAATGCATGTTTGATACCAATCGTAAAAGGTGGACCTCACCCATAAACCCAGCTTTTGAGAATATTATTTGTAAACTCACAACACGAACATTTAACGAACCATATGAAACACGATTAAATGTTAATATATTTGTAATTATTTTTTTTTCCTGTATATTATTGATTATTAAATTTATATGAAATAAGAGATATATATTTGTTGACTTTCACGTTGCAAGCTCGTTCTTGCCGCAGCCCTAGCTACCATGTTCGTGGCCCAGGATGGTACAAACTATAAAATGATCCTATAAAATTTGTTTACTCAAATTGATGAAGTGGTTAAGCAGAGTTTAATATAAACTTCACAGGTTTTAATGAACAAAAAGTCAAACAATAGCTCCCGATATAAGATTAGGAGCTTGTCTGGTTCTGATTATCAGCAAAGTTATAGTCGTTGTTGTCCACAATGTTTGACTCTTTGTGTCATAGCACTGCAACAATTTAAAAAAAAAAAAAGAGAGTACAAAAATCAGTTTTTTTTGCTGATTTTAATCGTTCACAGACATGGCCTAGACTCGATAGAGATTAAAATCCAATTAAAATAAAAAATATAGTCGTTATTGGATTTCATTCATCTAATAAGAGTCAACAATAACGGCTAGTTTTTCTATTTTAATCCTATTTTAATCTCTACCAAACACGCTCTAACTTTATTTAGTGAATGCTTATTCGTCATGGGAACTAGTTTGTGAAATATATAGACAGACATTCAGCATCTTATAAGAATTTTTAATTAATTTTAAACTTCACAGTTAATAGACTTGTCACATGTCGTATAAAGTTAGATGCGATCGAAGAGTTTAAACAAGATGAGCTCGAGATTTTCTTAAACACGAACTTCGCTTACTTTACTTTTAAGTTACTCCTAAGCTAAAAATATTTTTTCGGAAAGTATAAATATATTTGAATAACTTTGGTATTTTTTACTTTCCAAGTAAAAATATCACTTATTTCGAAATTAATTCATACCTTTTTACAAAAGTAACTATTTTATTTTCAATTTCGACGAACAAAAAGAAAAAGCCGAAGAGATGTGGCAAAATGGGCTTTTGATTTGTTTTTCAGTTTTGTAAAATATACAAAACTTGTTTTATTTTGTAGTTTTTAAGATGTATTTTTGAAAACAAAATTAAATTAATAACATAAAATCCAAAACGCATTTTTTACATAAAATATAGGAATTTATTTAACTCCCAACTGTACTCCAATTTTAAAACTCTTCAACAAAAAAAGCAAAACCTAACCAATATTCAACTCGTTTTTTTGTAACGATTCAATTCTTGTGTCCGACCGTTCTCTTATGTACTATCCACTTTGAGAGGGCATCTGCCATCTTACCCCTCTCTCCGACCTTCGCCACTTTCTCTCCAATGTAAATCCCAAAAATTGACGAGTTCTCATTCCTCACCATCTTCTTCTCTATACTATTACTATTTACTACTACTATAATCTACACATGTAATTTGGTATTGATTGACTAATTAATAATGGGTCTATACATATAGGTTCTTTTCCTCTCTCTCTTTTCAGAATCACAATTCAAATGCATATTCTGCAATATTAAAATAGACTATTTAATAAAAAAAATTTGAAAACGAATTCGAACTCAAAATTAAACGGGCCTAATTGTTTATAAGCATCATTTCGAAAAAAAAATTGAAATAATTATGGAGAATCAGAGGTCACCCACTAACAACCCTACATGCCAAAATAAATAAAACAATTGGAATAATTTTTTTTTTATTTTTGTGAATACATAATCTACTAAATTTGTTTGACATAAATAATTAATTTAACCCCTTATCTCTAAATAGGAATTTTTTTTTTAATTATTATTCCTTTATGAAATTCCCCTATCCTCACAATTAATAATTAATTGAATGCAAGGTAGGTTCCACTATATTTTCAGTTTTAAGTTAATACCTAACAAGGGGCCGCATAGTTATAGGCTGCATTATATTTGGCGAAACCTATTGAAGGCAACATTTTAACTAAATTAAGTTGTGGATTATAATTAATTCTCTGGTTTAATTAATTACGTTGATGGAAAAATAATTAGAATTAGAATTAGAATTAGAATCTAGTGGCTGTGCAGACTTTAAAATTACGATGCCTTCCAATGTCTATAACAAGGAGATGGATGGCTAGGAAAATGATGAATCGAAATAATTTTGAATCATTACTTGTAAATTAATTGAACAACTCAAATTTTTTAAACGAGTTAGTTCAGTAAAGTAAGAGAATAAATAAAGATGTTAATTTTCTAGTCTCAACACCATGCCACTCTTTTGAGCTCTTTAGGGGGGGGGGGGGGGGGGGTATATAGGGGCTAAATATCATTGATCAAATTTATTTTATTCTAACTATTTGGCAAATGTTATTCATAATTTACCCCCTAAGAGCTCAAAGAGTGGCATGGTCCATGGTCAAATTTACCAAGAAATTAAAAATAAAAAAAATAAAAAAAAATTGATGTACGAATAGACATTAAGAGCCCCGATTTTCAAAGTTTACAACGGTTCGATTAGAAAGTGGAAAAATATGTAGGTAAAATGAAATGTGTCGTTAAAAATGAACAATGAAGTAACTATTTAGCAAAAACTAACTACATAATGTTAAATATGGTTGATTATAACAAATAAGTTAATCTTATTTATTAACAATTAAATTTAAAGTAATTAAAGTTTTCGAAACATCCAATGATAAATTGATCGATTGTCGTCAAAAAATAAAAATTAAGGCTATTACAAATTGGACTCATGAAGAAGGTCGAGATTGAAATCATCAAGTCAATCAAGTATTCAAGATCAAGAGTTTGAAAGCCGAAAGTCAAATAATGATATCTTAAGAGCTAAGTTTCAAAAAAACGTCAAATATTAGGTTTTCTTACATCAAATGTAAATGTATTAATCCTTTGATATTTAGTAATGAATGTTTTAAGCTCAAAATCCTTCCATACATTAAAACTAATTTTGTGCATTAAAAGTTACTTTGATACAATGTTTTAATATAAAAATGACTTTTAAAATGATATTTGAACTTGAAAAATATCTTTTATCTTGAAAAACTAGTTAAAAATACTTTCCAAAAATCCATGTTTTTCAAAAATTTTGAATCGTATCTAACGTGACTAAAACGTAAAAACACCTAAATTGTCGGGCGGTCAACTGGCCAAAAGAGGTAGTCGATCGGAGATTTCCAGTGATCTAAAGTTTAACCGTTCTGACCTCTGATTTTTACTATACAAATTGGTCATTTGGGCAAAAGGCGATCGATCGGACATGTCATCCAAACTTACCGATTATTTTTTTTTTAATTTTTTTGTGCTTTTGAACTCTATGAATATCTTCACTCTTCCATTCTTAATGAGACTTTCAAGAGCATCAAAATAACATATAATTGATTCTCTGGTCGGTTCCACCATCTTTTCAGTTTAAGTTAATACCTAACAAGGGGCATAGTCATAGGCTGCATTATATTTGGCGAAACCTATTGAAGGCAACATTTTAACTAAATTAAGTTGTGGATTATAATTGATTCTCTGGTTTAATTAATTATGTTGATAGAAAAATAATTAGAATTAGAAATCTTAAGCTTCTTGTTTCTAGTGGCTGTGAATGACTTTAAAATTATGAGGCCTTCCAATGTCTATAACAAGGAGATGGCTAGGAAATTGATGAATCATTACTTATAAAATTAATTGAACAACTCAAATTTTTTAAATTCAGTAAAGTAAGAGAATAAATAAAGATGTTAATTTTCTAGTCTCAACACCTTTCAATTATTAATATCTTTTGCCAAATAGTTAGAATAAAATAAATTTGATCAATAAGGATATTTAGCCCCTATTTGTCTTTCATTCTTAAAAATAAAAAAAATACAAAAGAATCGACATACTCATTTTCAGCTATACATTCAAACAATAAAATATTTTACACGTAAATCTAAATTTTTTCCCTACCTTTTAATCGCAAACTCTTCGAAAAATCATCATTTAAAACAATATTTTTTCAAGAAAAATGATCACCTAAGGGCTCAAAAGAGCGGCATGGTCCATGCTCAAAAGTCCATAGTAATAAACAATATTCTTGGAGTTACTAGTGTACAAGTTGTGGTCAATACGCCTTAGTTTTATTGGAGAAGTTTATAGTATAAATATTGACCCCAAAAAATGAAAAACTTGTCCCATTTTACAAAATTTACAAAAAATGACATTAAGAGCCTCCTTGATATAGATTTTCAACAAATAAAGTATATAAAAGTTCAGTTAAAAAGTGAACAAAATATGTTGGTAAAATGAAATGTGTCATAAAAAATAAATTGTGAATTAAATTTTTAGCAAAAGCTAAGTACATCATGACATATGGTTGATTATAATTTTAAAGTTTTGATTATAACAAATAAGTTAATTTTATTTATTAACAATTATATTTAAAGTAATTAAAGTTTTCAAAACATCTAATGATAAATTGATTTTGTTGACCCCTAAAAATGAGTTCAACATATGTCGGGTCCACTCTTGCCATGTCAAGTACGGATTCTGCGCGTTTTTACTAACGGTAATCGATTGGAAATTGACGCGGGACGCACTTTACGGCAAGAGATGAAAACGTTCAAACTCCGGTGATAAGATTTAACGGCAACCGCACTATCGACGATCACCAAACCAAGATAATCAAGAATACTCATCTCTCTTTGTTTGAAAGAATATATAGAAGGCTAGATTGAATGAATAATTTGTAGGAAATTCACAATATTTAATATTAGAATTTGTATTCAACGAATATGTAAAGAAATATTGATGAAAAACTTACTAAATATTTCCTTATGAATTTTCCATGATTTTTCAGTGGGTATGTGTTTTATTTCTTGATTGTAAAGGAGCCAATCCTTTTTCTTTACAAAGAGAGTCTATTTATACTATCTTGGCCGAAATGGTGGTCATTGGATCAGAACCACGTGATCTCATCTCCTTTGTTAGGACGTTACATCATTGTTCATTCATACAATTAATGCATTGACAAAGGGTCAGCCACTCTATACAATAGGCTAACACGGTGACAAAACTTTATTATAGACGTCACATCAATCACTCCTAAAAGATCTTTAAATCTATCACAAGAGATAGCGTCGGCTTCATGAACTTCGAAAGAGTTGAAACCCTCAGAGAGATCTTTGAAGTGGTTCTCCAAGTGGAGAGCTTCAACTCCTTTCTTTATTTCCTTAGGCAGTGGTTCAGTTCAAGATTGTAGTGCTTCATCCTTGATGTAGTACCTTAGCAGCGGGCCTCGGCCTCAGCGTGGACCTCAGCCTCAATAAGGACCTCGTCCTCAGCATGGACATCGGCCTCAGCATGGACCTCGACCTCAAAATGGACATCAACCTCAATATGGACCTCGTCCTTGAGGTAGTGCCTCGGCCTACAATGCAAGAACCTTAGTTTTGTTTGATTTCTTCATATTTTGACCTCATATGGTAACAATAGTCCCTCAAGTCTATACATGATTATTTATGTAATGCATGGACTTGAAAGTAAAATTGAGATAAAAAGGTTTGCGTAGGGAGGTGACCTTCAAGATAATGCCTCTTCCTTTATGAATGGGGTCTTCAAGAGAATGCATCTTCCTCAAGAATGAGATCTTGAAGAAAGTGTCTCTTCCTTTAGGAATGAGGCTTCAAGAGAGTGCCTCTTCCTTTACGAATGAGATCTTAAAGGGAGAGCCTCTTCCTTTAGGAATGAGGGCTTCAAGAGAGTGCATCTTCCTTTAGGAATGATGTCTTGAAGAGAGTGCATCTTCCTTTAGGAATGAAGTCTTCTAGAGAGTGCATCTTCCTTTAGGAATGAGGGCTTCAAGAGAGTGTCTCTTCATTTAGGAATGAGGTATTTAAGAGAGTACCTCTTCCTTTAGGAATGAGGGCTTAAAGATAGTGCTTCTTCTTTTAGGAATGATGACTTGAAGAGAGTGTCTCTTCCTTCAGGAATGAGGTTTTCAAGATAGTGCATCTTCCTTTAGGAATGAGTGCTTAAATAGAATGCCTCTTCTTTTAGGAATGATGTTTTCAAGATAGTGCATCTTCCTTTAGGAATGAGGTCTTTAGTGCCTCTTCCTTTAGGAATGAGGGCTTAAAGAGAGTACCTCTTCCTTTATGAATGAGGCCTTCAAGATATTGTCTCTTCCTTTAGGAATGAGGGTGTCAAGAGAGTGCCTCTTCCTTTAGAAATGAGGTCTTCAAGAGAGTGTCTCTTCCTTTAGGAATGAGGGCTCAAGAGATTGTTTAGGAATAAGGGCTTAAAGAGAATGCCTCTTCCTTTAGAAATGAGGTCTTTAAGAGAGTGTCTCTTCCTTTAGGAACGAAGGCTTTAAGAGAGTGCCTCTTTCTTTAGGAATGAAATCTTCCAGAGAGTGCCTTTTCCTTTAGAAATGAGGGTTTAAAGAGAATGCCTCTTCCTTTAGGAATGAGGTTCTCAAGATAGTGCATTTTCCTTTAGGGATGAGGGCTTAAAGAGAATGCCTCTTCCTTTAGGAATGAGGTCTTCAAGATAGTACATCTTCATTTAGGAATGAGGTCTTCATTGCTTCTTCCTTTAGGAATGAGGGCTTCAAGATAGTACATCTTTATTTAGGAATGATGTCTTCAAGATAGTGCCTCTTCCTTTACGAATGAGGGCTTAAAGAGCCTCTTCCTTTATGAATGATGTCTTAAAGAGAGTGTCACTTCCTTTAGGAATGATGGCTTCAAGAGAGTGCATCTTCCTTTAGAAATAAGGTCTTCATTGCCTCTTCCTTTAGGAATGAGGGCTTCAAGAGAGTGCATCTTCCTTTAGAAATAAGGTCTTCAGTGCCTCTTCCTTTAGGAATGAAGGCTTCAAGATAGTGCCTCTTCCTTTAGAAATGAGGTCTTCAGTGTCTCTTCCTTTAGGAATGAGGACTTCAAGAGAGTACCTTTTCCTTTAAGAATGAGGTCTTCAAGATAGTGCATCTTTCTTTAGGAATGAGGGCTTTGATGCCTCTTCCTTTAGGAATGAGGGCTTAAAGAGAGTGTCTTTTCCTTTAGGAATAAGGTGTTAAAGAGACTGCCTCTTGCTTTATTCAAGGAAGGAGGTCTCGAGTGCCTCTTCCTTTATTCAAGAAAAGAGGCATTTACATGCTGAAGTGCTTAAGCATAGGCAAGGATGAGGCCCTTGCTTTCTGAAGTGGTGAAGCATAGGCACGGATGAGGCCCTTGCTTGCTAAAGTATAGGCATGAATGAGGCCATTGCTTGCTGAAGGCCCTTGTATGCTGAAGTACTGAAGCATAGGCAAGGATGATGCCCTTGCTTGGTGAAGCATAGGCACAAATGAGGCCCTTGCTTGCTGAAGCATAGGCAAGGATGATGCCGTTGCTTGCTGAAGTGGTGAAGCATAGGCAATGATAAGACCCTTGCTTGCTGAAGCATAGGCAAGGATGATGCCATTGCTTGCCGAAGTGCTGAAGCATATGCAAGGATGAGGCCTTTGCATGCTGAAGCATAAGCAAGGATGAGGCCATTGCTTGCTGAAGCAGCCCTTGCATGCTGAAGTGCTGAAGCATTGGCAAGTATGAGGCCCTTGCTGAAGTATAGGCAAGGACGAGGCCATTTCTTGCTGAAGCACTAAAGCTTTCAAGGAGTCATCCGCTTTTTCAGCGGCTTTCCCTTTTTAGGGGGTCATCCGATTTAAAGCCACTTCTTCAGTGGCCTCCTTTTTCAAGGGGTCATCCGCTTCTCCAGCGGCCTCTCCTTTTTCAGGGGGTCATCCGATTTAAAGCCACTTCTTCATTGACGTCCATTTTCAGGGGTCATCTGCTTCTCCAACGACCTCTCCTTTTTCAGGGGTCATAAAAATGGATTTCTGTCTTAGCATATTCACTATCTCATGGAATATTAGCAATCTAAGTACTGACCTCTTCTCCAAGTGTTTTTTTTCCTTAGGCTTCCATTTGTTCTTTTTTTATCGGTTAGAAAATTCTTTTCACTTCACTTCCAATTGGCTTCTTCCCACGGGATTCTAGTGGTTAAATGTATGATTTCCCACAAACGATCGATCCGTTGACCCCAAAAAATGAGCTCAACAGATGTCGGGCCCACTCTTTCCACGTCAAGTACAGATCCTGTGCGTTTTTACCGACGGTAATCGATTGGAAATTGACGCAGGAGGCACTTTAAGGCAAAAAATGAAAACGTTCAGACTCTGGCGATAAAATTTAACGGCAACCGCACTATCGACGACCACCAAACCAAGATAATCAAGAATACTTCTCTCTCCTTGTTTGAAGGAATATATGGAAGGCTAGATTGAATGAATAATTTGTAGGGAATTCACAATATTTAATATTAGAATTTGTATTCAACGAATATGTAAAGAAATATTGATGAAAAACTTGCTAAGTATTTCCTTATGAATCTCTCATGAGTTTTCAGTAGGTATGTGTTTGATTTCTTGATTATAAAGGAGTCAACCCTTTTTTTTCAAAGAGAGTCTATTTATACTGTCTTGGCCGAGGTATGACCATTGGATCAGAACCACGTGGCCTCATCTCCTTTGTTGGGACGTCACATCATTGTTCATTCATGTAATTAATGCATTGACAAAGGGTCAGCCGCTCTATACAATAGGTTGACACGCTGACAAAACTTTATTATAGATGTCACATCAATCAATCCTAAAAGATCTTCAAATCTATCACAAGAGATAGCATCGACTTCATGAACTTCGAAAGAGTTGAGAGCCTCAGAGAGATCTTTGAGGTAGTTCTCCAAGTGGAGAGCTTCAACTCCTTTCTTTATTTCCTTAGGCAGTGGTTCAGCCCAAGATTGTAGTGCTTCGTCCTTGAGGTAGTGCATCAATAGTGGACCTCGGCTTCAGCATGGACCTCAGCCTCAATATGGACCTTGTCCTTGAGGCAGTGCCTCGGCTTGCAATGCAAGAACCTTAGTTTTGTTTGATTTCTTTATATTTTGACCTCATATGGTCTTTTTTTTTTTTTACTTTCTTGTTGACTTTCCACGTGACACATTTTCCTTGGACCTCGAAAATGAGGCGTAATAGATTCATTGTCATCAAAAGATCAAAATCAAAGCTATCACAAATTGGACTCGTAAAGAAGGTCGAGATTGAAGTCATGAAGTCAATCAAGCATTCAAGATCAAGAGTTTAAGAGTTAAACGTCAAAGAATGCGAGCTTAAGAGCTAAGTTTAAGAAATATACGAAGTAATTAGTTAGATAACAAGGATAGTACTTTGATATGGATAGATTTCCCATGTATAAAATGGTAACATCTTGTGCTTGGTCTTTACTCTTTATTGCACAAATATTAGCACTACAAACGAGATAACAGGCAGAGATCGCCCCCCCTAACATTGTCCGCGGTACACTATTCCTAGTTAATTTGTAATGTATTTTTCAGTTTCGCCCCCCCCCCCCCAAGATTTTGATTCGCCCCAAAATTTTGAAATTTTTTATTTTTTTTCCGTTAATAAATATTGAGTAAATAATTTACACTTTAAAATTCAACCATACAAAAATCTTAGATCTAAACAAAAGATCCAATAGTTACTTAAATAAATCAATAGCTCAAATTCAATCCAAAACCTAAGTTCCCAATTCTCAAGCCCAACTAATTAAAACTCAATTCCCAACCTGGTTTATGCATAATGCATGTTTACTTGTTCTTGAATATTTGAATTTAAGAATTAAGTAGAGTAGTTGCTGTTAGTTTGTGTAATTGTGTTAGTTATTGAATATTTGAATTTAAGAATTAAGTAGTAGAATAGTCAGTAGTAGTAGAATCGAACATTGAATTTCAATACTATTTTGGTACTCAAAATCGTCGTTTTCAATTCTCTTAGTTAAAAAAAAAATTTCGGGGCTCTGCCCCCGAACCCCCAGGAGGGGGGCCCGCCCCCCTCCACCCCCTGTATTTTCGCCCCCCCAAGATTAAAAAGCTGGCTACGTCCCTGATAACAGGACCATTCTAATTCCCCAATAATAGTATGGACCACCCAAAATAACATATGTAGTTAACCACAGTATAGCCTGATTAATTAGATATACCCTCACATGGAGTAATTAATCATTTATCTTCTTCACATCTCTCTCCTCCTCTCCGATGGCACCCTGATTTTAGGCCTTCCTTGGCAACGGTCACTCAAACTGTGGTTTGAATCCGCTTACCTAAGCTCCGTCTATACATATATGTATGTATAAATATATTATTTATGACCGTTGGAATAAGTATAAGCGGGTGTTGAAATGCAAGTCACATCATGTGACTTTTAACACGCAACATGCGTGACAAAATACTTCCTCCATCCCGTCGAAAACCACTAACATGAATTAGTTGTCGACGTGCGAAGATCAAACAGGGGCGGATGCAGAAGATTTTTGTTAGGGGGGCACACTCGAACTTGCAAAGAAGTTGGGATAAATTTTACACTCGAAAATTTACGTAAAAAAAAAAAAATCATATCCCATATAATTTTGCATCCAAAAATTTACATAGGATATGACTTTTTCGGATGTAAAATTTCGAAAATTTTTTATGTCATGTTCCATATAAAGTTTCCTAATAAATGATGAAAATTACATTGAAGTGTATCGCAAAAATAGTAAATTTTAATGAAATAATTGATTTTTTTTGAAAAAATGCGAATTAAACGTTTTTCTTTAAGACTTATGTTTAACATATTTTTAACTATTTTCGATATCTATTTGGACTATTCGATATACCCATAATGTAGTTATCGAAATAAGCTTTGAGATTACATAGGCAATTTGTAGATTTGATTAGCATACAATCGTCGGTAAATTTTTAAAATTAGCATGTTATCGAAATTCAATTTATTATGATTTTGCCCATGTTTGGTGGAAATTAAAATCAAATTTGTAGTAAATTTTGATAAAAGTTAAAACATTTATGGATTCTATGAAATATATTATTAAAATTTATTGTAAACTTTGATTTAGATTAAAATTTAGATTTCAATCGATACCAAACACGAAAAAAAAAAATTCAAAAGTTAGGGGGGCACGTGGCCCCAGGACCCCCCTGTGTCCGCCCTGAGATCAAATATATCTAGTCCTGCATGACATGTGTATATATGATAAGGACATAAAAATAGATGTTTTCAAAGTTTTTGACTTCTGACTTTGTTATTCTTGACGAAGTATACAAGGGAGACAGGGACCCCTACCCGCCTACTCCAATTTGTTGAATTAATGTTAAATTTTACAGCTACATACGCGCCACTGCATGTGGAGAACTCGTATTAATCGCCTTATGTATTGATTAATAAAAAATGCAACGTACAAAATCTGTTAATCAGATTCTCAACTTATAATTTAGCAGCTTATTTTATCAATTCAATGACCTATAAAAGAATTATGTAGTGAATTAAATTTAAGTGGTTTGGATAGTCGCAAGGACATTATGCTGAAATTAATATATAAATATACCTCAGATGGCCCGTGGCTCGACTCGAAACTCATTCGTATGAGCCAATGAGATTTGGCTCATGCCAGTTCGCGAGCTGCACGAGTCCAAATACTGTCGGGTTCGTGTGGCCCGCCTATTTAAATCAGCATAATTAATTTTTTTGTTTGTGAATTAATGACCACTTAATTTGTAAAACTCAACCATTTGCATAATTACTTTGTAGTTTTTAAATTAATTTTGTAGTTTGTAAATTAATAATCAATTTTTCGTATATTCGAGTAAAAAATAAAATTAAAAAAAATCGAAAGACCCTTGAGTCCTCTCGACTCGAACCTAAAAAGCTCGAGCCTTTTTTTCTAACAAGACAATACCGAGTCCCGAGCTTTGGCTCGCGAGTCGGCCCGACTTATTGCCACAACTAATTTATATTATCACAAGGGCACTAAGATGGATAATTTATGTATATATCCTTATTTTTAATAATCTGTTGAATATTTATATTTATACCCTTGTATATAACTAGGAATATGGGGGGAGCATCTTCTCTTGTATGTGAGAAGAAAAATATATTAATATATTTTGACAGATGCTTTTAATATCTTGGATGACAGAATAAGACGTGGCAACAAGTGATTTGATTGCAATGTTGATTATTTTTTAAAGGGTAATTAGCGCAAAACATCCGTACCTTTACACGATTTTGTGCAAAGCGTCCCTATCTTTCGTTTCTTGGTGCAGAACGTCATTATCTTTCCAATTTTTGGCACAAAATGTCCTTTTTGACCATTTTACCCTTCTATTGAAATAAAACAAACATAAAAGAAAAGAAAAATAAAGAGTAATTTTCAATCTTACTCCTAAACTTCTAAAAAATGCAAATCAATCCAAAACTTATAAAAATATTAAAAACAATAAAAAAAAAATCTCTTTTGCCCCCTTTTTAGCCAAATACATGAGCTCATTTTTTCGGCAACTCCCGACCATCCAAACAGTCAGATATTGGTCATAACATGTTCTCCTCATTACCCTCTACAACTACATACCAAGAACTCCCCATAACTCGTTGTGATTTGGCCGGAAATCAAATCCAAAAATCGCAGCCTGAAAATCGATTAAATACTCACAACTCGTCGTCCGGCCACCAAACCGATCGGAATCCACCACTGGTTGACTCCCCTTATAAAGTCGAAGCTACTTATGTAAACAATTTCCTCCAATAAGAAACCAACAACCACCACTTTCAAAGAAAAATAGTCAAATCGCTGCGCTCGCGAGTTCACACCAGCGAACATTTCAATTGAAGATGATTGGAGCCAAATTGAAGGGGACCCATGGCTGGGCTAGGTGCGCCAGGTGATGGAGCACCCAACACAGGTGGTCCGCCACCATAGGTCGTCACGGTGGCTTCGGAATTGGAGGAAAACTAGTGTGATGTCGTGATAGTCGTGACGGGCAGCTTTCAATTTGAAATTCAGATCTTATCCTTACTGTTTAGGCTAAATTGTTTGCATGGTCGAGATCGTCTTGAGTAGGGGAGTTGGCCGGTGGTATGTTCCGGCCAGGAAGGTGTTCGGACGGCGTGATTCCAGCGTTTGACCGCATTTCATGCGGTAAAGTTTGTAGCTCGATTCCGATCAAATCTGTCAGAGTAGGGGCTAGTGGGTGGGTGGGTTGTGAAGAGGGCAATGATGGCTTCAAGGTGGTTTGTTGGTCTGACGACTAAGGTGATCAGAGGTTGGAGATTTTGCCTTCAAATGTGGCGGCTTAAGGGTTGATGATTTTTTCATATTTGTGACTAATTTGCATCTTTTTAAAAGTTTGAACCCATAATTGCAATTTATTCTTTATTTTTCTTTTCTTTTATTTTCTTTTGTGTTTGTTTTATT
The DNA here is from genome assembly GCA_019097785.1 of Fraxinus excelsior. Classification (NCBI taxonomy): domain Eukaryota; kingdom Viridiplantae; phylum Streptophyta; class Magnoliopsida; order Lamiales; family Oleaceae; genus Fraxinus; species Fraxinus excelsior. The sequence goes on along the minus strand of CM032645.1, from coordinate 2,220,359 downwards.
TCAATAGAAGGGTAAAAAGGTCAAAAATGACGTTTCGCGCCAAAAATTGGAAAGGTAAGGACGTTCTGCACCAAGAAACGAAAGGTATGGACGTTTTGCACAAAACCGTGTAAATGTAAAGACGTTTTGCGCTAATTACCTTTTTTTAAACTAACCAATGTAGCAAGGTTGAAACAAAATAGATGTGACAAAAATCTTGTACATAATATCTTAAATGAAAATTTTGAAACGACGAGTGACCACAAGGTCCACAATTCTCACATTGAATGTAACCATAACAAATAATCTATTTTTTCTTTGTGTTTCGCGTTATTTAGGGACTCTTTGATGTAAATTTTCTGAGAATAAATTAAACTTGTAACTTGAACAAGTCAATGCAGTACGATGATTTAAAGTAAATTACATGGATTAGGTGAAAATTTATCTTTCCGGAAATAGCAAATGATATTTTAAAAGACGAATTGAGGATGGAGATTTTCCTGGTCAAGATTAATTAATTAAAAAAAAAAAAATTAGAGGTAAATTCGTGGATAGTCCCATAACATTTTCAAAAATATTATATGATCGAAATAATTGTTCTACCAACTCTAATTTATCTCAATACCATATATTTATGGCGTTAAATAAATTAATAAAAAATTAGAATTTTTGCTTTAGAAAATTCTGTCGGTCGAATAACCATTATAAAATAATATAAGATCACAAACGAATTTTCTGATATTTCAATAAAATTAATTTAATGGAAGTTTGGTCGATTAACGATATATTTGAAATATAAACTTCAATATTAATGAATACCTTTTTTTTTTTTTTTTGGGAACGGATAACTGTCAAAAAATTATAAAAAAAAGAAAATAAATCTTGAATTACTGGCGAAATGTTAAGAAAAAAATGAATAAAGAGTACACGCTTCTTTATCTGCAACACCATCGCTAGAGGTGGCAATTGAGCCGAGCGGCTCGTCGGCTCGCCCGCTCGGCTCGTACTGTTCACGCCCACGAGCCGCTCGGGCTCGTAAAAAAACGAGCCCGAGCACGAGCCGAGCTCGTCCAAACGGGTGACGAGCCGATCGTGGGTTATTTTAAAAAAAAAAAAAAATTAAAAATTGCCACGATTCGTGGCTCGGAAAAGTAAAAAAAATTAAAAAACGAGCCGAGCCGATCGTTTGGGCAGCTCGGGCACGAGCCGAGCTCGCCCAAAATCCCACGAATGAAGCTCGGCTCGTAGCACGAGCCGAGCTCGTCTGGCATGGGCCGAGCCGGCTCGGCTCGGCCCATTGCCACCACTAACCATCGCTGATTACCGGCAACATCAATGAAGAATATTCGTCATTGATTATTAAGAGATATTTATGATAGAAAATCGAAAAGAATTATCAATTCAATCCATATACTTAAATAAATCATTTTCTCATATATAAACTTTAAAAACATACTCCATGTTGAAATCAATGAGAACAATTAAACAAAAGTAGAAGCGTGCCTTGATCCGTAATAATTTGATTATTTGCCTGAATGAATTATGATCTTCCAATTGATTAATGATCTTCACTTCAATTTTGCTCTCTATTGATGGGGACGTAGATAAACTCAAGAACTCACCAACAAATTGGGGACTACGACCCAATATAATCATAAGATAATGAAAGGTCGTTATCTTTCATTTGTTTCAAATCGGCCCCTTCAACAATTTGAAACAAACTTCCGGTATCTACACTTTAATTCCACGAAACATAATACTCATTAGTCAAAATTCATCTTTATTGGATCACTTTAATTGATTAATATTCTTCAAATAATAGCACCACATATTTTAATATGTTACGTGTGACCCCAAATATGTTAGAATTTTCCAACAAAGTATCGATAAATAATAATAGTATTGATATCAGTAATTTTGTCAAAATCAACGACTTTGATACGTACTATACCATATCCCATCAGTGATCATTTTTATTTAAATATTTTTTAATGATTATTCTATAAAATGCTCCCACATATTTTGTCAATGTCTTCAAGTTTGAATCACCTCTAAACTCATGATTAGATTTTTGATATTTTTCTAAAGTATTTTCAATTCAAGTATGATTTGCAAAAATTGAAAAAAATAACATCTTCATGTATGCAAAATTAATTGTATATAAAGTTGTATCATCCTCGTGTACGTACTCTCAAGCATAAAAGGGTCCATGCGGCAGCCCCCCAATAGGAGGCCGTCATTTGTTCATTATGACACCCATTATATAAAATATTAAGTACAAATATAATTTTCCAAAAGAAAAACGAAAAGATGAATATATTAGTTTTGCTTGGTCATATAATAACAATTAATTATGACCTTTGTGTTGACATTCTAGAATTGACAAAATTTTATATTCTAATTTAAAATGCATGAGTAATTAGTTGTAATAAAAAGACAATTAAAGTAATTAAAAAAATAAAATAAAAAACTGCGTGTAATGCAAGAAAATCTAAAATACTGAAACGCGTTAACATTAATTGCACGAGCTTTTGTCTGTATACAGATTTACTAATGAAAAATGAAAAATTTCTAATTTTTTATTAAAAATACTTTTTATCCACCCATTTTATATATATAGCGAATCCTACGGAACCATACATAAAAAGCTGTCAACGTTTTCGCTTCTAGTTCTCATAATTTATTTATTTATTTATTTTGACCCATTAAATTATTAAATGACTTTCCATTATTTTTTATTTATATTGATTCAATTATGATCGTCTAATAAACTTTTCATGATCGTAAATAAATCATTATTTAATTTACATAAAATGTTGATAAAAGTCTAAATCAAATTTAATAATTAATTTTAATCAAACATTTTACGAAATTTACAGTTGTTAGTAACTTTTCGACTACACAATTCTTCGGTTTTTATTAAAATTTACTAAATATTTCATGTGATGGCCCCTACCACCCTCCCCCGTCTTCCTACCCATATGCCCTAACCATAAAATCTAGTAATGCAATAAATACATTGGAAGAAGTTAAAGACAATGGATTTGGTGATCAATAAATACTCATTCATATATACATGAAAGTGCGAGTTTTTACTTTATCAAAAGAAACGTACAATGTCATTGTATTTATTCTTATTAAGAAATATGTAAATGTGAAATGTAAGGTGATGAGTTGGTGACAATGCGGATATTTTCGTCATTCACTTTCATTAAAGCGAGATAATTTCTATGTATTTTCCCTGAAGAAATTTCATTGATTTTGTTCCCACATCACCTAACTTGAATTATACTTCCTACATTGCCCTTTTTATGCCACGTAGATTAATTACGACAAAAACTCGTCTGTACGAGGCTCATTGTTCGACTCAACTAAAAAATTATCCACTACTCTGTCAGTATGGGTTGCAAATATTATCTATCAACCTATTATTAACTCTTTCTTTTTTTTTTCTTTTTTTTTTCATTAAGGGTCCGTTTGATTGCAAATGTGAAAAATGGGTGGAAAGAAAATGAATTCCAGGGAATTGAATAGACTAGAAATTGTTTTACTGGGAATTGTAATTAATTGTGTTTGATTGGTATAATTTTCCACATAATTCGTTTGACTTTGTTTTTCATGAAAATTATCAATTAAAGTGATAATTTTTTTACAATTGGGGATATAATTTGTTTAGATTGCCAAAAAAATTAAAAAAACTAAAATTGAAAAAAAAAAATTGGTGTTCGTTTGACTTTGTTTTGCATGAAAATCGTCAATTTAAGGGATAATCTTTTTTTACAATTGTGGATAGATTATATATCAATTGCCAAAAAAATAAAAAAAAATAATGGAAACCATTCAAGTAAAAGTTAGAAAATGTCACCATGTGGGAGAAAGTGGCAAAACCAATTGTCAAGAAAAAACATGCTATCTAACACCAAAAACATGGAAAATGGAAAAGATTTTCCATTTTCCATGAAAAATCAACCATATCAAACACACCCTAAGCACTTTCTTTTTGGGACCCTTAATATATAGTGATTAGAATCTATAATGCACATCAATTTTGTTACCACAATATTATCATAATGAGTACACTTAATCTTGGTGTAGCTTAAAAAGGTGAGGGTCCTAACACCATACACACGAATCTATCAACCTAAAGTGGAGAAGGCCCTAACTTTAGGAAGCATAACCATAAATGATAAAGGAATTACGTTGTTTCATTTGATTCACCGCAATTGACTATTTTTTTTTTACCATTTAAGTTTTTCTACTTGTAAACGTAATCGATGTTGATTTAGATTTAAAATAAGGCCCTGTTTGATCTTTACTATTTTACAGGTTTTCAAATTGACTTTGGTGAGAAAATGATTTTTCAGCTTTTTTTTTTTGGCAATAGAAACAAATTTTATCCCCAATTGTAACAAATTATATCCCTTTAATGGACAATTTCCATATAAAACAAAATCAAACGAACACCAAAAGATTCAAAACTTCAATATTTTCCACGTGAAAAATTATACCAATTAAACACAATTGATTGACAACTCTCAGGAAAACAATTTAGTTCTCTAAAATTCATTTTCTTTCCACCTAAATTTCACTATTGCAATCAAACGGACCCTAAGAGTATAATCGTCTTTTTAACTCTTAAATTTAAAGTTTTTGTTCAAAGTGTACCATATGAAAACTACTGCAGACACAACCACATCAACGTCATGCAATTAAGACCCTTTCAACTAAATATTGAATAAAATAACGTCTATTACATGGAAGCATCATGAGCGTTACGGCCCCTAAAGTTTGCTTAGTGACAAGGCTACCTTTACCAGCTCTTCTTGGATTGTCATCGATAGTAACAAATACGGGACAACCCTGCAAATTTCATAGAAGAAAAGGGCATAAATGACATTCTCTTGTAACCAATGAATGAATTTCAGTTAAAGTTTGAGGGGGAATTAAAGGTAAAAACAAATCCCAAGATGAACTAATTTTCACCTCTTTTTCCCTCAATTTTAGGTGAATTCGGAAACCGATTCACACAGTAACCAGTTGCCGGTCACCGTCTAGCGTGAGAAAATGTCAACTATTTTGCTGGACCACTGTCTGGTCGGTCCTTAGCATTAAGTGCCGACGGTCCCCCACCGTTTAAGTTTCCGTACCAACTGTCCACCGGGCACTTCTCCGGTCATTTTTAATCCTCACTGCCTGGAAAGTTAGTAAAGTAAATTTTTAGTCGTATTTGACGATGACGTTTTAGCTACATTTCTCAATAGTTCATTTTCAATAACTACATAATGTCAAGAATGTCATTTTTAAGCACGGACACGCTGGCGTAGAGCCTATGTGGTATAATTTTTCTCCCCCATAAAGATAGTCTTATTTTCATTTTTCTGCTTCTAACAAGATTTGAAATTGAATTTTTGTGAGTACCAGCATGACAGTTCTGTACCCTGAACTATTGAGGCACATTCCGCGATTTACCTTCTCCACGATGTTCCGGGTGAGGGGCGGGGGGCGATGGGGGCCCTCAAGGTTGGGGTTCAACCTTTCATGTGGTATAATTTTTCTTCTTATATCCCATAAAGATAGTCTTATTTTCATTTTCACGAGAATTAAGAAAAAGTAACTAATATAGTTGAAAACTTAAAATTTTTCTATTATACCTCTACATTAAATAGGATTGTGTTAGAAAATTGAAATAACAGCTATATTTTCAATAAGAAAAATGGCTTATAATTTGATATTGATAAGAAAATGAAAGCAAATCTATGTTTATGGGATGGATGAAGTATTTCTTATTTTGCTTCAGTTAACTATAGAAGAGATTCATAAAAATGTCGAATTAAACCTACTTCTTCTAAAAGCAAGTTCTTATAATACAAAAATCTTCAATAAAATTATCTAAAAATACTTGAAATAAACTTTTTAATCTTAAAAATAACTTTGAACTTTTAAAAATCTATGCCACACACGCCCTTAAAGTTTTATACAATTATTATTAGGATCCGTTTGATTGCACCATGGAAAATAGGGTGGAAAGAAAACGAATTTCAGAGAAAATATTTGCCTAGAACTTGTTTTACGGGGAATTGTAATTAAATGTGTTTGATTGGTATAATTTTCCATGGAAAATGTTGAAAGTTTGAAATCCGTTTGACTTCCTTTTTTATGGAAATTGTCCATTAAAGTGATAATATTTTCTACTATTGGGTTAAGAATTTGTTCCAATTACCAAAAAGTAAAAAAAAAAAAAAATTTAAAAAAATTAGAAAAAATTACCATATTCGTTTGACTTTGTTTTGCATAGAAATTGTCAACAAAAATGAAAATCTTTTTTTACAATGGTTGATAGAATTGGTTGCCATTGCTAAAAAAAAAAAAAAAGTTGGAAAATGTTTTCCCACCTAAAAGGTTGGAAAACATTTTCCACAATTCGTGCATTAAAGGGTTGTACCTAGAAAAAGGGAGGAAAACATTTTCCGTGGAAAATTTAGCATATCAAACAGTCAAAAAGTGGAAGTTCAGGGAAAATATCGCCAATCAAACGGAGCCTTAGATATTAAGAACTATAAGGTATAACTCATTATGAACTTTTATTTTACTTATTCTAGAAAAAGAGAAGATAAAATGCAGCGTAACCTCTATAAATTAGTATTTTAATTATATAATAAAAAATTTCAATCCTAACTTAGATTTATGAGATAAATTAATCCTTTATATATTTATAATATTTAGCCCTTGTTTGGTTTGAATTAAAATTAAATTTTTAATAAATTTTGATAAAAATAATTATGAAATATATGGTTGAAAAGTTGATTAAAGTTATGTTTTTCATAAAATATGTGATTAAAAAAAAAATGAAGACCAAATAGAGAATTATTATTATTATTTTTTTTGTCTGATGTGGGAACCCTCCAGCGAATGCCCGACCACTGTGAGTGTACACTGGGTAAACCACACTTCATGTGCAGTAGCTTGCAAACCACACAGGAGAGGTAAACCGTACCAGGCAAGCTCGATGTGACTGACTTGACCGAGAAAGTGTTGATAGGAGATTCGAACTCGTAACATTCAATTTTCGCGTTCATTTGCTCCACCAATCCGACCATCCCTGAACGGGCTAATTATTATTATTATTAATTCGTAGATGGTAAGATCTACCTAGGTCGAGCCATAAAAGAATAAAAAGGGAAAGAGATTAATTATTAAAACAAAAAAAGTTTGTGGGGGCCAACCTGTTGTACAAAACCCACCGAGAAAAGCACTCAAGGAAGTCTCATCACAAACTCCCTTCACACTTCAAAATCCAGAGAACAAAACAAAGTCTCTCTCTCTCTCTAAAATTAAATGGAGAATTTGTGCCTATAATCAAATCCATGGAGAAGAAAGAGGATAATTCAACTGAAAACGCATCACTTTCCGATCATAATCATCAGATGATTCCATCAAACATTTTTTTCATGGCAAATAGCATAGTTGACACGCCAAGTGAGGTTGATCAGAAGGGTTCTTTAGGCTTCATAGACATGTTTAATGTTCAAGATTTTACTAGCCCCTCTATATTTGATTTATTGCAAACGCCGCCGGTGATTCCACTACAGTCACAGCCTCTTACATCAAAGCCTTCGACTGTTCCAGAGTCGTCTGAAGTGGTCAACACTCCTGCCAGCCCGAATTCTTCCTCTATGTCTTCGTCTTCAACTGAAGCTGCTAATGATAAACAGATTAAAATTGTGGAAGAAGAAGAAGAAAACGACCAAGAAAAGACCAAACAACAGTGAGCTTTTCCTTTCTTTTTTTTTTTTTCTTTTTTTATGTGTACAAAGATAAAGTTCCCAATTTTTTAGATCCTCTTAAGCTTTTATACGATGAAGTTCAATACGGGATTAAAAGGGTTTTTTGTTGTGCATGTTCTGATTACTTTAAATCGGATGGATTTGATTATGCTCATAATCTGTCTTTTATTTGCTTGAGGTAAAAAAAATGTTAAATTTTCATTGGTAACTTTAGGTTGAAACCCAAAAAGAAGAACCAAAAGAGGCAAAGAGAACCGAGATTTGCGTTCATGACAAAGAGTGAAATTGAACATTTGGATGATGGATATAGATGGAGAAAGTACGGCCAAAAGGCTGTGAAAAACAGCCCCTTTCCAAGGTATATTCACACACGAGTATACACACTAATTATAGATACATTCTTGTGTATGTACTTATTTTTCACTTTTTCAATTATAATCATTTTTTTCTTATTTTGATAAGGGAGTGAAAAGTGACATAAAGATATGAATGATTATGAGTAGATTTGATAAAAATTAATTTGTGGGGTTATGAATTTTTTTGCGCAGGAGCTATTATCGTTGCACCAGTACAGCTTGTGGTGTGAAGAAAAGAGTTGAAAGATCATCAGAGGATCCATCCATAGTTGTCACAACCTATGAAGGTACCCACACACACCAGTGTCCTATAGCGCCTCGTGGAAGCTTCGGAATTTTGTCGGAAAACACCTCTTATGGTGGTGGTGGCAGTGGTTCTTCTTCTTTTGCCATACCTCAAGTGATTCATTATCAAAACCAACAGCATCAAATTCAGCAACCCTATTTCCATAATTTGGCACCACCTTTGAGTTTCAACTATACTAATTCCTTACCTCCTCCATCACTTCAAGAAAGACCTTTTTACCCCTCTGCAGCTTCTTTAGCCAGAGACCATGGACTTCTTGAAGATATGCTACCTTCACGAGTTCTAAAGGAGACAAAGGAGGAGTAAAAGGGAAATTCACCTTGCTGTGCATTTTGGTATGTTGTTTTCCTACTGACAAATGAAGTTTTGGTTTTCTTTAGACATAAACCCGCTACATTTTTACATAGAAACACCATTATTTTCATGTAAATTACTAGCTTTTAGCTCATGGAAGTACTAGTTTGTTGATTAATTAATTTTCTTGCTTATTCTTGTACTTAATTAAATTCTACTAATATTTAAGAGTACTGCTTAATTTTCTCATATTCCTTTTTTGTTCTTTTTTTGAGTGAGTGCATGCATATGTATTATTCAGATACATGTATCAGATCAGAGATGTATTCTCCAGAAAAATTTAGGGTTAGGGTTTCATAATAAGCATTTAAACCCTCCTTTTGAATGTAATGGCTCCAAGTTGATGCAAGAGCATTGCTTCAATAAGCCCGTGGACAAAATTTTAAGGGTTTTCAAAGTAATGCTCAAATGAATAGTGATTGGCTCAATTCCTAATCTTGATCTTGGGTGATAAAGAGTTTGATTGCACATCTCATATTAACAACCGTTTTTGAGATTTACCATTAACATTGATGACTGCACCTTCATATTTATGGGAAATCTTGCTAAATTTATGAAATAATAATGCAAAATCTGTTTGAAACTTGCATGCAGGAGCTGCATGGAAGAAGACTCAATATATATCAATTGACAGTATATTCCCTTTTTCTTCAATTAAGGATGTATAGCTTATAAATAGAATATTGAATTTAAGAAATATCTCTATCTAGTTTTTGAATTTCTATATTACATATTTCTATATAATTTGTTGAAGGTGTCTCCTGCTACAAATGTTTTAACAGAAATAATTTCTAGTGCTTGTAGCTAAACAAGATTTTTTGCCACTTTAATTTGATGTGTGATATATGTTGTCTGAAATTTATTTTAATATTTTAAATCAGCATTAAAAAGTAACTTCAAGACCTTTTTTTTTTTTTTGGCTTTATTTTAAGAATTCATCCCAAAAAAAAAAAAAAATGATTGATTTTAACATAATTATTGTTATTTACCTTGTAAATTAATGTATAGACCATGCATTGTCTACATTTGTAATTGGGGACCAAGCTAACAAAGTCAGGTTTTTTATTTTTCCCTCTGTGAATTTTATTTCTATGGTCAAGAAACTGACATGTGACAAGTAATACTATTGCTTGGTTGACACAAAAATTAATTATTAGATTCTTAATTTTGCCTATATCTCATTTTGGGGTAGTACTAGTCTATGAATTTCCGTTTGGTGATCTAATAAATGAAGTTTTGGATTCGTGAAAAGGTCAGGAGATCGATTTAAAATCTCAAAAATACAACCATTAAAAAGGAATCAGAATGAACAGATTTTTTTTTTCTAACTGTAAAGGGAAGTGAATAATTTTGAGCATAGTTTTCCAGCAAAGAAAGTATTCATCATAGCTGGAAATGAATTTTTTTTTTTTTTTTTTTATGCTATTTTAGTCTAAAAAAAAATATCGCATTTTTGCTTCGATTTTCTTTTCGTTTTGCTCTTTTCCATATATGATCAATGACATCAATACATGTGGAAAAAAAAAAATTAGGAATAAAGTAATGTCTTTTTTGTACAATTTAGTCAAAAGTTGATGCCTGCAATGTGACTTGCACAAAAAAGAAAAAAAGAAAAAAGATACTCAACTAACGAAAAATAAAGATTTGCAGTATTTTCTTCAATAATTGTTCTACTTCTAAAGCCAAAATACGGGGATAAATACACACTTGTGGGGAACATACAGAATTTCCTTCACAGGTTTCAGATGCTGTGGCTCCAGCAGCATGAATAATAATAATAATTTTTATATTAACTACGGGATTAAGGCTTGTTTTCAATTTACATTATGGTTCAAATTTTGTGTAATTATACTAACAAGTAGTTCAAATTTTGTGAGGATTATAGCACTATTTTGCTGGGTTTTCTCGTAGAAATTTGTCTCTTGCCAGGGAGCAAAAAGAACTAATAACCACCACATAGAAAAATTAAGAAGGTGTTTGGAGTAAATTAAATCAGATTTTAAGTGGACTGTAATAGAAGTTTTTGAAATGTGTAGTTGAATAGATGTGAGACCTATTAAAAATGTGATTGATATTGATTGTTTGACTTTGACTTAGATTAAAATCTGGCCCAAACAGGCACTAAGTGAGATATATATTTTATTAAAAAAATAGGTTTTGCTATCTATCCTTTCAATTGGTGTGATTATGAATCACTACTTTCAAAAGTGAGGTTCTCGATCTGATTAAAAATATTAAAATATGGGTTTCCACGTGATTGAAGTCATCATTGCGGATATTAAAATCGTAAGACTTTTTGTTGAATGTAAAATTTTTATACGATTTGACGATTTTGTCCTTCAACTATAAGTCAGGTGAAATTATAGTACAATTTTAACTTCTACATAGATAATTTCGATCGCGTTGCGAAACTAAAAGGGATCTTCTCTCTCATGATACAGTTGAGAAATGGGTGATTTAGCTGGTAACATAAAGATGTTGGTGATGGTAATAGTGGGGTGGGGTTTATGGCGATCAATAGATTGGATTTTGATCCGAATTCGTTGAAATTAATGGAAGATGAGTTTAGGGTCTTGGTACGATAACATGATCAAAATTCAAATTCGATAATTCGTTAACTAAATGGATCAAATATGGATATAGGACAATCCAATCTAATAACAACTCAATATTCCGATTTGTTATAAAATAGTTGAGTTGGATAAATATTTTTATGACATGTTATTTGTCACCAAAATAAATAATAAATGAGAAAATAAAGAAATTTAGAATAATAAAAAATAAAAAAGTCAATTTACGTGTAGACAATGTTTTAAAAAGCGTAATGCGTAGCGAGACATGGATGTTTTGGGCTAAACAAGTCTAGACGAATTCTAGGCATAAAAAAAGTTAAAAAAATATTTTCTTATTTTAATATTATTTTTAATTTTTAATCAATCTTAAAATTATTTAATAATACATACAAATTGTAGTACCAAATATAGTTTTAAGGGCTCAACAAAATAAATATATTCGATAAGTAAGATATAGTATAATAGAGCAAATTGAAATATTTGAAGAATTTTAAATTTTTATTAATTAGTAAAATATTGGAAAAACGATTAATTTAATAAAATATAAATAACTATTCATATAATAGTACAATACACTACAATCAAATTAAACATACAATACACTACAATCAAACCAAAGGTATAATGTATTAAGGCCAAACCAAATTGATTCTTATCACACATCGAAAGTTTATAACAAAATGTTTGGAGATATCCTCTACAAATGAGTCAATAAAAGGGTAAGCAACTTTTTGTACGTTTCAATTCAATTGACTAAAAGTTTAAAAAAAAAATGATAAATTTATCATTATTAAACTCATCTAAGTATTGGAAAATTGGGGGAAAAAAAGTTAATTTCAACATTGATTTTATATTCCTAATTTCTTTAATTTTGGATCGGATATCTAATAACACGGCAAATCTAATATAGATTTAACAATCAAATATTCGTTGAATTATCGGATCGGATATGGGCATATCTGATCCATTTATAGCCGTAATGGGGTTAGGAATGGTAAGGTGGTGGTGGCCAGAGGAGGTAGCGACTCTGATGGTTTGGATGAGGTAGGTAGAAAGATTTAAGTATTTTCTTTTCTTTTTTTCTTCATTTAAAAAGTCTTTTTTTTCTTATTTCTCTTTTTCAATCATTTTAATTGTGATGAAATTGGTCAAATTTTGGTCGAGTGACTATGGGTCAACTAACGATTTTTTGGATAAAATCATTCAAGGAACCTTATCCTACATATTAATTTAAAAGTTTGGAACTTCGACTGCAAAATCGAAATGTTTGGGACCACATTGTAGTTTGGGAACTCTGGTACAAGTTAACCTAATAAACTTACATGAACTCCTTCAAAGTAGGGAGTCTACGAAATTGATCATGAACTAGAAAAATATTATACGTAGTGTATGAAGAACCAGGAATATGAAGTTTTTACATTATACTCTCTATTTTCAAAAAGGCAAGTTTATTTATTTTTACCTTCAGTTGGAGGTCGGTCGGGCTTGCTCCTTCTAAATTTGTATTATATTTTACTATCAATGTCAATGAAACGTCACCTAATATGGAAGTCCACAAAAGGGGGAGAGGTACACTTGCTTGTGATTCACCTGTCTAATATTGAAGTCCACAAGCAGTGGTATTTGTGTAGATTTCCAGAGCCCAAGCGGGTTTGAATACGTATTTCCAAAAAATAATAAATATAAGTTATTCTATGTTTTCTTATATTTGTATGGAAAAAAATCAAAAACTGCGAAAAAATATAATTACACCACAATTAAAATATATTTTTAATAAAAAAAACTACAACAAATTTACAATTATACACCAAATTCAATAAAAACAAAAAATTGAAAAAAAAAAAAAAGAAAAAGAATGCGATGTTGTAGTGTACTTGTCATCCAATATTAATCCTCATTTTTCTCAACATTTCCCCTCATTCTGGTTTTTTTTTAAAGCAAACATGTGTAATTTCTAAAGGAATGATTCAAGAAGACTTTAGCACAGAAATGAAAGTGCCTAGAGGTAATCTTCCTAATTATGACAATTTTGATGAGTTGATTCAGAATAGAACTCAAGATTGAGGTAAACAGCACACTTTTGATTGTTTTAAATTCATAATAAATTTGATCGAATTAACACAAATTATTAATTTCTAAACTTGAAAAATAAATTGAAAAACTTAATCAGTAAGTTGTGGTCAAATAGAGTATAAATTCATTTGCCGTGAGAAAAAAAAAAATTATCTTACCACCGTGGAAGAAAGCAAAAGCCACTGGAAAGACCATGAGCAATGAGATGTTGAGGAAAAAGAAATAAAGAAATTAGGTTTTATATTTGTGGTGTAATAATAATTTATTTAATAAAAAAAAATATACTAAAATCCTAAATATATAATTTTAGTTGAGGATATTTAAGTAAATAAAAAATGTGGTGTACTTAATAAAATTTGTAGTGGTATTATAATTACCCAAATTATTACTATTATATCTCTAATCCTTCTTCACAAATATGGAGTTTTGATTCTCATTATTACTATTATATCTATTCATTTTTATTTTCTCTTCACTTTTTTCTCTCTTTTTATAACAAAAAATACCCTTCTAATTTATCAATTTTCCATTGCAAATGATGCTCTTTTATTTAATTTAATTAATTCATTATTTTATGTAAGAATTATAATTAAATATGATAATAAAAGAAAATGAATTCTCCACGCAAATGTTAGAACGTACTAATAATATTATACGGGTTTTTTAGGATTTATTTGAAACCTAAATAAAATATTCTCACAGCTTGTTTATGCATAAAGACTAAGATAATTCATTATAAAAATAATTAGGAACATTACATAACTCTATATCTTGCATGTTTCATGAATTGGTGATTGACTTCAGATTTTATGATCGCACATAAGAAAAGAAATAAAAACCTTAATGGCTAGAGTTTGAATCAAAACTCTGGATGTCGAGGATGGTTTGAATTTGTTCGTTCGAAATTTAGACTATCAAATTTAATTAAAGATCTCTTGTTTTCTTGAATCATAGAAGCAAAGATCACAATCTTATATAATCCTTCACGAAATGCTTATGATCAAAAAATTATCCACAGTCGATTTTCTTTCTTTGCCTTCGTCGAGGGCGTCCACCACGAAGACATTCATAAACTGATCTGATCGAACACTATTAAGAAACAAATTTAATAGATAACGAATGCGTGCAAGGTTTCCATAAAGTTAAGAAATATTAATCTTTTTTAAAAATAGAAGCAAGTTAGGAAGATTGAGAAATATAACCATAAAGAGAGAACTCCCAAATGAGATATCAATTCAATGATCTCCATTCCAATTAGAAGAATTACTTCGTGTGAGACTAATACTTTTTAGCGATCTTCTAGTTCTTAGTCTCCAAAGATTGATGATAAGTATATTTTATACACTTATTATTCGGGATCTAAAATATCGATATTTAATAGTTCTCTTGACAAAATATATTATAAATTGTTGTATTTTATGTTATATAGGTAAAACTCAATGGTTGAACGAGAAATTGAAAGAAACAAAAGAAAAATCAAGTGTGAATCAAAAGTATGGGGACCAACTTGCAATAATCTGATAGTGACTCGAACCACAAAACGAAGATCAAATATGTGAAAGGCTCAATTGGATGCAATTGGAAGCCAAATGATTGAAATATAGCCAAAGTATTCTTACAAATCAACTTCTAACCGAAAGAGTTGTGTTACGGATTTTTAGCCTCAATTTGAGACCCAATTTTTGGGGTAGCAAACGTTCGAATTGGAGAATGCTATTTCTAGAAGAATTGTAGCTCTTTGAGTTATCTTTCCAACGCACTTTGAATTATCTCAACCAAGTAACGGAGGAGAAAGCTATGACCAAAATATTGAAACTATTTAGGGACAAACAGATGTAAACCGGTGCGCGCCATTCAACCTATTTTCACCAACTCGAAAGCAATTAATCTTGCCTGCGCGTGCACGGAGAAGAAGGCAGTGCGCACGCGTTGGTTATTTCCGTAGATGAATAAGTAGTTTCTTTTTTCGATTCAAACTCAACTTGGCAAGGATTTTTACGAGATTTTTGACCTAAACTCGACCCCTACTTGGACACCATTCATACGCCATTATACATCAAAAATTCATTTATATTTCATCAAAAAGGGGCAAAATCATAAATTGTGAAAAGATTTCAAAGGCGGAGTTGAAGAACTCATCGATTGGAGATTAAACATGTGATTTGTAGGCAAAGAAGAGAAAGAATTAATGAAAATTTATCAAGATTACTTTGAAAAAATTCAAGATCATCAAGATCCATCCTCTTTCGTTTATTAATTCATAATTCCGGGTGATGTTCTATACATTTAACATGATTTCTTATAATTTCAATATGTTAAGCTAGTTTTATATGCTGCTATGATGAGATGAACATTTGTTATGATATTTTTAGTTTTTAATTAATTATTTTGTCTTTAATTTGGTTTGATTTGTAGATGTTTATTATCGTTTTAATTGTTCTTTTCAATTGTTTGATCACAAATTGAATTGTTAGTAGATTTTATTGTTATCGACATAGACAATATGATTTAAGTACAATATAATAAACATTGTAAGATTTCGATATAGAATATAGATATACATTGTTGCGTTTTTTATATCGTAAGTGTACGATATCGTAACAAGTAATATAGTGGACCTTTGAGTTCAGATTATCGTTCCCACGAGAACTATACTTTAGTCTTAACCTACTTTTTCTAACTCATATTTGATAAAAGACAAACAAATAAAGAATTGTGATAGTTGTGCATATTGATTTTCTAAAACGAACTAAATGCCTAAAACAAATGAGAATTATGATGAAATAACAAACACAAATGAATCAAAGATTCATGTATGTAAGATATATTATGGCAAAACAACTTCATCTAATGATCACCTTAGTTCCCAATTCAAGATTCTAGCTTAGTGTAGTGTTCGGTCGAATTCTCTTACGGTATTCAATTTATCCCTCTCGAGTTCTCATTGAGCATATTTAACTAATTCAATTTTTTATCTCTATGTGAATTACCCTTAGTTAAACGAGTTATGACACTGGGAATTCATATAACGGCCGTAGTACTATGTATATGTATCTTTGCACGTTATACTTCGTTATCAAATTTTATTACACGTTCTAAGTCTCAAACTCACATCTCGATTCGTAAGAAATTCAATGGATCATCAAATTATTGATCAAGTAGTTCAATGTATTGCAATCATAATAAAATCAACACATGGAGGAATAAAATACAGAATTCTTGAATTAAAGAACTAATTGTCTCAATAGATTACTTTGTTTACCCTAATAAGGAATTTAGCTAAACATGATGAAAAAGATGAAATAAATAAACATATCTGAATACATCACCGGATTTAATTGATAAAAAAGATGGAAAAGAATCAGTTCTCGTACTAAGATCTTCTTCCGCTTCCAATCCTTAATTTGAACTCGAATCATTGATGTATTTCTTCTCGTGAATTCCTCTTTGATCTTGTGTGTTTCTCTCAATTTTACAAAGTGTGGAACTCTCTTTTCAATGTATGAGAACTCCCTTTTTTTCATGTCTCCTTAGGTCTATTTATACTTTCATACACGTTCTTGACCAAATTGGAGTTTTTGTGGGGATTTTCGTGGCCCAAACAATAAAAACCTAAAATCTCTGGCGGCGCCTGGGCGCTATGGGGCAGCGCCTAAGTGCTGAAAATCTGGAAATAATCGGCTTTGTAGCGCTTGGGCGCTAAGTCGTTGTCCAACCTGCGTCTGTTTCAATATTTTTGTCATAACATTTTCTCCCGATATCCAATTAAGATGATTCAAAATGTTTTGAAAAGATAACTCAAATATCTACAACTCTGATAGAAATATCTCTTTTCCAATTCAAACATTTACTGGTCCAAAAATGGGTCTCAATCTCCAACTAAAAATTTGGACATCCTTGTGCGGTTGAAAATTGATTTGTTTTCACTCTTTTTTATCTTTAATTGTATCCATTTGACCTCTATCATTCTCGAATCTTCATCGTGAGCTTCGACACCGCTTTGGATATTTGCACTTTAGCCCCGAAGCTTTGGATCTTGCCATTTTTCGCTTCTTTCTTTTAATTTCACTTCCATTCATTGAATTTCACCTAATAACAAATTATTTAATAATTGGGCTATAATTTCATTAAAAGAATTACGAAATGTCAATATTTTGGAGCCCGAATAAGTGTATAAAAATACACTTATCATATATCTATATGTTATATGATTTCAATAGGTGTTCTAACACTTTTTAATGCATTTATCATATTTGCATCTTTCATCGAAAGATAGAAGGATCACATGAGAGGAATATATTTGATCGCTATTAAGAGGAGTTTTCAATTAAATTAGGAATATTGACAACGTGAATGATTTCAAATTGTCATCCTAGAAATGGAATAATTAGGGGGATTCAACATTTTAGCAATGCATCTCACGTATTTGAAAAACGCATTTACTTGCCTTCACTAGTTTAATTGATAACAACTTATTTGGTATTCGATTAACGTTGCGATTAATTTTAGCTCAGTCAAACACGTGTATAGTTCTCATGGGTCAACATTTTATTCATCATTATAGTACTTGACAACGACTCTGCGCACGTACGGTTTTTCAAAGGACCAATTGACATATTTATTTAGATGAAAGACACATCTCGAATGAACAATCAAGATCTTTGTATCAGAAGCACATGGGCATTAGGTGTACAGTTAGACTCATGTCATCATCCACATACATACTGACCATTTCTTAGCTTGACTATGTCTTTTTTAATTTTTTTTAAACCAATTTTTTCTTATGCTCACTCTCAAAATCATTCCAATATCTATATAAACAGTATGTTTTAACAATCACTTTCATCTTCAAAATTTCCCTTCAAAGCTTGTTTAAAATAATGGCGATTTACTTGGCAGTCTGCATGATTTGGCTGAAACTTTCTATAGCATTTGCAAGCATCCTTAGGAATGAGTCATGCATCGATGGTGCAACTATTGTATTAAGCTTTGGTTTATACCAAAACAGTTGTCCAGAGGCAGAACCTATCATCTTCTCTTGGGTTGAAAAAGCGGTTTCTGATGACCCAAGAATGGCTGCTTCTTTGCTGCGACTCCATTTTCACGATTGCTTTGTTAATGCAAGTCGTCTATCTATCTTAGTTTATTTGCTACATAGGCATGTTGTGTTGCAGCGCTGCCTAATTTACCTTATCAAACATATAAAGAATATATTACAAATACTAAAGTCCTGATTATGATTAACGTGCATTATATATTTCTAGGGATGCGATGCTTCAGTGTTACTGGATGACACACCAAATTTTGTTGGAGAAAAAACTGCAGCACCAAACTTGAACTCACTGAGGGGATTTGAAGTGATTGATGCAATAAAAGCTGATCTTGAATATGTTTGTCCTCAGATTGTGTCTTGTGCTGATATTCTTGCTGTTGCTGCCAGAGATTCTGTTGTTTTGGTACATATTCTCGTATTTATTGTGTTGCATGCTATAAATATCATGTTAGACTAGTATGTGCGCAACTCTACTTTACGTTTCATTGTCATGCCTAAAACACCACCAAGCATATGAATGTGACATAACGTGCTTAGAGGTGTAAATCAGACCAGTTAAGAGATAGCCCATGCCATGCACCCTTTACCGAGAGAGCGTGCTTTGCTATACTTCGACCTGGGATGGACCATCCATGACAGGATCCAGCCCATGTTTTGGCATAGATCTACATGGTTTTTAATTTTACATAAAGGCCAAAGTGGACCGTCCTCACAGATGGGCCACAACCCCTGAACCAGACCGAAAGTCACTCAGTTTTAGGCAGATCGACACATTTCAACCCCCCGGGGGGCGTGCTGCACATTACAATGAATGGTCTAAAATAAAATTAGCGTGTCGTTACACTTTCAGCCGGATTTGATTTCTTGAACCTCGTTTGAAATTGGGCTTCAATTTTCAGTCAGGTGGTCTTGGCTGGGAGGTACAATTGGGCCGGAAAGATAGTTTAAGTGCTAGCAAAACAGCAGCCAACAACAATATCCCAGGCCCAAATTCTGATGTGCCCACACTAGTATCCAAGTTCCAAAATGTTGGGCTCACACTCGAAGATATGGTTGCACTCTCTGGTAATTCACCTCATTTCTTGATTTAAAATCACTTATTTTCACATTTTAATTACAAGTTCAAACTACAATGCGTACATTTAGCGAGTAAATAACACTTCTCTTTGCATGAACAGGTGCGCACACAATGGGAAGAGCTCGATGCTCGACGTTTAGTTCTCGAATAAATGGCAACAATAACGAGAACTCACCAGACATTAATTTGGAGTTCTTACAGTCCCTCCAGCAACTATGCTCAGAGTCTAATTCTAACACAACACTTGCAGATCTTGATCACGCGACTCCATCAATGTTTGATAACCAGTACTACATCAACATTCTTTCAGGTGAGGGTTTACTTGCATCCGACCAGGTGCTAGCCACGGGCGATGACAGGACACGTGAAATCATCCAGACTTATGTGGACGATCCATCTACATTCTACACGGATTTCAAAAATTCGATGCTGAAAATGGGAAGCTTGGTATCTGTATCTAGTGGTGGAGAAATTCGTAGAAACTGTAGGGCTATCAATTAATCTGATTCTAGCAAAAGAAGACTGGCATGTTCGCTAGACGTGCCTACTAAATTCTAACTCCCAATTATGAAAATAAAATTGAACATCTTTGGACAGAATTACCTGTTTACAAACTAAACCAAACCAAAGCATATGCAGAAACTCGTACAGAATGAAAAATAACCACAAAATGCAAATTGATGCAACCCATCAGGGACTAGCAAGATTAAAACTTCTAAAACATCTTTAAAATTTTCTACCTAGCGCATTAATCACAATCTCAAGGAAAACGTCGTAATATAACTCTAAAGCATTTAAGTAACATGTATATGGTCATGAATGACTCACAGGGTAGCAGCCACGTACACATCTCAACAATGAGATGACAACTCAAACAAAATTCCGTACATTTCAGGATTAGAGGATATACTCTTCCCTGCTTGTATCCTTCCTCGCCCAAACAGAATTACCGCCTTGCAGTTCAATATTATGTGCACAGTCAGTTTGATAATCTGGATCAGGCTCCTGAGGATAACACGGGACCACAAAAGTTGTCATATACTGATTGACTGAAATTGCTGTTATTAGAACCATAAAATCCTTTACTTCAGGTGAGCAGGGTAAATTAAAATTGACTAATTTTAATCCAAGGATTGAGATTGTGACCGATATCAAGCAACATATTACTTTTCAACATAAAGATAAGAAACAGGCAGCATTTGTATTCCTGTTCCTGAAAAATACCTGCAGGCTTATTTTTCCACATCCATTCTTGAGAAGACTGGAACCCCTACAAAAGAGAAGAAAAAAGAACAAAATTTTGACAAATGAAATAGAGCACTTAAAATAAATAATTGAGTATATAAATTTATTAACTCTAACCTGCTGATAACGGGTTGGGTCATTCACAGAACCAATGGCTGCAGATGGCTGTGGGTAGCCAAGTTCCTGATATTCCAAATAGTCCAGAAAAGAATAAAATAAAAAATCTCAACTGCACATATACACTGAAATATGGAATGAGCATAACATATTTGTTGTTCTCGGCATGCATACCACCAGTATAAATGGGGGCTTTTCAATACGGCACATCTATTTTTCATATCATTGATCTAAAGTTGAGGACGATGTATTGATGAAGTGAACGAAATCGCAAAATAAAAAATTTATGTATGCAAACCCAAATTTAACGGGGGAGCTAGTTTGTTGCGGATCAAGTTGAGGAAATTAGTCTAGAATTTAGCCATGTATGCTTGAGATTATCAAGAAGCCCATGAGAGAGTGAGAGTGAGAGAGAGAGAGAGAGAGAGAGCAATTTATAATCATAAGGGGAAAAAAAATTCGATTGCAGCCCCCAACGATCAATGCTACCATTGGAGATCTCGTTATATAAACATATAAAAAAATAGAAAAATTCAACTACCTAATATTAGATTAATTAATAATTTATTAAACTCATTTGTTAGACTTTCTCATATGCTTTGAAATGGAGTTAGTACCTCCCAACATTATGCTTGTCCAAATTCACATTCTTTCTCCCCCATTTGTAATTCCAGAGGTAAGGTGGAATGTCCCCCTCCCTTTTTTAATTCAGTTTTCAATATACACGTACAGGGTAGGTGATAAAACCAAACCCCACCATCTATGACTCGATTAAGACCTAGAAACCACGCCTAGAAGTAGACAACTTTTGGAAGGGGAAAAGAAACACAAAAGGCTCCAAAACATTTTGCATTACTTAGGCATATAAATAATGTTAATAAAGATTAAATCATTTCGTACCCAATTACCTGAGAGTCTTGACGAGCAGAAAGTCCAGGAACCTGATACTGGAATATCATAGACATTAAATAAGAAAAAACATTGTAAGAAGGTTCTAAAACAGAAGAATTAAGAATGCAACAAATACTGACTGAAGATTGAGAGGTTTGTTGCAAAGGCCGGATCTGAGTTTGGAACTGTGCCTGATGTTGACTTTGAAGGTTTATTTGGGTCTGAGAACCTGGCTGTACAGACAGTCCTTGTGGTTGAGACTGCACTTCATGCTGTTGGATAGATGGCTTTCGTTGCTGCTGCTGCTCATTGAGTGCTAACTCTCCAGGTTTTTCCCACTGCAGAAGTCAATAATTATGAGAGGCCATGTCCTAGCTAGCAAACTGCAGAAAGATGATAAAGACTTTTACCTTGCTTTCACCAGTTGTACTGTTGTAATAATATTTGTATCCATCAGGAGAAGTATGCTCTGTCCAGTTACATTTAACAGGAGCTGCAACAGAAGGTGAAGCAGATGTATGAGGAGCTACATCTCCTGATTGGACACCAGCGTTGCTGTTAACTGTCTGTGATGCAACTCCAACCCAAGGAGACTATAGAGGAACAAAAAGCAATATTAGCATGACATGTACTCAGCAAAATACAGCGGTAGCAAAATAATGCAAGTAGTGAGTATAGATAACACCAATATTTCACATGATTCATGAGTATCACCATACCTTAAACATAATGAATTAGATAAATTTTTTTTTTTTTGAAAGGTAATCAATATTTTATTAATCAAAACAGGATACACGGGGAGTGTATAGTCATTTTAATACAAAAATATCATATTGCTGGCATCTTCAAATCATGCTAATAAACAGGGATTACGTATAGATTGTGTTACCCCAAATCAAACAATGAATTAGATCATGTGCCAGACTTGATTTCCTTCGGGCCAATATATTACCATATAATGAGGCATATGGAGAACTACCATGTTGAACTTTATTTTCAGAGAAGACACTTTAAATATTTCCTTTTCAGAGGAAACTACCTAGAGATTCAACCCCCCCCACACAAAAAAAAAAAAAAAATGTGGTATTCTCACATTTAAACAACTGATACCTGCTGTTTAGCAACCTCTGGAATCTGCTGTGCTGCCATACTTTTATTTGAAGGTTGAAGCATCTGCAACTGCTGTTGAAGCTGAGAGAAGGCTTGTTGTGATGACTGAAAGCTGGCCTGTAGAGTTTGTTTTTGCTGTGACAGCATCTGAGCTAACTGTGATGGTGATTGATGAAGAGGTTGAAACTGCTGAGCAGGTGGTAATTGGTGTAAATTTTCCATCACAGGTCCTTGTCCTGGGGATGGTGCATTATGTTGCAACTGTGGCTTAGGAACAGTTAACTGCCCACTCAAACCAGGCAGCTGTTGTGTTTGTGGAGCCTGACTGTAAGGAGTATGACCAGCAGAGTACGGCATATGCATGTGACCCAATTGCGTGTGCGATCCATGCAAAGTTTGTGTTGTGGAGAAAGAAGCTGCATTTGAAGGTTGTAGTTGAAAGGAAGATGGCAAGTGTGGTCCTGATTTAGGTGGTCTCTGAACCGGTGATACTTGCGGGCCAACAGATGGAATTTGAGGCCGAGACTGGTTAAAACCCTGGATTTAAATTCAGCAAGATATAAACTTCAGTATTAAAGATACGACAAATACAATTCCCCATCCAGCTAAAAATTCTAATTATTCTACATACCATCTGTGACATAGGTGCAGAAGAAACCACAGGTCCAGAATGCATACCATCAACATTGCCTGGAAGGCCACCAATAGAGCCCTGAAAGTTTATGCGTGCAAAATACAATTTAAGAAACATTTAAAATGGTGGTGAAAAATAAGCAGCACAATGTGGATATAATTCCACAAATTACTATATCTAAAATGTCTATTAGTGTAGAAAACCAAGAATAAACCAACAAAATACTTGAATCCATGTATGCAAAATTCACAATAACTGTTTTAAGTCAAAACCTCTAAAGAAAACCATAACCCCTTAGATATGGTTCATAGACCCGAATTATATGCATAAAATGGAAACAAAAAAATAGTCCCAAGAAAATCTTTAAAAATCAACCCAAAACTTTAGAATCATTCAGTACATTAAAATTGTAAACTGTAAATGTTAAATGTTCAGGCACAATTAATGTTGAAATCAGATAAGTTTCTAAATAGGAAACGCATCACACAAGTGAGTAATGCTCTTACTGGAGTAGAAGACACAACATCCCCAGACCTAGAAGGCAACTGATTTCCAAAACCAAGCATGTTAACATTAGAATGTGGACCCAGATTTTGTGAACTTGCTTGAGGCCAGGCACTAGGAGGAATGCTACCATGCAATGGATTTCCAAGGTCAGATGCTGGTCTGCAGAAAAACCCAAAAAAAAATTGTAAATATGAAATGTCTCATTAAAGGCATTAGAACTTTTGTCTCATTAAAGGCATTAGAACTTTAAGTTTGACATGATAAAGGAGGGAGAAGCTGGAATGGATAAACAAGCAGAATAGAATAAATGAATACCTAGTCCCAGGTGCAGGAAATCGAGGACCAAAACCAGGACCACCTCTGAGAAAGGAGAAGGAGAATTAAGTTTATCATACCAACAAAAAAGAA
Organism: Fraxinus excelsior; assembly: GCA_019097785.1. Lineage (NCBI taxonomy): Eukaryota > Viridiplantae > Streptophyta > Magnoliopsida > Lamiales > Oleaceae > Fraxinus > Fraxinus excelsior. The sequence continues at coordinate 2,195,890 of CM032645.1, read as the reverse complement.
CAGAACTATAAATAGGGGTTACGACGTAAGTCAAGAACAATCTGACTGCGCCATCAAAAGATATCAAGCAATGTTGGAAGAAACATATCCATCTTAATAAAGTGCTTAATTAAAAATCAAGAGATCTCAACATCAAGTCAAATCATCATTTCTGACTGGAAAAATTTGCACAACTGGTTAAGGACATGGACAACACGCTTGTACACATAAAGAGCTAAAATATAATTGCAAATAACCATAACAAAATGAATATTAAAAATGCATGGGAAAAACCTTGATTCTCCAGGTTTAGGTCTCTTGGGATCAGCAAAACGAACGGTCAACGGCAGATCGCATCCCTATGATGCAAAAATGAGAAGTATGTTTCATTGACTTCAAGACAGGACCCAAAACAGAGCACCACTAACAAAAGAAGTGAGCTTACTCTCATTATATATATTCCATTGAGAGAATTAATTGCCGCCTGTGCCATCTCTCTATGAGCATATTTGACAAATCCACATCCTTCCAACAATTTTGTATACAAGGGGAAAAAGAAAATCAACAAACGTCAAACATGACATATCTGCGAAACAAATAGTTCAAACACCCTACTGCAGCACAGTAAGAATTCACCGTATGATAAAAATCTGTCCAAAGCTAAATCCTGAATAAGCCCTATTGATATATGGGAGGCTGACTTTAAAACATTGAGTTACAGCATAGTATCAGAAAATGATAGACATACCACGACTCTGCCTCATTTCATCACGCATGAGATAGACGTCTTCAACTTTACCATAAGGCAAAAAAATCTGGCAGCGTAAAAACCAGTATTAGAATCAGTCTGAATGTTCCTTCAAAGAAGGAAAAAAAAAAAAGAGAGAGAGAGGATCTAATAAACTAAAGCAAAGCTAAAAGTCAACAAGTAAAATTATGTGACAAACATAAATTCCATCGTTGAGAAATCCAATGGATGACAATAAAATAATGGTAAGAATAAAGTTCCTGACAGCCTTTATCAGTTTCTTAGATGACATACATAAGTTGCCTATAAATAAGTTTTCTATGCCTTCTGCACCTCTCCACTCCTCCCAGTGTGGTGTTTAGTTATAATCACCACCTTCAACCTCCTTGGAAGATACTTCATCCAGGATTGAGTGGCCTTATTTCCTTTTTGGGTTGTCTAAGAATAATGTCCTCACTTCCTAAACAGATATATCTTTTCCTATCCCTCACGCAGAGATGGATAAAAATTTATTTATGGATGGAAGTAAAAACCTCCCCAGGCTCCACAAAGGTACAGTTCTTCCTTCCATATGGGAGCTTACTTATTCGTATGACAAAAATGCAGGAAGCTTCACAAGAGTGAGATATACCAAACAAAACTATGGTTAACAATGGTAAACATTAATGAGAGAAATAAATAATTTTGAGAAGCAAATTTCATTATCTTTCAGTACAAAATAGCAAAGAAATAATTTTGAAAAGCAAATTTCATTATCTTTCAGTACAAAAATGTATTTGACATTGTGGTTGATATGCTCCTACTAGTAGCCATGTCTAGTGATCAGAACAACTGAAGAAAGAACGATTTTCCAAGTATAAAGATAAAAAGTAACAAAAAATATTCCATTTTCCGACCATAGAAATAATGGCAATCAATCTAGATGGTAGTGATGTATATTGATGGGAAAAGGAATGTGCTTATACAGAGGTAGACAGTAGCTTTCCCTCATTTCACTATACTTGCAAGCAGTAAGATATGAGATTATAGTAGGTAAACAAGTGATAAGCTAGCTCTAAAAAATGTATAGAGCATACTTCTTCAACTTCTTTCTCTGTAGCTTGTTTATTCAGAGAGCCAACAAATAACTTGAACTCAGTAGCCCCTGCAATGGATGGGGAAAAAAGGAGCAAGAAGATAAAAATCAATTCACAGAAAGTAAGAAATAACTTTTTTAACTGTAAATCTTCCACAAAATTTGCCGCCTAAAGTTAAGGGGAGAAGAAACAATATAAAAGGAGCTAGAAGCGAGAAAAGGAAAATTGTTAAAAAATAATCACGGAACTACAGAATTAATGAAAATCATAAGAAATTACCAAGTCGTTCTCGTTCCCCGTCCGCATATCTAACTTGGATAGGACCAACTCCCTGTAAAATGCATAAATCGATAAAGAATCATGGAAGATAGGGATCCAACTTGTATAGCAGAAAGAAAGAGAAAGAAGAATTCACCCCAGGTAAAGTATACTGGTTATGCAAAGCTCTAATGGCTCTATCAGCTTCTTCTGAAGTAGCATATTTAACAAAGCAACACCCTGAAGAAGTCAAAAGTTTGTGTCTGGATTTTATCAAGATACACTACCTTCGCTAGAGAATAACACGTGGATGCAGTTATGCTAAAGCTCAAAATAGTACTACTTCTGTAAGTACATCATGTGTTCGTAGATGCATATGATCTATGGATATAAACACAAACTACAATGTTTCTACTGTATTGGATTTTCACAAGACATCGTCCTTCATTTAAGAGGATCCAACGCTGTAATACAGCAGATACCAGCGCTACACAATCATAGCATTAGACCAAGCAACGGAAACAGCTAACAGAATAGTGGAAGGAGAGAAGGAATTTCATAACACAAATGCATTAATCACCAGCAGCAAGTGAGGGCCACCAAATAGCACATTGACTAATCATTAACTATTCTTCAGTATTCAACATCCAATGCCAGAAAATTTCCAACTAGCATTCACCACCCAGCAAGACCTTCTACATCGTTATATTGGACATACATAAACCCTCATAGTATAGGTGCTACAAATATTAAGAAAAAACTCATCCGATTGCTGGTACCAAAAACCAAGAACTTAAAACATACTGGAAACTAATCTTAAAATCCTCATCGTTGAGCATGATTAGCTGATTATCAAAATAAATAATCAACTTTCCCGGTATTTAACAATCATCACCGAAGAACTCAGTAACATTCACCACACAGCAAGACATTCTAGGCCATTAATCTATCTTCAAACACAAACATTATTGCAGTATAAGTGACATAAACACGCCAAAAAACACCGCATCCAACTATCAGCATCAAAAACAAAGAACATGGTGCAGCAAGGAAAACAATAGGACCGAGTTAGTAAAATAATTAAAGGACCTCGAGGCAAAAAGACAAGATACATCGAAAAGCTGCAGCATGTATGCCCATTACCAGACCAATCACTTGAAACATGTGTTACCGATGATGCACTTACATGGACACGCCGACACGCGATTTTTCATAAAACCCGTGATATGATATGACACGTCACCAACACGTTGATTAAATTCTTTAAAATCTATATCTATATAGTATAAATTTAATCCTATACTCGTTATTAATTTTCTCGTTGAAATCTCTCAAATATGAGTACCTATTTATTATTCAATAATTTTGAGTTAAAAATATATAACATTTCTGATAAAGAAAGAAAAATGTCCATTGTAGAATGCGCGGAGTGTCGATATCGATACATGTGCAAAACTGGAAAATTTTAAAAATGAAATTTGTTTATGGGAACAGATAAAGCAACACCTAATTAAAACAAAACGCATTTAAGGAAGCTTGGGAACATAAACTGTTTGATACATATCAAATCATACAGCGAATGGAATAGGGAAACAAGCCCAACAAAAAAAAAAATATCCTCATTATCCTTCCAATCAGAACCTAGAGGTAAATAGAATTTGTTGTCGATGAAAAAAAAGTCCATTCGCTCACCTAAAAACACACAGAACATAATAATCACACCACACATCTAAACTAAAAAATAATCAAACAAGCCACATCCATCTATGAGCAAATACAGTAGCAGTACGTGAATTCCAGAAAGAACATATTGAAATGTCTACTGGTTGGATTGAGTAAGATTCAGATGGCTATTAGGAAGAAGAAATCATCAAGTGCTCGTGTCTAATAAAAGTAACTGGCAACATTTTTTAAGAGGATGAAGAATGATTACATCAAACTCTTTAAAATGGAAATCAAGACAGCACATGAGACAAGACGAGATGTATATCGACTACATTTCAGTTTACGATACTAAAAATATAAATAAGTACATTCTGAAAGCTATCTTAATCAGATACCTCCATGTTTAAGGATCATCATACGAATTCCTATACCAACAGGTGTAATTGATCTCATCCAAACAACATATTATGGTTACAATTATTCAGTTGATCTCCATTGACCATAACAATAAATCCATTATATGCCCAACAAATTTTTAGAGCTGTACATTTTGAAACAGTAGCTTCTCGTTTTCTTTATCATTTCTATTTACAGCAGGAAGGAAAATTAAGTCAGTGACAAATCTCTATATCTTTATTCAAACTTCAATCATACAACAACACGGCTAGATCTCCAACCATGTTCGAACATAGACAGAGAGATGAAAAGAAAGAAGTAACCAACAGTCCAGTCACCATCAAACATAAAGAAACTAAACAACTAGCATACATTTGGCATGGGTTTATCAACCGTTCATAAACAGTCAAAACAAATTATTATCCATACTTTACAAAATCATTTATAAACACTTCCCAAAAAGCTTATAACTGTTGCTTCTGTCAAAATTCATGAGTCAGTGTATCCAATATCACTATATTACTAAACCCATAGTTTGGCAAACTAATACTTTTAAGAGTTGCCATGTCCAATCCTACTTCACAAAAATTTCAAGTCTGCAACGAACTTAATTTGGGCAAAAACATAGATACATATGAATACTTAGCTTAATCTCCCATTGCATGCATGACTTTCCACATAATGATAAGAACAATGCAGCAAAAGACCCAATAATACATAAAGCTCCAACATTGAAACTTTCGAATGCATGGTCCTGATGTCCACATCATTTCGATTTCCGACATTACACCACCAAAGCCGCATCCAACCAACAAAATCATAATGCTATAGAAATAATAAAATTGACTTGGCCAAATGGTTTTGGTTATACAGTAAATCAATCCAAACATTTTTAGCAGGAAACGAACTCCTGGAAGCTTTATACTAATTGTACGAGAAATATGTATGGAGCCTCCATCATTTCATCAACCAAGTAACTAATACAACATCCATACCATACACGCATGGCGTAAAAATTCAACATAAAAACCATAATTTGATCGTACGAAAAAACAAAACTTCGAAGATAAATATAATCAAAGTTGAGCAAGCAGAAATGACAATGAAGACGATGCTGTTTTCCAAACAAAAATCTAGGAAATCAACAAGCAAACGTCACCAGTCTACTCAACAGAAAGATTGCAACTCATACACAACATATAAATCTGTATTCATAGCATTATAGTTGGCCAATAGGTTCAAGATCACTATCAACACCAATATAAAATATAAATAAACATATAACATCCACAGCATCAATCCAAAAGGTTCTGAAAAACCACATTCCACTGTACTGGTATGTATGTGGACCCAAAAACCATTATGCAATTTAGACAAGAAGCATATACTACAGCAGAACAACTAAATTTAAAGAATTATACTTGCCAGTTAAAAAGTGAAACAGCACATAATCTTGACAATCCATCTAGAGAGGGACCACATTGCTAACCCATCTCAAAGATTTAGAGGTATGTAGGAGCATAGGAGCATAAAGAAGAAAACACCATTCACACTGCATCTCTATGCCACCAGAGAGTTTATCATCAGTAACTTCTAGTACAATGTTAAGGTACCATAATACACACATACACTAGATCACATTGATCTCTAATTATTCTAAATAATAAATAAGGCAAAACCAATTGCTTAAGCTTAAACAAAGATGAAAACCAATCATCATTCAATAGAAACAGTCTTGCATTTTTTTTTTATGGCTTCCATGTAACAGGTGTAACCCACTTGGAAACCAAAATTAAAAATTAGCCAACTTGCAGATAATCCATACTAAGGCCCATCACAATTTCCGAAATTTAACTATTGCCATAAAGCAACCCCAAACCATTCAAATGTAACCAAGATGGGAGAAGCCAATGAAACCTCCTTGAAAACTCCAAAACAATTCATGAGACAAACCAGATATTTTTGACTCATTTGCGATACAACATCAGACCTTCTACGCATCAACAAAATAATTATTGTCACTGACTGAACACCACAACTAGAGGTACAGGAGCAAAATTGTTTCTTCCTATTCTCCACTACTATACAAGGAATATTTTATAGCATGTTTAATCTTGTCTTCTCTTGGTTGATGGTATGAACAAAAAGATAGGTTCGAGAAAACAGATGACTTGACACGTAAGCTTACATTTGCTCCCTTCAGTCCCCCTCAAAGGACCTGAAAAGATGATCGCATAATCACAAAAATATGTAAAACACAGAATCTGCACAAACCTTGTTGTTGTCCGGTTCTCTTATCCTTGATCAAAGCAACCTCTAAAACGTTCCCTTGTTCCTCAAACAATGGTCGGATCTAACATCATTGAACCAGAAAATAATGAATAAACTTATCTAGGTAAGTTTACATATTACTGAAAAATATCAGTAAGCACATAAAGCTTGGGATTTTCATGGAAGAAAGTGTTAGTATGCAAAAGCTTGATATAAAATATGAAATGAAGGCTATTAAGGATTAGCCCAATATTGTTCCTCCATTTCAAATAGCGCCTTGGAAACATTATTAGTAAACTACAAGAAGTAGCAAGAAACTTCTGACTATTGTTACACATCAAATAGATTTTAATCGTCGCTGAATCCAATAGAACACACGGACATGAAGCCATTCTATAAAAGAATCCTATTAAAGTTATTTCCTATAATTGAACCTGCACATAATCTAAAGAGGATAGCTCAGCTACAAACAACTTACATCATCTTCGGTGGCGGTCCTTGGAACAGATCCGACAAAAAGCTTAGCGAAATGAGTTCCATCAAATTGGTCTACAATGGTAAAATATATCAAGATCAATGCAAGAACACGAAATTAAGACTAATCGAAGATAAGGACATATAATCAGGCTTCAAAATAGAAGAAAAAGGACTCCACATTCAATTCTAGTGTAGTGAACATAGAAAAAATATAAAGAACAAGCATGGGACAAAAAATGTAAGAAGTACATTACAAAGTAGGCTATCAGCCGAACATCCTATTACCAAATAATGTCCTAAAATTTCATGGTTATAACACTAAGAAAATTAAGAAGCAAAATATTGTCGAGATTCTCAATGAAGAAACCATAGTACAAAAGAAAATCCAAAGAAAGAAAGAACAAATAAATTTGAAGTGCAGCAAGCAAAACTCACATGGTATAAATTTTTGAACTTTTCCAGACTTATCTTCCAGTTACTTACTAAAGCTCCCATTTTGTGAATACCTACTGGAAGTTCTTTAAGGCCTACTTGGGAGTTCCGACCTACCAGTTATGAGCGTTTTTAAAAGTATCGATTTTGAGTATTTATGAGCAGACCAATTATGAGTGATTTTAGTAGTAATTTTTAAAACAGTCAACCTATGCTTGGGAGTTTATTATTCACTGATTCTGAAAGTTTTTAAAAAAAGTAAAATTACATATATATCTATATATATATCTATATATATATATGTCCCTTAGTGAAATTTTGATTTATAGTTTCTTTATGAGTTTTTTTACTATTTTTACTTATATGTAATTTTTTTACATGTAAGTTAATATAACTTTTAAATATTTACTTCAAATTTTATGTCAGGGTCCGTTTGATTGTAAAAGTGGAATTTGAGTGGAAAGAAAATGAATTCCAGGGAATTGAATTGTCTAGAATTGTTTTCTTGAGAGTTGTCGATTAATTATGTTTGATTGGTATGATTTTTCACATGAAAAATATTTAAATTTTGGATCTTTTGGTGTTCGTTTAACTTTATTTTTCATGAAAATTGTCCATTAAAAGAATAGAATTTGTTACAATTCCACTTAAAATTTGTTTCCATTGCCCAAAAAAAAAAAGGTGGGAATTTGTAACCGTGTGGGAGGAAGTGGGAATTCCAATTGCTATGAAACAAAATCCAACCAAACAATCAAAAAGTGGAAAAATGGAAAACAAATTCCATTTTCCATGGAATTATCACCCTATCAAATAGAGTCTTAGTATTTCTTAGTTATATATAAACTTTATAATTATAAGTTAATTTTGTATTTTTTAAAATAATTTTTACGTATAAACGGATTTTTTTGCTAATAAGTAACTTTTTTATATTTTATAAGTGATTTTTTGTCTTATTAGTAAGATTTTTACGCAAGAATAATTTTTTTTTCTTATTTTACTTATAAGTAGTTTTTTATTATTAAATATTTTTTTAATTATAATATAAATTTTTTCTTATAAATAATTTTTTAGTTATGGTCCGTTTGATTACAAGAGCGGAATTTGGGTGGAAAGAAAATGAATTCTAAGGAATTGAATTGCCTAGAATTGTTTTCCTGAGCATTGTCAATTAATTGTGTTTGAAAGATATAATTTTTCACTTGAAAAATGTTGAAATTTTGAATCTTTTGGTATTCGTTTGACTTTATTTTTCATGGAAATTGTCCATTAAAGGGAAAAAAAATTACAATTGTCCATAGAATTTATTTTCATTGCCCAAAAAAAAAAAGTAACCTGGAAAACGGGTGGAAATTGGTTTTCCACAAAACCAAGGAAAAGCACATGTGAGAGACAAAAGCAAGAAAATGAATTCCATGGAAAAACGAAAAAAAAAAAAAAAAGCCATCAAACAAGCTAAAAGGGGAAATGGAATTTGTATTCCATTTTCCATGGAAAAAATTGGCCAATCAAACAGGCCATTAATATATTTGTATTTATGAGTTAGTATTAAACAAAATATGTTTGTTGGAAATAATTATTTTATAAAGGATAAAATTAGAAGAGAATTTGAATAACGGCCAAAAACTGCCGATTTGGTGAGTTGAGAGAATCGCTCAAAATTACAATACTCTGATCTGGGTGATTTTTAAAACATCCAAAACCGGTGTCCAAAAAACCTAGCAAGCACCAGTTTTTCCATCCCCTCGTAAACGGTGCCACCCAAAATCGGTCAAAATAAAACTCCCAAGCAGGCTAGTCTGGTCTGTATGTTAAATCTTAATTGAGTGATGCCTCAATCACCAAGCTTTTTCAAATAGAACTAACTTACTACCTATCTTGCCTTATTACAACCTAACTGTATCACATATACAGATGGTTTCTTGTTTACTGCATGCTAAGCAACCCTTGCAATTAGTTTCCGCAATAGTTAATTAACCACAACTTCACCCAACAAAAATATAAACTCTAGAACATAAAAGAAACTCGCTACTATTATTCAAATGGCAGTTAAAATGAAGAACAACTAATTACACCTAAATACAAACAAATAAAGGCAAACTAAAGCTACAAAAGTCAGCTAACACGAATTCAAATATTGAACTTTCAAAAATTACCTCTTTTTGCTAACACAGATGCAAAAACTGCTTTTTTTAATGTTAGCTCTTTTATAAAAATTGAGAAAAATTATCAAGAAATACCTGGGGACCTTTCTCTACCAGAAAATGGATACCCTCGTTTTTGCCCAGAGATAGCATATGGTGCCATCGGTTGATTATTTGAACCAAACCGTCCACCATCACCACCACCACCCATTGGCTGAAACCCTTCTCCACCCCCCATAGGTCGAAACCCTCCACCACCACCAATTGGTCGATGTCCTCCTGCACCAACACCACCAACCGGCCCGAATCCTCCATTGGACCCACCATCAAATGGCCTAAATTCTCTATCACCACTTGCTGGATGAGGATAGCTCGGAGGACTATCAAACGGCCTGCGATGTTCCCTCCCGCCACCACTTGAGAATCCACTCGGATAATTTCCCGGGCTAGTACGCCCCCTTCCTCCACCACCGCGGTAACCGCCTTCTTCACCACCACCTCCACCACCGTCTGGGAATCCAGACGAGGGAGGACCGCGGGACTGTCTGTTACTACTATAGTTATAAAATTCTTGATTGTTGCTGTTATTGTATCTATCTTCACCTCTGTGCCTATCAAATTTGTCCATCGAGGGTGTAAATCAAATTCAATTAAATTTACGAAAACAGAATGAAGATAAACCCTAACTTATTCCTATTTAGTGAGTTGGAGAAATTTCGAATTGCAGAGAAGAGAGGGATAGGGCACGGATTTTGGTGCTCGTTTGGCTGAGCTTAAAGTTGAGTTCCGAACCTTTGTATTTTGTGACGATGGACCTCAAACATTTGATTTCTAGCTTTTGGATCCCTTATCCTGTGAAAGACTTGTGACCGTGTCCTTTTCGGACAAAAATGGTCAAATTTTCATTGAAATGGCATATTTACCCTTAGTAACTAACTTAAGGGTGTTTTGGCACCCATTAATTTTTTTAAAATTTTTCTAAATCTTAATTATACCACACATTCTCTAAATAAGAATAATATCACACACAAATCTAAAAAATTTCATTACTTTTTAATCATACATTCCATCAATCACTATTCCAAAATTTATAATTTTCCCAAAATGGGTGTCAAACATGTGCTTAATAAAAAGAAAAGGAAAAAAAAAGGAAAGGAAAGGAAATCTTTCTGGTTCTTTTATTGACGGGGGAGATACTCGCCCACCACCACCACCCGCCATCAATATAACAATCCAACAATGTGAAGAAGTTCAAAAAAACAAGTGAAAAAATGAAAAATAATAGAAAGTGGAACCGTGATCCTCAACACTACACTACCCTATTACTACCCAACATCATTTCCCAATTTTCATTATACTAGTTTTTGCCCGTGCATTGCACGGGTTTTGTACTCGTTGAGGATATATTAGTGTTGCATGCGCGTTACTTTTTTGTAGGTTAACATGTGCTGATGTTTGGAAGTCAAAAAATACATGAAAGATGAATTTTTAGATTTTTTCTTGGAAAAAGGTGTCAATTGCTTGGCAATGTGACTAATGAATGGAGAAATTTTAGAAATGTTGCTCCGACCCTATTACTCCATTCATTTTCATTGAAGATTAGCATAACATTCAAGATGATAATTGGCCCTAGTGAAATTTGAGTATTGATATTTTCACTTGTAGTATTATGACATTAGAAAGAAGTGTGAAGGCAGCCTCTGCTATGACTTCTCAAACTTGGAGAAATTCCTCAACCAAAAGTCTGTCAGGAATACACTTGGGGTGGGGGATATAGAGTTTGTGTCCTGTAGTACTACTGTGTACCAGGCCATGCTTACAGATTGGATGAGAAATCTTGAAGTTGGTATCCCCTCTCTTCTCGAGGACGGTATAAAGTTGCTGGTGTATGCTGGCGAATATGATCTTATCTGTAACTGGCTTGGTGAGACTCTTTTCTTCTTGCATTGAATTTTTGTTGTATACTATGCTAGAATTATTATAGTGGGGACACAGTCGTCTATTGAAATTCATTCATATTTTTTTAAAGCATCAACACGTGCACAATATTCATAAATGGGTGGCGTTAAGATATGAACCCGTCTTTCTCGAAAATGTTGTACCACCTCGTCTAAAAGCTTAAACTATGAGAGGAAATATTATTTATTCCAAATTGGTCTTCAACTTACTATAATCTTGGTAAAAATATTTTTTTGTTATAATCATCTGTAATTAAAATTGAGCAGGTAACTCGAGATGGGTTCATGCAATGGAATGGAGTGGGCGGAAAGAGTTCATAGCATCTTCTGAAACTCCTTTTGAAGTTGATGGTTCTAAAGCAGGATTGATGAAAAATCACGGCCCTCTCAGTTTCTTAAAGGTCCATATTTACCCTTCTTCTTTTCAAACATTTATATTTGTCCGTGGAGATTACTGGACTCGCTGAGCTCCCACTATTGTGTTTGATAACATACAGGTCCATGATGCCGGACACATGGTTCCCATGGATCAGCCTAAAGCGTCATTAGAGATGCTGAAGAGGTGGATACATGGCTCGCTCTCTGAACGTATTATCGACTCTGAAAAGTTAGTTTCTTCAATGTGATCATCGACTTTGGTTTTCTTCGCCTTGAAACCTGTTTGTAAATACATAACCACTCCGATCTTATGTCACTGTTATTGAAGATATGTTTTATGAACATTCTATGGCATCTTGATAGTTATATTTGGTAAATGTTGGAAATGATTGAGATGTATGACACACATGACGCTTGTCTGCATATTTGGATTCGATAAAGGAATTTTCTTTTTATAAAATTGGATATATGGGTTCGAATTTTAGCAATAAACGTAGGAAAAAATAAAATGCTTGCAAATGGGATATTTGTTATTCTTTTTTCACTGATCTTATCTTCAATGGTTATATGCCAATATTTGGTGATGAATAAGGAGATTGCCTACAATGTAATTGGAAATGTTCGTTGGAATTTGGAAAGGTCGGTGATCGTTGCAGTTAACACTCCGTCATCTTTTATGGCCGAGCCTTCCTAGACACTGGAGAGCTCTAACTTAGAAGAAAATCAGTTCTTTCTCCGAGCGTAGTTTGACACTTGATCATATCCTATTAACTATTTATGTGTTTACAGGTTGAGAATGTTAAGCAACATTGTTTGTGGCAAAAAAAAAATATTGAAATGAAAATGAAAAAGCAAAAATATAACAATGAATAGCAATTCACCTTCAACAGATTATTCTGCTAATTCACATCGCTAATTGCTAACTGAAGCAATTCTCATTAAAGAATAGGGAAACAAATATGATATTAAGTGTTATACAAGAAAGTATAGCTAGGTAAACAAAACAATTAGAATTGTGTGAAAATTATTATTTATTTGTGATTATATTTACCTGAAATTAATTAATTAGAGAGGTAGACTGAAATCAGCAAGTGTGAATCGATTCTCGAACTTCTAATTACAACTGTAATTATAGAAAATTGATATGCTAAAAACTGCAACGACACCATCAGACCAGACGGAAGTTTAGAAATTTGACATAGAAGTCAATCTTAAAAATATCATTACGATATTTCAAATTGTCTTCAATGTTAAATTATCGAACGCCTCTCTGGTCAACGGTGTCGCTACAGTTTTTAATATCAATTCTTTATAGTTGCAGCCGTGTTCGGAAATTTACCTGCAAATGATTTGTAAGGTTAAGAAGTGGCGATGGAATTTTTGCAGCAGAAAAACAAGCAGTGTAGCATTATTTAGAAAGCTAATTTTACACTTACTCGAGTAGGGTATTGGGAAAGAAACTATGTAAACTGAATATATATTCATGTCGATAGATGATTATATTTATAGGGAGAATTTGAATAAAATATAAGAGATATGGTCAATTAGAAGTGAAATAATTGAATGTGTTCACGGGTGGAAGCTGTTGAGATTGGTGGAATGATTATTGAGAAGTGGGTAGGTGGAAATTAGTTGGTAGGTGAGATGATTATTGAGAAGTGGGTAGGTGAAAATTAGTTGGTCGGTGAATGGTGGATTTTATATTGGATTGATTTTAAGAAGTGATTGGCTTTGGAGGGTAGGTAGGAAATGAGGACGTGAAAATTAAAGGATAGATTATGGAATAATGTAATAAATAATTTGTATTTACGCATTGAATTAATATTATCATTGATTGACTTATTGTTTTTATATTAGTTAAGCTAAAAAAAAAAATATTGCCTTATCTCCCCGTGCGCGCACGGGAAAATTTTTTTCATAAATTTTTTTTTTAAGTTCTTAATGTGAACTTAATTCAAGCAATTGAAATATTAATAAATACAAATTAATTATTGTTTATTTGATTATCGTAAAGTATATAAATTTGTAAAAATGACGACATATTAATTTAATTTTCTAATACGGTAGCTAATAATTTGAGAGGAATAAATCCTGAATACAATATATTTCATTTTCTAATACGGTAGCTAATAATTTGAGAGGAATAAATCATGAATACAATATGATTTATTAACAAATAAAATAAATAATTTGAGAGAAATAAATCCTGAATACAATATGATTTATTAATAAATAAAATAAAAAATATATGAAAATATAATCAATTTCATAAGTTTAGGTGACATAATAATTATTATGATGATTTTTAAAGAATTTCGTATAACAAATATTTTATATTGAATACTATCAAGTTGAACAAAGAGAAGGAAAAATCATAATCTTATTCCAAACAATTGTAATTTAATCAGGACATTAATTTTTTCAATGCGGTAGGTATTAAACTACTTTTCCGATAAGGTATATTTTATCGAACTAGAAAATATATTGTCTCGTATATAATTATTTAAGAAATCATCTGAGAATTTTAATTTAAATAATAATTAAATTTGAAAAAAATTCAACTAATTTACAATTTGTATAAACCGTGAATAAAATTTTATTGATTAATAAATAAATTCGAAAATATATTTAATTGCATAAATTTGAAAATTACACAAGTGTATTTATTTGACAACACTATAAAGATTTTTAAAATAATTATAAGAGGGGTGTTGTTTGAAACAATTTGAATTTAATTAAGAAGAAATTTTAAATATTTAAAAACATTCATATAGTAGGATTACTTTCATTTGTATATATTAAAATTTAAATACTTAGTGTATTTAAAGTGTTCAATATTTGAACAAATAAATAGATTAGTAAAATGTATAACTTCTTCTCATATTTTATATATATTAAACTTTGTAAAGTAGTATTTTCGATATAGAATAGTTGATTGCAAATTATAATTGAGTTCGAAAAAGTGCATATTTTCCTGTTGATCCAAATTTTCATATAAAATTATAAAACGTTGTACATACATCATTTTTATATTTGTCAACCAGTAATATCAAAATTAGCGAGGATGCAGGAAGTATTCATTGTAGTAGATATCAACGACAAGTTTCCGTCTATACGCGATCATCCTGTCTGCAGAAACTGTCTCTATTGGGTACCCTAAAACAAAGCATTCTATGTATTTGAGCAGAAAAATTCCACAATTTGTCCTGCGAAATAAATAATTTTATATTCAGCTTAATGAAAACAGCAAATGTAAAATTATACGAAACGGAATATTAGAATATTATAGTAATAAATAAATACATTATATTTTTACCTGTTATGCACAGCATGGTGATATTGTTTGATATCAATTGCTAGTGGCCTGTCTGGAATTTTCTTCACATAGCGCCTGTAGTTTTCAAATTTTACGCTCATTAGTATACCTCTTGTTAAGTCAATCGTCGCGTTTGAATGTGCTCGAATTTGTTCTGGGGTATGAACGTTGTCGCTGCAGTCGTATATTTCAACTTTCCATTCGGGAATGTTTACAAAAAATAGATACCATGTGTTGGTTGGGTAGTAACATGGAATCAATAGGTATTTGCACCTTAGCCACGAACGACCAGCTGTTGGTAAAACACCATTTGTGTACTGCAGGATAATGGAAAAATTCCCAATATCTCCAATAGTATTTCTGTCCCGAATTTCTAAGTGGACCGTTATTTGACGAGTACACTCCACTTCATAATTGAAGTCTAGGATTGCATATTCTTTCGAGGCTGGGGAGGATTTGTCATTGACGAGTCGCCGCAACAATGTTAATTCCTGATCAATACTCTAACAAAAAAATAGATATAATTTAAAAATATTATTTGTTTAAAAATATTATTTATGAAATTTAATGCATTATGAAAAATGGATTTTACTAACCATAGTAGTTATATCTTACGTCATGTCCAGGATAGATTCGAGGAAATTCCTTTCATGTAGGTTGTTGTTTGGATCTTTCCAAAATGTTCTGCACAACATAATTTAATGTAAGTTAAAACGTACAAAATTTAAATGATGTTATCGAAGAGGATGAGATACAAATAGATTTATTACCATGGTTCGTTATTCGCTATCCAATCTGTGACTGTTTTGTATCTTTCTATACAACAGTCTTCCAAAGGATTATTTGTTGGTGGTATGGAAAACTGTACATTTTTTCCTTTGTTTCTTTTTTCCACTGCTTCTGTGGAAATATTCTCCGTCTGTTGAGATGTTGATACATGTTGTTCAGTAGGGCTCATACGGACAGTAGCATCTTCATGAAGAGAATGTACAAGATGTTCCATGTGTGATTCCCACGTGGATAATTTGTCCAGAAGGTTGAGATTTTGTTCATTAATGTAAGTTCGTACTGAACTTAAATTGGTATCCACGTGGTTTTGCATGGTAGAATGCATGGCATGATTTTCTTCTTGTGACATGTGATGTTGGTTAAATAAATCTCTTTGTTGTTGAAGAATGGTGTCATACCGATGTTCTTGTCTTTGTGATTGTTCTATGATGGTTGTTTCTAAGTGGTTGTATAACTGAGATACATCTGATGTAATGTTTGTTCTCATATCGTTGCATAAATGAGACACATCTGATATAATATGCTGCCTATGTGTGTCCAACAGTTCTTCCATTTCTTGTCTTGTGATGTAATTAGAACTGATATGAGGAGAGTCTGAAGTAGTTGGAATGGGAGTAGGAGAAGTAGGTGGCGCGGTATCAAGTTGATGGAAGTGTTGAGGGATATTGTCTGGTTGATCGAAGTGTTGAGGGATATTGTCTGGTTCTCCTGTGATAATTCTGTGAAGTAAATTATGTTCGTGGTCGTCTGGCATTGAAAGAGATATATACCAGATTGTTTGTAATTCTTGATTTGTAGGTTGTAATATTGTTTTTGCTAAAATCTGTAAGCATAATTAAATATTTAAATAATGTGTTTGAAATTTTTGCAGTAAAATTTAAGTATACTGTTAGAAGGAATGTAATGAATACGTGAAATACCTCTTGAGTAGATAAAAACTGTCTGATTGCATTTTCGGTTAACACTCTCTGTGGCCTCCATCTGTACATTCTTGGTGTTCTTATTACTCTACCTCTAGGTTGTCCAAATTTTCGGCCAATTCGAGGAAATGCATCGTATATCCAATACTTATATGAGCAGAAATATATATTAGATATATAAGATTAAAAATCAATGAATAAAATATAAATAAAGTATATAAAAAATTAAAAATAGAAGAGTAATACCTGAAAAGCAAGTGGGTATCCATGCAGTGAATATTTTGATTCAAGTTGTTCATTCTGGTGCATTCTCTATACTCGTTCTACATGTGATGCTTGTAATGATTTTAGTAAAACATTATATGATTGGCGGCCCCACGGATATGCAAGAAAAGCATCAACATTTTCAACCATGGATAAAGTTTTTTGATCAATATATCTTCCTGTAGGCTTCAAAATGCATTCTACGAGCATTACTAAGCCAAGTTTGAATTTGTCATCTTCGTTTTCACAAAGGTGAAATGCTTCAGATAGTGTTGTCATTTTGATTTTATTCATACCATTAAAATATTCATCCTTAAGTCGATTACCAGCAAAATGAAATTCTAAAGGTATTTCGTGACAAGATAATACTGTTATGAGGCAGAACTCATGCATACTGAAGCGGGCTAACTGATCATTTAATTTGACCCAAATTTCATTCACTTTACCGCAATGAACAATGCGCATTATAAACTCATGAACCAATTTACCGCTAAACTGTTGTTATTCTTCAGATTTCTGAAAAATACTACATATGAATTCGCATGAAAGTTGCTACCCATTAAATCCGCCTGCTGTTCTGTGTTGATAAGTTCAAAAAAATTTCTAAGATATTGTGATTAGGATATTGAGTTACGCCAGCAGAATACCAGTGATTTGGATGAAGTAAGTATTCCAAAGACATCTGTAGATAGAAAAAAAAAAGGAAAATATTTTAAATATATGCCTAATAAATTTACCAATTTATGGAGTTTATGATTTTATGTTTTTCATTTATTATTTTTGCAGTAAATAAGAGGGGAAAAAAATTGGGACAATTTATTGTATTACTTGTAATATGTGATATTGTACTAATAAAAGTACACGTGCTTTACAATAAGCAATTTTTCGTTTGAACTGTATTTACAGCAAAAGTTTGGAGTTATATAATTCGTAAGATAACACGTTTTAAATATTCTAATTTGTTGCAATTATATCATAATTTATAATTTATTGCAATTACATTATAATTTGTTATAGCATCCTAAAAATACTACAATTTTTAAAATGACAGTAAGAATGAACGTATAAGTTACTAAATAAAATATTACAATTTTTAAAATGACAGTAAGAATGAACGTATAAGTTACTAAATAACGATAAGGATACAAATGAACGATTTTATTATGAAAATATAAAATTATTGAATATTTATAAGTGGATGGAGAGAAACTATTGAAAGTAGAAAAGATAAGTGGATTTGTCTTGCATGAAGTAGGCTTTTTGTTCTACTTTTGGCTAGTAAAAAAGGTTAAATAAGTGGTTTGGTTTGAATCACGTGGAGAATTAAATAAGTGGTTGGCAATGTTTGGTTAGAATTATTTAACATTTGACTTTACAGGTGGAATGAAAAAATTGGTCATTTCTGTGGTGTATCAAAGGCAGTGTATTAAAGGCAGTGGAACGGTAGATAAAAAGTGGGTAGGTGGAGGGTAGGTGGAGAGTAATGATGTTAGTATTAATGTATATGATTATTATTGTATTTATATTTAATGTGAAGATTAATGTAAAATTGATAAAAAACTTATTTTATCACGTTAAATTGATATGTTAAATATAAGAAGAATAATAGATACAAATTAATTATGGTGTATTTCTTTAGCGTAAAGTATATAAATTTGTAAAAATGACGACGATATACTATTTGTTAAAAGTAAATACACTTATAATTTCTTTCAAAAAAATATAATTTATTCAGCAAGCTATTAATTTAATTTTCTAATACGGTAGCTAATAATTTGAGAGGAATAAATCCTGAATACAATATGATTTATTAACAAATAAAATAAATAATTTGAGAGAAATAAATCCTGAATACAATATGATTTATTAATAAATAAAATAAAAAATATATGAAAATATAATCAATTTCATAAGTTTAGGTGACATAATAATTATTACGATGATTTTTAAAGAATTTCGTATAACAAATATTTTATATTGAATAGTATCAAGTTGAGCTAAACAAAGAGAAGGAAAAAAAAAATAAAAATAATTGCTTTATCTCCCCGTGCGCGCGCGGGAAAATTTTTTTTCATAATTTTTTTTTTTAAGTTCTTAATGTGAACTTAATTCAAACAATTGAAATATTAATAAATACAAATTAATTATTGTTTATTTGTTTATCGTAAAGTATATAAATTTGTAAAAATGACGACGATATACTATTTGGTATAAGTAAATACACTTATAATTTCTTTCAATATGATTTATTAATAAATAAATAAAAATTAGAAAATACAATCAATTTCATAAGTTTAGGTGACATAATAATTATTACGATGATTTTTAAAGAATTTCGTATAATAAATATTTTATATGTACGTATTGAATTAATATTCTATTAATTTAATAGTATTAAATTGAGATAAAAAAAAATGTAATTGTCTCATTTTCCCGTGCTCGCACGGGGAAAATTCTTTTCATTTAATTTTTTTTTTGAGTTCTTAATATCAACTTAATTCAAGCAACTCAAATATTAATAAATACAAATTTATTATTGATTATTCGTTTAACGTAAAGTATATAAATTTGTAAAAATCACGACGATGTATTGTTTGTTAAAAATAAATACATTTATAATTTCTTCCAAAAAAATATAATTTATTCAGCAAGCTATTAATTTAATTTTCTAATTTTTAAGTTCTTAATATCAACTTAATTCAAGTAACTCAAATATTAATAAATACAAATTCATTATTTTTTATTTGTTTAGCGTAAAGTATATAAATTCGTAAAAATCACGATGATATATTATTTGTTAAAAGTAAATACACTTAATATCAACTTAATTCAAGTAACTCAAATATTAATAAATACAAATTCATTATTTTTTATTCGTTTAGCGTAAAGTATATAAATTTGTAAAAATGACGACGATATACTATTTGTTAAAAGTAAATACACTTATAATTTCTTTCAAGAAAATATAATTTAGCTAAGGGTTAATTTCACAAATGGTCACTGAAATTACCTGAAAATTTCAAAACGGTCACTGAAATTTCAAAGTTTCAGACACGGTCACTGAAGTTTGAAATTTCTTTCAAAACGGTCACTGAATTTTCAGATTTTTTGGTTAAGTTTGAGGCAATTTTTCGGCAACTTCCGACCACCAAAACCGTCGATTTCGGATACCGTTGGAAAGCCCACGATGTTCTCTTCAATTACCACCAAAAATCTCCCCAAGACTCCAAATGATTCGGCCGGAATAAACCCACGAAGTTGGCAACCGAAAATTATGAAAATCTGTCCAGATTTTCAGATTTTTGGGGCAAGTTTGAGGCAATGTTTTGGCAACTTCCGACCACCAAAACTGTTGATTTCGGATACCGTTGGAAAGCCCACGATGTCCTCTTTAATTATCACCAAAAATCTCCCCAAAACTCCAAGTGATTCGGCCGGAATAAACCCACGAAATCAGCTACCCAAACTGGGCAGATTTTCGGACTTTTTTGCCCAGTTTGGGTAGCTGACTTCGTGGGTTTATTCCGGCCAAATCACTTGGAGTTTTGGGGAGATTTTTGGTGGTAATTGAAGAGGACATTGTGGGCTTTCCAACGGTATCCAAAATCAACAGTTTTAGTGGTCGGAAGTTGCCGAAAAATTGCCTCAAACTTGCCCCAAAAATCTGAAAATCTGGGCAAATTTTCACAATTTTCGGTTACCGACTTCGTGGGTTTATTCCGGTCGATTCACTTGGAGTTTTGGTGGTAATTGAAGAGGACATCGTGGGCTTTCCAACGGTATCCGAAATCGGCGATTTTGGTGGTCGGAAGTTGCCGAAAAATTGTCTCAAACTTGGCCAAAAAATCTGAAAATTCAGTGACCGTTTTGAAAGAAATTTCGAACTTCAGTGACCGTTTCTGAAACTTTGAAACTTCAGTGACCGTTTTGAAATTTTCAGGTAACTTCAGTGACCATTTGTGAAATTAACCCATTTAGCTAATAATTTGAGAGGAATAAATCCTGAATACAATATGATTTATTAACAAATAAAATAAATAATTTGAGAGAAATAAATCCTGAATACAATATGATTTATTAATAAATAAAATAAAAAATATATGAAAATATAATCAATTTCATAAGTTTAGGTGACATAATAATTATTACGATGTTTTTTAAAGAATTTCGTATAACAAATATTTTATATTGAATAGTATCAAGTTGAGCTAAACAAAGAGAATGATAAATAAATAAATATATATATATATATATATATATAATTGCTTTATCTTCTCCCCCCTGCGGCCGACGGGAAAATTGTTTTTCATAATTTTTTTTTTTTAGTTCTTAATGTGAACTTAATTCAAACAATTGAAATATTAATAAATACAAATTAATTATTGTTTATTTGTTTATCGTAAAGTATATAAATTTGTAAAAATGACGACGCTATACTATTTGGTATAAGTAAATACACTCATAATTTCTTTCAATATGATTTATTAATAAATAAAATAAAAAATATTCGAAAATACAATCAATTTCATAAGTTTAGGTGACATAATAATTATTAAGATGATTTTTAAAGAATTTCGTATAATAAATATTATATATGTACGTATTGAATTAATATTCTATTAATTTAGTAGTATTAAATTGAGATAAAAAAAAATGTAATTGTCTCATTTTCCCGTGCTCGCACGGGGAAAAATTCTTTTCAGTTATGTTTTTTTTTTAGTTCTTAATATCAACTTAATTCAAGTAACTCAAATATTAATAAATACGAATTTATTATTGTTTATTCGTTTAGCGTAAAGTATATAAATTTGTAAAAATCACGACGACATACTATTTGTTAAAAGTAAATACACTTATAATTTCTTCCAAAAAAATATAATTTATTCAGCAAGCTATTAATTTAATTTTCTAATTTTTAAGTTCTTAATATCAACTTAATTCAAGTAACTCAAATATTAATAAATACAAATTCATTATTCACCAAGCTATTAATTTAATTTTCTAATTTTTAAGTTCTTAATATCAACTTAATTCAAGTAACTCAAATATTAATAAATACAAATTCATTATTTTTTATTCGTTTAGCGTAAAGTATATAAATTCGTAAAAATCACGATGATATATTATTTGTTAAAAGTAAATACACTTAATATCAACTTAATTCAAGTAACTCAAATATTAATAAATACAAATTCATTATTTTTTATTCGTTTAGCGTAAAGTATATAAATTCGTAAAAATCACGATGATATATTATTTGTTAAAACTAAATACACTTAATATCAACTTAATTCAAGTAACTCAAATATTAATAAATACAAATTCATTATTTTTTATTCGTTTAGCGTAAAGTATATAAATTTGTAAAATTGACGACGATATACTATTTGTTAAAAGTAAATACACTCATAATTTTTTCCAAAAAATATAATTTATTCAGCAAGCTATTAATTTAATTTTCTAATACGGTAGCTAATAATTTGAGAGGAATAAATCCTGAATACAATATATTTCATTTTCTAATACGGTAGCTAATAATTTGAGAGGAATAAATCCTGAATACAATATGATTTATTAACAGATAAAATAAATAATTTGAGAGAAATAAATCCTGAATACAATATGATTTATTAATAAATAAAAAAATATGAAAATATAATCAATTTCATAAGTTTAGGTGACATAATAATTATTACGATGATTTTTAAAGAATTTCGTATAACAAATATTTTATATTGTATAGTATCAAGTTGAGCTAAATAAAGAGAAGGAAAAAAAAATTCCTTATCTCCCTGTGCGCGCACGGGGAGAGTGATTCTCTCCATGCACGCACGGGGCGAGTGATTCTCTCCGTGCGTGCGCGGGAAAAATTCTTCAAATTTTTTGTTTTTTTTTTTTTTTGAGTTCTTACTATCAACTTAATTCAAGCAACTCAAACATTAATAAATACAAAATAATTATTGTTTAGTTTTTTAGGTAAAGTATATAAATTTGTAAAAATTAAGATGATATACTATTTGTTAAAAGTAAATACACTTATAATTTTTTTCCAAAAAAATATAATTTATTTAGGACAGGAAGCTATTAATTTTATTTTCTAATTTCAAGAGCGAACTCCTCGTACATGCACGGGAAGTTTGACACTTCCCGTACGCGCACGGGGAGGATCAACCTCCCCGTGTGCGCACGGGAAAAATTCTATGTGCTGTCTGCTAAAGTATTTACAAATTGCATTAATATTTGAATTCATTGAACTAAGTTAATATTTCCAATAAACAATAAAGGAAAAGAAATAAGGGTTGGAATTGTCTCCGCACACGCACGGGGAGTTTCCCTTTTCTCGTAAGTGGAAGGGGAGAAGAAGAAATATTTATTTTTTTGATCTTTGTTTAATAAAAATAGTAATTGAAAATGTAAACCTCTTGCTCATGTGCTCAGACGGGGAGGTTTGTTCTTCCATTTTTACACGGAGAGTTTACCTTTGGAACAAAAAAAAAAGAATATAGTCAATAAATACACCGTGAAAACACAAACATAAAAAAACTTTATAACAAAGAGGATACAATACCATACAACGACTACGGTCTTCATAATTTTAATATCTGCAAAAAGCAAAACCCAAAAACAACTTTTTCACCTATTTGTCTCAAAAGTTATACGTTCTTGTTTTATGATAAACTTCTGCGTGAAAAATTTGTACACAGACATATTAGGTGAGGTAGTTTTTACTGTCTATTGCTTCAAAAGAAAGGTTAACGTCATCTATGTTTTTTTGGAAGTTGGCAAGGTTGTTGTGTCGCTAATATGAGAATTTTTTCGAGTCTTCTTTTGCGGGTTTGGATCTGGTTGAGCATCATCATCTGATCGGAAGAGAGACCTTTTTGGATTTGATGCAGTTGTTGTGTAAGTATTTCCGATTGCTTCAGTATTTGAGGTTTGCGTCTTTCCTTTGTTCTTTGTGTTTTTGTCATCTCTATTTTCTCCTGATTCAACTAAACTTTTCACAGTAATGTTAGTGCGAGGATTTGTTTCATTGATTGTGACTGAAGGTTCGTCTTCAACCATTGTTTCTGAAGAGTTGAACGTAAAGATAATTTCAAAATGACATTCCGAAGGATTTTGCCGTTTTTGTGTCACTTTCAGATAAAATAGTGAATCTGTTTCACTTTTAGTTCTCATAAAACTATTGATATCTACATCTGGTTCCTGCAATACAGCAAATATGTTTGCATAGGAGATATTGAAGTATAAAGAAAAGAATATTTAAACATGTTAGAAGTTTGATTTTACCTTTTGAAAATGGGTCATTATCGCGTTCCCAGTAGTTTCTAATAATGTTTCTGCAGCGCTTCCTATGATGCTTGCATTTAATGCTCCAGATTTGTCTTGTAGGTTTACGAAAGCATTTGCTTTGAGCATTAATTTTTCGGAAAGCATATATTATGTAATTTTTTTAACTATGTTAGTATTAGATAAAACCAAACATAAATGTTAGATAATGTAAATTACCTTGGGATACCTTTTGCATGCTCATACTTACAAAACCGGCATTTGTGAATTTCTCCAAGGTCTGCGGTCGATAATTTGTTGCAGTTGTCGCACGACATATACCAAAATTTTTGATTTTTCGAATTGATCTTCCAATGAGCTCTGACCCAGTAGAATTTTTTCTGTAGGTTTAAGAAATAGTGACATGCACTCATAAAATATATATAGCTAACATATTTATATTAATTAGAGATATATTGGATGACTCGGAAAGTACCTCTGGATGAATTCCTAGTAACTCGGCAATTGGTGTGAATTTGTCGTCGTTCGGAGGTAATATTTTCGGTGGTGTGATAGGAACAGAACACTGATTTTGTGTAAGTTGGTCAAGTCTCTCTTTATTAGCTTCCAACCTGTAGCAAGTGATTATATGTTTATTTATAAAAATTATAAATATACTATTTTTTTTCTTAGTTATTTCAATTACCAATCTTTGTAGTGTGCAATAGCTACTATGTCAGAATTGATGAAGAATGTGCTGTTCGTTTTGGTTGATAAAGTAATACCTGCGAAAAAAAAGATACAATAATTAGTTTTTCCGTGTATTTTATTAAGTAAATCGACTTAGACAAAAAAAAACTTAAATCAGTATTCATACCACCGAACGAAGAAACCTTAAGATTAGTCACCCATATGACTGGTCTGTTAGCTAGGTTTGCAGTAATAGTAACACATTCTCGTTCCACAAAACTATCCCACAAGGTTAGCATTACTGTTTGGAATTGTTTATCTATCAAAATGATATCCTGCAGAATGGCCTCTGTACCAAAATGAGTTTGGACAGTTCTCTTCTGTCTAACATCCACAGCTATTCCTATGACACCTGAAAAAAAAATTGGCATGATTTTTTTTATGCAACATATTTCGGTATCATATATATATATAATATAAAACTGTATAATATTTGATAGAAATTTTACTGATATTGTTGTTTTTATCCATGTGGTGTTCTAGTTCTTCAAATCGAGTAAGTTCATATTGTGAGAAAACGAAGTTTAAGTTATTCTCATGCAGTTCTTCAATTTTTGTTCTCCCTGTTATGGTCCAAATTCTCTGATCAGATGAGCTTCTGAACGGACTTTTGTTCTCCTTTACTGTTGCATTTGAGATAATATAGGTTTTGCCTAGTTGAAGTTGATCGTTAAGTGCAGTAATATCTTGTGTCGTACAAAGTTGCTGTAATATGATTACCCTGTTTAAAAGAAATTATGAGAGTGTTTACGAAATATATATTCAGAGAAAATAAAGTTGAAAAATTGTTTAGTTCCTACTACATATATACCTCTAAATCCATCAGTAGAATAGATTGGTATCTGGTGCTGGAATTACGAGCAGTTTTCGGTGTTTGCTTTCCGATGATGACTACTTTTGCGGACCAACCAGTTTCTGAAATTGCAATTTGCGGGATAAGTTTATACCGTGTAGCCATGGCTGTGTTTAAGATTAAGAGTAAGAGAAGTGTAATATTTTTTTTTTTTGAGATGTTTGAATTCTGAGGTACAAAATGAGGGTATTTATAGATAACATACGAGATTGAATAGATATTTTAATATTAAGAAATAAATCATTTCATTTGAGTTTATAAGATTAAAAATTTCTTGAAAAGGATAAACTTAACAATTTCAAGTTTCGACGTGGCTACGTGGATTAACAAATATCTTTTTTCTAGAACATCCTACAATTGTCGGTTTGTGTATTCATCTAGAGAACAAAAATGTGTTGCCAGCAAAATATATATATATATATATATATATATATATATATATATATATATATTTATTGGATACTAAAGCTATATAAATTTGAGTTTAGTTTTTTATCCGTCAATAGAACTTTATTTTTTTCATTAGTATTCGCATTAATTGGTAAAATTTGCAAAATTCTCATATGAATGAGTTCTAAATAACTAATTGCACACGTTTAATATCTATAGTAAATATTCGATAAATATATGGTTTATTTGAAAACTGCATATTTAGTAATATATGGTTTATTTGAAAAATGCATATTTAGTATGTTTTGTTGTTTCGAAAGTCATAGTAAGAAAGTTAATAATACGTTGGTTCGAAAAAAAAATAGTTTTGTATTTTGTATTTTTATTGTAGGTGAAGTCTTCAACGTTATTATGTTATTTCAAAGTTAAGAATTATCAGTAGTGAAAATTTTACTATTAAACAAGATTAAATAAATGTGGAACGACTTTCATTTTTATGAAAAGACAAAAAGAAATATGGAATATCGATATTATATTTTTTCAATGTTTTATGATATATTTAAATTTAAAAACTTATGAAGTATATAGATTAATAATAACATTGTACATAAAACAGTACAATACTTAAACAAGTATTTGTAAGTCAACAAAAAGCTGTCAAGAAGTATTTTATGATCCACTATGTAAACTATATAAAACAGCATTTTATTACTAAGTGTTTTAAACCAACTAAAGACAGTAATATGTGTTGTCGGTATATATTGAAGTTGTCGATTATCAAAGATTTGATTCTTGAATTTGCGAAATATGGACCTATTGAACCAAAAATGGAAAAAAAAAATTCTCGTTAGAAAGAGAAATGGAATTTAAACTAATAATAATAATAATAATAATAATAATAATAATAAGAGATTATTTAGTATATTTTTGTTTAAGTGGAAGATGATATGAAGTGATTAAGACACTTCATTTTGTTTAACACAAAGGTTGTACAGTTTTTTCCCAGTAAAATATGAACAGGAACATATAAAAATATGTTTATTTATACGCTTTGCAATGTAAAGAAATTTACGTAAGTTTATTTACTCAGTAATAAATGTAGTGAAAAAATGATTAGGTTTTAGATAAAAAAAAAAAAAGTAGTTTAAATACGGATTACAATTATCTCATATATACTAATTATATATTTTATTCTTTATTTATAAAAAGCAAAGAAAAAAGGGAAAAAAAGTACTAACACGTAGCTAGTAGTGGAAGCTGTCGAAGAAGAAGCTTAATATATTCTTCGGCATCTGTATCTTTGCATCTGTATAGTAAAAAAGTAGAAGATACAAAATATAGATTTAGTCGGAAAAAAATTTAATGGCTAAAAATGAATATGAAAAAACCGCATGAAAACGTAAAAATATAGTTTAAATTCTACCCGGTAGAGTTATAGTAATTCAATGATAGACTTTTTTCTCTACAGCGAAAGAACCTCTTTATATACTATATTTTTGGTGCATGATTTGTGTAATGGCTCAGCAATTGAAGGTTTAAGTAAAACTTTCAAAGAATTTTTTGTTCTAGCTCTTGATAAGGCTACGTAAAGTTGACCATGACAAAAAACTGGTTCGGGAAGATATAAACCAACATAATCAAGTGTTTGTCCTTGTGCTTTATTTATTGTCATTGCAAAACAAGGTCGAATTGGAAATTGAGTTCTTTTAAATGGAATTGAAGTATGATCACTTTGAAGCGGTATAAAAGGAATTCTCGGTAAGAATACATATTTTCCATAATATTCCCCTGATGCAATTTCAGCAAGAATTACATTTTTCTCAAGTTTTCGACAGGTAAGTCGTGTTCCATTGCATAGCCTTTCAGAAGGATTAATATTTCGTAACAATATAACAGGACAATTCAATTTAAGATTTAACTCATGTGGTGGAATATCATTTGAAGTCAAACTGTTAAGAAATTCTTCTTGTAAATGATGTTCTGATTTATCAATTGCTTCATCAAAACTATAATATGTAAAAATTTGACCAGGAATTTGTTCTAATAAAATTTTATTAATATAATCAACACAATCATTTCGAGGTGTAAGAATAACTCGGTTTGCCATCGTATGAAAATTATTAGCATATGTTTCTATATTTGGAAATACATTTTGTATTAATACTTTCAAAGATACAATTTCATTCTCAAATGGTATAATTATATCGTTTGGAAGTTGAATACAATTACAACAATGTTGTTCTTCTGTTCCATTTCCAATCCTTAATAAATAATAAAAAAAAATAGGATCGAATTTTGCTCTCATATTTTCGACTAAAGGCAGATATGTTAATAAAGGCCATAAGTAAGAAAAAACTAAGTTGCATTAATTATGTCTTCTTTTTTCCCTTTTAATACAACAGGTAAAACTTGTCGAAAATCTCCTCCGAGAACCATCACTTTACCACCAAAAATTAAATTACTATCATTAATATCTTTCAACATTTTATCTACAGCTTCAATGGTACATCGATTAACCATAGGCGCTTCATCCCAAATAATTACTTTGCACATTTTTAACAAAATACTCAAAGCAGATTGTTTACTTACAGAGCAATTTACCTCACCTATTGTTTCCAAAGGAATTTTAAATCTTGAATGGGCAGTTCGACCTCCTGGTAAAAGAGATGCAGATACTCCAGAAGATGCAGTTGCTAAGGCAATTAAATTTTGAGAACGAACTGTACGCAACAATGCTTTATATAAATATGTTTTACCTGTGCCACCTGGACCGTCAATGAAGAAAGTGCCACTTAATCCCAATGTAATTTTTTCCATAATCATATTATATGCAATTTGTTGTTTATTATTTAAATTTTTCTCATAAATACAGCCTTCATCAATGTTCAAATTTATTGTCTCTTCTTCAATCATTCTTTTTAATCTATCATTTTCGTTTATATTTACATTGAATGATACAATTTCATAGTCATTTATACTTTTACCTACAGATTCTAAAATACAATTAATATTCTCTAAAGCATGTACTTCAGCAATATGAAAAGAAATATTTGCAAGTATATAATCCTCAACCATGTAAGATTTGAATTTATTCCATAATAATTTTGGATTATTAGGACTACAAAGAACAAGAAGTGTAGCAAAAATGCGTCGTAAAGAAGTAGGCATCTCATAAGTAATAGCTTCAGATAAACATTCTTCACAATGATTATTTCCACCTAATAAACCATGTAAAAGTGCTGCTTCTCGATATGTAATAACAGTAACTCCATTTAAAGTTCGTAAATCTTGAAATGATGTAGAACCTTGAATATGATTCATAAGAACACGAAGAAAATAACGTTCTCCTTCGGATGGATTTACTGTAACAATTCGTCCTATAACAATTTGTTTTTTTCTGCGACTCCAAGTTTTTTTATTTGTATTCTAGACAAAGTGTGTTGGAAAATCTCGATATAGAAGTGTACGTGCAAACTCATTTATTTCGTTCATTCGAAAAAATTCAGTTAACATTTTTTTTTCATGTTTTCATTCTGAATAACAGTACATAAATCATCTTCATTATCATAGGTTATTTGTTGATGGTTTTCGATATGAAGTTGTAAAGAATATACAGTTGGACAAATTTCTGACAGAATGAAAGAAAATATTCTCCACATAGCTTCTGGTGGAGATATCCATCTAGCAGATTGATAAGCAGAAATTTCATCAATATTTTTATCAGTGTTCTGTGTAAGAATTGAAAAATTAATACGATCATGTCCTTTATATACATATTTATACAAATATTGTACAACTTTAATAGAAGAACACACTTCAACATTAATATGACAATCAAATTTTGCACTTAAATATGGATTATATGGTACAACCCATTGATTATTTAATATTTGACCTCTAACTTTAACAGAAATATTAGTATTACGACGTTTATATACAGGGTATGAATTTTGACCAAATATAGTATTATTACAAAAATCTCTAGGATATTTATTTTTGCAACCTTTATTTGCTTCCATACATACATTTTTTGGATTTAAATTCCCACAAGGACCATGCATATTATGTCTAGCAATAACCGAATGCAGATGAGGACATTTATTTTTATCAGGAATTTCGCAAGATACTATTTTATCAACATCTTGAGCACATGCAATTTTATTCCCATAGTTAAATATTAATAACATATTAGCATGAGGAAGACCTCTTTTCTGAAATTCGATTACATATATATGTGCAATAACGGGACCTAAAATATGCTTTTTGTATAAATCTTGTTTTAATTCTTCTAATTTTGCTCTAAATATACGTACAATTATATCTGGTCGATTTTGAACTTCATCATTCATCTGTAATTCTTGCTTAATCTCAGGCCAATTTGGATTGCATGTTATAGTTAAAAATATATCAGGTTTTCCATAGCGTTGTACAATAGCCATTCCATCCATATATCTTCTTAACATATCACGAGGTTCACATGTAAAAGATTGTGGTAAAACAAATTTTCTACATATTTTTTATCCTCTTACTTCTCCGTTTTTAACACTATCTACAATACCTGAATAAAGTTCAGCACGAATTTATTTTTGGTTATTGCGAAAATAATCTGGTCTTGCAGTTTCAATTTTAACATACATATCTACAACATATTGTTGAAATAATCTACCAACACAAAGTAATACAGATTTATCAGAATTTCTGATTTGTAATTTATATGAATAATATTCTCGACAAGATACCCGTGTACGTGTTTTTGCATGACCAAGTACTATAAAATGAAAATAAAAACATAAATTAATATATTTCATTAAATAATTAATGTAATACCCAGAATATAAACTTGTAGTAAAACCGATATGTACTAACCTGTATTTTCGTTTTCAATAAATTCAAGCGCAGAAGCATTCGTGTTCGGAAAAATATTAGACGTAGATAAATGTTGAGATTGAGAGTATATGCTTCCACATCTTTCAATACCTTCGTGCCAACCAGATTCTCCATATGGAAAAAGTAACGGATATTGTAACGGATCATAACATCCATAATAATAATGAACTTTATGTGAATCATTAGAATGTCCATATATGATAATATCACGAGCTCGAATATTAGCATGCTCATCATTTTCGACCCAGACAGCAGCTACTTGAGATGTTGTAGGAATGTTAAAAACTCTTTGATCAAGTCCTGGATCGCATCGTATTTGTATTTGATGTTCATGTAAATTCGGCATATCACTTAACGATCTAAAAAATTTACTGTATGGATTTTTTTTTTAAGATTTCAAGTAAAAATATTGAAGTAGATTCAACAAAATTTGATGAGATTTTCATTCGATTTTGTATTTCATTTTCTGTATCATAAAAATATAATTGCATATAAGTAGGGGTGGGCGTGGGTTGGGTTGGGTCGGTTTTTCCCCCAACCCATACCCAACCCAACATGATCGGTTTGACATAAATTCAACCCAACCCAACCCATGTAAAGATTGAAACCCAACCCAACCCAACCCAACCAAATGTCGGTCGGGTTGGATTGGGTTGATCGGGTTAGGTTGGGAGTTGGGATGATCTATGAACAAACATTAAAGCCACCAAAGTACTAAATTTAAAGCAACATTAATAGATTGCGTTAAAGAGGGATGAATTGGAAGATAGATCTCATCCAAAATCACAACCAATGTTGATGATTTGGTGAGACGACGCCCGCCGCGTGAGATAGATGATGGAAAATATGTTAGTATTTTTTTTTTGTTTCTCACTTTTTTTTTTTACCGGGTCTCTCACCTTTATTTTATTTTAGTTTGGCAAAGTTTTTTAGTTTTTTAATTAGTGAGTCGGGTTGGGTGGTTTTTGTCGGGTTGGATGTGTTAACCCACAATCCAACCCAACCCAACCAACTTAACCTTGCCACCCAACCCAACCCAAGAAAAAAATGGAAAAAACCGACCCAACCCGATCGGGTTGGTTTGGGTTGGGCGGGTTGATCGGGTTGGGCGGGTTTTTGCCCACCCCTACATATAAGAAGGCATATTATTATTATTTGGTATAAGTTTATTTACATAATGATGTACTTGTCCTTGAACTCTAAATGTATAAATACCTTTATAAGTTGCGAATACTTTTTTGTCGTATTTTACACCAAATGAAGTAAAAGCAAGATGATTATTATATCCTCTTACGATTTTTTTAAATTCTATACAATGAAGTTCTTTAGAAGTAAATAAATTATATAATTCAACTGACGAATCGCATATAAAGAGTTTAATTTTGCCGTCCGAACAACAAAAACCTTTACTTTCTCTGAAAAATTTACGTGCATCACAATGGGCGCAATAAATTGCTGATGGTAAAACATAAGCAGAGGTTGGAATATTCAATTCTTGAAGAGTATCTTCTAATTCGTATTCAGAATTGGAAATTGTAGATATTTGTTCACTCGACAGTAAAACACTGTCAAAGTTTTGATCCGCTGCAGGATTTTCTTGCTGGACAATAGGGGAAAAAGTATTAGCAGATGAGGTAGGGTTATTTAACATAGGATCATTTCTCCTTTTATGAAAATTACTACAACTATTTTTAGATCTACTTCGTCTCTCTCTCTCTTTGAATTCGTTGTTGACGTATGCAGGATATATGTGATTCATTTCTAGCTGCAGACAGGCCGGTATTATCAATGGGAGGACTACCGTTGTTTTCATGAACGGAGGTTTCCAAAATATCCATCAAGCTAACCGCAGGAAGTTTTCAACTGCAATGAAAAAGGTATGAAATTAGAAAATTCAAAAATATTAGAAAGTAACGAGTGGAGCGAATCAATTCATATATATGTTATGTATTATATACAGACAAATATAATGTAAAAATATAACTAAGTAGAAAAAATTGTTTTATTCAAATTAGAGAAGGTAAAAATAAAATTTAAAACGGGGAAAAATATATCTATAATAACATAACGGAACAACTGAAGCCTCAAATAATAAGAAATGAATAATATGTAATATAATAAAAAATGAATACCTGGGCAAGAACATACAAAATATAAACAATTTAGAAACTAAAATTTTCCATAACATAGTTAGACTGGAAATATAAATAAAAAATGCACAAGAAAATACATAGGAACCTAAAATACACAATACGTGTAAAAAAAAACTCGCAGAGCTTAAAAATAAACGATATGAAACGAAAAATTGTACATATATAACTATGAAAGTTGCCTAATATAATTACTGCACTAACACAGAACTGAACTAAGAAGAAAGTAATACCTACGGGAATAGAAATTTTGACAGAACTGAAATAAGAAGAAAGTAATACCTACGAAAATGGAGATTTTGTTCTTCAGAAAATGAATAAAGTGAAATTGTGATACTTAATCTGCAACCGATGTAAATCATCAAACAAGGATGAGAAATGGTTATATAAATATATGAAAATAACCTAATATAATTACGGCAATAGCGCTGAACTCAAATGAGAACAAATGAATACCTGGGGAAATGGAAATTTTGTTCTTCAAAATGAATAAAATTGGCATGTAAAACTTAATCTGCAACCCATATAAATCGTTAAACAATGATAAGAAATTCTTAACTGTAAATAATACAAATAAATTGAATAGGAAAATAACAAGAAATCAACCTGAAATATATAATCAAATCATAAGTTCAAATGAAACGTTGGAATAGTTTGTCATGTTTTTTGGCTGATATGTTTATCTGTATATATACAGATATTTATATTATATTAATTAACAGAATGTCGGCGAATTCGAATCAACAGTAAATGGTATATGTCGGCCGAACGGTGAACCAAATTGATAACGAATGACGAATGTACCAGATGGCATACACATTAAATGAACCAGGATAAAGCGCAAACCTCCTCACAGAACATGGAATATGTGAATGGAATAGGTCAGGCAAACAGTGAACGAAATCAAGGACGAATGAGGAACATACCAGTTGGCATAAACATTAAATGAAACGGGCACGTATTGAAGATGTTGAATTATAATCAATCCGAAAACTTAAACTTCGTCAGAAGATATGTATCGGTACAAGAATCAAGTACGGATATGAAGAAGGTAGAAGAATGTCGTAGATATGCATGGATAGAGGAATGGCGGTGAGTTTTAATGTAATAAATTAAACTACAAAACTTAAACTACAAAAATATCTCTTTGCTTACCTCAACCTATGCTATTCAATTGAACAGAATAGTATGGATAGAAAAATGAAGAAGATAGGTAGGAAAATGTAATATTAATGGATAACAAATGGAATAGGTCAAATGAACATGACAGATCATTCTAATTGATATTTGTCTAGATAAGTATCTTAATTGATTTTTTATTATTACGAAGAACAGTGTAGTCCGCCATGAAGAGTCCATAAACAAAAGATTTCGATAAAGATATGAACAGTCCAGAAACAAAAGATTTGGATTAAAAAAATGAAATATTATGGAAAAATGTCAGCTATGCGATTTTAATGGTAAGAAATGAAATATGCTAATGTCGAGTGACATCAATCGTTATTTTTTTTTATGTTTAAATACAATACGTGAAAATAATATATTTTGATTGATTCAATTGTCCGAACGGATTATTATTGTTTCACGTATTGAATATTAATGTTTAACCTACGAGGAAAAAATATATCAATAATTTCCTATCCTTCCCATGCACGCACGGGGATACTGATTCTCGCCGTGCGCGCACGAGGGAGAGATGAAGTCCCCGTGAGTGCACGGCGACGTAAGGAAATTATTATTTTTAAAGAATATATCCCATTTACCTTAAATCCTTATAAGAAATTTTTTTTTATTTGTTCTTAATATCAACTTAATTGAAACAATTCAAATATTAATAAATACAAAATAATTACTGCGTATTTATTTATGAATTTGTAAAAATCATGATATTATTCCAAATAATATTTTATCTTATTGGGAAATTTATTTTTTTGTATTCAGGATTTATTTCTCTCAAATTATTACCTACCGTATTAGAAAATTATTACCTACCTACCAAATAATATTTTTTTGAAAGAAATTATGAGTGTGTTTACTTTTAACAAATAGTATGTCATCATAATTTTTATAGTATATCATCGTAATTTTTACAAATTTATATACTTTACGATAAACAAATAAACAATAATTAATTTGTATTTATTAATATTTCAATTGCTTGAAATAAGTTCACATTAAGAACTACAAAAAAAAAATTATGGAAAAAAATTTTCCCGTGCGCGCACGGGGAGATAAGGCAATTAAATTTTAAATTTTTTTTTCCTTCTCTTTGTTTAGCTCAACTTGATACTGTTCGATATAAAATATTTGGTATACGAAATTCTGTAAAAATCATCGTAATAATTATTATGTCAGTTAAACTTATCAAATTGATTGTATTTTCTAATATTTTTTATTTTATTTATTAATAAATCATATTGAAAGAAATCATGAGTGTATTTACTTTTAACAAACTCCCCGCGCACGGGGAGTTTCACTCTCCTCGTGCGCGCACGGGGAGATAAGGCAATTAATAATTTTTTTTTCCTTCTCTTTGTTTAGCTCAACTTGATACTGTTCGATATAAAATATTTGGTATACGAAATTCTTTAAAAATCATCGTAATAATTATTATGTCACTTAAACTTATCAAATTGATTGTATTTTCTAATATTTTTTATTTTATTTATTAATAAATCATATTGGAAGAAATCATGAGTGTATTTACTTTTAACAAATAGTATATCGTCGTGATTTTTACAAATTTATATACTTTACGGTAAATAAATAAACAATAATTAATTTGTATTTATTAATATTTCAATGGCTTCAATTAAGTTCACATTAAGAACTAAAAAAAAAAAAAATTAACTGAAAAGAATTTTTCCCCATGCGAGCACGGAAAAGGAGACAATTACAATTTTTTTTATCCCAATGTAATACTATTAAATTAATAGAATATTAATTCAATACGTACATATAAAATATTTATTATACGAAATTCTTTAAAAATCATCGTAATAATTATTATGTTACCAAAAATCCTTTATTTACTAATAAATGAATAATGGTATCATTAGTTATATTAACAATAAATTTCAACATAAGTAATATGATAAATTTCTTTTACAATTAATATGACTAATCAATTAAATTGAATGTGCATGGAGACCTTAAACTAATCTGCGAAAATACTCACTATTTGGTTAAAACTCCAATTCAATACGTTCAAAAATAAATGAAAAGAAGTATATTAATTTATTATGGTCATGACATATCATATATTGTCTCCTCCTTCATTGAATGGGATGCTGCCTGAAAATTCACCCAAATGTATATCATTCTGTTAGATTTCGTTCAACATGCATAAGAACTGTAAATCAATTACTAAAGTTGCTCTATGATTTCCTTTTCTCCCCGTATGCGCACGGAGAAGCGAAGTCCCGGCGCACACACGGGGATAAAACAAGTCCCCGTGCACGCACGGGGACTTTGAGTCTTCCCGTGCGCACACCGGGAGCATCAATGCTCCCCGTGTGCGAACGGGATGAATAAATAGGTGAAATTTTTTTTTTTAATTGTTTTCAAGTTCTTAATATCAACATATGGTAGCTAATAATTTTAGAGGCATAAACTCTGAATACAATATTATTTAGTAATAAATAAAATAAAAAATATTAGAAAATATAATAAAGTTCATAAAGTGATGACGATTATATGTAAAAAATATGTACTAAATTTCGTATAATAAATAATTTGTACTTACATATTCAATTAATTATTAAAGAAATCATCCATATGCCAGAATTACAGTCAAGGAAGTAGATGAAATAACAATTTGCATAAACTTTAAATAAATATAATATTAATTTCAACGAACCGGTTCAGGTGTGAAATGTAGGTCACGAGGTGAATAGTAAAATCAACGAACCGGTTTGGGTGTGAAATGCAGGTCACGAGGTGAATAGTAATATCAGTATCCTCTCTTTTAAGGTAAAGGGGATATATGAATTTTGTTAAGTGGACTTTATTTCTTTGTATTTTGTTGTCAACTTAAATCAATTTTTTTTTCTCATAGAATTAGAATCGATAAATTCAAAATTTAATGGAGATGATGAAGGGCAAAAGAGTTAAAAAGTTTCTAGATATATCTATAATGTGCTACTAGGGTTCGTTTTAATAAAATGTGTTATCGTTTTTGTTTAATTATTTTGATGAATATTTGGTGGATTGTACTATTTTAATTTTCAAGTTTGTTGACATTGGATAACTATATTAATGGGAGAGACGAAGTCCCCGTGAGTGCACGGCGACGTAGGAAATTATATTTAAAAGAACAATATCCCATTTACCTTAAATCCTATAAGGAAATTTTTTTTTATTAAAAAAAAAAAAAAAAAAAAAATGAAACAATTCAAATATTAATAAAGACAAAAATAATTACTGCGTATCTATTTATGAATTTGTAAAAATCATGAATTATTCCAAACAATATTTTATATATTGGGAAAATATAATTTTTTGTAATTAAAAAAAAAAAAAAAAAAAATTATAAATAAATTATATTTTTTTTGGAAGAAAATTTTTTTTTTTTTTTTTTCTTAATTTTCAACAAATAGTATATCATCATACTTTTACACAATTTATATACTGTACGATAAACCAAATAAAACAATAATTAATTGTATTATTAATATTTTTCAATTGCTTGGAATTAAGTTCACACTAAGAACTAAAAAAAAAAAATACGAAAAGTTTTTTTCCCGTGCGCACACGGGTGAGATAAAGGAAATAAAATTTTTTTTTTCCTTCTCTTTATTTAGCTCAACTTGATACTGTTCGATATAAAATACTTGGTATACGAAATTCTTTAAAAATCAGCGTAATAATTATTATGTCACTTAAACTTATCAAATTTGAATGTATTTTAAATATTTTTTAGAAACTCCCCGTGCGTGCACGGGGAGTTTTTTTTTTTTTTAAAAATACATTTTTTTTGGTTTGCCTTTTTTTTTTCCTTCTCTTTATTTAGCTCCACTTGATACTGTTCGATATAAAATACTCGGTATATAGGAAATTCTTTAAAAATCAGCGTAATAATTATTTATTTTTTGTCCACTTTAAAAAAACTTATTCAAATTGAATGTATTTTCTAATATTTTTTTATTTTATTATTAATAAATCCATATGAAGAAAAATGTATTTCCAAAAAAAAAAAAAAAAAAAAAAAAATTTTTTACAAATTTATATATTACGTAAACAAATAAAACAATAATTAATATGATTTATTATTAAAAATAAAAAAAAAAAAAAAAAAAAGAAACGAAAAAAAAAAATTATGAAAAAAAAATTTCCCCAGTGCTATTTTGTCTTCCTTACTTTTTACGTTTTCTGCATAAATAATTACGACATATTGGAGATTGAAACATAGAGCAAACTTTAGTAATTGATTTACAATTCTTATGCAAGTTGAACGAAATCTAACAGAATGATATACATTTGGGTGAATTTTCAGGCAGCATCCCATTCAATGAAGGAGGAGACAATATATGATATGTCATGACCATAATAAATTAATATTACTTCTTTTTAATTAATTTGAACGTTATTGAATTGGAGTTTTAACCAAACAGTGAGTATTTTCGCAGATTAGTTCAAGGTCTCCATGCACATTCAATTTAATTGATTAGTCATATTAATTGTAAAAGAAATATCATATTACTTATGGTGAAATTTATTGTTAATATAACTAATGATACCATTATTCATTTATTAGTTAAATTAAAGAATTTTGGTAACATAATAATTATTACGATGATTTTTAAGAATTTCGTATAATAAATATTTTATCATGTACGTATTGAATTAATATTATATAATTTAATAAGTTTTTTTTTTTTTTTTTATGTTAGTATTAATGTATATGATTATTATTGTATTTATATTTAATGTGAAGATTATTGTAAAATTGATAAAAAACTTATTTTATCACGTTAAATTGATATGTTAAATATAAGAAGAATAATAGATACAAATTAATTATGGTGTATTTCTTTAGCGTAAAGTATATAAATTTGTAAAAATGACGACGATATACTATTTGTTAAAAGTAAATACACTTATAATTTCTTCCAAAAAAATATAATTTATTCAGCAAGCTATTAATTTAATTTTCTAATACGGTAGCTAATAATTTGAGAGGAATAAATCTGAATACAATATGATTTATTAACAAATAAAATAAATAATTTGAGAGAAATAAATCATGAATACAATATGATTTATTAATAAATAAAATAAAAAATATATGAAAATATAATCAATTTCATAAGTTTAGGTGACATAATAATTATTACGATGATTTTTAAAGAATTTCGTATAACAAATATTTTATATTGAATAGTATCAAGTTGAGCTAAACAAAGAGAAGGAAAAAAAAAATAAAAATAATTGCTTTATCTCCCCGTGCGTGCACGGCAAAATTTTTTTTTCATAATTTTTTTTTTTAAGTTCTTAATGTGAACTTAATTCAAACAATTGAAATATTAATAAATACAAATTAATTATTGTTTATTTGTTTATCGTAAAGTATATAAATTTGTAAAAATGACGACGATATACTATTTGGTATAAGTAAATACACTTATAATTTCTTTCAATATGATTTATTAATAAATAAAAAAAAATTAGAAAATACAATCAATTTCATAAGTTTAGGTGACATAATAATTATTACGATGATTTTTAAAGAATTTCGTATAATAAATATTTTATATGTACGTATTGAATTAATATTCTATTAATTTAATAGTATTAAATTGAGATAAAAAAAAATGTAATTGTCTCATTTTCCCGTGCTCGCACGGGGAAAATTCTTTTCATTTAATTTTTTTTTGAGTTCTTAATATCAACTTAATTCAAGCAACTCAAATATTAATAAATACAAATTTATTATTGATTATTCGTCTAACGTAAAGTATATAAATTTGTAAAAATCACGACGATATACTGTTTGTTAAAAATAAATACATTTATAATTTCTTCCAAAAAAATATAATTTATTCAGCAAGCTATTAATTTAATTTTCTAATTTTTAAGTTCTTAATATCAACTTAATTCAAGTAACTCAAATATTAATAAATACAAATTCATTATTTTTTATTTGTTTAGCGTAAAGTATATAAATTCGTAAAAATCACGATGATATATTATTTGTTAAAAGTAAATATACTTAATATCAACTTAATTCAAGTAACTCAAATATTAATAAATACAAATTCATTATTTTTTATTCGTTTAGCGTAAAGTATATAAATTTGTAAAAATGACGACGATATACTATTTGTTAAAAGTAAATACACTTATAATTTCTTTCAAGAAAATATAATTTAGCTAAGGGTTAATTTCACAAATGGTCACTGAAGTTACCTGAAAATTTCAAAACGGTCACTGAAATTTCAAAGTTTTAGACATGGTCACTGAAGTTTGAAATTTCTTTCAAAACGGTCACTGAATTTTCAGATTTTTTGGTTAAGTTTGAGGCAATTTTTCGGCAACTTCCGACCACCAAAACCGTCGATTTCGGATACCGTTGGAAAGCCCACGATGTTCTCTTCAATTACCACCAAAAATCTCCCCAAGACTCCAAATGATTCGGCCGGAATAAACCCACGAAGTTGACAACCAAAAATTATGAAAATCTGTCCAGATTTTCAGATTTTTGGGGCAAGTTTGAGGCAATATTTTGGCAACTTCCGACCACCAAAACTGTTCATTTCGGATACCGTTGGAAAGCCCACGATGTCCTCTTTAATTATCACCAAAAATCTCCCCAAAACCCCAAGTGATTCGGCCGGAATAAACCCACGAAGTCAGCTACCCAAACTGGGCAGATTTTCGGACTTTTTTGCCCAGTTTGGGTAGCTGACTTCGTGGGTTTATTCCGGCCAAATCACTTGGAGTTTTGGGGAGATTTTTGGTGGTAATTGAAGAGGACATTGTGGGCTTTCCAACGGTATCCGAAATCAACAGTTTTAGTGGTCGGAAGTTGCCGAAAAATTGCCTCAAACTTGCCCCAAAAATCTGAAAATCTGGGCAAATTTTCACAATTTTCGGTTACCGACTTCGTGGGTTTATTCCGGTCGATTCACTTGGAGTTTTGGTGGTAATTGAAGAGGACATCGTGGGCTTTCCAACGGTATCCGAAATCGGCGATTTTGGTGGTCGGAAGTTGCCGAAAAATTGCCTCAAACTTGGCCAAAAAATCTGAAAATTCGGTGACCGTTTTGAAAGAAATTTCGAACTTCAGTGACCGTTTCTGAAACTTTGAAACTTCAGTGACCGTTTTGAAATTTTCAGTTAACTTCAGTGACCATTTGTGAAATTAACCCATTTAGCTAATAATTTGAGAGGAATAAATCCTGAATACAATATGATTTATTAACAAATAAAATAAATAATTTGAGAGAAATAAATCCTGAATACAATATGATTTATTAATAAATAAAATAAAAAATATTAGAAAATACAATCAATTTCATAAGTTTAGGTGACATAATAATTATTAAGATGATTTTTAAAGAATTTCGTATAATAAATATTATATATGTACGTATTGAATTAATATTCTATTAATTTAGTAGTATTAAATTGAGATAAAAAAAAATGTAATTGTCTCATTTTCCCGTGCTCGCACGGGGAAAAATTCTTTTCAGTTATGTTTTTTTTTAGTTCTAATATCAACTTAATTCAAGTAACTCAAATATTAATAAATACAAATTTATTATTGTTTATTCGTTTAGCGTAAAGTATATAAATTTGTAAAAATCACGACGACATACTATTTGTTAAAAGTAAATACACTTATAATTTCTTCCAAAAAAATATAATTTATTCAGCAAGCTATTAATTTAATTTTCTAATTTTTAAGTTCTTAATATCAACTTAATTCAAGTAACTCAAATATTAATAAATACAAATTCATTATTCACCAAGCTATTAATTTAATTTTCTAATTTTTAAGTTCTTAATATCAACTTAATTCAAGTAACTCAAATATTAATAAATACAAATTCATTATTTTTTATTCGTTTAGCGTAAAGTATATAAATTCGTAAAAATCACGATGATATATTATTTGTTAAAAGTAAATACACTTAATATCAACTTAATTCAAGTAACTCAAATATTAATAAATACAAATTCATTATTTTTTATTCGTTTAGCGTAAAGTATATAAATTTGTAAAAATCACGACGATATACTATTTGTTAAAAGTAAATACACTTAATATCAACTTAATTCAAGTAACTCAAATATTAATAAATACAAATTCATTATTTTTTATTCGTTTAGCGTAAAGTATATAAATTTGTAAAAATGACGACGATATACTATTTGTTAAAAGTAAATACACTCATAATTTTTTCCAAAAAAATATAATTTATTCAGCAAGCTATTAATTTAATTTTCTAATACGGTAGCTAATAATTTGAGAGGAATAAATCATGAATACAATATATTTCATTTTCTAATACGGTAGCTAATAATTTGAGAGGAATAAATCCTGAATACAATATATTTCATTTTCTAATACGGTAGCTAATAATTTGAGAGGAATAAATCATTTATTAACAGATAAAATAAATAATTTGAGAGAAATAAATCCTGAATACAATATGATTTATTAATAAATAAAAAAAATATGA
Source organism: Fraxinus excelsior (assembly GCA_019097785.1). Classification (NCBI taxonomy): domain Eukaryota; kingdom Viridiplantae; phylum Streptophyta; class Magnoliopsida; order Lamiales; family Oleaceae; genus Fraxinus; species Fraxinus excelsior. The sequence goes on along the minus strand of CM032645.1, from coordinate 2,152,837 downwards.
AAATATAATCAATTTCATAAGTTTAGGTGACATAATAATTATTACGATGATTTTTAAAGAATTTCGTATAACAAATATTTTATATTGTATAGTATCAAGTTGAGCTAAATAAAGAGAAGGAAAAAAAAAATTTCCTTATCTCCCCGTGCGCGCACGGGGAGAGTGATTCTCTCCATGCACGCACGGGGCGAGTGATTCTCTCCGTGCGTGCGCGGGAAAAATTCTTCAAATTTTTTTTTTTTTTTTTTTGAGTTCTTACTATCAACTTAATTCAAGCAACTCAAACATTAATAAATACAAAATAATTATTGTTTAGTTTTTTAGGTAAAGTATATAAATTTGTAAAAATTAAGATGATATACTATTTGTTAAAAGTAAATACACTTATAATTTTTTTCCAAAAAAATATAATTTATTTAGGACAGGAAGCTATTAATTTTATTTTCTAATTTCAAGAGCGAACTCCTCGTACATGCACGGGAAGTTTGACACTTCCCGTGCGCACACGGGGAGGATTGCTGTCTGCTAAAGTATTTACAAATTGCATTAATATTTGAATTCATTGAACTAAGTTAATATTTCCAATAAACAATAAAGGAAAAGAAATAAGGGTTGGAATTGTCTCCGCACACGCACGGGGAGTTTCCCTTTTCTCGTAAGTGGAAGGGGAGAAGAATAAATATTTATTTTTTTGATCTTTGTTTAATAAAAATAGTAATTGAAAATGTAAACCTCTTGCTCATGTGCTCAGACGGGGAGGTTTGTTCTTCCATTTTTACACGGAGAGTTTACCTTTGGAACAAAAAAAAAAGAATATAGTCAATAAATACACCGTGAAAACACAAACATAAAAAACTTTATAACAAAGAGGATACAATACCATACAACGACTACGGTCTTCATAATTTTAATATCTGCAAAAAGCAAAACCCAAAAACAACTTTTTCACCTATTTGTCTCAAAAGTTATACGTTCTTGTTTTATGATAAACTTCTGCGTGAAAAATTTGTACAAAGACATATTAGGTGAGGTAGTTTTTACTGTCTATTGCTTCAAAAGAAAGGTTAACATCATCTATGTTTTTTTGGAAGTTGGCAAGGTTGTTGTGTCGCTAATATGAGAATTTTTTCGAGTCTTCTTTTGCGGGTTTGGATCTGGTTGAGCAGCATCATCTGATCGGAAGAGAGACCTTTTTGGATTTGATGCAGTTGTTGTGTAAGTATTTCCGATTGCTTCAGTATTTGAGGTTTGCGTCTTTCCTTTGTTCTTTGTGTTTTTGTCATCTCTATTTTCTCCTGATTCAACTAAACTTTTCACAGTAATGTTAGTGCGAGGATTTGTTTCATTGATTGTGACTGAAGGTTCGTCTTCAACCATTGTTTCTGAAGAGTTGAACGTAAAGATAATTTCAAAATGACATTCCGAAGGATTTTGCCGCTTTTGTGTCACTTTCAGATAAAATAGTGAATCTGTTTCACTTTCAGTTCTCATAAAACTATTGATATCTACATCTGGTTCCTGCAATAGAGTAAATATGTTTGCATAGGAGATATTGAAGTATAAAGAAAAGAATATTTAAACATGTTAGAAGTTTGATTTTACCTTTTGAAAATGGGTCATTATCGCGTTCCCAGTAGTTTCTAATAATGTTTCTGCAGCGCTTCCTATGATGCTTGCATTTAATGCTCCAGATTTGTCTTGTAGGTTTACGAAAGCATTTGCTCTGAGCATTAATTTTTCGGAAAGCATATATTATGTAATTTTTTAACTATGTTAGTATTAGATAAAACCAAACATAAATGTTAGATAATGTAAATTACCTTGTGATACCTTTTGCATGCTCATACTTACAAAACCGACATTTGTGAATTTCTCCAAGGTCTGCAGTCGATAATTTGTTGCAGTTGTCGCACGACATACCAAAATTTTTTATTTTTCGAATTGATCTTCCAATGAGCTCTCACCCAGTAGAATTTTTTCTGTAGGTTTAAGAAATAGTGACATGCACTCATAAAATATATATAGCTAACATATTTATATTAATTAGAGATATATTGGATGACTCGGAAAATACCTCTGGATGAATTCCTAGTAACTCGGCAATTGGTGTGAATTTGTCGTCGTTCGGAGGTAATATTTTCGGTGGTGTGATAGGAACAGAACACTGATTTTGTGTAAGTTGGTCAAGTCTCTCTTTATTAGCTTCCAACCTGTAGCAAGTGATTATATGTTTATTTATAAAAATTATAAATATACTATTTTTTTTCTTAGTTATTTCAATTACCAATCTTTGTAGTGTGCAATAGCTACTATGTCAGAATTGATGAAGAATGTGCTGTTCGTTTTGGTTGATAAAGTAATACCTGCGAAAAAAAGATACAATAATTAGTTTTTCCGTGTATTTTATTAAGTAAATTGACTTGGACAAAAAAAAAAACTTAAATCAGTATTCATACCACCGAACGAAGAAACCTTAAGATTAGTCACCCATATGACTGGTCTGTTAGCTAGGTTTGCAGTAATAGTAACACATTCTCGTTCCACAAAACTATCCCACAAGGTTAGCATTACTGTTTGGAATTGTTTATCTATCAAAATGATATCCTGCAGAATGGCCTCTGTACCAAAATGAGTTTGGACAGTTCTCTTCTGTCTAACATCCACAGCTATTCCTATGACACCTGAAAAAAAAATTGGTATGATTTTTTTTATGCAACATATTTCGGTATCATATATATATATAATATAAAACTGTATAATATTTGATAGAAATTTTACTGATATTGTTGTTTTTATCCATGTGGTGTTCTAGTTCTTCAAATCGAGTAAGTTCATATTGTGAGAAAACGAAGTTTAAGTTATTCTCATGCAGTTCTTCAATTTTTGTTCTCCCTGTTATGGTCCAAATTCTCTGATCAGATGAGCTTCTGAACGGACTTTTGTTCTCCTTTACTGTTGCATTTGAGATAATATAGGTTTTGCCTAGTTGAAGCTGATCGTTAAGTGCTGTAATATTTGTGTCGTACAAAGTAGCTGTAATCTGATTACCCTGTTTAAAAGAAATTATGAGAGTGTTTACTAAATATATATTCAGAGAAAATAAAGTTGAAAAATTGTTTAGTTCCTACTACATATATACCTCTAAATCCATCAGTAGAATAGATTGGTATCTGGTGCTGGAATTACGAGCAGTTTTCGGTATTTGCTTCCCGATGATGACTACTTTTGCGGACCAACCAGTTTCTGAAATTGCAATTTGCGGGATAAGTTTATACTGTGTAGCCATGGTTGTGTTTAAGATTAAGAGTAAGAGAAGCGTAATATTTTTTTTTTTTGAGATGTTTGAATTCTGAGGTACAAAATGAGGGTATTTATAGATAACATACGAGATTGAATAGATATTTTAATATTAAGAAATAAATCATTTCATTTGGGTTTATAAGATTAAATTTCTTGAAAAGGATAAACTTAACAATTTCAAGTTTCGACGTGGCTACGTGGATAAACAAATATCTTTTTTCTAGAACATCCTACAATTGTCGGTTTGTGTATTCATCTAGAGAACAAAAATGTGTTGCCAGCAAAATATATATATATATATTTATTGGATACTAAAGCTATATAAATTTGAGTTTAGTTTTTTATCCGTCAATAGAACTTTATTTTTTTCATTAGTATTCGCATTAATTGGTAAAATTTGCAAAATTCTCATATGAATGAGTTCTAAATAACTAATTGCACACGTTTAATATCTATAGTAAATATTCGATAAATATATGGTTTATTTGAAAACTGCATATTTAGTAATATATGGTTTATTTGAAAAATGTATATTTAGTATGTTTTGTTGTTTCGAAAGTCATAGTAAGAAAGTTAATAATACGTTGGTTCGAAAAAAAAATAGTTTTGTATTTTTATTGTAGGTGAAGTTTTCAACGTTATTATGTTATTTCAAAGTTAAGAATTATCAGTAGTGAAAATTTTACTATTAAACAAGATTAAATAAATGTGGAACGACTTTCATTTTTATGAAAAGACAAAAAGAAATATGGAATATCGATATTATATTTTTTCAATGTTTTATGATATATTTAAATTTAAAAACTTATGAAGTATATAGATTAATAATAACATTGTACATAAAACAATACAATACTTAAACAAGTATTTGTAAGTCAACAAAAAGCTGTCAAGAAGTATTTTATGATCCACTATGTAAACTATATAAAACAGCATTTTATTACTAAGTGTTTTAAACCAACTAAAGACAGTAATATGTGTTGTCGGTATATATTGAAGTTGTCGATTATCAAAGATTTGATTCTTGAATTTGCGAAATATGGACCTATTGAACCAAAAATGGAAAAAAAAAATTCTCGTTAGAAAGAGAAATGGAATTTAAACTAATAATAATAATAATAATAATAATAATAATAATAAGAGATTATTTAGTTTTGTTGTGATAATGTAACTGTTTTCCTAATAACAATAATATATTTTTGTTTAAGTGGAAGATGATATAAAGTGATTAAGACACTTCATTTTGTTTAACACAAAGGTTGTACAGTTTTTTCCCAGTAAAATATGAACAGGAACATATAAAAATATGTTTATTTATATGCTTTGCAATGTAAAGAAATTTACGTAAGTTTATTTACTCAGTAATAAATGTAGTGAAAAAATGATTAGGTTTTAGATAAAAAAAAAAAAAAAAGTAGTTTAAATACGGATTACAATTATCTCATATATACCAATTATATATTTTATTCTTTATTCATAAAAAGCAAAGAAAAAAGGGAAAATAAGTACTAACACGTAGCTAGTAGTGGAAGCCGTCGAAGAAGAAGCTTAATATATTCTTCGGCATCTGTATCTTTGTATCTGTATAGTAAAAAAGTAGAAGATACAAAATATAGATTTAGTCGGAAAAAAATTTAATGGCTAAAAATGAATATGAAAAAACCGCATGAAAACGTAAAAATATAGTTTAAATTCTACTCGGTAGAGTTATAGTAATTCAATGATAGACTTTTTTCTCTACAGCGAAAGAACCTCTTTATATACTATATTTTTGGTGCATGATTTGTGTAATGGTTCAGCAATTGAAGGTTTAAGTAAAACTTTCAAAGAATTTTTTGTTCTAGCTCTTGATAAGGCTACGTAAAGTTGACCATGACAAAAAACTGGTTCGGGAAGATATAAACCAACATAATCAAGTGTTTGTCCTTGTGCTTTATTTATTGTCATTGCAAAACAAGGTTGAATTGGAAATTGAGTTCTTTTAAATGGAATTGAAGTATGATCACTTTGAAGTTGTATAAAAGGAATTCTCGGTAAGAATACATATTTTCCATAATATTCGCCTGATGCAATTTCAGCAAGAATTACATTTTTCTCAAATTTTCGACAGGTAAGTCGTGTTCCATTGCATAGTCCTTCAGAAGGATTAATATTTCGTAACAACATAACAGGACAATTCAGTTTAAGATTTAACTCATGTGGTGGAATACCATTTGAAGTCAAACTGTTAAGAAATTCTTCTTGTAAATGATGTTCTGATTTATCAATTGCTTCATCAAAACTATAATATGTAAAAATTTGACCAGGAATTTGTTCTAATAAAATTTTATTAATATAATCAACACAATCATTTCGAGGTGTAAGAATAACTCGATTTGCCATCGTATGAAAATTATTAGCATATGTTTCTATATTTGGAAATACATTTTGTATTAATACTTTCAAAGATACAATTTCATTTTCAAATGGTATAATTATATCGTTTGGAAGTTGAATACAATTACAACAATGTTGTTCTTCTGTTCCATTTCCAATCCTTAATAAATAATCACAAAAATTAGGATCGAATTTTGCTCTCATATTTTCGACTAAAGGCAGATATGTTAATAAAGGCCATAAGTAAGAAAAAACTAAGCTTGCATTAATTATGTCTTCTTTTTTCCCTTTTAATACAACAGGTAAAACTTGTCGAAAATCTCCTCCGAGAACCATCACTTTACCACCAAAAATTAAATTACTATCATTAATATCTTTCAACATTTTATCTACAGCTTCAATGGTACATCGATTAACCATAGGCGCTTCATCCCAAATAATTACTTTGCACATTTTTAACAAAATACCCAAAGCAGATTGTTTACTTACAGAACAATTTACCTCACCTATTGTTTCCAAATGAATTTTAAATCTTGAATGAGCAGTTCGACCTCCTGGTAAAAGAGATGCAGATACTCCAGAAGATGCAGTTGCTAAGGCAATTAAATTTTGAGAACGAACTGTACGCAGCAATGCTTTATATAAATATGTTTTACCTGTGCCACCTGGACCGTCAATGAAGAAAGTGCCACTTAATCCCAATGTAATTTTTTCCATAATCATATTATATGCAATTTGTTGTTTATTATTTAAATTTTTCTCATAAATACAGCCTTCATCAATGTTCAAATTTATTGTCTCTTCTTCAATCATTCTTTTTAATCTATCATTTTCGTTTATATTTACATTGAATGATACAATTTCATAGTCATTTATACTTTTACCTACAGATTCTAAAATACAATTAATATTCTCCAAAGCCTGTACTTCAGCAATATGAAAAGAAATATTTGCAAGTATATAATCCTCAACCATGTAAGATTTGAATTTATTCCATAATAATTTTGGATTATTAGGACTACAAAGAACAAGAAGTGTAGCAAAAATGCGTCGTAAAGAAGTAGGCATCTCATAAGTAATAGCTTCAGATAAACATTCTTCACAATGATTATTTCCACCTAATAAACCATGTAAAAGTGTTGCTTCTCGATATGTAATAACAGTAACTCCATTTAAAGTTCGTAAATCTTGAAATGATGTAGAACCTCGAATATGATTCATAAGAACACGAAGAAAATAACGTTCTCCTTCGGATGGATTTACTGTAACAATTCGTCCTATAACAATTTGTTTTTTTCTGTGACTCCAAGTTTTTTTATTTGTATTCTAGACAAAGTGTGTTGGAAAATCTCGATATAGAAGTGTACGTGCAAACTCATTTATTTCGTTCATTCGAAAAAATTCAGTTAACATTGTTTTTTTCATGTTTTCATTCTGAATAACAGTACATAAATCATCTTCATTATCATAGGTTATTTGTTGATGGTTTTCGATATGAAGTTGTAAAGAATATACAGTTGGACAAATTTCTGACATAATGAAAGAAAATATTCTCCACATAGCTTCTGGTGGAGATATCCATCTAGCAGATTGATAAGCAGAAATTTCATCAATATTTTTATCAGTGTTCTGTGTAAGAATTGAAAAATTAATACGATCATGTCCTTTATATACATATTTATACAAATATTGTACAACTTTAATAGAAGAACACACTTCAACATTAATATGACAATCAAATTTTGCACTTAAATATGGATTATATGGTACAACCCATTGATTATTTAATATTTGACCTCTAACTTTAACAGAAATATTAGTATTACGACGTTTATATAAAGGATATGAATTTTGACCAAATATAGTATTATTACAAAAATCTCTAGGATATTTATTTTTACAACCTTTATTTGCTTCCATACATACATTTTTTAGATTTAAATTCCCACAAGGACCATGCATATTATGTCTAGCAATAACCGAATGAAGATGAGGATATTTATTTTTATCAGGAATTTCGCAAGATACTATTTTATCAACATCTTGAGCACGGGCAATTTTATTCCCATAGTTAAATATTAATAACATATTAGCATGAGGAAGACCTCTTTTCTGAAATTCGATTACATATATATGTGCAATAACGGGACCTAAAATATGCTTTTTGTATAAATCTTGTTTTAATTCTTCTAATTTTGCTCTAAATATACGTACAATTATATCTGGTCGATTTTGAACTTCATCATTCATCTGTAATTCTTGCTTAATCTCAGGCCAATTTGGATTGCATGTTATAGTTAAAAATATATCAGGTTTTCCATAGCGTTGTACAATAGCCATTCCATCCATATATCTTCTTAACATATCACGAGGTTCACATGTAAAAGATTGTGGTAAAACAAATTTTCTACCTATTTTTTATCCTCTTACTTCTCCGTTTTTAACACTATCTACAATACCTGGATAAAGTTCAGCACGAATTTGTTTTTGGTTATTGCGAAAATAATCTAGTCTTGCAGTTTCAATTTTAACATACATATCTACAACATATTGTTGAAATAATCTACCAACACAAAGTAATACAGATTTATCAGAATTTCTAATTTGTAATTTGTATGAATAATATTCTCGACAAGATACCCGTGTACGTGTTTTTGCATGACCAAGTACTATAAAATGAAAATAAAAACATAAATTAATATATTTCATTAAATAATTAATGTAATACCCAGAATATAAACTTGTAGTAAAACCGATATGTACTAACCTGTATTTTCGTTTTCAATAAATTCAAGCGCAGAAGCATTCGTGTTCGGAAAAATATTAGACGTAGATAAATGTTGAGATTGAGAGTATATGCTTCCACATCTTTCAATACATTCGTGCCAACCAGATTCTCCATATGGAAAAAGTAACGGATATTGTAACGGATCATAACATCCATAATAATAATGAACTTTATGTGAATCATTAGAATGTCCATATATGATAATATCACGAGCTCGAATATTAGCATGCTCATCATTTTCGACCCAGACAGCAGCTACTTGAGATGTTGTAGGAATGTTAAAAACTCTTTGATCAAGTCCTGGATCGCATCGTATTTGTATTTGATGTTCATGTAAATTCGGCATATCACTTAACGATCTAAAAAATTTACTGTATGGATTTTTTTTTTTTAAGATTTCAAGTAAAAATATTAAAGTAGATTCAACAAAATTTGATGAGATTTTCATTCGATTTTGTATTTCATTTTCTGTATCATAAAAATATAATTGCATATAAGAAGGCATATTATTATTATTTGGTATAAGTTTATTTACATAATGATGTACTTGTCCTTGAACTCTAAATGTATAAATACCTTTATAAGTTGCGAATAATTTTTTGTCGTATTTTACACCAAATGAAGTAAAAGCAAGATGATTATTATATCCTCTTACGATTTTTTTAAATTCTATACAATGAAATTCTTTAGAAGTAAATAAATTATATAATTCAACTGACGAATCGCATATAAAGAGTTTAATTTTGCCGTCCAAACAACAAAAACATTTACTTTCTCTGTAAAATTTATGTGCATCACAATGGGCGCAATAAATTGATGATGGTAAAACATAAGCAGAGGTTGGAATATTCAATTCTTGAAGAGTATCTTCTAATTCGTATTCAGAATTGGAAATTGTAGATATTTGTTCACTCGACAGTAAAACACTGTCAAAGTTTTGATCCGCTGTAGGATTTTCTTGCTGGACAATAGGGGAAAAAGTATTAGCAGATGAGGTAGGGTTATTTAACATATGATCATTTCTCCTTTTATGAAAATTACTACAACTATTTTTAGATCTACTTCGTCTCTCTCTCTCTCTCTTTGAATTCGTTGTTGACGTATGCAGTATATATGTGATTCATTTCTAGCTGCAGACAGGCCAGTATTATCAATGGGAGGACTACCGCTGTTTTCATGAACGGAGGTTTCCAAAATATCCATCAAGCTAACCGCAGGAAGTTTTCAACTGCAATGAAAAAGGTATGAAATTAGAAAATTCAAAAATATTAGAAAGTAACGAGTGGAGCGAATCAATTCATATATATGTTATGTATTATATACAGACAAATATAATGTAAAAATATAACTAAGTAGAAAAAATTGTTTTATTCAAATTAGAGAAGGTAAAAATAAAATTTAAAACGGGGAAAAAACATATCTATAATAACATAACGGAACAACTGAAGCCTCAAATAATAAGAAATGAATAATATGTAATATAATAAAAAATGAATGCCTGGGCAAGAACATACAAAATATAAACAATTTAGAAACTAAAATTTTCCGTAACATAGTTAGATTGGAAATATAAATAAAAAAATGCACAAGAAAATACATAGGAACCTAAAATACACAATACATGTAAAAAAAAAACTCGCAGAGCTTAAAAATAAACGATATGAAACGAAAAATTGTACATATATAACTATGAAAGTTGCCTAATATAATTACTGCACTAAGACAGAACTGAACTAAGAAGAAAGTAATACCTACGGGAATAGAAATTTTGACAGAACTGAAATAAGAAGAAAGTAATACCTACGAAAATGGAAATTTTGTTCTTCAGAAAATGAATAAAGTGAAATTGTGATACTTAATCTGCAACCGATGTAAATCATCAAACAAGGATGAGAAATTGTTATATAAATATATGAAAATAACCTAATATAATTACGGCAATAGCGTAGAACTCAAATGAGAACAAATGAATACATGGGGAAATGAAAATTTTGTTCTTCAAAATGAATAAAATTGGCCTGTAAAACTTAATCTGCAACCCATATAAATCGTCAAACAATGATAAGAAATTCTTAACTGTAAATAATACAAATAAATCGAACAGGAAAATAACAAGAAATCAACCTGAAATATATAATCAAATCACAAGTTCAAACGAAACGTTGAAATAGTTCGTCATGTTTTTTTGGCTGATATGTTTATCTGTATATATATAGATATTTATATTATATTAATTAACAGAATGTCGGCTAATTCGAATCAACAGTAAATGGTATATGTCGGCCGAACGGTGAACCAAATTGACAACGAATGACGAACGTACCAGTTGGCATACACATTAAATGAACCAGGATAAAGCGCAAACCTCCACACAGAACATGGAATATGTGAATGGAATAGGTCAGACAAACAGTGAACGAAATCAACGACGAATGAGGAACATACCAGTTGGCATAAACATTAAATGAAACGGGCACGTATTGAAGATGTTGAATTATAATCAATCCGAAAACTTAAACTTCGTCAGAAGATATGTATCGGTACAAGAATCAAGTACGGATATGAAGAAGGTAGGAGAATGCCGTAGATATGCATGGATAGAGGAATGGCGGTGAATTTTAATGTAATAAATTAAACTAAAAAACTTAAACTACAAAAATATCTCTTTGCTTACCTCAACTTATGCTATTCAATTGAACAGAATAGTATGGATAGAAAAATGAAGAAGATAGGTAGGAAAATGTAATATTAATGGATAACAAATGGAATAGGTCAAATGAACAGTACATCGGACAGATCATTCTAATTGATATTTAAATGAATACATAATGTCTAGATAAGTATCTTAATTGATTTTTTATTATTACGAAGAACAGTGTAGTCCACTATGAAGAGTCCATAAACAAAAGATTTGGATAAAGATATGAACAGTCCAGAAACAAAAGATTTGGATAAAGAAGAAATGAAATATTATGGAAAAATGTCAGCTATGCGATTTTAATGGTAAGAAATGAAATATGCTAATGTCGAGTGACATCAATCGTTATTTTTTTTATGTTTAAATACAATACGTGAAAATAATATATATTTTCATTGATTCAATTGTCAGAACGGATTATTATTGTTTCACGTACTGAATATTAATGTTTAACCTACGAGGAAAAAATATATCAATAATTTCCCATGTACGCACGGGGATACTGATTCTCGCCGTGCGCGCACGAGGGAGAGACGAAGTCCCCGTGAGTGCACGGCGACGTAAGGAAATTATTATTTTTAAAGAATATATCCCATTTACCTTAAATCCTTATAAGGAATTTTTTTTATTTGTTCTTAATATCAACTTAATTGAAACAATTCAAATATTAATAAATACAAAATAATTACTGCGTATTTATTTATGAATTTGTAAAAATCATGATATTATTCCAAACAATATTTTATCCTATTGGGAAATATATTTTTTTGTATTCAGGATTTATTTCTCTCAAATTATTACCTACCGTATTAGAAAATTAAATTAATAACTTCATGTCCTTAATAAATTATATTTTTTTGGAAGAAATTATGAGTGTATTTACTTTTAACAAATAGTATATCATCGTAATTTTTACAAATTTATATACTTTACGATAAACAAATAAACAATAATTAATTTGTATTTATTAATATTTCAATTGCTTGAATTAAGTTCACATTAAGAAATAAAAAAAAAAATATGGAAAAAAAATTTCCCGTGCGCGCAAGGGGAGATAAGGCAATTAATATATTTTTTTTTTCCTTCTCTTTGTTTAGCTCAACTTGATACTGTTCGATATAAAATATTTGGTATACGAAATTCTTTAAAAATCATCGTAATAATTATTATGTCACTTAAACTTATCAAATTGATTGTATTTTCTAATATTTTTTATTTATTTATTAATAAATCATATTGGAAGAAATCATGAGTGTATTTACTTTTAACAAATAGTATATCGTCGTGATTTTTACAAATTTATATACTTTACGATAAACAAATAAACAATAATTAATTTGTATTTATTAATATTTCAATGGCTTGAATTAGTTCACATTAAGAGCTTAAAAAAAAATATATGAAAAAAAATTTCCCGTGCACGCACGGAGAGGTTGATCCTCCCCGTGCGCGCACGGGAAGATAAGGGAATTTTTTTTTTCCTCCTCTTTGTTTAGCTCAACTTGATACTGTTCAATATAAAATATATGTTATACGAAATTCTTTAAAAATCATCGTAATAATTATTATGTCACATAAACTTATGAAATTGATTATATTTTCATATATTTCTTATTTTATTTATTAATAAATCATATTGTATTCAGGATTTATTTCTCTCAAATTATTTATTTTATTTGTTAATAAATCATATTGTATTCAGGATTTATTCCTCTCAAATTATTAGCTACCGTATTAGGAAATGAAATATGTTGTATTCAGGATTTATTCCTCTACCGTATTAGAAAATTAAATTAATAGCTTGCTGAATAAATTATATTTTTTTGGAAGAAATTATAAGTGTATTTACTTTTAACAAATAGTATATCTTCGTGATTTTTACAAATTTATATACTTTACTCTAAACGAAAAAAAATAATGAATTTGTATTTATTAATATTTGAGTTACTTGAATTAAGTTGATATTAAGAACTAAAAAAAAAAATAACTGAAAAGAATTTTTCCCCATGCGAGCACGGAAAATGAGACAATTACATTTTTTTTATCCCAATTTAATACTATTAAATTAATAGAATATTAATTCAATACGTACATATAAAATATTTATTATACGAAATTCTTTAAAAATCATCGTAATAATTATTATGTTACCAAAAATCCTTTATTTACTAATAAATGAATAATGGTATCATTAGTTATATTAACAATAAATTTCAACATAAGTAATATGATAAATTTCTTTTACAATTAATATGACTAATCAATTAAATTGAATGTGCATGGAGACCTTGAACTAATCTGCGAAAATACTCACTGTTTGGTTAAAACTCCAATTCAATACGTTCAAAATTAAATGAAAAGAAGTATATTAATTTATTATGGTCATGACATATCATATATTGTCTCCTCCTTCATTGAATGGGATGCTGCCTGAAAATTCACCCAAATGTATATCATTCTGTTAGATTTCATTAAACATGCATAAGAACTGTAAATCAATTACTAAAGTTGCTCTATGTTCAATCTCCAATATGTCGTAATTATTTATGCAGAAAACGTAAAAAGTAAGGAAGACAAAATACCCCAAAAAAAGTTTAAATTTCCAAGTCATCGTGCGAAAGTACATGTCCAAATAAATTTGTCCCAAATTTCAAATAATTATTAATGAAATCATCCATATGCCAGAAGTACAGTCAGCGAAGTGAACGAAATAACAATTTGCATAAACTTTAAATATAATATTAATTTCAATATATAAATTTGTAAAAATCATGATATTATTCCAAACAATATTTTATCCTATTGGAAGGGAAATATATTTTCTCGTATTCAACTTAAGCTAAACAGAGAGGATTTCAAAAAAAAAATGATTTCCTTTTCTCCCCGTATGCGCACGGGGAAGCGAAGTCCCCGTGCACGCACGGGGACTTTGAGTCTTCCCGTGCGCAATAAATAAATCGGTAAAAAAAAAATTTTATTTTTTTTATTTTTATTGTTTTCAAGTTCTTAATATCAACATATGGTAGCTAATAATTTTAGAGGCATAAACTCTGAATACAATATTATTTAGTAATAAATAAAATATAAAATATTAGAAAATATAATAAAGTTCATAAATATTCTAGGTGATGACGATTATATGTAAAAAAATATGTACTAAATTTCGTATAATAAATAATTTGTACTTACATATTCAATTAATTAGTAAAGAAATCATCCATATGCCAGAAGTACAGTCAGCGAACCGGTTTAGGTGTGAAATGCAGGCCACGAGGTGAATAGTAAAATCAGCGAACCGGTTTAGGTGTGAAATGCAGGTCACGAGGTGAATAGTAATATCAGTATCCTCTCTTTTAAGGTAAAGGGGATTCAAATTTGCAAATGAGCTTGTCTCTGAGTTTCAACCACACTAGAACTAAGACACGATTCAAACTTCTATAATATAATTTTGACAATTTAAAAAAAAAAAAAAAAAAGCTTATCGTATTAAATTATTATATAACTTCATGTAATATAAATTGAAAGATCATTACACAACATATACTCAATAACATTTTACATTGAAGAGTTCGAGTTTATTCCTTGCCGTGAAATTTGTCTCTAGGTGAAGAATTTATGAAGTTTTATTCATTATCGTGGAATTCATGTCAATGTGGAATTTGGGTGTAACTCGAATTCCTTATTGAAGATAATTAAAAGTTCAAATTAAAGTGCATGTTAAGAAGAATTATATTTGGAATGTTATTGTGAAATCTTATTTAAGTTTACTTAGCGAATTCTAATTGAAGTTTCACTTAGAAGCCCATTAGGAGAAGGAATTTGTGTTGGACTTGAAGAAGATTTTGAGATGAAAAAATCAAGATTTTTGAGTAAAAAACCTGAGAGTGGGCACCACGACGTCAAGAGATTTTGGCCGGTACGTGGCGTCGGGCCCACAATTCTATTGCTCCATTCGGGTGGCGCCACCATATCTGTTTATTCCCTGCGCGAGTTTTCCTATTCTACTCACTTTTTTTACGTTCTACTTCAACTTCAACTCTACTATAAGAGTTTGTATGTTCCCAATTTGTTTCCTATTTATATTTGACCTTCTCTACAATTTGGTGAGGGTTGGTTTTCCCCATAAGAAGTTAGAAAAATTGTAAATACGTAATTTTTGTATTCTTTCTCCATATTACAATAAAACCTCAATTCTCTACGGAATTAGATTGTTCTTGTGTTCTTTACTTCACATTGTGGCTGTAATCTTTTATTTTCTCAAAACAATCTAGTATTAAAGCATTCTAGTTTATAATATAAAATATTGGTAATCAAACACACCCTTATTACATTTGCCAATGGAGGCTTGGTGAGTTGTTTTCTACATCTGTCCATGTTTTTTTGGGTTATTTATGGTCATTGCTGCTGTGATCAAATGGGGCGAGACATGGTGGAAACGAGGTGATTTTTTTTGTCTGTCTAACATATTTTTCTCTTTTCTAAGGTCGATTTTATTTTTTATTCTTTTGGTTCATAATAATGGTAGTATGATAATCATTTTCAAAGAATGTTTGACTTAGAACGATCAAATTAACACACATAAAGACCAATCTGACATAGTTGAATAGGCTAAGGAATCACCTCAGTTTTAAAAGTCGGGGAGCCCAAACTTAATCAAATTAAGACTATTAACTAAATTGAAGAATTACGTATTTCTCTGATACTACTAGTTATGAATTGATGACGAGATTATATGTCACAATATGAAGTAAAGAAACAACACAAGAAGAACACAAGAAATTGGGTAAATGATAGAAGAATTCACTATAATGTGGAGAAAGAATCTCAATATAAAGTGTTTATTAACTTATCTAATTTGTAAAGAAGAGTTAGCTACATATAATATATATGTCAAACCCTAATAATAATCTTAAAGATGGAAAGAGTATAGAAAAATGCGTCAAACGCGAAATGGATCGTGGACCGGATACCGCCACCGCTCGAGTGCCACCCTGGCGGAAAGCAATCGGCAGGCTGGCGCCAAGCAAGTGTCAATTCCCTATTTTGTGCGCTCAAGTGGGAGCTTGCCGCACAACTAACGGGAATGCGGGTAAATCACTTCTTGGTCCATATTTTGGCTTCTTCAAGGCTCACTTCAACTCATTCACAAATATTCAATGGAATTTGGGTCAAACATTAACAAAAAAACGTTAGTTTGGTGATAATAAATTAAGATATACTGGTAAAAGTTGTATGATGGCCTTTATATGCATTGGATCAACTCCAACCATATCTTATGTTATTTTCATTAGTTTTTTGGAAAATTTACATAAGTAATCCATAATCCGTAGTATCTCTGCCGATTCCTCCACAACCTTTAAAATTAGATTTTTCAATCCTCTACTTTTATGGCCTATTTTTATGTGAATTTTTCGAGAATAAAAAGTAATCTTTTTTTAAAAAAAAATGTGAGAGTAAAAAATAGGAAAAATTTATGAGTTCACATGCAAAATTACTAATTAAAAGAATATATGATTAGAAATAAGATTGAAAAAAAAATGAGCTCTAAAGAATCAATACCAAACAAGGGCTTAATTCCATTTACATATTTCATCCTTTTAACAAAATTCTGTAGACAATAATTTTTTTTGTCCGAGACATGTAAGTTAATTTTTTAGGGTGATAAAATACTACTTAACCCAATCTTTCAAACTTTTTTTTTTTCCATTTCAAATTTTGATATAAAAGTTTTTTTTTTTTTTTAAAGCACAAATCTTATCAAAATACGGTTTGAGTGGATGAATATTTTATGAAGAAAGTTGTGCAAATACGAAGACGACTGTGCACAATCTGTTTGCAAATGTGAAAAAAATTTATTTGCATTAGTTATGTAGCACAAATCTAGTTAAATTAGGTTAAGCGCACAGAAGAAAGTTGAATTTTTAAATACCAAACTGAACATACGCTACCACAGGAGATTGAAAGTGCATATGGACTTTCTTGATTTGTGCTTGAGCCCTCGTTTGGTACACATTTTGAGAGTAAGAATACATTTTATTGTTGATGTGATGAGAAATATGTATTTGAAAAAGAAGGAATACAACAATTTTGCTCGTGGTGGCTCTATTGTAGTGAAATGAAACCAAATGGCACTAGCCACTAGGAACTCATTGGTTAAACATCACTAGGTTGTTGAGTTTAGAGGAAGTGAATGTTGGTGATTTGACTAAAGCGGCACAACTTTAAACGAGTTGATGCACACTATATTGTTAATTTCATATGTAACCTAAAGTTGTGGGGTTAGCATTTTGCCGTATTATTGCGTGCTTTGCATGCATCGTTCTTTCCCATCGAGGCATATTTTGTGACCTGACCAACATGGCGCGACTCATGATCTCAATTTGGGTCTATGTGTTGATCACGACTTGTCCAAATTAAAGTTGGGTCAATGACGTACTAAATGAGATTAGAATATCCTTAAATGTGGAAGTAGATAGACATTCACAAGACATTGACATCCATAGTGATTTTATATGTTGACTAGAGGTAGAATAAAAATTTTTGTCTAGTAGATAAACATAATTGACAATATGATCAAACTTGAAAAGGGTAGACGGATATTATGTTTTTGAGCTTCGTCTTACCCAGAATTGTTGGGGTAGGACTGTTTGCATTATATTCTCAACCAATGTTTGGATGCATTCCAAGATTTGTGAGGGTGGCATCGTTTTCTTCAAATTAGAATTTAAAACATTTGAAGAATATTCGAAATGATAAACTGCATTGCAGTGAATACCATGTCGAAATTAAAATGTGCACGAGATTAGAAAAATGGATATTCAATGCAAGGATTCAAAATTTATACAACTTGAGAATTGAAAGAAATTAGAAGTTGCAATAAAGTTGGAAGGAAGCATAATGGCTTCAAAGATTTTGGAAGGATTTTATAATTGGTGATAACTTGTACATGTTATATCATATGGTCGAGATACCTAGCTACATATAAAATAGCACAGAATGTCTTGTATAATGATAAATCTCGGATTCATGTTGTAGACATAATACAATTTGAGAGTTGCTATCAAATAATTGTGATTGTTTTAACAAAGGATGACCTAGTGGATTTATTTACAAAGAGGTTATCTAGAGAGTGAATAAATTGCACATCGTGGAAGATGGGTGTAAATCCTAAACTAATGAGTCAGTTTAATGGAAATCTAACTCTGCGACTAGAAACCTAATCATATACTAGGTTCAATAGGAAAACTAGTTATGATTGACTTGATTAAAAGCACTTCAGAGTTTTGATTTCTCACCATTTCTATGATGCAAATAAGTCCTTCCTATAAAATGTTGGTTAAGATAATCTATACTTTTAATGATGACTATATCTTGTATAGAGTACTTGTGTTGTAGGGTACTTTTTATAGAACATTACCTATGTGAGTGCAAATTTGGCTAGTTTTATGAAAATTTAACTTAGGCAAATTCTCTAGCGCACTTATAGAACCAAGACAGTAAAGAGCCGAAATAATGAAAACAATAGAGAATCAAAATTTGATATGAAATATAGTGCGTTCGATCTATTGTCTTGGCTTATAATAACAGTTAATAGTTCAAAAAGTTGCGTTCACTGATTAGCCAAGTTAGTTCGATAAATTCTTAATAGGGAAGGCTCAAAGCGAAAGTTATCGATCCTGATGTATTATATTTGAGTTATACTCTTCTTCGTCTTCCTCATTCTAAGTTGACTTCTTTCATTCACGTGTGGAATTGATGGAATTAATGGCTAGATTATACTATATATATTTGTGATTGGAAAAGTCTCCAAAGGATTTGGTTATTAGACACGACTCTTCAAATGCAAACGGTGAATATCAAAGTGTTGTTTCAAATGGGTGTGGGCTTTTAATAAGTTGTAATCTTGTGTTGCCAAACATAGTATTCTTGGGCATACAAGTGTGACACGTGGAACACCAGCATAGTAACATTCTAATGTGTGTGTTCATAAAATATTCTTACACTTAGGTATTCTAAAGTGAGGGTGGAAAGTTTTCCGAGCATTTATACTGGAAAATTTTATTAAAAGGACAAAAAATGCTTTCTTTATTCTTTATTCTTTTTCTTTTTTTCTCCCCAAAAAGTTGCATATTTTGGAATCAATCCATATGAATGAAAGTGACAAAAATGATCACAGGAGAGAATATCAATTACATGCTTTGTGGATCTAGCACATGTTGGGATAGAGTACTTTTTGGTTTTTCTTTTGAGATAGTACTCTATCCTCCAAGTCGATACTTTAATTCTTTATTTATTTGCCAATTCATTTAGTCTATAGCTATAAACATCTGATACTCAAATATTTGAGAGTTGTCCGTTAGTTTCTATTAAGATCCGTTTGATAGATAAAGATGAAAATGAATTCTAATTCCATGTTAGATGGAAAATAAAAATTCACTGAACCCATAAGAATTCGTTTCCCATGAAAATAAAGAAAATGCAACTTAAAGTGCATTCGATTTTTATTTCCACATTGCAATCAAACTGGTAAAGTGGAATTCGTTTTCCTCGGATGTGATATTTTTCATGAAAAATATGGCAATCAAACGAAATATAATTATGATAATGCAAGTATTAATAGTACATTATCTCTTTATTCTTTAATATAAAATTTCAAAATTACTTCGATTAAACTCGTATAATTTTTACGATAACAATCCAACTTTTTTATGTTATTTAAATATGGGCATAATTGAATTGAACCGCTCCAATTAAAAATTACTAGTAACAAGTCGTAATCATGATTGATCGTGACTCGCCTCTTAGAATTTAGCTATTAACTTAATAAATGAGTCAATATTGATTCAAGTTGAAACCTAAACCTTATGAATTTCATAAAATATGTAGACAAAAAATGGTGATGAAATATAAAAAGTATAAAAGATAAGAGTATAATATGTCTCACTCACCAACCCAACCACAAAGCTCCAAATCTACTTATTCGCACTGCTTCTGATTGATTTCAACTTTTATCAAAAGCCAAAAGGCCAAAACCCAGAAGCACATCAAGAAAAAAGAAGAGAGAGTAGATAATTCAATGGCGAGACACGAGGAACTACCGGTGCCGATTTTCACTTCCCTTGAACCCGTTTACGGAACCGGATCCCAGCTGGAAGAAGCGGAACTCCGATTCGATCAGTTGAAATCCAAGTTCATCGAATTCTTCGGCCATTCCCCTGATATCTACGCCCGATCACCAGGTTTACTTTTTTGTTTACATTCATGCAAATCATGCATAATATTATCTACTGGCTTAATTCGATTCGTGACAAGCTTTTGGAATCGCGTAGTCTCGTTGTTTACGAAGACATGGTGAAATATTGCTTCGATAAAGTTAGTTTGGTACTGATAAAATTACTTATTTGGGTTGGCTGAATGGATTTCTTTCTCGTGCTGGTTTTTCAAGTTAATTCTTAATACGAATTGGGGGAAAAAAGTGTTTTCGACTTTAACAAGTTGAACGGGAAAGTTAATATGATGCGGCATATGATTTACTTCTAGCTTGGATTTGGATTTGTTGCTTGTAAATAAAAATTGATTTTTTGAGTGGTTATTGTTCAGGAAGGGTGAATTTGATAGGGGAGCACATAGACTATGAAGGTTATTCTGTGTTGCCTATGGCGATCAGGCAAGATTCCATTGTGGCAATACGGAAACATGATGTGAATGAGGAAAAGGTTATTCGCATCGCAAATGTGAATAGTGATAAGTATTCGGTGTGTACCTACCCTGCCGATCCCGACCAGGTATAATAATATTACTCTATGTCTGCGCACATATTCAAGAATTTGTTAGGCAAAAAAATGTTTTTCTGCGTTTTAATGCTGCTTTACATTTAAAGATTGATTTTTTCTAAATGGAATTTTCTGTATTTTGTAATTACGAATTATCTTGTTTGCTTCTATTTTATTTTATTGTGTATTATGATTTTGGTCATTTTAGAATAAATTTTAGATTTTTGAGTCATAAGGATTTTGTACAAATAATTTCAAAGCTACGGTAATTCACTAGCGCGAATCTGTTTGGGAGCAGTGATGAATAAATATCTATAAAATGGGAAAAGATTTAACGGGTGCAATCCAGCAATGTCCTTTGTGTAACTACCTGAAATTAATATTTATTTAGTTATTAGAAGCCGTGAGCATATTACATTAAATGACAGATATGTTGTTTGCGCAACTGAATAGACGTTCTCAAACTTTTCTAATCTATCATGGCATGTCAAAATGTGAGTTGATTTTATCTTGCAGGAAATTGATTTGAAGAATCACAGATGGGGTCACTATTTCATTTGTGGGTAAGAAATTAATCTGCCATTGTTACTGAACAGAACTTATACAGGAGTAATATTCTTTCATATATCTTAATTGGTCTCAACTCGCGGGCAAACTGATGCCTGTTGTCCATTTCTTGGCATTAAGTAAACATCGTAAAATGTCTTGCACTGTTTTACAATTGTCATTGCCAAATTCAGTAATTTCCATTTTGCAGGTATAAAGGCTTCTATGAGTACGCCAAATCAAAAGGGATAGATGTCGGTGAACCCGTAGGACTTGATATCGTAGTTGATGGCATAGTTCCAACGGGTATTTGACTCGTCCAATTAATTTTTTTTTAAGCCTAGTAGTTAGCTTGGCCCCACATTCTTGAATTAAGGGGAGGATTTTGATTGATTTGGTTGTTTCATTTTTGGGTCATATCTTTGTATCATGTAGGATCTGGACTATCAAGCTCTGCAGCATTAGTTTGCTCTTCTACAATTGCGATAATGGCTGCATTTGACGTGAACTTCCCCAAGGTATCATGACCCTTTGCTCACATAAATCAGATCAAAGGCACTAATATACATAAAATATTACATACTTGTTCTCTGCTTTTCGCTTCTATCACAAAGGAGCACTTTATTGAAAGTGGTTAATGAGAATTTCTTGTTTCCATTTCTGATTATGTTTTCTTAATATTGCAGAAAGAACTTGCTCAACTTACTTGCGAATGTGAAAGACACATTGGCACCCAATCGGGGGGAATGGACCAGGTGCTTCAAATTCTTCCCCAAAATGTGTTCTGAACTTTCTATAAACATTTTAAAAGTATTGTTAGACTGAAATGGTTGCTATACTCATTGGTCTATCTTCACTTATAGGCTTATAGCTTTCTCATGCGCATTATATAATGCTGTTTCCTTTAATTCTTTGGTAATATATTTGTTATTACAGTGAAGTTCTTTCTAGGATCTCTAATGTCAAGTGCCCACAACTTTGAAGTAATTTAATCTCTTCATTTGACAGGCGATTTCTGTGATGGCTCAATCTGGCTTTGCAGAGCTCATCGATTTTAACCCCATTCATGCAACTGACGTCCAACTCCCTGCTGGTGGAACCTTTGTGATAGCCCATTCATTGGCTGAATCTCAGAAAGCCGTTACTGCCGCAACTAATTACAATAACAGAGTTGTTGAATGCCGCTTAGCTGCTGTAAGTGATCTGACCTCTCCTGATTCTTGACATGGCTTGTACATGCTGGATGAATTATTTCTATGTCGGAGGTGACAGTGTTGCACATTATACTAATTTTTTATTATAAAGTTGTTTGAATTCTTTTTTATTTTTTGTCCCCTGATTGTTGGACTATATCAGATCGTATTAGCGACAAAGCTTGGTATGAAGCCTCAAGAGGCAATAAACACAATCAAGACACTTTCAGATGTTGAAGGACTCTGTGTATCGTTTGCAGCGTCTCGTGGGTCTTCTGATCCACTCCTCGCTATCAAGGTATGTATTTATTTAGAACTTAAAATTTATTGAAGATTGTGGAGCATTTCTAAAAGCCAAGTGCACGTGCATATTATTGTTATATCTCTGCATTGTTGACACCATGGTGTGGTTCTTTTAATTGTGAGCATTGTATATGCGTTATTTAATTGTTTTTAGATGTTCTTACATGTCTGCTACAAGTGTCATGTTGGAATCATTTCTCACATTGCTGCAGGAATTTTTGAATGAGGAACCATATAGTGCTGGAGATATTGAGAAAATCACTGAAGAAAAGCTCGTAGCTATTTTTGCCAATTCTCCTTCTTCCTTGGACGTGCTGAGAGCAGCTAAGCATTTTAAGTTGCACCAGGTGATTTTCCATTCAATATAGAGTTAACAACATTTGGTGTTTGAATGGCATTTGGATAACTTGTCATACTACTTATTTTCTGGTTTATATTAGTTATGCTGGAAATTATATTGTTGCAGTAATGATAGGTTTTATTTTTTTGTGAATTTGGTGGCCTTTCCTTAAAATCAGGGTTTTATTGTGCTTTTACATCTATTCATGTATTTTATTTTTAGTTCTTTTACCTATGCATGGTCTTGTTTTTTTCTTTCTTTCTATTTTCTTAGTGTTCATTTTTCTACCTGTGCCAATTATTAATATAACCGAAACCGACAAAAAACGAGAAATCTGTAAATTAGTTAGTGCAATAAAAAACCTGGGAAAATGTTGAAAATTTAATTGTTGCTCCCTATGGCCAATCGATACATATTACTTGTGTTATCTGGCTCAAATGATCTAATTATTTTCTTCAACTTTTGAGGACTATAATTTTACTTTAAATCAATTTTCAGAGAGCTGCTCATGTGTACTCTGAAGCCAAGCGAGTACATGCTTTCAAAGATACTGTATCATCAAATTCAAGGTGAGTTGGCGTTTGATCAATGGGATATTTTAATGTTTGTCATTAATGTTTATATTTGTGTATTTGGGGTAAATCTTTCATTTTAAGTAGACTTTTAACTTAATAAATATATAACGGCCATTTTAAGTAGTCTTTAACATATTGGGCCCATGTTTTGTGTAGCTTAAAACTTTGATAAAAATTAATAATTAATTTTAACTATATATTTCAAGGGACCCACAACTTATATCTATCAACTTTTCAATAACATATTTCATCAACTTTTATCAAAATCTACTAAACATAGTTACGTCAAACAGGGGCTAAATATGCATCTTCACATTTTAGTACCGCCCTGCGCCCCAATGGTTGGAAGATGATGATCGTAATGTCCAATGTTTTCTTGTCCTTAGCTTCCAATTTACAGCACGCGTTTCCCCAAAATTCTAATAGCCTCCAAAATTCAATTTTCATGCGTAATATTGATAACATAGAAAAGCCTGGTGCTAGTTTTTTACTCTAATACTTTAAACTCTTACATTCCAAGAAATTGTTATTGCAGTGAAGAAGACATGCTGAAGAAGCTTGGCAACCTTATGAATGACAGCCACTATAGCTGCAGTGTACTATACGAGTGCAGGTATATATAACCAATCTTCTCTCTGGTATGCATTGGGATTGTGTACTTAGGAAGATTCTTATGATTTTCTAAACACAGTTGATTCTGCTTCAACTTTTTTAAAAATTGTACTTTTAAATGCAGAGGTAAATGGTAAACAGAGGCTTATCTTGAGCCTCCATTCCTCGCTAAGGATAAAAGGAATTTTTCTTCCCATATTGAATACTACAATAAATTCAGTCTTGTTAGCAAAAAATCGGTGCTAGCTATGTGAATCCTTTTTCTACCAATCTGTTCCCATATAGAATACTCTTAACTAATTATCCATGCTCTGACTATTTTTGGCTAGCTTAAAAATTTACTGGCACAGTAAATAAGTAAGTTTAAAATTTTTTTAAAAAAAAAAATTTTATTGGTCAAAGTTAGAAATTGGAAATTTATTTAGTTTTTATACTGAACGTAGAAGTTACTTTCAGAATAACTACTTTTTTTACCAAGAAAAAAGTACATTATCTAAACAAGTTTGGAAACAAAAGGTTTCTTTTACTTATATTTAAGTTTTGACAACCATGCTGTTTGTAATGTTCTTATTGCATATTTGCTCGTCCTGTCTCGTAATCAGCTGCCCGGAGTTGGAAGAACTTGTAAAGATTTGCCGAGATAATGGTGCTTTCGGGGCAAGGCTTACTGGAGCTGGATGGGGTGGTTGTGCCGTTGCCTTGGTGAAGGAGAATGCCGTTCCCCAATTTATCCTGAACTTGAAGGTTAGTTTTGTCTTTTCCATGAGGTAAAAAAATCACCGCGATTTTATGTGCGAGTCATTGGGTATCGATGTTTTTCCTTTTATTTATTTCAGGAGCAATTTTTTCAATCAAGAATTGACAAGGGGCTGATCAATAAGAAAGATCTTGGCCTATACATTTTTGCATCAAAGCCATCGAGTGGTGCTGCCATTGTCAAGTTTTAACAACTGTACGCACATTAAGCCGCTTATGTTTGGAAAAAAAGCACGTGTTCTTGTTTTTCTTACACGGGGTAATCACTGGCATGTCAAGTCAAAAAATACAGATTAACTTTGTGTTCTTGGAAACTTGCTCGTATAATAATTTGCTAATTTTCTGAACCTAACTCCAAAAGTGAGTTTTGTTGTGAATATGATGCAACGTATATTAGTTCATGAGTTGATGTGTATGGAAATTGCTTGTATAATTCTCTGGGCATGACTGGTTCAAATGTTTTGAAAACGGATCATATAGTTACAAACTGTCACATTTATCCCACATATGGCGACATGGGGCAAGCTATTAATGAATGCCAATCTTGTGGTCTGAAAGAACAATTATGCTATTTGTACAATCATATTTGATAATAACGATTGACAATGTTATATCGGTCTCAAATTATTACGTTAAAGAGGAAGATGACGATGACGTCTAGAGTGAAGCTTTCTACCAAGCTTGTCTGTTAAAAAATCCATTGATAATGAAAAAAAATGAGGAGTCATATTGGGATGGTGAGTACACCATAATATTGTTTTTTTTTTTTTTATTGAATTAGGAGTATAATTGTAAATTTGTTGTGATGTATTTATTAAAAAATATATTTTAATTGTGTTATGATTATAATGTGGTGTAGTAAATAAATTTTGTGGTGGCAACGTAATAGTCCTTTTCTAAATCATTTTTTCCAAACATTAATCAATTTTTCACTGTCAAGATATTCTTGATCATGATTGTGATTCCTGCGTCCTTGATTGATAATTATATTTATGCCCTATTCGGGTTGAGATATTCGTGAGATGATTTGAGAAGCTCAATTCTAATCGATGAATAATTTAATTCATTAAAATCTAACCATTTATTTCACAATCTGAGATGAGATTCTCATTGAGAGTATCTCTTAATCTAAGTCAAGAAAATAAACAATATGTGGCTCCTCATCTTCTATTTCTATATCTTTCTATATATAAAAAGTGGTTATTAAACGGAATATGTTGGTTTAACGGAAAAACTAACGGAATTTCTTGATTTAACGAAAAAACTAACGAAATTTCTTGTTTTTAACGGAAAATCTTTTTCACCACCCCTACTTTCAAAATTATAATTAAATAATAATAATAATAATAATAAATTAGCTTTTGATAATTCCTTCAAACTAAAATATCTTGGAGCTAATTTATCCGAATCGACTTTTTCTCGAATTTGATTTATGTATCTACTTACAATTTATCCAACGAGACCAATATTCATATATTTATGATAACTCCATCAATATCTAAATATTTGACACAAATAAAATATAATTTGATAAATGTATCATTTAGTCCCTAACTTTCAAAATATTAAAATATAGTATATAAAAATTGAATTATATTTTATGAAAATTTTCGGGGTATTACATTCTCACCCCCTTAAAATATTTTCGTCCTCGAAAATTTACCCGTCACTTACCAATACTAAATCTAACACATGATATACATATATTATCGTAATACATATCATACTTTAGCAATAAAATGAATTGTATTATTACTTAAAAAAAGTAAAGACTTAAGTCATGCAAAAAATTTAAGCCTCCGTTTGTTTCTCATTAAAAACCCATAAAAATGAAAAATATGACCGTTATCCATCACATCAATCTATCAATTTTGAATTTCTATCTCTTGTGTGGGGTCTAATAACGACTATATTTTTCATTCTTATTCTACATTAATGAGAATTAAATGGAGTCTAAGTAAACTCATCTTTTTACCCCTTAATATACCTTGAGTTTTCTGTTTGTGATTTTGGGTTGGAAATGACAGAGAGAAGCACTTTATTTAATTATTTATCAATTACATAAACATTACATCATTAATTATTTAATTAACCAAAAAAATTACATCTTTATTAATAATAAATTAATTCTTAAACAAAACTATTAAATATAAACTAAGCAAACGTGCATTGCACGTTGCTTAAACCTAATATACAATTATAGGTGTTAATGTACTGAGCCGAGGCGAGCTGACTCAACTCCACTCAATCCACCCCACGAGCTGGTTCGTGTCCGCTTTGCTACACTTGACATTCTTGTATATAATATTCATTTCATATGCTAAATTTTGCTATGTTTCAATTTTATCTTAGCCTAACATTTCACTTTGTGCCGATTTTACTTTTTAAATGCCTTCATCTCCTTCCTTATGTACCTACACATTGCTTAATTAGTTCACTGTATTAATTTATTTTTTAAGATTATTTTTGAGAAAGTAATATATCTCTAATACTCGTATGGTCTTGAGTTTTAGGGCTTGTTCGAGGCCTTTTTTTTTTTTTTTTTTTGAAAAATGAATTTTGTAATAGTGTTGATGGAGAATTGTGGTTGAAAGGTAAGGAAAAATTTTGAATTTGTATGTAATATTATTTTATTAAAAAATATGTTATTAGGATTTGATCAAATAACCATTCAATAGTACATTTTGAGGGAAAAAAAATGAGATTCAAACAAGGGCTGACCTTGAAATCCTCAAAACGTTGTACAATAATTAAGAATCTAAAACACTGCTACTAAGGCAATCTCCAATGGAAACCCATTTACACCAAAATGCACCAAAAAGGGTCTCCAATGGAGCACCATCTTTTGAACCATTTTTTTCAAAATGGTGCAAAGTCAATTTTGCCCTTCATTTAATTTGCCAAAAGTTTGTTTGGAGGGTATTTGTGTCATTTTAGTTATCTAATTTTTAATATAATTATTATGATTATTATTATTATTTGCATTTAAATTAAATTTGAAATTTTAAAAATAATAATTACTGAATTAATTAAAATAAAAATAAATTTTTTTAAATATAACTAACACGATTATTTATAGTTAACATGAAATATTTTATAATAACCACATACCTACATTAAACGAGTTCTATTTTAAAAAAAAATACATATTTAGTAATTTAATATGTTTTAATTGTACCATGTTTAAATAATATACTTATTTAATGAATTTAACATTTTCCTTAATTCCGCATAATTATTTATTTATTAATTTATATATTTCTAAAATGAATAAATAATTAATATTCCGAATAAATAAATTACTAAGAAGAAAATGATTAAACACTGTTCATTTGATGTAAGATTTGATATAATGGCTAGAGACGAATTTTAGTTTGATGTAAAATGGTGCAAAATTTGGTGCAGAGTTGGAGATGGCCTAAGTACTAATCTTTTTTTATGGTAAAATATAAGAATTTAGGACATGTTCGGTAGAGATTAAAATCTAATTAACATTAAAAATATAGTCGTTATTAGATTCCACTCGTCTAATAAAAGTCAACAATAACAACTAATTTTTCAATTTTAATATCTACCAAACACACTCTTAATTATCTTGGATATGAATCGATCCAAAGTAAATTCATTGGAACAAATATTTTAAAATAAAATAATGAAAAAGGAAGCAATAATTGGAACAATATCCAAGGGTCCGAATTCAATGCATTAACATGTATAGGAGATATGGGTCGTGGCCCAAACCAGTTCCCCACCAACAAAGCATGAAATTATCCCTCTTTAATTACACATTTTATTCAAAGTCCCAAACACTTATTTTGTTTGTACAAGTGTGACAACATTGCCACATGCTTCATGTACCATCGTATCCGAAGAACCCACTGTAGGTCAGGCTGAATTGATAGGGATGATCACAAGGACTGAAAGTCGGATGGATATGTCCAAATATTTCGCAAATCAAAACTCGAACAATTATTTTCAGTTCGATTTTAGTTCTACCAATAACAACATTTATAAAAAAAAAAAAACCGTGAATTAAAACGATACAAATTATCTTTTCAATATTTAACATAAATAGAAGGATAAAACATATCACTAAATAACGTTCAATAATTAGCATGGTGGCATCCAATATTTAGCAAAAATATGGTGCCGAATAATATTCAAGTTCTAGCACAACATAAACATTAAATTACACGCTCAAAGAAGAATCCAAAAACTATAAATCAACAATTACTTCGAACGCTAAAAATAACATGAATTCATTGATATGAACAATTAACATTGCCGACTTTTTCCCCATCCATTGTTTCCCTTACACCTCATTGGGTCATTAGGTTAGGGCGAATAAATCAATAAATTGTAACAATATAAAATTTATAAAAAAATACAATTATGATTTGAGAGTCTGGTACTTACAATTTCGATTAAAAAACTCATAACTGTTCGAGACCCGTTCGATTATCGATTCCGATTCTTAATGAATTTATTTTTAATATGATCGAAACCTTTGATTTTCTTTAAAAAGCCCAACCCTAAAGACAAGCCCTGGTCCATCGGGATTTTTTATTTATTTTTTTATTTTTTTATTTTTTTGATGAAAATTGAATTCGTTGTGAAAGAAAGTATTCTTGTTGATGAAAATTCAAATAAGATTGAGGTGATTTAACACTTGGGTTTGAAGATGTATTGAACATAGTCTTATTTACATCAATTTATTAACGTTTTTTTTTTCCTTGGTCAACATTTGAAGTCGTATGTAGTTGCGTCATGTTTGTTTAACTTCCCATTTAAGTTGAGGTTATACAGTATATTTATGTGTACTTCAAAGTAAGTCACTTTTAAGTTATTTATTTTTACCAAAAATTTTCATTTTTTTTTTAACTAACAAAACTCGCTATTCTTTTTTTTTTCTTTTTTGATAACCATGAATGTCGGGGCCAACTTGCTCACACTTCGACTAATCTCACGGGGCCCTGAAGTTTACAGCCGTTTTTCACCTCAGTGGCCCTGAGGGGACTCGAACTGATGACCATTGGGGAGCAAACCAAGGTCTGACCAATTGAGCTACCCCTCAGGGTTAACAAAACTTGCTATTCTAATACATTTTGACTTTTTTTTTTTTTTTTTTTGGTTTTTAAGGAATGTAACAATTACACATGACCCCCCACATTCTTTGCATCTTCATATTGAGTAAATAACATTTCATCAAGAAGTGAAATTAGAAAAGCCCAACTATATAATATGCATCAAGTCAACATATTTTTATTAATCGACAAAATGATTTGTTTAAGATCCAAACATGATGATGGCACCCACTTTTAACTTCAAAAGGAGACGTAATTGAAGCAATAAAGACGATTAAATTAGTAAATTTGAAGTCGACTGTATAATTTGTTTTTTTCTTTTCATCATTTCATTTGACAAGCAGGTGAAATGATAAAATAAGAATCAAATTCATATGTTTGCAAGTTGCCAATAAAAAAAAAATGTATTTATTAATCACATCATTATAACAATGATTTCTTTAAAATAAAATTAATTACATTCTATAAATTCTTACACAATAATTTAAATTGAAAAGTAGAAGCCCTAGGATCCCAATACAGTCCAATCTCATCATCAACATTCAAACCAAGATCTTTGAACAATTCCGTGCAACCTAAAATGTAATCATCATTAGGCAACATTTCAACATAAACATTCTCATTTCTATACCTCTTAGGGTTGTGATGATCAGTCACATCCCAAAGAATAACATTCACCTTGTGCCCCAAAACCACATTGTTGGCCATGCACAAATTCCAATAACGGAAGACGTGCTCGAACATGTCGAAAAACGAGATACGAATCTTGCAAGTGTTCACCTCGTAGTGCGTGAGGGTTTTCTTGATCTGCCATGGATTTTGGTAATCGAGTACTGGTGGAGGATGAATGTCCCTTATCTCTACGAGTACTCGAGTGACTTGATAAAGGGCATTGGCAGTTTTACATACTTGTTCTTCTGCTTTGGATGGGGCGAAATTGTGATAAAATGATTTCTTCATTGTTCACAAGTTTCACATACTCAAATCCATATGCATATGGGAAACCAGATTTATACATGCATCTTGTGTCGATTTTAGAAATTTTATTAAGGTGAAATCTCATTTTCTAAGGCAAGTTACAATGAATTTCTGAGAGATATTCTCAACTTTATTGATTTTATGTCACTAATCAATCACTTGTCAAAACAAAAGAGAATATATTAATTTTCCTATTTCATTTGTAATTAAAATGGAAATTTACCAACTGGATTATCAAAATGCATTATTGTCAACAGATTTAAATTTAAAAGTCTATTAATTTTAAGATTAATTCATATGAATTCGATTTATTTTTCTTCCTTAATTGCTCATTGATTTAATTTGAAACCGAATCTGGGGTTTTCCTGTTTAAAATACAACCAAAGCCTAATATGAAACAAGAATCTGGGCAACCTTGGCAGAATATTCAGACAAATTAAGTTAAGGTTAAATTTTCACTTGTTTGGTCCCATCCGATTGGCCCATTAAAAATAATAAATAATGTGTTTTTCTTTTAAATTATTTTGAGAATAATGTACCATGCCGGGTCCACTTGGAGTTCATAATAGGGCATGGATACAATTATACTGTAGATATATAATTCATTCTCGAATACGACAGTAAATGTCTAAAATACGTATATCTACGCAATATACGTGTCTATCATGCATATCACGAAAAACTAATCGGTGGACAAACACAATCAATTTATGACAAGAAATTAAGGAAAAAGTGAAGGTAAAAATCTAGTTAATGGTGTATTTTTATGCATGATTGAAGAGTGCTCGAAAAAGAAAAATAACTTCAATTTCATCTTTATATATTTGCAATGGAATCTCATTTGCTGTACCAATCGTATCCTAAGTATTCAGGGCAAGCAGTACACGCGTGCAATGACCCGTCAGTTGAAATTCTAATAAAACAAGTCTAATTTGATCCAAGCCGATTCACATGTTGAACCGTCGTCGTGGGTGGACCGACCCAGAATCCAGCCTAACAATTCTTGATTTTCAAAAAGGAGGAAAATGTGATTCGGATCTAGCTCAAATCATATTTTTAAACGGGTCAATTCGGATAGACCCATTCGATAGAGAGCGTCGGTGGAGATGGTTAAGGGAGGCAAATATCTCAGTTTTGAGTTTCAACACGGCTAGAGCTGTCACTCTCAAATTCAAAGCACATTGCTTGACATTCATAAATTATTGACATCTGGTGCTGCTAATAAAGAATTGAAACCACCACTTTCCCGGTTGTGCGCTTCTGGCCCGATTCCTCGTGCGCTAATCTTTATTTGTCTCTCTCTCTCTCTCTCTCACACACACATTCATATTCGACTTTCTCTCTCCATATAGCATATATAGCGAGAGAAATAAAGAAAAAAAAAATCCTGAATCTTGAATAGCCACTCGAAGCTTCCACTTCAGGGTACTTTGACGATCTTGTCTTCATTGAATCTGGCATTTCAAAAGGTATTTTCTTTTTATATTTTTTATGCTTGCTTTTGTTAATTGTTAATGATATTGGCTTGACTACTATTTTGTTTTCATTTTCTCAAATCAATAATTATTTTGTAATTTGTA
Source organism: Fraxinus excelsior (assembly GCA_019097785.1). Lineage (NCBI taxonomy): Eukaryota > Viridiplantae > Streptophyta > Magnoliopsida > Lamiales > Oleaceae > Fraxinus > Fraxinus excelsior. The sequence goes on along the minus strand of CM032645.1, from coordinate 2,119,935 downwards.
TTGTTCTTTGCTTTGCCGACAAGCATTTCTTTGTAGAATACTACAATCTTATTCGTCGTCTTTATGAAAATTTCATTTTTATATTTATATTTTGTAATTTAAGTTCTTGTCAACTATAATTTCACATTTACTATCACTATATTGTTAGGGTATTGCCTGGGATTTGAAAGAAATTGCTTTATGACTCACTGATTTTTGCTACTGGGCTCGAAATTTGCATTTGAGTAGTTCTAGTTTATGGGATTTCTATATGGGAATGTGGGCAGTAATTTAATTAGTTCGTAAGATTTCAAATTTCCTGCATTTAACGTATAATTTTTGTCTATTATGGGGATAATTTTTGAAGTTATACAGTCCGCAGTTTAAAATTTTATGCGTAAAGAATAGAGGGAGCTACCGATGGATCGCATTCCCATGGGAGAAGTTGTGATAGATATCCAATGCGATGTAAATATAAACGGGGAAGCAGGAAACCCCGACCTTTTGGATACCAAACTCAGCAAGTTATCCTCTGCTAAGGACTGCAATGCACCAGCGAGTTTAGATGGACCAGTCGGGGGCGAAAATGGAGCGAGCTTGAGCAACAATGCGAATCAAACGAGTGATGTTTCTCTGGTTCAAGAGAAGAACATTAGGAAGGAAAAACGCAAGTCAAGTAGTGCCAAAAAGCCGCCTAAACCTCCCCGTCCTCCAAGAGGATTGTCAATGGATGCTGCTGATCAGAATCTGATCAAAGAGATTGCTGAGCTTGCGATGATCAAACGCGCAAGGATAGAGAGAATGAAGGCGTTGAAGAAAATGAAAGGAGCAAAGGCATCTTCCACATCTTCATCGAGTGGAAACTTGATTGCCATGTTATTCACTGTTCTCTTCTGTATTGTGATCATTTTTCAAGGTAATATTTCCCATCCTTTAATGAATTTGATATGCTCCTGTATTTTTTGATTGCCAAGATTTGAAACTTATATTTGTCAAAATAAGTGACTCAAAAATAAGTTCACCTTATTTTTAAGTATAGCCAAACATGCTGTTTTTATTAAAACTTGAGATTCCACCTCAAACGGTCAACCGTATTAAGAGAAGTGGTCCAAACCCTTATCAGTAGGCCTGCTCGATGTGGAATTTGAATCTTAATTGGATCGAATTGTTTGTAGGAGCTTAATGGACTCTGATATCATATTAAGACAATAAGATTTGATGTTCCATTTTAAAAAGTCAACCTTGTTAAGAGGAGTAGGCCAAGTCCTTATAGTTGATTTATATTTTTATCTTTATTCGACGTGAAATTTTATCCCTTAACAATATTGCTCTCATTTATCTTCAAAACTCAACCTCCTCCTTGAGACCACCAAGTGCTTTTATGCTTTTCCTTTCTCAATTATTCTCCTAAGTCTTAGATTTCAGTTTTCACCGTTTCCATAATTTTTTCGACTTACTGGATTTATGTTTCTGTAATAATCATTATTCTTTTATGTTTTCATCTATGTTATTCTTCTGTGTGTCTAGTGTCATGTATGAGGACATGATCACGTGATAATGATTTGTGTTCTCAATCAAAAACCTTTGGTAAATCCTCTTTTGAAATGAAAACAACTTTGGTAAATCTGTTATTTTATCCTTCTGTAAATGTCAAAATTTCTGTCTCATTTATCTGCAATTTGAATGAGAAGATTTTCCAAGAGAGAATACAATTGCCATGGCTGCTTATATGATGCATCAATCAAAATATTCTTTGAGCTATCCATTATTTCGTCCATACATTACCAAACTATTATCACTTAATTCACTTTTTGAACATTTAGAAGTATTAAGAATACCAACTTGCCTTCATTCTCTGTCCCAAAATTTGTATTTTCCTCTATAACTTTAATGGATGAATTAAAAGAGGCTCATTATGTTGGGCTTATCAATTTTATTGCTCGTGATTTCCTGATAATGGTGTTGCATTATATGCTCACTCAGGAATATCCCCCGGAAATTCTGTTGCTGGCTTCCATGGTTCACCGGAGACAAATGCTGGACCAGAAAGTGGTTTCATCATGGTTCATGACCAACAAAATATATTCACTCACAACACTTCATCAATTGGTTCTGGTTCTCCCAAGTATGTTTATTTTTCTCTCCAAAAAATGAATCGAGCATGTTTGGCTAAGCTTATAAGTTATGATTGATATTTTTCACCAAACGCGTTTTGAGGTTTTTAAGAAGTTACTTTTTCTTGGATGTTTACTACAAAATCTTACCTTTCTTTTTAAAGTTTGGTCAAACATGTTAATTTTTCAAGAAATTGACGTCCTCCAATCTTACATATGGAACTTCCGTTGCATTTTATTTTGTAGTATGTTGGAACTGGCTACTCCTTCAGATATCAAGGATTAGGGGAATAGAGATGTCGAGTGGAATGGAATAGTAGTTAGAAAGAAGCACGAGTATACACGTGCATAAATACTGATATGACACATAAAAATGGCAAGTCCTCAGCGTTCATCATGGAATAATCTGCCTTCTGATATCAAAGCTGGAGAGTTTACAAGTCCCTTGTACAGAGTCGATACTAAAAGTGAAAAATAAATTGTCACGAAATCTTCGTGACAAACTGTACTTAAAGTTGCCAACTGAGCAGCGCTACTCAAGCCTTTCGAATGGTTTCTTGGTTGAATTTTGATCTAGTATTTCCTTCCTCTGAGATTGCCTTGTTTTAGGGCGCTTAGCATTGAGTGAATGGTTAGTTTTATCATATAGAATGTTTGAGACATTTTTCGTGTTAGATCGAAGTTTCTTCACTCATTTCACGTGTTTATTGGTTTCTTCGTATAGATGAATTAATCTTGAAATAGTTCATGCCTGTCTACCATGTGGTGAGGGGTGTGCTTGCATTTCAACGCCTAAATTCAGGGATCTCTGCATTAGACTCGAGGATTCATGTGGGCTGTGGGCAGATCCATTTATTGTAGATCCAATTTTGACTTGCCCGCCCCCACCCCCCCCCCACCCCCCCGGTTTCAAATTATTTAATAATTGCTTTGGTGGGTTGGGTGTGTACAAATACAAGTACACACAAGTCGATGACATCCATTTCATAGAAAACAGATAATTATTCGGAAAATCATACTACAATCCTCAGATTATGTTCGGATGACAAGATTTTAATTTCTTTTTATTCCATAAAATTCAATTTACCAGACTAGTGATAACATTACAAAGATCATGGATTATATCATTCAATTTAGTTAATGACAATCATATTTTACCAGTGCAAGTAAATTATTATGTAAATTTATTACATATATATATGTAGCACAATTATACTCTGAAAATAATGTTATTTGTATATAAGTAATTACATAATGGTTACATACAAATGAGGTGTCAAAAAGAAAATGAAAAATATTACTTTTCTTTTAATCCGGTTGAAGAAATTGACACAATTATATCTCACCACATATCATGTGTATGTAAACATATTATGTACATGTTAGGTGTGTGATCAAAGTCCCACTTTAGCTAGAAGTAGGGATGATCACGTGTTTATAAGTATGGATAATATCTTCATTGGTACGAGACTTTTTGGGATAAAATTCAAAAGCAAATCTATGAGGGCTTAGGTCGAAAGTAAAAATATCATACCAATATGGAGATATGTGATGTCCATGGTCCCAATAAATGGTATTAGAGCCAAGCCTTAGACTTAGTCATGTTGATGCATTTCTCGTAATGTCGAACGAAGGTGGTGAACCTCGGTTTGCTCGTGATGGGATCCATGGATGGGCTCTTTTGGACAAGCGATGTGCTTCAAATTTTTCATGGACGTGTTTTGACCCCAATACAGTGAAGAGGAGTTGACCTGGATAGAGCAAGTTCTCGCGTTAGATAGTGCTCTTTGAATGTTTTATGGACGTGTCTTGACCCCAACAAGGTGAAGATGAGAGTGGTGAATCCTGGTTGGTAGAGAGTGGACGAATTGATGATCATTTCATGGGAGGCTTTGTGATCCCTTTTTCGAGGGAAGGATTGTTGGGTGTGAGACCAAAAGTCCTACATTGGCTAGAAGTGGGGAGGATCATGTGTTTATAAGCATGGATAATATCTTCATTGATATGAGTCCTTTTGAGGTAAAGTCTAAAAGTAAATCCGTGAGGGTTTAGGTTCAAAGTGAACAATATCATATAAATGTGGAGATATATTATATCCATAATCCCAATAGTACATATAGCACAACCGTACTCTGGTACTCCTTTTGTGAATCAATTGAGATTAATTCTGTGCATCATTTGAAATTGCTTTTTCTTTCTAGTTTTGTGCCAACATTTGGATTCATGAGATTGATTAGTGATCATTCATGACCTGTGTAAATAACGTTATCTCATGTGTAGCCTTATTGTATATCTTAGATCTCTCTCGTATCTATTGTTAGAATATGGTGACCCGAATTCTATTTAACTTGATTAGAAAAGCTTGCGATACGACACATATGGTAAAATCAAAATTATGAGAATTTTTGCGGGTCTGTGGCGGTAGACCCGATCTGTAGTGGCAAAGAAATTATGGATTTGTTTTATTATTCTTACATCCTATATATGCAATGGATTTTAGAGTTTCATTGTATTTTTCAATGTAGCCCTCCAATACTCCTCTCTTGTACTCATATTTGATATAGTAGATCTTTTCTCTACTCCTAATTTTTCCCGTCTAAAGTTTTCATGTAAATCTATGTGTTGTCCTACTCATATTTGATATAGTAGATTAATTTGCCCACTTCAAATAGTTGAGTTCTCAAGTATCTAAATTAGATTAAAATCTAATTTAGAGTCAAAATTGGTAAAAATTCCAAATTAGATGAATGTTTAGATTAAAATAAATCCTCATGTACATAAATGAGGTTTACAGGCATAGTTATAAAACTCGGCTCGGACTGGTCGCTTGGGCCGGAAAATCGGTGGCTCGGGCCCTTATCCGGGTTGGGTAGATTAATTTAATATGAATGCATATGACTTGGTCAAAACTCGATTTTGATTGAGTTAAACGGTGATTTTGACCGAGTTAACCCGACCGAATTACCGATGTTCAAAATTGTTTTTTTAAATTTTCGGGGTCCAAGGATTTGAACATTGGATCTCTAAGTAAAACAAACTAGTCCTTAGACTCCTCACGATTGAAGCACTAGAGTACTTTAATGTTTTTTACGTACAATAAGTGATATGTATCTAATGAATCATATATATGTTTTTCAAAAGTATTTTTATAAAACCTTCGATAAAATATTTTACTTTATTTTATTGAACTACATAATTAGTGAAAATAATTTTAAAAAATATAATTTTGCCTTTAAAAATTTTTTTTACTTTAATTTTTTTTATATAGATATTTATGCAATGACCCACCGGTCCGACCATTGACCCACCGGTTCAACCAGTAACCCGAGACCCAGTAGGTTGTTCGAGTCGATGTCCGAATCGAATCTAATAACTATTTTTACAGGGGTTTTACATCCCACCACAGTGGTGGCTCCACTAAAATTAAAAATTAAAAAAATTACCTACCCACCCAATGTGTGAGTGTATGTAAACAAAACAACTCCCTCCCCCTCTGTACATGTAGCACTACTCTTTAAATTAAGTCAAAAATCTCAAATTTGGTCAGAATGCAAAACTTAATTTTGAAACCAATCTAGGTCAAGATTCCCCAATATTGATCAAATTCAATTTCACTCAAAGTTCCATGGTTTTAGTCAAAATTTAATCTAGGTCAAAATCAAATTCAATTTAGCCCTAAAGTGATGAAATTCTAAAATTTTAGTTATAAGCTTTAAATTGGGTAGAATTGATTTTCTGCTCCCGTGGGCAGAGTTCAAATTTTTCACCGTTAATATAACAAGAGAGATTTTTATTCTACCCATGAGACAGGAGATCAGACCTGTTAAATTGGAAACCCAAAATATAGTTAAAATTGAAATTGTGTCAAAATGCATCCAATTCAATTTTAGGTCAAAATTTTAAATCCCTTCGTTCGGTCAAAGAGTAAATGGATCAATCTTATTTTTGGGCTTGTTTGAGCCTCATTATTCAAAATGCATTTTCAATCCACATTCTCAAATAAAATAATATTACACGTAAATAAAAAAATCATTATTTTTAATTATACATTCTTCAAAAGTAATTATTCAAAAATACATTTTTTCTCTCTCAAAATAGGGTTCAAACAAGATCTAAACCATAACTTTCGATAAACCCAACATTTTAATTTCAACGGAAACTAAGTTGAAAAATTACACAATTTTCAACAAAATTAAATTTAACCATAATATAGTAAAATTCCAAAATTCTAGTAAAAAAACATATTAGGTCAAAATCCAATTTTAAACCCTAATTTAAAATAAAAAAAAAATACCAAAATTGCAGTTTAACCCCCAAAAACATTTTAACTGTTGGGGTTTTTTGGACTTTCCCTCAGCTTCAAGATCAATCCAGAATTGCAAAGGTTACCGAGAAGAAAAGTTGCACCAGTAGAAGAAGAAGAAATACATAACAACTGCAAGAAGAAAACCAGCAGAAAACGTAGCAGAGATAGGAATAAACCAGCAGGAAATGAAGTAGAGGCAGAATTGGTAACAAGAAGAGTTCTTCTTCCTCAATCTTTATTGACAAAAGATTACATTCAAATTACATGAATCAATCACCATCTCAGGTAATTCACCATACAAAATCAGATTATGAAACTTCCACAGAAAGATTTCTACCAGATTGATTTCACAGAGAATTCACTCTCACAATCTCACTTTCTCTACCTGATTTTCTACGGCACATGGTTTCTTTCACCCTCACAAGCTCAATATTCAGAGCTTCAGAATTCTCTACCTAATTCTCTCACTCTAGAGCTTCATTTCTCTTATTTTCGAGCTCTGTTTTTCTCATATCTAAGGCTCTTATTTATAGACCAAAATGGAGCATCTAATCAGTTAAAACTAACCAACTAACATAGACTCCCTTTAGCTTAAGATTTCAGCCGAAAAACAACAATTGAGGCTCCTCCTTCAACTGATTTTTATTTCAATAGCTTTTGTGCAAGTTAAAGCTGTTCAAGACGTCTTCATGAATCAATTTTCCTTACATTAACTGATATTAAGAAAATACCAAAAATATTTAAACCACTCATTGTCACTGAAGAACGTGTATCAGCCAAAGAAAGCCATAATACTAAAAGTGATACAATCATCATTCAAAAAAGACATATCAAGACTCTTTACATCTAAAACACACTTGTGTCAATTTTACATATAGGAAATTGAAATGAGAAATACGGGTGATGACAACAACCAAAAAAAAAAAAAAAAAAGAGCAGAGGAAAATTTTTATAAATAGGAAAATGAAATGAAATAAAAAGACGAGTGATGACAACAAAAACGAGAGCACAGAATTTCATTTTCGTGCAAGATAAATATAGGACATGTTGCTGTGACACTTAATGAAAGACTTATATTCAACATGATGAAAGTGACATGTTTCACTTTTTGTGTGATATTTTAATTAAAAAGTGATAAAGAATATCATTTTCTAATGAATAAACCTTAATTCATACCCAGCACAATTACAAATTAAAGTAAGACCTAAATATCAATTAATGTCTATAAATACATTATAAGCTTAACCAAAGATGTTCCGTGAAAAAAAGTAGTCAAAATTACATGATTTGTGACCTTTAACATAAAAAGTCACATAACATGTAATTTTCATACGCAGAATAAATAGTCTAATAGAGTAAAAATGTAATAACTAACAATTGAAAATCTTAGCTGAACGTACTTTCTGAAAACAAGCCATATGTTATGTTTAAAAAAAAAAAAGGAAAGGGGAGAGAGAGAGAGTCAAATTACATAACGACATTTTAATTAAGAAGGGACAAAGCATCTAGTTTTTTTAACACATAACAAGCAGTAAAATATAACAATAAAAGAAGCTAATAATTAAAAATCTTAGCCAAACATGCTCTATTGTCTTTCTTCATCAATTCGTGTCATCGTCGCGGCCACCGAAATCAGCTGCCAACCACTACCTAAATTGAAACTATGAATTGCGGTTAAACTGAAAAAAATATAAATATAAATTACAATATAAATACGATGATATCATTTTCAATATATTCCCTCCGCAACCACCAAATATTCATTTCATTTTCATTTTCATTTTACCCTCCAAAACAAGGAACAACAAAATCAATAAATAAATAAAAAGAAGATCTCAATGGAATCGTTAAATTTATGCTTAAAAGGAAAAAAGATTCAATCAAGAACAAAAAAGCAATGTACTTGAACACAATTATAGATAGGGGTGTAAGCGGTCTGATTTTACCGATTTTTGACAAATTTTCAAACCAAATCGTTTAAACCGGTTTGAGAAAAACTCAAACCTAAACTAAACTATTTTGAACGGTTTGAAAAAAACTCAAACCTAAATCTAACGGTTTGGTTCAGTTTTAAACCGTCGGTTTCGCGGTATATCTTTTTGTCTGTCTACTTTTATGACATTAATTTATTAAATTCAATATATATTTATATTTTACTAGCAATAAATCTAAAACAAATTAAATATATCTACTACAAATTTAAATACCAACTAAATCAAAGTGAAATCACAATAAACTAAAATATAGTTTTTTGTACGTTACGATAACGTTACAAACAAGTCTACTAAACTAAATATAAAGTCCAAAAAACATAATGATATTCAACAAGACCTCGTGATCATCATATCTGAAAAGCAAAACTACTGATTAGACAAAGAGAATAACCAACCATAATAATAAATCAATTGTTTATAATATCTAAACATAACAATTACACAAGTTTATGCCTCGTTCGGTAGATATTAAAATTGGATTAACATTGAAAAATTAGCCGTTATTGTTGACTTTTATTACACGAGTGAGACTCAATAACGACTATATTTTCAATTTTAATTGAATTTTAATCTCTACCGAACTGGACCTTACCGTTGTATATTGTTACGAATTCAGTTTCTCACATATACTAAAATATCAATTATTGTCACATATGATTCATAGTCTCCATTGTCAAACAAATGCATTCATTACATCATCATAGTATTGGATACTAGATAGATAAGAGAATATTTAAAAATATGGTAATAGAAAATATTAACCACATGCCACAAATTTCATTGAATCATCAAATGCTTCCACTTTATCTAAATATTGGCATAGCACTATAGCTTCATTCTTAATTTGTAACAAATTCTTTCCGCATATACAAGCCTCAACCATCATTGCACTTAATAAACTCTTAAATGCAAACTCAGAAGCAACTGCAGAAATTTGAATTCCGAAAAGGAAAATAATTTTTGATAGATTATGTTAGTCTTGAGATTATTAGATATAAATTAGAATTATTTGGTAATAATAATAAATATGTAATAGAAAATTATAAATTGGCAAAAATACACACAAATGACAAAACTATTGAATTTTACATATTTGGATGGATTTTCAAAAAAATTCATTTTTTTATTTTTATACATTTTTTCGCAATTAAAATTCTCAAACCTAAATCAAACCGCAATTAAGTTCAAAACCATTTCGTTGACGGGTCCACGTGACGTCAAACCGACGGTTTCTAAAATACGGTTTCGATTCGGTTTGACGATTTTTTTCTTACAGCCCTAATTATAGATCGACACACTTGTTTTCAGGCTTGCATTTTCGGATTAAGTGTATGTTTGATGGATATTATTGAGAAAAAAATATATTTTAAATAGTGATATGATGGAAATATGTGGTTAAAAAGTAAGAAAAATTATTGATGTAATTAAAAATATTATTTTATTGAAGAATGGTGGTTGAAAATGAATTTTGAAAGAATGTATTTTAAAATAATGTGTGTCAAACATGGGCTAAATATTATGTGTGATGATTTTCACAAATTTTGCATGTAGTTGCAATTTAATTTAACAGGATTTTACCCAAAATAGAGAGAAATTGAGAATAATACGACAAGAGTATAGTTTATGCCAATTTTTAACGGTGGCGTTTGTTGGATAAATTAGTGCATAAAATTTGTTTCGTTAATAAAAATACACATGCATGCAATTATGAACAGAGTAACAACTTACCAAAATCATGGTATGTTCATAATAATGAGCAAATCATGACTTACTCAAACATAGAAAATGTAAAAATACTAAGTACATAAAATGAAACGAAGTATATAAATGCAAATCTCCTTAAAACGGATTTTGCCCCCTGTACTAGGGCTAACATGATCAAATGAAAGTTTGTATCTCAAGATACAACGTTTCTTCCAAAATTAATATAGCATAATATTAATTTTGTCAGACGAACCAACGTTTGACTATACTCTTCTGGAATGGAAGATATTGAATATTAATATCGAATATGAAACTTAAAAATAATATGGAAATTATTTTGACAAAATTGAAAAAGGAAAGAATCAGAAACAATTATTTGAAATTGTTTGGATGAGAAAAATTGGAACTAAATGTCTCTATTAATAGATTTTCACGTGTCACTTTCTAACCGTCACATCTATTGGCAAAATTAATTCTAACTGTTAGATCACACCTTTTCATAATTCATGGTATAGATTGCCTCTTATCAAAATGACATGCCCATTTCGAAACATCACAACTCTACAATTGAAGAGTCATGACTATTCATCGCACCAATTGGAGACTTTTCCAGTTACACTTATAAATATTCCGAAAATTCGAATGATGTTCAAACGGGTGGCCGTGTTGGCAATGGTGGGTGGGTCAGGGTTTGGTTGGGGTTGAATCTCATTTGGTTAACTGCACATTTTTAAACTTCATGGGCCTAATTAGAAGGTAAGTGTATTTTCAATAATAAAACCTTATTGCGCCTAATTTGCTCTAATTCTTACACACACTCGCTCGATTCTCTTCATTAATTTATCTAGTTTTCATTTTTAACGATAATGTATGCATTTGCCGAAGATTAAAATTATAATCCTGAAGTATTATGTAAAAAAAGGCCAACACATCATTTTCTTCTTAAGGGATGTATTCAACAGAGATTTTTAAAGACTTATGTAAACTTTGGGAGCGGCAATTTACATCAATCATTGTTTTATATACGTACTTTTAAAAAGGAAATTAAATTATATTTTTAACCTTATATAAACTTACTTAAAATAGACATATATAAAATTAAATAAAAATTTATCACTCTAAATTTTTCCATTAATATTTATTTTCATTAAATTCTTTTGAAATCTTTTATAAAATCCAAATATTCAAAAAATATCATATATCAACTATAGCCAAAACAACAATGAAATAGACATCATTAAAACAAATGCACACAAATATAGCGATATATGAAGAAAATTTTGAAAAAGTAAGGATTACATTTTATTTTGAGTTTGATAAATTTAGGGCGTGTTTGGTTTATGTTTATGTTTATGTTCTGTGTCTTTAGTTTTGAATTTATTTTCCATTTTCTATTTTGAGGGATTATTTTAAGATTGCAGAAAATGCGTCTGGTTTGTCATTTAAAAAAACTATTTCTCAAAACAAAAAAACTAGACAACGCGTTTGATTTAAAAATTTTAGAAATAGTTTTATGATATTTTTTCCAATTAATTTGATTATTTAGTAAAACATATCAATTTTATGCTAATACGTGATAAAAAAAAAAAAAAAAAGATACAAATTTAAAGTTGGTAAAAAAATGGAATCAATTTTAAGTATATCTCCAAAAATTGCATCGAAATCATCTGTACATAATAAATCATTGTCACTCGTATCATTTATGCACTTACCATAATCATTTATAATGACAGTCCAACAAATATAAATATCAAAATCCAATACATTGATTAAAATAAAACTAGTAGTTAATCTTGAGAATTACAAAGTTCATGATCAATAAATGAAAATAACACAATCCTACATTAGAAGTTCAAAATACTCAACCCAACCAATCAAGAAATCAAAGAAGTTCTAAGATAGGTCATATCCCAATTTCTGGCATCATCACAAATGTCATCCTAAAATTTGAATCCTTAAAAACCTTTATTACTTTGATATAAACCTCATTAAACACTCTTTCCATGTTGTTTAAATTGTTCAAACACTCCATATTTCAATAAGGGCCTTGGACTTGTGACTTCACTAGTGCCCTTGTGATTATATGTTTTTTTCTTGAATGCGTGCAAGCTCTTCTTTAAGGTATAGCATCATAAGTTCTATTTCCTCGTTCCTCATACTAATAGTAGATGACCATTGCGCCATACATTCCTAAAGTTTTTGACCTTTATTGATTTTGAGTTCCTTACGTCGATGTTTGTTAGGTGTAGTATCATCACGTCGATGAATATTTCAAACTTTAACATCATCATTTTTCACACTGGTCTCCCTCTTTTCATCTTCCCCCACTCCACCCCCTCTTTGCATTAGAATTTGTTAATAATATACCCTGAATATACATATAACAAATTCGAAAAGAATTCATTATTCCACTTCGCACTCTCATATAGTATCTCTATTGCCACCCCTTACCATTCATTCATCCCATCTCACACTTTAAAACTCTATATTATCACTATTTATGATCAGTTATGACTTATCAAGCAATAAATACCTCTTTTAAGTTTTAATTCATAGTTTAATATATTTGTATTTAGGTAGGTTTTGTGCGATTTTATTAATTATTTTAATTTGAAAAATATTTCAGTTCATTTTCCTTATTTTGAGTTTTTTTGAATCTTTTCAATAAAAACATTTAAAACGTCAAAAAGTCATTTTGAGTTTTATGTTGTAAAATTATCCTTTTTGTCGAAAACACATTTTTGAAAATAACACACCAAACATGTTTTGAGTGTTTTAAGAAACTAAAAATTGAAAATCGTCTCAAAACAGCAAACCAAACACACTCTTAGTATTTGGATTATTTGATAATGTACCTTTTGAATTCAAATAATATCATTAAGAAATTTGATTCCGAATTATTTGAGTATTTTTTTTTTGTTGGAGTTATTTTCTTTTCTTAAATTGAAAACATTAATAGCTATCTCTTCTACTTGGATTATCAAAACAATAAATTAAATTTTTTGTTGTAATTATATTTTTTCTTGAATTCAAAATAATGGTGGCTAATCTGTTGGGATTATTAAAATAAGTAAAGAAATTTGACATTGCGTATTGATGGCAATGATTGAAAATATGAAAGGATTATGAAGCGAATATGATGATATAGATATATAAAAATGGTGTTTGTTATTATTCATAAATAGAAGCGCCAAGTGGCACCATATCTGGTAGGGGTGGGCGTGGGTTGGGTCGGTTTTTCCCCCAACTCATACCCAACCCAACATGGTCGGTTTGACATAAATTCAACCCAACCCAACTCAACCAAATGTCGGTCGGGTTGGGTTGGGTTGGTCGGGTTAGGTTGGGAGTTGGGATGACCTATCAACAAATATTAAAGTCTCCAAAGCACTAAATTTAAATCAACATTAATATATTGCGTTAAAGAGAGATGTATTGGAAGAGAGATCTCATCCAAAATCACAGCCAATGTTGATGATTTGGTGAGACGACACCCGCCGCGTGAGAGAGATGATGGAAGATATGTTAGGGTTTTTTTTTTTGTCTCTCACTTTTTTTTTGACCGGGTCTCTCACTTTTATTCCGTTTTAGTTTGACAAAATTTTTTAGTTTTTTAATTAGCGGGTCGGGTTGGGTGGTTTTTGTCGGGTGGATGGGTTAACCCACAACCTGACCAACTTAACCTTGCCAACCAACCCAATCCAAGAAAAAAATGGAAAAAATCGACCCAACCCGGTTGGGTTGGGTTGGGTTGGGTTGGATCGGGCAGGTTGATCGGGTTGGGCAGGTTTTTGCCCACCCCTAATATCTGGGTAGTAGGACCAACCCCAATTGAACCAGGACGCATTTTGCTATCATCTGACGTGTCAACCTAGGCCTAGTGCTATTTCGAGGCCCATTTTTCGAGGCCATTGTTGCAGTCAAGGTCTTGCTACTTCCGAGGCGCCATGTGTCCGAGGCTCCTTAGCTGGTGATGGTCCACGTGCATGGATGTGCTAATGATGAAAATCTTATTACGAATGATTGATGTGACATTTGAGAAAAGTATATTTGTGTTTTGTCTTGTCAAATGTAAAAGCATTTAATGCTTTGCAAAGCTATGTCAATGAGGTGATGGCTGGGATTTGACATCTCGACCAAGGAAATGAGACCACGTGTAATTTGATCCAAATGTCACCATTTAATTTGTAATACTATAAATATCCCCACCATATAACAATTGAGGACTAATGCAATTCTAAATACTTGGAGCAATATTATTATCTCATTCTTGCATCTTTACTACAATACATTTACAAATATCGTTCTTATCAATTTGTTCATTATATAATATTGTTCCATAAATCTCGTCGGAACCTGAACGAAAACGTTTCGTGTCGTTGAGCTCCTCCCACGTTCAAACTTTGGAGCTATCCTAACCGTCGATCGGCATCAACGTGTTGGATTTAGCTTATGTATGCATGAGTGTGTCCGACATCTGTTGAGTTCAATTTTTGAGGTCAACAGTGTTGATGTGTGTGTGTGAAATGATTGAAGGAATTATGATGGATAGATATATAAAAATGGTGAGGAAGTATAATGTTCAAATGAATGAATATATATATATATACTAGGCGCAAGCAACGTGCAATGCACGTTTGCTTAGTTTATATTTAATAGTTTTGTTTAAGAATTAATTTGTTATTAATAAAGATATAATTTTTTGGTTAATTAAATAATTAATGATGAATATTTATGTAATTGATAAATAATTAAATAAAGTGTTTCTCCCTATCATCTCCAACCCAAAATCATAAACAGAAAACTCAAGGTATGTTAAGGGGTAAGAAGATGAGTTTACTTAAACTTTTTGCATTGCTTAAGTCTTTATTCTTTTTTAAGTAATAATGCAATTCATTTTATCGCTAAAGTATGATATGTATTACGATAATATATATATCATGTGTTAGACTTAGTATTGGTAAATGACGGGTAAATTTTTGAGGACGAAAATATTTTAAGGGGGTGATAATGTAATACTCCGAAAATTTTCATAAAATATAATTCAATTTTTATATACTATATTTTAATATTTTGAAAGTTAGGGACTAAATGATACATTTATCAAATTATATTTTATTTGTGTCAAATATTTAGATATTGATGGAGTTATCGTAAATATATGAATATTGGTCTCGTTGGATAAATTGTAAGTAGATACATAAATCAAATTCGAGAAAAAGTCGATTCGGATAAATTAGCTCCAAGATATTTTAGTTTGAAGGAATTATCAAAAGCTAATTTATTTTTATTATTATTTAATTGTAATTTTGAAAGTAAGGGGTGGTGAAAATAGATTTTCCGTTAAAATAAGAAATTCCGTTAAATCAAAAAATTCCGTTAGTTTTTCCGTTAAACCAACATATTTCGCTTAATAGCCACTTTTTATATATAGAAAGATATAGTAGGATAGATATATAACAATGATGGAGGTAAATGGTGACTCACTAAATTTTTTTAAGTGATGAATTTTTGTGGAATTCCTGGACTTTTATAGATTTGTATGAATTTAATAAAAATCTTCCGTAGACTTCTTTAAACTTCATTTACAACTTTTAGAGAATTCATTTGATTTTTGAAATACTTGTGTAACGATACCACGTGTCCAGTCAATTATATCATGATTATACTACATTTACATAATGATTTATATAATAGTTTACATAAACATGATGTGGTAAGATATAATAGAGTCAAGATTTCTTTAACAAACTAAAAAAAACTTCTCCGCTCTATTTTTGACATTTCACATGTATGTAAATTATTATGTAATTTTATTATGTACAAGTAGTATTATTCAATATATCATACGTACTGTCTATTTTAGTAGAGTCTGAACTCATCTTACTCCTCATGACTTTCTGTAGTGTCCTCTAAGTTTCGAACCCAAAACATTTGCTTTATGAGAGAGTTATGTTGAGTTTTGGTACCAATTAGATGGCAACTAGGGCATGAGGTTCGAGTCGTATAAAAAATGCACATTTTTTGTAACAATTCAACCTCTGTGCGTCCAACCTGTTATATAATATGTATTGTCTGATTTGAGAAGACATTTGCCCTTTTACCCTTCACGACTCTCTATCGCATTCTCCAGAATTCGAATCCAAGATGTCTATCTTATGAAAAATTTAACTTGAATTTTGGTACCAATGAAAATTGTGACGGTTATCATGTACTTCGAAACTGGCCGTTACATTTAAATTTAGAACCTTATCAAGTGGATATCATCATTTAGGGAGCTAATTGAGTGTTGGCTAAGAGTTTAGATATTTAAATGCAAATATTTTTCAAAATTTGTGTATCAATATGGGTCTCATATCGAAGTTTGTATTAAAATATGAGTATTAACTCAAGAAATTTTGGTCAAGCTATGTGTGTAAATCATCGTTGTTTGCAATAACTCGGGAATAGATAAGTATTCAAATTTATTTAGGTAGATAAGTGATGAAATTTAATAAACTTTGTTGGATATTGTCATTATCTTTTGAATATTAAAATTTGTTTGGATAAGTGATGAAATTTATCCAATAGCGTACTATATATACGTGCATGATTTTTTAGAAATTTACACATCACGTCTTTCTTATACACACCTACATGTAAATATTACACACACATATAGATAACTATAGTTCGAGAATCAATTTCTTTAGTACTTTTACCCAGGTAAGCATATAAGTGTTTTATGTGGTATAAAGATAATTATTCCATATGCTATGTTTTTACTTGATTATGGGTCTCATGTGGAAGTTTTATGATTGAACAAAATTATGTGTCCTATATGTATAATTTAAAATTTGGGAATGTTATGACGTTCACCAATTTCACTTATATGTTTATTGAGAAATCATTCTCACGCCGCTCTTTTTCCTTTACAGGAAATTAAAGGTTTGTTGCAATCAGGGCATGAGAGGGCAGCGCAATGGCAAGTGAAAGGAGACCTATCGGGCTTATCTTGAGAAAGTTCCCCTGTTTAGATTTTTTTTTTCTGAAAATCCTTTTGAAATACCTATTTCAAGAAACTCTTATTTTATGAAGAATCCATAATTTTAGGAACTTCTATTTTGATGAAAAAAATAAAAATCTACTTCTAAAAAGTTTAACTTTTGAAAGAAAGTAATCTTTTTTCCTTTTTTATTAGATGATTAGAGCACTCGATCAAGATAAGAGAGATAGAGGATCACGAAAAATAATCGTTCAACGTTCTTACACTTACTTAAGGCGTACGAGCAGGACTCGACCCACAATCCGATACAACATTTGGATGCTATAGAGATGATCTATCAAGACACGATACTGAATGGACATGAGTTTCATAGAGATGAGGTCATTTTCCACCTCATTAGGACCCTTAAGAGTTACTAGGGGTTTTGACCATCAAATATCTGCTTTGATGATATTGAGAGGCCTAATCTGTATAAGCCCGACTATTGTCGTTGTCGCCTTCCACCTCTTGACATCAATAATCTAGAAGTACCATAGTCAATATCAGGGTAACTTACAGATTACACCTCGATGGACTCAACAAAAGAAGAAGACCCTGAAGAGGTCCTAGAACCTAACCTTGTGAAAGGTCTAGAAGTAGGCCTTGTTGATAGTACATGAAGAATTTTTAGATAATGTCTCATTTATTTCATAATTGAATCTATGTTTTGCAACTTATGAAATTTCGGTTTTATTGAATGTTTGGTATGCCCGACAATCCTTTATGTGAACTTATGAATAAATACCCAAGGCAAAATCTATTCTTATTATGTGTTGAGCCTTTATTCATTCAAGAGAACATATTGTTGGAGATCAAATACTCGTTACATAATTTTCTTACCTCAACCACAAGACCAAAAGATCAAAAATCCATAAGATCAAAACACCAAATGAACTTCTACAAAATATCTTTCAAAGTTCTAAAGATGTAGAGAGGTGATTGGAGTTTCAATTAGTGAAGAACGAGTTCGTTTTTAGTGATCCACAAAGGGAAAATAAGTCTAGTAGTTCTGGAACTGACAACGGTGTGCACAATCGAAAAGTTCTTTGACGATTACTAGTTGGGGTTCAGAGTTTACTAAGTTTTAGTTACGTCTCAACCAATTCTATATATTTAATCTGTGAATTGTGGTTCTTAAAACATGTTTTCATAAGTAGAATTGCGTTTTTTGGTTGGCCTGTCCACTTAGCACGTTTTTACTGGCCCATTAGCTTTCACTTGTACCTGTTTTTCTTTGGACTCACCTGGACCATTGGATCTCATCTATGGCTGAGGATTGGGGGTATATATAACCCCTTTGGGCTACTGTACCATCATTATTTTCACATCTTTTACCTATGTTGGTTTTGTGTTCTTATCTCTCTAGATGAGGTGATTTGTGCAGTGTTCTTCGAGGGTTTTATTTCTGGTTTGAGAAGTTTACATAGTGGTTTCATATATTGTTGTAATTCCACTTTGCTGAGCCTATAGTACAGTGTATTGTTATTGTAGTGTTCAGTGTTTTAGGTTTCATTTAGGGGTTTCATTTGGACTCCAAATGAAATCGATAAATCTGCACTAAGGCTGTGAGATGTTGTTTCTTGTGCTGAATAGGTGATTTGGGAGATCCATTTGTGGATCGATGATCATTAGTGATAGTCCGAATCTGATTTCTTGGTTGTACAAACTCTTACTGCTATCTCTTAAAGGTTCTTGCATAGTGACGAGCTCAATTTACCTTTGAGCCCCCTAGATTATGCTTGACCAAACTGGGTGAACAATTTTATATGTTATTTACATTCTGCACTGTGAGTTCTTGGGCGTAATTGGGTGGTTTGTGTGTGGTATTTGCTTAAACTAATACCAACAATTGGTATCAGAGTTTTGTAAGGTCGTGGTTAAGGTTTTTAAATTGATTTTTTCAATTTCTTTTCATATTAATGTGTTTATTCAAATGTGCAGTTTTTTTGTCAGTGAAATCCTATTTGAGTTGGGTACTTGGATACGCGTATGGTGTTGAATTGTTTTGGAAATTGACATTGGAATCTTTTAATACTATTAAACATATTATTTTGGTGAGATTATTCCAATTAACCCCCTTTCAGTAATTGGTTTACGATTTTATTAAGAATCTCTAAATCTGTTAATATTGTGATTTAGTTCTTTCATGATTTGATTAAATTGGTTGTCTGCAATAGGAGCACGTGTATGTTTATTATCTCATGCTTATTCAATCTGAGTGTTTGGTACCAACTGTTATTGCTTAGTTATTGATTGGTTGATCTTTCTTCGGTCTGTGCATATTTTAGTAAGGTTGTTTTTTTTTATTCCGTGTCCTGCTTGCTCATCATACATTGCATGAAATCTTTTTCAAAACTTTTTCTACAACTTAAGTGATTTTCATATTGAAAACCACTTATGTCTATGAGTAATAGCCACCATTTTACAGAATTCGTGATGGGTTCAAAGGTTGAATTATCACAGTTCGATGGAAAGGTGGATTACTCGATTTGGAAGCAGAAAACAAGGATCATATTAGTCCAACAAAGGGTTGCCAAAGTCCTTGACGATCCTGCAACATTTTCTGATGAATTGAAAGCTAAGCCTGGCGAAATTCTAGATATGAATAAAATAGCATACAGTTTTCTTATATTGCACATATATGATGATATAGTAAGACAAGTTGAAGAACATACCACTTCTAGAGACTTGTGGACTGCTTTAGATGCTTTGTTCTTAACTAAGACATTGCCTAATTAGACCTACCTCTTAGAGAAACTATTTAGCTTTAAGATGGATAGTAGAAATAACTTGGAAGCTAATTTGAATGATTTTAGCATCCAAGTTAAGAGTCTTGCTTATAATGGAATGAAATTTGATGATGAAGACCTTACCGTGATTCTCCTTAATTCCTTACCCGATTCATTTAAGGATGTTGGGTTTTTTGATACCCAATAAATCCGGGCTATGATGTTAAATCGGTATATTTAGTTGGATAATATTTCATATGTCTCGGCCGATGATTGAAATGATATGTTGACACCACAATCGAACCAATCGAATCACGTAACCCACTTGGACCATTCGAAGTAGCCTAATTGGATTAGTGTTGCTCATGGGCCGACCCGAACGTTTTGGATGGCTTTCAGGGTTAGCCCACTTATTCTATCTGTTATTGGGCCCTGTTTGTTTGACCTAAAAGCCTAAACCCTAAACCTACTCTTAAACCTATTTAAGTTAGTTGTTAATGACCATTATAAGGGTGATAAAAGTGTTGAAGCCGTCCTTCATTGAGAATTAGAGACAAAACCGGTTTTCTTCCTTGCTTAGTGCATTTTCTTGCTTTGTGCTTGAGAGATCCTTTGTTCTTCTTCTCTACCTAGCCTTAGTGGCTCTTCTTGTGGCTTTAACCCTTTATCATCAAGTCCTTTGTGGGCTGAAATCTGGAGCAACCAAGTTTGGTTTGGGAAGTGTTCGGTTTGGGATCGATTTGGTTGATTGTGGTGTAGTTTGGTGATTAACTGAGCCCGGTTTGGTGAAATCAAAGGTCAATAATATAACATATGGTATCAGAGCTTTAGGTGGTGATTTTTCCTGCCAAAATCAGTCCAGAAATCGAGCTGAAATCGAGCAGAAACCAGAAGAAAATTCTGTCCCGTTTTTTTGCCCAAAACCGGACCTGAAAATCCATTTTCCGGCCAAACTAGTGACCTTTTGGAAAATCCAAGACCACTGGTGGAACGTGCAGGTCGAGGAGCTTCTGGGCATCCGGCACGTGGGGGTGACGGTCGCCGGCGGCGGCGGCGCGTGGGCACTCCGGCGAGGGCGCGTGGCGGCGCGTGGGGGAGATTCAGGCGACGGTCTCTTCAGGCAGTTTGTTCTACTTGATTTTGTGAACGTGCTGATATTTTTTGTTTAGTGTTTCAGGTTTCACAGAGAAAGTTGGACGATTTTGCCCTTGCTCGTTCGAAATTCCGTTTTGCATTCCATCGGTTGCTGCAAACTTTAGGGCGAATAGTGGTAGCCCTAAAGTGTTAAATTGTATTCCTCGAAACTTACGGACTCAGATAAGTCCGCTCTGGTAAATTAGCTTATCCCGTTAAATTTCAGCACTAGCGCGTCATCGTGTAAGGTGACAATAGGATTGGGGTTACCGTGAAGGGGTAACCATTGCTTGTGCTAGAAATTAGGAATTAATTGTTCGTAGCTGTTACGTGATTGAAGTTTGCTCTTTTGATTAACTACATCATATTATCGTTTTGTGTGTGAAACTGTTTTTTGTTGATATCTCTTTGGTTGCATTGACTATTCCCTAGGATACCTAGTTCTGCTTTGTGTGGCTTAATTGTGACTTTGTGTTTCTTGTTTGAAAATGACAACGCACAAATTTGATTTGAGAATTTTTAATGGAAAATGTGATTTTTCTATTTGGCAACAGAAAATTAGAGGTATTTTGGTTCAACAAAAGGTTTCAAAAGCTATTGATGGGAGTTTTCCCGCTAATTTTTCAAAAGAACAAAAAGAAGAGGCTGATGAGCTTGCTTACACCTCTATTATTTTACACCTGTCTGACACTGTTTTGAGAAAAGTTGGAAAACTTGATTCTACAAAAGAACTTTGGAAAAAGTTGGAGGATTTATATTTGCTCAAATCTACTCCTAATAAACTGTACTTGCTTGAAAGGTTTTTCAATTTCAAAATGGATCCTTCAAAAAACTTGGATGACAATTTGGATGTGTTTAACAAACTTGTTCAAGATATTGTTAACTGTGGTGAGTCGGTGTCTGAAACTTACAAAGCTATCATTTTGCTAAATGCTATACCTGATAATTATCGTGAAGTCAAAAATGCTATTAAGTATGATAGAGACACCTTGACGCCTGAAATTGTCATTGACTCCCTTAGAAGTAAGGAGATGGAGATGAGAGCTGAAAAACATGATAAGGAAAGCGGTGAGTTGCATATGATGAGGAGTAGAATGAGATTTAAGCAAATGAGTTTGGGTAGAAATCAAAACAGTGGTGATTCGAGTAGCGACTCGAGTGATGATGATAGTAAGAAGAAGTGTAAGAAGTGGGACAAGTCTAGTGGTAGACGGTGTTACAGTTGTGGTAAGTCTGGACACTTTATTAGGGACTGTCCCAAAAGGAAGGATAGGCAGAATAGTAAGATGAGAGGTGATGCGAATCTGGCTATAGGGTCGAGTGATGACCCTAGTGAGGTTTACTGAGTGTAACCCTAGTTACTGCATGTGCATCTGTGTGTAATCCTTTTTCTGCATGTGTGTGATTACTTAATTCTGTTGCGTGGTTATATGTTACATTTTCAAATTGTTTGATATGTGCATTAGCATGTTTTAAGTGATCTTATTACTGTGTGTAATTGTTTGCATGAAGTGTGGTTTTTTTTTTTTTTTTTGTGATGCATTTGCAGTGTGTTGTGTGTCTTTTGGTAAGGTGGAGTATAGATGCCTAGGGATACATTGGTTGTACCGTGGGATGTGGTGTGTGACATTTGGATCACGGTGGAGAGGTGATCAAATGTTGGAATCTTTTATCTGTAAGATACCCTGATCAGGTGGAGTGCAAGTGAGGCACTTTTATCACTTCTGTTAGGTGGAGACCCATTATCCACTTAGGTTGGAGATGTGATGTGGTGATAGAAGTTTATCCCTAGAACTTAGGATCTATAGAGACTTACCAGTTAGACATGAGTTTTGTTTGAGTGATTAGTCTAGTGAGCGTGGTGGACGATGATGTGAGATATGTGTTCTCGAGGTGAGTGAGCAACACAGAATGGGATAGGATAAGTGTGGTGAGATCTTTGTGAGGCCATTTATGCATTTGTTGCATATGTGTTGGTAGTTGATTAACTTGATAATCTGTTGTTCTGTGTGAACGTGTGTGATAAGATCTCTGTGTTATCCTATATGATATCTCCGTCACATGTTTTATTTGCTCTTGATTGATTGCTGTGCTTATCTGTTTCTACTGGGTGTTCTTGACCTTAGCCCTGGTGAGTATATGGAACATGTATGATATGTGTTTCAGGTGGAGACACGAGGTAAGGTCTGTGATGCCAATTTTATTGGTTACCTTGATTATGCAAGTGTAAGCTGTGTGTTTTGTCTACTTGCAGATTTATTGGGATCAAGGTGGAGATTTGTTGGGTTTTTTGATACCCAATAAATCCGGGCTATGATGTTAAATCGGTATATTTAGTTGGATAATATTTCATAGGTCTCGGCCGATGATTGAAATGATATGTTGACACCACAATCGAACCAATCGAATCACGTAACCCACTTGGACCATTCGAAGTAGCCTAATTGGATTAGTGTTGCTCATGGCCCGACCCGAACGTTTTGGATGGCTTTCAGGGTTAGCCCACTTATTCTATCTGTTATTGGGCCCTGTTTGTTTGACCTAAAAGCCTAAACCCTAAACCTACTCTTAAACCTATTTAAGTTAGTTGTTAATGACCATTATAAGGGTGATAAAAGTGTTGAAGCCGTCCTTCATTGAGAATTAGAGACAAAACCGGTTTTCTTCCTTGCTTAATGCATTTTCTTGCTTTGTGCTTGAGAGATCCTTTGTTCTTCTTCTCTACCTAGCCTTAGTGGCTCTTCTTGTGGCTTTAACCCTTTATCATCAAGTCCTTTGTGGGCTGAAATCTGGAGCAACCAAGTTTGGTTTGGGAAGTGTTCGGTTTGGGATCGATTTGGTTGATTGTGGTGTAGTTTGGTGATTAACTGAGCCCGGTTTGGTGAAATCAAAGGTCAATAATATAACAAAGGATATAAAGAATGCAATAAAATACTCAAGAGATGCTCTAACACAAACTATTGTCAAAATGCTTTAAGATATCGGGAATTGGAGATCAAGAAAAAATCTAAAACAAGTACGAGAGAGGAAAGCATGTTTGTGAGAGGGGGAACTGAAAAGAAAGAATATAACTTCAACAACAGAAGATTCAAATCCAAATTTAAAATCAAATCTAAATCAAGAGATAAAAGCGATAAGAAGTGTTATCATTGTGGAAAATTAGGACACTTTAAGAGAAATTGCTTCAAATGGAAAAAGAAACACAATGATCACAATAATGATGAATTGAACAATTGAAAGATAATGAATGATCATTATCTTATGAATATATGAGGTCATGGTCTCCAATTTGTTGTGTTCTTTGAGATTTTCTACATCCCATAAATAGAGATCAGAAATTGAGGCAAAGATCACAATCAAGTTGGAAGATCGTGATCCATTCAGGCTAACAATCAAATTATCATGGATTCAGGTATGTTTTATGTTTCTGTTAATTTTTCAGATTTTAATATGGAGTATGTATCTAGGGATTTTTATGTGAGAAAATGATTTGAATAAAGTATATGGATTGATTATTCCTTTTCGATTTTCCATCACTGAGTTTTTTAATGGCTTTCATCGTTTCTTTGGCCTTGGCTTTCACAGTAGCCACCATTATAAGACCAAGACCTGCTGCATCTTCTTTGATACTTGTGGGATCTGCTCTAAGAGTAGATATGCATAGTTGATAATTCGGGGGTGTTACTGCAAATCGTTTCTATGAAGTTTTGATCTTTTTCTTGTGGGACTCCATGAACATAAGCATAAGCGTCATGATTGCAAACAAACCCCTCATCGTAATGTTTTCACAAGAAGAAAAGCAAATGGATGAATACAAAATTGGGATATCCACAAAGATAAGAGCATGCTTAAAGAGGTGCATAATTTGCTGTTAAATGAGAGTTGATGTAGCAACGATCATTAAATGTCAACAAATCTAATAATTAATGGGACCTTCCATAAGGTAATTCACATTGTTTTGTGAAAAAAGATATAATGAGATAATAATGAAGAGTACTGAGTTTCAATAAATGTGCAGATAGTAAGTGGTTAGTAATTATTAATATTTAGTTAAAATTATAATGTTTGACTTCAAATTATAAGGGAATTAGAGCATCTTTGAGAGGATGTTTAAACATAGGATACTCTTTATTTCAAAGAGTCAACCCTAAAAATTATGTCAACCTCACTCTCTAAAATTAAATGTATTCAAAATATTTCAATTTTTAACGGAGGAAAATAATATATTAATTTCGAAGGAAATTGGTGAAAATAAAATATAGGGAAAACCAATAAATATTTTTACGGAATAATAAAATTAAGTGTAAAATATAAAGAGCATGTTGGAGTACTTAAAATTTTTACTATTTAAATTTATAGATGCTCTCTAAATTGTAGAATGTGCTCTTTAAAAATAGAGTATCTTGAAAATGCTCTTATAATGAAATTCAAACAAGCACATTCTCAACAAATCTAATTTAACTTTTGTTATCATCAAAGATGCTGCACGAAGAAATATATTTTCGATCATTTTTTGAATTACACATTGATTGAAAGCAAGACTTTTATATCCCAAGTTCAAGAATTTCAAATTATACTAAATGATATCCATGCTGAAGAAATGAAACTTAGTGAATCATTTCAAGTTGTTGCATTGATTGAGAAATTACCTCTTTAATAGAATGACTTCAAGAATTACCTAAAGCAAAGTGTAAGGAAATGAAGTTTGAAGGTATCATTGTCCGATTGAAAATAGAAGAAGACAATAACAAATCTGAAAGAGGTGAGGTGCACTTCAATTAATGGAATTAAAAACCAACATTGTGAAATGAAGTTTCAAGGCTCACACAAAGAGGAAGCACAATGAGAAAGGGCAATCTCATTCTTCAAAGGCTCCTAAAAAGTTCAAATACTACTGTTATAGTTGCAGCAAGGTGGGACAACGGTACATGGTTGTCGGAAGCTAAAGAGTTTCAAGGGACAAAATGTTCAAGCTAATAAAACAAAACATGACAACCTTTTGACAAGGTACAAGACATAAATCTGGCAGTGGTCGTTTCTGAATGCTACTTAGTAGAAAATACTAAAGAATGGTGGGTGAATACTGAAGCTACTCGCTATATGTGTGCAAATTGTTGGAATTTTTTACTTACAAACTTTTTCGATTTTTTCCCATGTGCAATGTAAGAGTTTGATATAGGTATGGCCAAAGGTGGAACCACATGCTTCGTACCATTTGTTGTTTGACTCGAAGTAGTCTCAACATGATTCATTTCTGTTATAACGAAAGTTCAACATACAAAAAAAAAAGGAATAACACACAAAATCTTATTCTAAAGATGAAGAAATGATGTAACAACCACAAACATACGAATATTGTCTTAAGTTTGTTGGTGCGGTAGTAAATGTAAATGATTGTTTAAGACAAGGAAATAGTTGAGTTTAATTTGTAGGAGCGTAATCAAACTCTAGAAAAATGAAATAAAGAAGGTAAGAAAAAAAAACAAAAGTGAAGAACGAAATCTAAGGCAACTGAAAACACTTTCTCCTTAAACAATATTGCCCTGCAATGATACTAAAGGACTACGACACTTGTCTTTCAAGATACAACAGATACAACTTGTGGTAGAAGCACTCCAAATCACAAGCAACAACGAACTTATAATGAAATTTTCTCTACATGAAAATGATTTTAGAATGATTTTTAGAGAGTAATTTGCAAGAGTTTTTGATGTTATGCTCAATGTATAATATGAAATGCATAATGGACGTCCAAAAGATCTTTTTTTTTTATAGAGGATAAAAGGTGCTGACCTCTCGCTCGAGCGAGAGTGACACATTTTCATGAGAGTCTCTCTCGCTCACCTATGGCTAGACTGTCGCTCCAGCTCATTCGAGTGATAGGCGAGCGATGGAGTTAGTCATTTCTCAAGCTCGTATATCATCTTTTTTATCCAATTTTGGGCTGTAATTTCTCATTCATCTGGAATTAATTTTGAGATTCCAAATATACCACGATGATCTAATCAACGAGTAGAACAAGTTATTCTATTTATATTCATAATTTGAATATCAGATCAAGTCCGAATATTTGATCGAAATTGACACAAAAGCCACTTTTCATACTTAATTTTATTTTCATTCTCTAAAGCAAATTCTAACCTTTTTTTCTTTTTTAAATCAATATTATCCCCAAGCATACAGCCAGTAGTACAGTTGTCCCAACAATGAACAATCTCAATGTTTCTATTGGAAATGTCTAATATTTTATTATATATTTGTAGTGGTAGAAAAAGCACCCATGAAACTGCAATGAAAGCAGTTCTTTCTTTTTTATTTTTGATGGCGAAACCAAAAGTTTTGGTATCTCCAATTCCAGTTGGAGAAACTGCCTCCATTGGGCTAAAGGTGGCATGATTCTATGAGAAGATATGTATAATGTTTATTCATTCTCCTGTCTGATCTAACTCTCTTTCCACCTTGTTTTGGGGCTCAGATGAGTTGTAAAAGAAAATATATTTAATCCAGAACAAACAAAGGAAAAAGAACAAAGAAAGCAAGCTAAAATTTTAGCCATTACTAGGAAAATCATATCACAATCCTTAGTTTATTTTTGGAAGACAAATTATTTCTTTTTACTTTGTCCAATGCATTTCATCAAACACACAATCAAAGTAAATTTCTGATAATGGCTCTAGCAACATCCGAGAGATCACGCATCCTGTTGTTAAGTCCTGTCAACGGTGATTTAACTTTCTTGAAATTTTGCTCGCACGCAACAGCTTCTATAGATGAATCCGCCATGCCATTTTCAGCAAACTTAGGATCCCCTCGTAAAGCCTCCTCTGCTTCTGGTACATCACCCACCAAAATTGCTTTATACCTATCAGAACAATCATTCAATGCATTTCTCAGCTCTGGTCGGGACACCATGAGTATTTTAATGGCTTTCATCGTTTGTTTCGCGTTGGCTTTCACAGCAGCCACCATTATAAGACCAAGACCTGCGACATCTTCATTGATACTTGTGGGATCTGCTCTAAGAGTAGATATGCATAGTTGATAATTCGGGGTGTTTCTGCAAGTCGTTATTATGAGGTTTTGATCTTTTTCTTGTGGGATTCCATGAACATGAAACATAAGCATCATGATTGCAAACAAACCCATCATCATAATGTTTTCACAAGAAGAAAAGAGGGGACGGATGGATAAGAACATGAGGTATCAAGAAAGATAAGATTATGCTAAAAAAAGTGCATAATTTGCTGTTTAAATAAAGAACTGATGTAGCAACGCTCCTTGAATGACATAAATCCAATAATTAATGGGACCCTCCATAAGCTAATTCACATTGTAATGACATCAGTAGTAAGATTTCATTTGAGACAACAGAACACTCACATATGATGAGGTCCGCACAATATTTTTTTTAAAATACACGGTGGGATCCATTCATTGTGAGTATTCTGGTGAAATTCTGTGGAATTCTTTGTGTACATGGGGAATAGCTCATTTTAATAAATGTGTATTGGTAGTAATTTTTTTTTTTCTTTTTTCTCTTTTTTTTTTAGAGATGTATCATTTCTTGTTGCTGCTACTTATGCAAAATTGAGGGAAGTGTCCCAACTAAGATTTTGATAGATTTTAAAAGATTATAAATCCTAATAAATTTCGTGGATTTGAATAGATTTTCACAAATTTTATAAGAATCTCATCAAATATAGTAAAATCTCAAAATATTTGATTATATGTATTTTTAAACTTGAAATCTATTCAAATCTTTTAAAATTCATAAATTAATGAAATCTTTATAAATTCATTAGTTATCGAGAATGCATAAATTTTAAAAGATTTCATTGAATTTTATTAAAATCTCAATTGGTGACATATAAATTTTAGTAGATTTCATTAAAATCTCAATTATGGACGCCTAAATTTATAATAATTTTTAAAATCCATCTCAATCTCAATTGAGGATATCCTCCTGAACAAAACCCACAAATTGGTATTAAAAAAAATGTAGCAAAGTTGTTGTAAGTGTTGTTCCATAGGTTCAATCGATTTTAGACGTAAACTCTTTTAATATGATTAACGAACTATTATTTATGATAAATCTATTATTTATTCATGTCTTGACAACTTTTTAATCACAAAGAGTTCGGATACAATTTACATATGACTAAATCGTAACTTATTCATAGTCACAAGTAGTAATAAGTTACAGATATCATTATTACGGATAGATCAACACGTGTAGCATTTCTCATTTATAAAGTAAGTAACTGATCTTGTAAGCTAAAATATAGTGAAATTTAAAGGACTTGTAGATGTTCCGGTGGATCCTCATTTCGACACTTGCAAAATAGTCTATCAAATCAACTTGTGTTGTGTAAAATCAATTTTTTGGCTTTTTGAAAATATTGGGCTCTTATGATTACTGAAAATATAATATAGACTGTTTTTACGGATTATAATGTGATTGTAGCTATGCCATTATCTGTGAATAACTATTTCAAACCTTTCAATATTCATACCACATTATTCTTGTAATTGATCATGCTTCATTCCGCCAGAACTTTATTGTGAGTTATTATTATGCAGTTATGTATTGTCTCGAAATTTTTTTGTGCTTGTAACACATTAACACAAGACGTGATTTTTAAATATTATCAATTCTAAATATGTAAAAAAAAAAAAAAAACGAGATATGGTAGGATATGGTCGCTTAAACATCTCCGAGTAGATACATTTTAATATCATATGCGAATATTTACATTCTGATGTGCATATAATATTTTTTGAATACAGTTATTTTTGGTTAACAAAAAAGGTGAATTTATGCATATCTACTTTAAGAGTCTCATCCTCACATATGAAGATGTGTCGATGATCGTGCGTACATTGTGATAACGTAATTGGGTATGCGGATGAATTCACGTCCCATTAGTGTGTCATTTTTTTTCCAGGATAATATATACATTTTCATACCATGAACATGCTACAAAATCTATTCGGGGGTGAACAAATATCAATTCTGCATTAGGGTTCATATACGGATGAAAAAAATCTCAAAAATGTCAAATTGTAGTTTGGAGAAAGGATGTTCGGACTGAAAATATGGGGAAAATGACAAGAAGATATGTTGAAGAAGGATCTGGAACTGAAAAATGATTTATTTGATTCATTCGTGTGATTTTTCTAATCTTTACGGAAAAGAAGAAAGGTAAAATAGGGATTTTTGGCATGTTTGGGTGGGGTGGGGTAAGGTGGGGTGTTTGACATAACATGTTGGTGGAGTGATTTTAGCCATCATTTGATTAGAAAGATGAGTGAAGATATTTCTTGATTATTATTTTTAGTGGAAATTACACGTATTCAGAGTTTTAAAATGTCCAATTCAAATTTTTTTTATTCAAATATCTGATGATCTTTTAAATATTAATAAAAATATTATAAAATTAAATTTAATCTAACCCTTTCATTTTAAAACCCTAATAATTTTTCCTCATTTTTTTTTCTCTCTCAACCGTCTTCCTTCTCTCCCGTCTCACTCTTTATCTATTTTCTCCCTCCTTAACAATCCCACCGGAAGACGAAGAGGTGCAACCGAAAGACTTCACCGAGCGTCACATCAATGTCGTTACATGCGGTGCTAGTAGGTCGCTACACAATGACGCGTTGTCCCAGCGGCGCTTTGCGCTCCGTAATTTGTAGAGACGTCGAAAGGCAGTGCCGAGACTACTACGAACTTGTAGCAACGTTGCCAAGCTGTGCACCTGCTACCATAGCAGAAAAAATTGGGGAGGGGTTTGGGATATTTTGGTCGCTGGAAAAGAGAAATTTTGGGAAGGGAGTTTGAGGTTTTTTTGGGTGATTTCTTTCACATCCGATTTATTGTGCTTATTTGGAGCCACCGGGTGTATCTACTCCCGATGCCACCTCCGATCGCTGTTGTGCAGTCGCGCCTTGATGTGAGCGATGTGGTAACATCATCGCTGTAATGCGCCGCGCAACATTTGACGGAGTTGGAGGTGGAGTAAGTTGTGATTTTGGTGTTGGCAGAGTTGGATTTATATGTTGGATCTGTGGTTTGGATCTATGTTTTTGGATCTGTGGTTTTGGATCAATGTTGTCATTGTCGCGGTGATGCGATGCGGTATGGTGGGGTGGTGGTGTTGTTGCGATTGCAATGGTAGCGATGACAGTAAGTTGTTGGTGCAAGTGGTGGGCGATCCTTGCTGAGCGGTGATTGGATGATCTTGGTGTATGTATGTTGTTTTGTGTGCATGGAAACGACTGTGTGGGGTGGTTAAAGTGGCGGTGACGATAGTGAAGTAGTGGTGGTATTTGATGTTGGTGTTAGTTTGTTTGGGATGGTGGCGTTGCTAGCAGTTGTCGTGAGGTAGTGGTTATAGTGACCACGGTGCAACGGCTAGACGGTGTTGGTGCTGCTAGTAGATGTTGGTGGTGACTAGTGGCATGTGTGGCGGCGTTGCTAGTGCGATGTGGTGACAATGGTGTTACAAAAATGGTAGTGGTGGCAGGTGGCGACGATGACGGGTTGTTGTGATGATTTTTGTTGGGAGTGTATTGGATCTAGTGGTGTTGTCGTGGTAGTGGCGACGGTGGTATAGTGTTTGTGACTAATTATTTGGTTGATTTGTGACCAAATATTGGTGGTGGATTGAGATCGGGGTGTGGCGTTTTGGTGTATGTGACCAATTATTTGCTTTATTGTGACTAACTATTAAAGTGTGACCTTAAAATTGGATAATTTGCGACAAATAAATAATGTGTGACCCAAAAATTTGTTAATATCCGATCGACAATTTGATAATTACTTGTGATTTGTAACCGATGAACAAATTGTGACATAAAATTTCTGAATTGTGACCGTAAAATAATTTGTGACCTATAAAATTTCTGATTTGTGATCATAAAATAATGTGACTTAAAAACATTCTGATTTGTGACCGATAAACAAATTGTGACATATAAGATTTTTGAATTGTGACCGTAAAATAATTTGCGACGTTTCAATTTTTTTTTTGTGATCGATGAACAAATTGTGACCTATAAATTTTTTGAATTATGATCGTAAAATAATTTGTGATATGTAGAATTTGTTATTTGTGACCAAATTATATGAAATTGTGACCTTAATATATTTAATTAATAAAATATATGTTTAATGAATTGAATTAATTCAAAATCAAATTATGTTTCAGAGCTTATAATAATTTGTTGTCTAGGACCTTAAAATTCTTAAGGCCGACCTTGGCCCTTGTAGATGTAGTCATCTTATTCCTAGTTTTGTCTGGCCCTTGCATTTGCCTGGTTTATACTTTTTATATCCAATTTCCTCGGGCTTTGGCAAGGTTAGAACACAAATCACATCCAATATATAAGTAGGAAATGCAACTTATTTTGCCACCATCTAAAATTTGGAAAGTCGAACCTTTGGAACAACAATTTTGTAGTATATTCCTAGGCAGGTGATTATGCTCTTCTTAAAACTATATTTGTCCCTCACAAATGAGCGCACATTGGATCTAAATAAGCCTCCAAGATACAATGAAATCAACGAAATGTTCGGTGCTTATGCACCAACAAAAACAAATAGAATATCAAGATGTATAAGAACTTATATAAAAGTCCACATACTTCGATTATGCAGAATATCAGAGTACAAGCAAGGAAAATAATTGAAAATGGTGAACAAAAAGCAATTTTATTTGATAGAAGAGAAAATAGAATCTAAAAGCACTTCAATTCATACGCAATGATTAAAGAAAACTTCATTGTATATTCAACTCTTCCCATAAGAAACAACCATTTAGATCAACAAAAACTAAGGGTCCGTTTAATTGCAAAAGTGGAAAATAGGTGAAAAGAAAATGTTTTACAGGGAATTGATTTGCCTAAAAATTGTTTTATTGAGAATTGTAATTAATTGTGTTTCATGAAAAATGTTGAAAGTTTGGTATCCATTTGATTTTTTTTTTACGGAACTTGTCCATTAAAGTGATAACATTTTCTATCATTGGGTCTAAAATTTGTTCTAATTGCAAAAAAAAAAAAAAAAAAAAAAACCATGCCGAATACCATTATTTTTAGGGGTGGGCGCGGGTCGGTTCGGTTCGATTTTTTCGGTTCCAGAAATTTTCGGGTATTTAGTAAATGGAACCGTCGGTTCCAGATATAATTCTGGAACCGTTCGGGTTCGGTTTGGTTTGGTTCCGTTCTGTTCGATTCCTATTATAATTAATTTTTTTAACAGTTATAATAACACTATATAAATACATTTAGAAAACTTTGTCAGTGCGTCTTGAATAATTAATCCATAACATATTAGAAAGTTTTCACAAAATGCTAACACTTTAGTACTAGACAATATAGATCACAATTTTTTTTGCTGCTTCCCTCAAACAGTTACTGCTCCACTGTTTACCCACCAAAAGGTAACATATAAAAGCATCTAACTATGTTCTCCATTTTGAGAAGTGGTACCAAAATCATTCCTGTTTTCTGAAAACATTGTGAGAAATGAGGCAATCCCAACGTGCTCAGTACTTTTACCGAATGAATCTGTGTGTGAATATTGACCAGGTTCAATCTTAGCTTTTACAAATGAACGTAAAATTTTAAAGTATTAAAAATACTTACCAACTATATAATGTAATCATCGATTGCTTGACTTGCCATGCACCATTAAAATGTTACCAATATCTTGAGTACTATGTAAAGAAAAAGAATCCAGTAACTAGAGCTGGAAATCTCTGTGCAAAGCTCTTGGAAGGCTTAAAAAACTTGTCATTGTAAACACGATAAAAGAACGAAAGTACTGTCAGCGTTAAGAGGGTAAAATATCACGTCTTTTAAATATGAAAAGAATAAATAGGAGAATACTCCAGCTTAGTATGAGAACTAGAAGAAGGAGGACTTCTTCAAACTGAGAGAAAATGACTCATGACTGGACGAGAAACATATTGTGCGGCGGGAATGGACTCGAGAGAGAAGAAGAAGAGAAGACCGAAAATTCTAGGGCTCTTTCCCTTTTATATTTAGTGGCTTTTTTTTTGCAATTTTTTTATGTTGGTCGGTTTTGAAGAAGAGAATACCGAAAATTCTAGGGCTCTGTCCCTTTTATATTTAATGATTTTTTTTTCAATTTTTTTTTATGTTGGTCGATTTGGGTTATATTCAATATACTTGAAGTCCAAATGCCCAATTGTCAAAAAAAAAAAAAATCGGTTCTTATTCGGTTCTTGGTCTAGAATCGAAAATCGAACCAACCCGTCAGTTCTCGATTCGGATACCCGTTCGGGTTTTTAATTTAAGAAAACTCGTTCGATTCGGTTCGGTTCGAACATTTTGCCCCAGCCCTAATTATTTTGGCTTTGTTTTACATGGAAATTGTCAATAAAAGTGAATTTTTTTTTACCATTGTTTCGAGAATTTTTTCCAATTGTAAAAAAAAAAAAAAAAAATCTAAAAAATATTTACCAATCAAAATATCAAGAATTTATTTTCCTAAAAGTGTGAAAATTTGGAAAGTTGGAAAACAATT
The DNA here is from genome assembly GCA_019097785.1 of Fraxinus excelsior. Taxonomy (NCBI): domain Eukaryota; kingdom Viridiplantae; phylum Streptophyta; class Magnoliopsida; order Lamiales; family Oleaceae; genus Fraxinus; species Fraxinus excelsior. The sequence continues at coordinate 2,085,402 of CM032645.1, read as the reverse complement.
TTCTGGGAAAATTTTGCATATCAAACACTACAAAAATTGAAAAAATATGCAGTATCAAACTGACCCTAAAATAAATTTGAAATACAATACTCAAATTTTGTTAAGAGACGAAAAGACGCCATTGGTGTGACTTGACTAGAGATAGCAATGGGGCGGGTTCGAGGCTGGGCACCATCGCCCCGCCCCGCCACTCCTCCACCCCACCTTAGACGGGGCGGGATGGGTTCGGGGCACGAGCTTGCCCCCATTTCCTGCCCCATTTATTTTTTTTAAAGAAAATCATTTAACTATTTTGTTTATTTGTAGTTAATTATTATTTTGTTATTCTTCACGAGGCGGATTCGGGGTGCTTCTGGACAGGGCACCCCCTCCCCACCTTGCTCTACCAACCCGTCTGGGCAGGGTGGGACGATTTTTTTTTTCCATCACTAGACTTGACCGCATTGGTGCATTACCGGCAGCTCACCTACATTGCCTAGTAATGAATTGCCATAACAGGTAGAGTACATGTGCTAACCACATTGCCCAACCGAGCGGACATCTCTTCATCTGGAGTAAAGCTGGACACAAGAATCAGACTGAACCGGAATTTTCAAGTATCTAGTAAAATCGTCGGATTCAAATTTAATTATGGAACCGTTCAAGTTCGGTTCGGTTTGATTCTAAGGTTCCATACAATAGTTATTTTTTTATATTTACAACAATGCTATATTAATTCAACTAATTACATGTTCAATTTCAGTCCTTACAAAATAACGTAGTCCAATCTCGTGATATATTTTGCGTCTCTCTTTGTTGAGTTATCATATATTCGACAGTTAAAATTATATGAAGATGAAGATAGCGAACTTACGATAATAAAGAGATGCTTTCAATTCGATTTCTCTAGATAGAAATGGCATTACGACATAATAAAAGATTTTGGTAAAATTTAGGTCAACTTGATTAAATGGACTTGGGCTTGAAATTAGAAACATGAAAATCATATTTTGAACTTGAGCTAAATTAATTAGTTAGCAAATTTATTTAGAAAAATAAAATAATTTGACTTATTTAAAATAAAAAGAAATTAGGAATATTTAGTTCTTATTCGGTTCTTGGTTTAGAACTAAGAATTGAATCGAACCCGTCGGTTCTCGGTTCAGATACTCGTTCAAGTATTTAATTTAAAAAGAATCGCTTGATTTGAGTTCGATTTAGTTCGAGAGTTTTGTCCAACCCTAATCTAGAGCAGTTGTGCTAATTTGTTGGCATACTTGTTCTAGTTTGCTATGCAAACTTGCCAGAGTTTTGTCTTAATTCATTTCTCTCGTTTCTTCTAGGGGTGTCCAAAAGTCCCGAACCCGAATCGAATCGAACCGAGCAGTTCTTCATAAGTTAAATACTTGAACGGGTACCCGAATCGAGAACCGATGGTATGGGTCGGGTCTAAACTAAGAACCGAAGAACCGAAACTAAATAATTTTTTTATTGATTTAATTTAATTATTTTATTTTTCTAAATAAATTAACAAATTAATTAATTAAATCAGATCATTTCATAATTTTAAGCATTGTGCCTCAATTTTTTAATATGGATCACCCACATTTTAATATTAATATCTACTTTTTGGTATTTATATACTTTGAATTAATGTTATTCAACAGTTAGTTATTTATATATTTTTGAATTGGACTACGTTAATTTGTAAAAGTTACGAAAGAAATGTCAATAGTTATATTTATGTAGTGTTGTTGTAAATATTAAAAAATGTAATTATAGCATGGAACCGAAAGGAACCGAATCGAACCAAATCCGAACGGTTCCATAATTATATTTGGACCGACGGGTCCATTATTAAATACCCGAAAATTTTGAAATTGAGCAGAACCGAACCGACCCACGGATAACCCTAGTTTCTTCCCTTCATGATTCAATGCTTCTTGAATTGTATATACATTTTTTTATTCAATGTCCAAAATCGGCATTATTTCAAAATCTTCTCCAACATAAAGAAAAAACGTCAAATTATATTAAAATTCGAAAAAAGGGAAAATTCCCGCACAAATCTCTAATTGATTATTCAAATTTCCAGTTAGTCATCATAATCAACAAATAGCAATATTTATATAAATTCATCCGAGAGCATCCAGTGACGTTCACATTACCAATTTTATAAAAAAAAAATTGGATATTGACACTACAATTTTTTTTTCGTTACACCACATTTTAACTGCAGTTAAGCTCATCAGTCTTTGTTCATTGCAGTTAGGGGTGGAGTCAGCCCATCGAAATAGGAGGTCTTAGAGTTGAAGGGGTGGGGGCCCACGGGGGCTGCTCCCGATTTTTTTTTGAAACATTATCTGTTAAAATGAGAGAAGTTGGTACTTTGTGATGGATAAATGAAACGAAGTAACATAAAAATTAATGTACATTAGTTAAAACTCAAAAGATATAATGCCTTTCATGGAAATATGTCGGTAATCGACAATTATTTTTTGGGCGCTTACAATTCTACTGTTTTAAACTTCAAAATTAGAAGTTAAAATTTGAGCATATATGTATAATGCATTTTAATTTTTATAGCTGAAAAATAAAAAAAAATTAACATTCTTGTTCAGTTAATATCTGTAAGCGGGTTTAAAGTATTGTCATCCCCTTCAATAAAAGGTCTCTCACACAGACATCTCAATAGAGAACCTGAAATCTCAGTACTCCAAAAAAAATGCACATTTTGAAATTCTTGAAAAGATTTTTCAAATACTTTGAATATCTACTTTATCCTCTTCATTAAATAAAAAAAAAATAAAAAATTTAAAAAAGAATTCAAAAAATTGAGGGGAGGAGGGGTCTAGGCCCCCCCAGGACCCCCTACCTCCGCCCCTGATTGCAGTAATTATTGTGTTAACTTTTTTAGTCGAATTCTTATCTTTAACCTTTTATTAATCAATACGCCTCGATAATGATTTATATAAAAATATTTTGTTTTGATGCTTTGAAATGAGGGGAAAATATTTTTTTGGACTTTTTATATATTTTTTAAAATAAGATGGGAAAATAAGTTGTTTTATGTTATTTCAACGGACTTTTGGACATATAACTATTATCAAATACAAAATGTGTCAACTAATGAAACGTTTGAAGATAAAAATGACATGAAAAATCGTTAAGAATATAAGTACTATAACGAGCAAAAACTAAGAACATTAAATACAATAAAAATATAGTGTGAAAAATAAAAATTGAGGTGTGAAAAGTGACGGATTCAGGGTCTTGAGTGAGCACGATCGATCGTTAATCGTTGACCATCAACGACTACAATAATAACCAATACCATGAATTAAAATTAATTATATCGTATAGTTCGCCTTGTAAATGTGAAACGATGTTATCTATCCATTTAATAATACTAGTCTATTGCCCGTGCAATGCACGGGCAATGTCATTTCCAAGGTAATATTAGCGTTTAAAAAAATATATATTTATCTCATTTTTTGATGGATTCTTCTTTAAGAATTTATTGCATAATGTAACATTTTTTCATGCACTTGTTTTTCCAGAGTTAAAAATTATAGATACTGAACTTTATTATCAAACGCCATGAAAATATGAATTAATAACGAAAGAACATAATATTAATTGAACGACGAATGGAACCCAATAACATTGACAAATTGCAAAAAAGTTG
>CM032645.1:1985354-2081660 GCA_019097785.1 Fraxinus excelsior | reverse complement strand
CTACTTAAAATGAAATTTCCCAACGTTCTATAATATGCTACAAAAGTTCTACAAACTGAAAATAGGTGGTGCTGTAGAAGTATTCCACCAATATACGATTGAGCGTAGGGGCTGTAAAAGTGTAAGTTTATAATATTGAGAAAAAAGGGGAACTAACAGGGACCATGTGTAATTAAATAGAAGCAATCAGGATCACGATAAACCTGACATATGCAACTCACTCAATTACCTTAGATTTGGTCTCTCATCATTTGGGGAAGTTGCAAGAATAAGCGTATGGTGGGTGGTGTGTGTGTTGGGGGGGGGGGGGTGGGGTGGCGGAAGGGACATTGTACATTAGAAAAGAGGAGGGCACCACCTAAGATTGAAAAAGAAGCTAATGGACTAGAGTTGAAAGTGCAATCAGCCGTCAATTGACAGTAAACAGGGCTAAGCAAAAGAGGCTATTTTATATGTTATGGCTACATTTGGCACACTAGATTAGGCAATATAAGTAATTTAGTATATATATATATATATGGTATTATGATGGATTAAGGTGGATAGTGTTCTTTAATTTTTCATCCAAAAGATAGTCATTTGTACTATCAACCGTATAACATAATACAGCGGTTGGAGGTAGGTTTAGACTGGATAAGGAAGATATAGTAATGACATTCTTTTGAATAAAAAACCAATGGATTATTAACCTTCATCCACTATAATACCACATATATCTAATAATATCAGTTATAATTTTAGACACAGCCTAGTCCGATATACCAAACGAGGCCTATGGGATCAAAGATAATCCAAGATTAACAATTGGTCAAATGTGCCAATAGTAACATGCAGTAGATATATCTTCAACTAATTCAAGAACATGTATATCCTCCTGGGATCAATAGTGAAAGGTTAGGGTGGTGAATTCTTTGGGATGGGAAGACTTTGATCAACTTCTTTGAGCATGTTGGTTAAGGCAATACAATGGCTTGAGAAAGAACTATACATAATTTAAAATAAAGGTCAAATAGTCATTAAAAAACACTTCCATAATCATCGTGTAAGTTTCATTACCAAAAAATAAAAAGAGCAAAAAGTATATGGTGGCTGTGTCATGACCACAAGTACCACGAGAAGAACAGCATTTTTTGGAACTCTCTATTGAAACTTTTACAGATTTAACAAACCATGGAATCTTCCATCAATAGGTATATGTAGATCTAGATGTGCATGCACTAAGGAGGAAAAAATATTAAATTATTCATGCAATTAACACTGATCCACTATATTTATTTAGAAATTAGAACCTCAAAGATGCATAGCTATCCACAAAAAGTACCATTTTTTTTTTTAATACATACCTTTCATAACTTCTATCATAATCAGGGTCAGTGCGATCCTTCTCCCTGTCCCTGAAAATGGCTACTCTTGAAGAAACACCAATCTCCCTGCTGCTCAGACTTTTCTCACCATCAACTACCAAGTTTGTTGAAACTTCATTATCGCCCATATTTAAATTCTTCCTATCACAAGCAAGCCAACCTGACGTATCTTCTGATTCGGAACTACTTGGACTGCTGAATATACGAGCTCGAGCTCTGTCATATTCCTCCTTCCTTTCTTCCACTGTTCTTACAGGACTTCGTTTAAGCCCCAGTCCATTGACATCATTGGAGGAAGCTTTAGAAGACCTCGGTTTTAAGACAATCTTGATTTGACCAAGTTTGTCAGTTTCAGACTGTCCAGCTGGTACATCTGACAAACGGATAGCAGGGAACTTACTTTCTGGCTTCTTTAAAACCAAAATCCGGGTTCCCTGACCATCTACAGGATTGTCCTGAACCATAGTCTGCAGACCATAGAGTTGAGCAACACGATGTGCAGCAAGACGAAGATATGATGTAGGGAAGTGTGGAAACTCAAACTGATGTATGCCAGAACTCTGCAAGAACTTTTGTACATCTAGTTCCATTCGCAGAACTGATGAAAAAATAATAGATAAGAAGAGCTCAATTACTAGTTATCTATCCTCAATAACAATAATGATTACTATAATAAATAAAATAAAATACAGTAAATCACCAGGCAAAACAAAATAAACCAAATATCATAAAACAAATTCAGCAAACTAAGGTCTAAATAGCCACAGTGATGGCCAGAGTCAAATGTAAATGGATACCCAATTTTGAGGAATATGGGAGCATCAATTTCATTAAACTCTCCAAAATTTCACCAGTACATTGCAAGATTATAATATAACACCTTTCTTATTTATATCCTTTGATAAACTGTGTTTTGGAAACTTCAAAAGGAAACTTCTTTCAGGTTTTTTAGAACATCAAGGTATAATTAGCTTTGTTCTCCCTACCTATATATTTTATCTTGACAAGTGCCCTTATATCTTCATACAACCGAGAGTATCTATTAAAATGTCACTATTCTGTCTCCTAATTTAACATGATAAAAATTCGCTCTTATACCTTGTCATCAAGATTTTCAGGCAGAGCATCTTTAAATGAACAATTAAAGAAAAAATTAATAAGAAAAAGTTCAATGACAGGAAGCAATAATAATGACAGCTTATATTATCTAACCATACCCAACTTATGTTACGTATCCAGAAGAATATTTCAGTTGGTCCAACCATTAGACTATAGATTAATGACTGTTAAATTCACTACGTCAGGTGAAATTACCTAGTGAGATAGTAATTCAGTTCCACGGTTATGTATTTCTGGTCATAGCTGTTCAGAAAATCAATTAGCTCATTTCTGCCCAATTCAGCTTTCTCAAGATTTACATCTATTAATCACCCACAATTTCATACATCCAAACACCCATCTTATATGCAAAATTAAAACCAAAAGACCCATAATAAAACCTCGCCAGATCTAACGCAACCAATTTAATATTCCACAAATCCCAAATCCTAATCCTAACCCTAATCTAAAATCATGTATCCAATTAAATATACAAAACAAATCTACTTAACCATTATACTGGAACAAAATTAAATTAGATGTAACAACTAAATTCAGAAGCATGAAAATACAAAAAAGGGAAAAAGAACCAACTAGTTAATCGATGACGAGGGTTTTGAAGAGCCTCAACTAGGAACGGATCAACCATTGAAACATAAGCAGGAAACCCCTCCTTTTGCTCCATTAAAGCACCCTTGTCATTGACTTCAACAGCTTCCGTAGGTAGTTGCAATGAATCTTGAGAAGTCAAATCCATTTACAAGAGGAACCCTTTTCTCTATCTAGATATAGATAATTCGAAATGTTTGTATATATGGGATTGGAAAGAAGAGAGAAGGGGCGAAACCCTTTCTCTTTTCTGTCTCGCGAATCGAAGAGTGAAATAGGGGAATAATGGATTGGATTTGTATTCATTTTTGTGCGGGTATTTTTTTGGATTTTTCGTGGAAAGTCCAGAATGGACAATTAGTGGACTATGGCTAATTGCGAGGGCCTTACCAGGAAAATGCATTTGGCACGGGGTTGTCTTCCTTGATGTTATGCCACGGTCAAAGGCGTGCATTCTCGATTCGATGGGATGATGTAAGACAGCATGATTAAAGTTGTAATGAGCAAGTGACGGAGGCATGTATACCTAATTTACTTAACGACGACATCACAATGCACGATTTGATGATGCAGTTAGTTGATGAACTCAATGTAGATCTGTTTGATAGCTTTAAAATCTACCTCGAAGGTCTCCGCTCTAGCTCTTCATTGACCGAGTCTATGGTTGGGGAACCTAGATATGGTGTTGCGTTTTTTATTCTATCGCAAGTTTTATAACGTAACAAGTAATATAGTGGATTTTTGAGTCCGAATTATCATTCCCACGAAAATTATACTTTAAAAACTTAATTAGATTTTTCTAACTTCTATTTGATGAAAACAAATAAAGAATTATATGTTGTTGTGAATTTTTGGTTTAAACACTTGAAATTAATTAAAATGCAAAAATTGATTGAGAATTAAAATAATGGAAGGATATTAGGGTCGAACAATTTCACTTATTGATGATATTTGAGTCTTAATTCAAGATTCAAGAGTTTAATGTAACGTTCGATCGAATTCTTCTAATTGTATTCAATTTACACATCTTGAGTTCTCATTTAGTCTATTTAACTAATTCAATTACATATTTCTATGTGAATCAAAGTAAATTAAATGAAATATTAGTTCTAAGAATTCATATAATGATCGCAATATTTAGTATCGATATCTCTACACGTTATACTAATATACCAAATTTTACTATATGCTCTAAAACTCAAACTCACATCTCGGTTCGTAAAAAAATCACAAAATCATCAAATTAGTGATCCAATAATTTAACATATTAAACTTGTAGCAAAATCAACACATGTATGATAAAATAATAAGAATCTTGAATAAAAGAAATAAATGACATCAAGTAGATTACATTGTTTGTCATAATATAAAATTTAACACTCATAATGCTGGAAGAAGAAAAACAAGAAGTTGTTATTGAATACATCACCGGATTTGAATAACGATGTAGAAAAAAAAATTAATTTTGCACTAAGATTTTCTTCTTCCAATCAATGCTTCAAAACTTGAATTTCTTGATATTTTTTCTCCCTTCAATTGCGCTCTTCAATCTTTAGTTGTATTTAATTTTTTCTCAATGTATGGAACTCTATAAAAGTACCTCATTTCTTACATGTTTTCTCAAATTTGGAGTCTTTTTGGACTTTTCGTATGCCAAAAATAGTGTAACTTTAAAACAGGCGGCACTACGCCTAAGCACTTCGAGGTAGCGCCTAGACGCCACAATATAAATCTTGGTAGCACCTAAGCGCTATGAGTGTAGTGCCTAAGCACTACATTTCTATTCTTCTCCTGATGTTTCTGAGCAACTGCAGCGCTTGAGTGCTTGGATCCTAGCGTCTGGGCACTATGTTGTTGATTGGAATTTCTGTCTTGGAGTGCTTAGTATACCGCTTAGGCACTAGCTTTTTCCTTATTTTTTGGCTTGTTTCTTTACTTTAGCACCATTTTTCACCACATCACCAACTTATAAAACAACACTAACAAACATATCAAAAGCCTTCTATGTTCATAAGATTTAGCCAATAATCAAGTTAAAATTTTATAAAACTTGTGAGTAAAAACACACTCGTCATATGACTATGTGAAACCTAGACTTCCACATCTATTTCATCGGGCTGATGTCTTTTTCACTCCTTAAATTTTGAGGGTAGTCACTTTGCATTTATTTCTCTTCTTCGTGTTGATTTCTCCATTGACCTTGATAATGGGGTTGGAAAAAGCCTAGACGAGGCATGTTTGGTGGCATTGCATGCCCGCTTGTACTTTTGTTTTGTGGAACTGTTGCGTGAAGGCATTTTGTTGTGCCCAGTTCATCATATTAGTTGTCATGCCGATCACTTTTATTTTCAGGTGAGCAAAAAGTTTAAGGTTTAAAAAATGGGTTGCCCCATTAGTTCTTGATTTACAATTTCAAACTCGACTTTGGGCAATGATTTTTCACGATACTTTGAATATTACTTTGGAAGTCATATTTAACTTGCGTAGATTGTCTTTGCAACACACTTCGCACGCCCTTCAAGATCTTAATCTGCCCCTATCGAATATGGTATAACTTGTCTAAATTACTATATTCAAACTTAATTAAGAACTCTTCAATCTCCTCATCGGCTTTAATTACAAAATCAATAAAGTTGGACGTTTGCATGCTAATTCCATTCTTTTGAATGCCACTAATTTGTTTGACTTCTTCATGATTAATTAATTCGTTTCTACATTTTCTTCTTTAATGATGAATAGATTCCTCCATAAGCATATTATTTGGGTCATATGAAATTATTTAATTTTCAATTCTATTTATATTTTGTATGACAAAGACATCTATAAGTATATATGTCAGAGCCATCGTCATCCTCTTCATATGGATCATCAAAGCTAACTTTCCTTATTTTATGTGGAGTTGCTAATAACAAACAATTTTTAGTATAATACAATACACCACAATATTAACAAGTCGATTTAATCTTTTTATAAACAATAGATTTGATATTTAATCCTTCCCACAAACCATCCTTATCAAGTACGATATGTGGATTGTATCTCCACTTTATAAGTTGTTGTTTGAATAGGAATTCTCCAAAGAGCATATCACCATCATCTATATCGGATTATTGTATATTTTTCTAATCTTACACTTTTTTCATAATGAAACAAAGAAAAACAAGTAGATCAATTGAAAAAAAAATCAAGCGAAGCAAGAAATACTTTAAACTAATATTAAATAAAAATATTCTCCACCACCAACAAAAACTTGTTATCGATTTATATCATGTAAATGTATGGATCATAATAATTAATATAGTGGATCAATAAGTCCGAATGTTTGTTCACACGATGACTATTATCTAACATTTTATTAAATTATTCATAACTTCAATTTGATAAAAAAAAAAAAAAAAAAAAAACAAATAGGAGTTGTTATATTTATTTTTGTGATTTTTTATTTTAAATAAACTAAAATAATAAAAGATGATTTTTTATATGATAGTTTAAGTGTTAGGATTTATGAGTTCACCATAACTATCAGTTTAATTTCAATCACCAAATTTTACAACAATTGATTAGGTTTACCCAATTGAATTCTTCTAACATATTTAATTTACATCAGTTCAAATTGATTCTATTTAACTAAGTAAATTTCATATCTGTATGTAAATCCAGATGCACCTTAATTAAATGCAATAAATCTCTAAGAGTTCGTGTAACAATCGCATTAATTAGAAAATGTATTTCTACGCTTTTCTACTAGTTCCCAACTTTTATTACGTGATCTAAATGAATAATCCGCCTCTCGACATAATCATCACTCAAAAAATCAATGAATTAGTAGCCAATTAAGCCAAGCATTAATAATAAAAGCAAAACAATTTACAAAATCAATTGAAGATTTAAAACTTTTTAATTAAATTTAAGGTTCAAAACTAGGTTAGAATCATTCATCCTAATTAATTATTTTATTACATATTATGGGAGAAGAAGAAGAAATAAATAATTAAAGTACATCACCGGATTTAACGGGAAAAAGGGAAAAAAGATGAAGAATTCTTGTTTCTTCTTGTAAAATCTTGAAAATCTAATTTCTTGATTTTCCCACCCTTTGGGCTTGTATAATATGTGGACAATGAATCACCAAACCTCGACTTGAATACGTGTCTAATAAAATCCAAAAAGCCTTCTCAAATTATTGGACTAAGGTAAGTAATTATAGAACAAGATTTAGGTAAAATCCTTTTTCAAATTGATTTTCATCAAACAGTTTGAGAAGGAAAAACAAAAATAAAAATAAAATCCATTTTTCAGTTGAATTCCTTTTCTCATATGATTTTAGTCCTTAATCTTTTAATATTTGCAATTAAGTTATCTTCAATCTAAAATCATTATAGACGACCCGATGCAAGTTATGAAAGTTTTCAGTTTAGTCCCCAAACTTTCCGAGTATTGAATTTAACTCTCGAGACTTATAATTTTTTACTGAATGCTCCATTAATACTTCCAATTGATCTCTTTCAATTTGATTACTCTTCAATCGCTTCAAATAAATCCCGATAAGCTCCAAATAGCCTATTTTCACATAATGTATTCAAGTTTGATTTTTTTTTTTTTTAATAATTAGCATAATTTACACAAATTAAATTGATATTCACTCAATTTACATAATAAATTAGAATAGAAGTTCGAATAAACACATCAAATGCATTTATCAGATGTGAGGTAAGTAAATATCCAATTGCACCTACAATGCAAGAGCAAAGGACACTTTTTCAAAATTACATGCATTCAAAAATGTTTGTGGCCATGATATAAATATTTGAAATGTGTATATTGTGTTTTTAGTACTTAATGTACCACTTACATTTCGCATACACGGATGCATTAGAACATGAATGCAGTATCTTGATCGTTGTAAGCATGATTTAAGTTGCCTCACCAAAAAAAAATTCTCTCTCTCTCTGATTTCCCACCACCTTCTCTCTAGCAAATCGTGTTGAAAATTTACTTTACATGCACCGCGGGAAAAAAAAAACAAATTTCAATTCTCACCAAATATCTTCTTCGTGTTTAAAAAGAAACTATGATAGAAATTATGCCTCTTGTAAATTCTGCAAACTCTTTTCTGATTTTAGAATACGAACAATTATAATTTGCAATCCGTAGATGTCTAATTGTTCAGTTTCCAATGAAAATCAACACAGAGAACAAGAATGAGACAATTAGTGATTCTACTTTCTTGTGCTAGCAAGAATAATAATAATGATATGTGTTATGCTCTTCTGAAACCTTAATAACTTATTAATATAAGTTCAAGTAGACTTGACTCATCTCGTAAACTTAATCCAATCAAATACTTAATTAATCTAATTAATTAAATTTGGTCCATGAATTAATTAATTCAGGTCTATTAACATGTAACACAATTAACTAATTGTATAACACTTATTAATTAATTAATTAGAATCTCATTCTTGTGGTTCTTCTTTTGTGTGTGACACATTAGGTTCCCGATAATGATACATAACGATATGAATTATTATATTTATCTAATCAAAATATCCTATTTAATTTATCATCATTCACATTTGTCATTGCAAATTGATATCTAGTAATGTGTCGGGTAATACATAAGACGAAAAATGTCACGTGGTATGACAAAATCAAAATTGTTCATTTATCATGAAACATTAATCATTTCATCAATATGATCCAATCAATTACGAGATATAGATATGTGTCAATCTCAAATATCGATAATGTCTTTCATCTTACTATTAAGTAAATATAAGTCAAAAACTCTTTCAACTTATGAATACACCTTAGCCAACGATTTCATTATTGACATAACTTAATGAAATATAAATCATAAGAGCGACAAATTTTCTATTGATCATTCACAACCTTTAATGATTATTGATATACCCGAACGATATTATATTAGCGACTTTTGACAGAGTAACATCTAACATCACAAAAAGTATGATTGCCCTCGTATAAGGTACTATGATGACCTCAAGTTGAAGGATTAATTCCACTACCGAACATTAGAGATTAACCATTGACACTTAGATAATTATCCATGTAAAATTTTCCTGTCGGTTCTCCAAAATTTTGTTCTATAACAAAACATCCACGTGTTCATCTAAGTGTCACGATACTTTAGCTCGTAAGATCAACAACTTACTTCACAAGTAAGAAGTAAGAAATGCTATATGTGATGGTCTATTCGCAATAATGATATTCATATCTTGTTATTACATACGACCACAGACGATTTAAAATTCAGTCATATGTAATTTGTATCTCACAATTACAACTCATTATGATCAACAAATTACCAAATTTGAATCTACGGTTTTTATTATTTAATTTATTAGAACATTAGTTCAATTAAATAATAAATCTTGCCATTAATATGTATCAATTATATATTAAAAGTGTTTATGCCAAAGTTGATATAATTTAGGGCATAACATTTACAAACTCTCACTTACACTAGATCCAATCACACATGTATATAATATCATAAGGGCCTACATGACGATCATGTTATGTTGCGACAACCCTTTGTCAATGGATATGCAATTTAATAATTTGTGGAAATTCGTTCTTTCCTTAAGTCATTTTTTTTTTGTATTATCTCTGTGATAAGATGATACTGTCTTAACACATGTTTGGATCATTGATAAGACCTTAGTTCCTTCTCTTGCAGGATGGCTCCATGTTATCACAATGTAGAAGTATGTGATCAACAATGTTAAGAATTACTCCAAGTTCATTAATGAACTTCTTGATCCAGAACACAGTCTTTGTTGCTTCTAAAGCAATGGTGTATAAGGCTTCTGCTATTGAATCAACGGTTATTCCCTATTTGGAACCTTTTCAACACACCGTTTAAGAATAAGCCAATATTCTGATTGAGATTTGCTATCATTCTAGTTAGACTAGAAGTTAGTATCAATGTATCAATGAACTCTCAGTTCATCTTCTTCATATAAAATCTTCTCAAGATTTCATCTATGTAGATTAGGATAAGTTAAACAATCTTGAAGATCTATCTTTATAGATCAAGTTGCTTTTCTTATATTTTTCATGAAGATATTATTTGACAACCATAATTTTAACAATTGAAAAATAGGGACGTTGTTTCCTATAACGTGTTTTATACATATAATATTAGGAATGCTACAATGCTCTCACTTTCTACTTATAAACATACAGTTTGTCTTCATTTTTAATAAAATCAAATATTTTGACTATCTTATCAAATCTAAGATTTCAGCTCCAAAAGGCTTGTTTCAATCCATATATGGATTGATCAAGATTGCATTTCTTGTTAGTGTATTTGGATTCAAAACCTTCGGGTTGTATCACGTACACTTCCTCTTGTAAGTTCCTATTAAGGAATATAGTTTGGCATTCATTTGCAATAACTCATAGTTATGGTATGCAGCTATTGTAAGCAAAATCCAAATAGACTTTAGCATGGCTATAGGCTAAAAGGTTTTATCAAAGCTATCTCCTTAACTTTGTTTATAACCTTTTATTATTAACCTTGCTTTGTATGTATAGATGTTTACATCCATGTTGACGTTTTTCTTGTAAACTCATTTACTACATATGAGTTCTAACCCATTAGGTGAGTCGACCAAAGTCCAAACCTTGTTTACATACATGAAGTTCATATCGGATTTGATAGCCTTCTACCATCTCTTTGAGTCAACACTTGATTTTGCTATTTATAATTAGTATGTTCATCATCCTCGCTTAGTATGCCTAATTAGTAATCATTGATTCATACATTCCAGAATGTCGAGTGATCCTACAAGATTTACACGGAGCTGACTTGTCCTCAAGATTCCCCACTCCTGATCAAGAGTATGTCCCTCAGCACGTTTGGGATCAGACTTAGGTTCATCTACTTGGTCAACTATATTTATGGATTCTTGAATTCCTTCAAGATTTATTCTGTTCCTACTGTCCTCTTTTGGAATAAACACTTTGTCTAGGAGTATGATACGTCTTGAGATGAACACCTTCTTCTCAACGAGATTATATTATTGATAGCCAATTGTCTCTTTTGGATATCCCACAAATATACATTTATCATATTTAGTTTCAAGCTCATCTGATTCAGTGCGCTTCAAATAAACGTCACAGCCCCAAACTTTCATATGAGATTCATATTTGGTATTTAATACCCAAGAAGTTAATGAAGTAGATATAAGTCGTGCAGTTTCTTTTCCAATGACCCGTCATTCTAAAATGATAATAAGGGTCATAAGATTTGGTGTTGTCCTTATTCGCTTTGATTTTTAGTCATCTTGGTTACTTTCATAAAGCATCATTTAGACTTCCATAGAGGAATTTATGACTAAGATTTGCCTACTGCAAACTTAGATATTAGGCTTAATAGTTTTAAGCATGTTCAGCAACGCAATGAGTGTGCATTCGAGTTTATTCATGTTAAATTCATAATTAGCTATAAATAACTCTCTGATAGAGATTGCAGAACCAATTTTATACTTAGTTCATGGTTCATGAATTAACTCAATTGGGACATCTATTCAATGTAGTCAACATATTTAGTACACAAAACACGAACACTGATTGAAGATTCTTCTACCATTATGCACTGGTATAGTTGCTAGAAAACCTCATATCTTTCCACACATGATTGTTTATCATTCAACACCTTGATATAAAAAATCACGTGTTAGCACCTATATTTTCATGCTGCTTTTGTAACTCATGTGACATAGTTGCAAGCATCACACATGTTGTAGTACTATCGTCATCACAACGTTTATTATAGTAACAATCTCTTCCTTTGTTGAGTCATCAACATGTGTCTCCGGAAAGGGATACTCTAAGACATAACTAATTTGTTCATGCCTAAGAACAATTCTTAGATTATGGTTCCAATCAAGAAAATTTGGCTTGGTTGTTGGCATCCAGTATGCCTCTTAAATTCATATGATTATTCATGATTTAATAAATATAAACGTTTAACTCAAACTTATGACCATTTCACTTAATTTTATGGAATCCATACTTGACTCCCAGTAGGGTAGGATCCCATTTGCTATATTAAAACCTTGAGTGTACACAACGAGCCTTAATAAAATAGTTGGATAGATACTATTATTAATTGTATCTTCATAAATCTCCTAAATCATTAAACTGACAACTCTTTGTTTTCACATATTTCATGTGTTAGCTTAACATGCTTTTAAAATTCATCTCCTCGAGTGTACTCAATAAAAGATAAATTTTAGTTAAGTAAAACCCACATTCAGAAATATTTAATATTTCACAGCGTCAAACATATCCCTAATAATCCAGCCTTGAGTGTACTCAACAAGTTGAGATCGATTGATAACTTTGATTTTTCACTATAATGATACAAGGCAAATATAAATATGACTTAATATTTTAACGAGAGGTTTTGTATGAAAATGTCTCATCGCAATAATTATATATATTTTATTATACATCTAGTATGCAAATAAACATACATATAATAGTGTAGACGATTATGAACTTTACTATCTAGTTTTCTCGAGCCATAAGGCAGACTAGTTGGTCAATTCGTAGAAAACATAATATTAAATCATATAATGCTCCATCTCTACGGTGTTCTCCTCTTCTTGTTTCTTTAACTAGTCCAACTGTAACATATATCTTATTCTAGTTGGCATGCAGACCTAAATAATTGGACATGCGGGTCCAAAATAAATAAGAGCTCTAGGAACCAAAATATAACAAGAATAAAACTAACCGTTCAACATATCCACATGGATGGGTCCATAATCATCTACTAATAAATCATTCATCATATAAACGCTTTCCTATATAATATCTAATATATGTATAAACATATTTCAATTTTTTAGCAATTAAAATCTTCTATACTAATTTAGACAAATGGATCGTAACAATTAAATAATTATTTAATGAATTAACTTAATTAATGGGTAATTAAAAAAATAGATATTAATTAAATTCCAAATTAGAGTGCAACTCTAATTCTAAGAAATATTTTAGGGTGAGACAATTTAATTAAAATTGAATTCTAATTAAATGTCAAATTAGAGTCCAACTCTAATTGTGATTGAGTTAAATTTTTATTTCGGATAAAACTCCTAAATAAAATAAAATTCAATTGGAGTCAAAGTTTAGTATTTAAGTTAAAATCAAATTTTAACGAAAATATAAAAATTCGTCAATTCTAAATAAAATCTTTATTTGGATCAAATCATTTTGAAATACAATTTCAAACCCTTTGAGATATTGCATTCAGAACCCTTTTCAAAAATTGCATTTTAACCCAAATCAATTTTTTGTTGAGGCCCTTCCAATTTCAAAATTTGAAGAACAAGTTCTCTTTTAAAAATGTAAAACTGACCCCTTTAATCATAATTGGATGTGGGGGCCTGCAATCCATAAAATTGCTTCAGAGATCCCCGCTTCAAATCCATCACACCCAAATTTAAAACCTT
The DNA here is from genome assembly GCA_019097785.1 of Fraxinus excelsior. NCBI lineage: Eukaryota > Viridiplantae > Streptophyta > Magnoliopsida > Lamiales > Oleaceae > Fraxinus > Fraxinus excelsior. Next base: position 2,068,096 of record CM032645.1, on the reverse strand, counting down.
AGAGATTGTCTGTTCTCTCCCGTGACGCCGACTATCACCGACATCCAGCAATGCAACAGTTGCACTGCGCACAGCGACATTCGTAAACGCCGTGAAATTGTCACTCCGGTCGTGCCCTGGCAACTCTCCCTATCCGATTTTTGAATTTTTTATAACAAATTTCTTCTTAAAATCAAATTTGGAACAAGAAAATCAAAATTTTCTTAATAGCTAGAAACCCAAAAATAATAACAATCAACAATTGATTATTCCAAGATTAGTAAACAATTTCTAGCAAGAATAATAATATGTGTCCTTTTTTTTGAAACCCTAATGGCTTATTAAGAAATAACCCAATGGGCTGCCCAATAAAAAATTGGTAGGGGAAGTACCTAACTTCTTGGCCATGGAGGACTTTGCAAATGCAATGGAGGACATGGGTTATGATGGTACTAAATTTACATGGAATAGTGGATGAACTTGGGAGAGCTCGCTCGAGTTTTAGCTATTGAATCCAGTTGGAACTTTTTCGATCAATTTACGACACAACATCTGAATAGTACTTCTGACCATGCCCATTACTGATTGAAATTGATCTTAAGAGGTCGAACCTCATTTCACTTTCTTAATACGTGGACCAAACAACAAACTTTCCTTGAAATTGTTAGAGAAAAATGGAAATGCAAATTGTGAGGTGGATTACTTAAATCCACTTGGCACATGTTAATTGGTCTTGAGGACTTGGAAATGATTGTGCTAGATGATTGTGATCAATCATCCTGCTAGTCACATACCCTTTCATAGTACAATATTTAAATTTAAATTCAAATGGTTTTGGATCACTAATTGCAAGACTTCTTCACTTGTTTCACTTGGACTTAGGAAAATAAAAGAGAGAAAGCATAGAAAGGTAGCTAAGTGGGAAAGGCTCATTCTTCGACAATATTCTCGGTAACCTCCCACAGACCCCTTTCTTAGTATATCCATTGCCATTCTCCTAGACGATGGTGCATGTTCTGGTATGGCACACAAGCTCAACATCACAAAACACATTGGTAATGAGGTTGAAGAAGATATGAGTAGGTTGGTTTTGTTTTTTATACTTTGAGAGTTTATGTTTGTTCATTTTACTTGTAATAATCATTGTACACTACATTATAAACTCTACAAGTGGTACCCGAGCTTAGGCTAGTGATAGAAAGTGTTAAAACAACCTAAAAATAAGATTGGAAGTCGAAGGGATTCAGTTTTGTTCAAAAGCGAGGTTACCCAAACCTTCAAACCCATTTTCCAGTTAAAACACTTACCTAATGGATGAATGAAGGCCATATTTGTGATAAGCAAATTAAGGAGGGAGACCAGCTTATAGAGTCGAAGGTGGTGCATGTGACAGCGCGCGACACCCATGCACAAAGCTTTAATGGCACTTGAAGGCACATCATCAGAAATCATTCGAAGGTGAAAACATATAGATTGTTCCTTGAGCAGTGTCTAACCTCCTGGTGGTGTTGGATTTTAGTTTGGTGCACTGAGGAAGCATATATAACCTTGGGTAGAAAAGGAAAGATAGAAACTTTTTCGTTGGCGGCTCGGTGGTGTTTCCTATGGTTGCAGCAACTGTTGGATGACTTATGGCAATTAGTGGTGGCCCTAGATTGATTAAAACTCATATATCTCCTTAAAATATAAATTGATAGATTATTTTGCTCAGTTTGCGCGTTCTAACATTCTCTTGAGTTTACAATTTGTGATATTGTGATTATTTGCATTAGTGTGTGGGTAAAGTTGTTATAAGTAATTTTTTTTTTTCGAAAAACATTATTTTGCTATTATGGCCTCTCAAGTTAAATTGTCACAATTTAATTTTAAGGGAGATTATTCAACTTGGAAGCAAAAAATGAAAGATATTTTAATTCAATAAAGAGTCTCTAAAACTCTTGACGACTCGAAAAAACATCTAGATGCATTAAAAGCTAAACCGAATGAAATTGTTAATATGAATGAAATTGTTTATAGTTCTATTTTGTTGTGTTAGGACAAGTTAAACAACATAAAACTGCCAAAGAGTTGTGGAAAGCACTTAACAAGCTATTTTTTTGAAAAATCTCTTACAAACAAAATGCATTTGCTTAAAAAAAATTTCAGTTTTAAGTTGGACTCTATAAAAGATTTTGAATATAATTTGGGTGACTTTAACAGACTCGTCGAGTGCTTGACCTACAAAGATTAGAAATTTGATGATGAGTATTTGGCTAATATACTTTTGAATGCTACTCCTGAATCCTATAGAGATGTTAGGAATGATATTGTGTATGCTATGGATACTTTAACCCTAGATAATGCGATTGATGCTTTGAGATCTAGGGAACTAGAGCTTAAGAAAGCGTCGATGGGTACCTTAAGAGTAAAGAGTTTGTTTGTTATAGGGAGAAAGGGATGCGACAAGGGAGAACCTCTTTAAGAAGAGCAGAGGAAAATGAAAGGGTAGGTCTAAATCTAGAGATAAGAGTGGTAAGAAATGCTACCATTGTGGTAAGTTATGGCATTTTAAGAGATATTGTTATGACCTTAAGAAGAAACAAAGGCATTAGTTGAGTGATGATCAGAACTTAGTTGCTGTAGGTGATTCTCTTGATTGTTTATATGTTATGTCCTTATCAAGAGATTTTGACACCGGTGTGAAAGACATTAATGCTATGTTTGATAGCCACTTTTGTCCATGGAAAATGGTTGTTTGATAGGAAACTTTGCCTTGGAAAACTAATTTCCCCTACCCCCACACGTGCACCTTTTCACCCAAATGAAGGAAACCATTTTCCCACCTCCAAGTTAATTTAAATATATATTTTTTCCTTTTTTTTTTTTGCAATAGATACAAAATCTATCCATAATTGTAAAAAAGATTATCATTTATACTGACAATTTCAGTGTAAAACAAAACCAAACGAACACCAATTTTTTTTTATTTGTTGGCAATCTAAACAAATTATATCCCCAATTGTAAGAAAATTTATCCCTTTAATTGACAATTTTCATGAAAAATAAAGCCAAACGGACCAAATGGAAAATTATACCAATCAAATACAATTAATTACAATTCCCAGTAAAATACTTTCTAGGCATTTCAATTCACTGTAAAACATTTTCTTTTCACCCATTTTTCACCTTTGCAATCAAACAGACCCTAAGATAATTAACATTAGAGATATGAAGTTCAATGAAATTGATATGCCTTGCCTTTAAAAATATAAACAGTCGGAAGAAATAGACTAAGGAATAAGAATCTTCTATTGGAAAGAAGATTGAGTTTGAGGTGAAGAGAATATATGATATTCCAGAGGAAAATGAAATCCAATCTTAAGAAGAATCTGATCAAGAAGTGGTGGCAGAGCAACCCGAAATTGAAATTCCTAAAACTGTTGTCTCTAATCTAGAAACATCTACATGTAATAATTTGGATGTTTACCAATTAGTAAGGGATAGGAAAAGAAGATAAGTAGGCCCAATTTAAAATACACCTATTAAAATTTGATAGAATTTATCTTAGTTTCACGTGAAGCATTGGAGTCAGTTGAATTGGCTTCATTTGAGGAAACGGCCAATTGTAAAAATTATTAAAATTGGAAAAAAAATCGATAAGAGAGGGGATCCAGTTTCTGAACAAAAATGAGACTTGGAAGTTGTTGAAAAACCAAAGTATCAATAGGCTGACAATTGTAAATAGATCTACAAGTTGAAAAAATAAGTATGACTTAATAACCCTTTAATATATAAAGTTAGGTTGGTTGTTAAGGAACTTACTTAGAGAAAGAGAATATACTATAATGAGGTGTTCGTACCGATCACTAAGTATAAATCTATTAGGTTAGTCTTAGCCATAGTTGTCCAGTATGATTGGAAGTTGGAGATTCTCATTCCTTAGTCTATTTCTTCTTACTGATATTTTTAAGACATAGGTGTCCAGTATGATTGGAAGTTGGAGTTATTAAAATACAGACATATTTGTCTAGAATCCTAGGCAATGGTATAAATGTTTGATGCTTATGTGCTCAAAATTAATTTTAAAAGGAGTGAATTTGATGTATGTTTGTATTTTAGTAACTCTAAAAGTAGGATGTGAAGTTTATTTATTGTTATATGTGGATGATATGTTTGTTAGGTCTGGTAAAATTGAAATCATAAAAATGAAAAACTTTTGAAATCGAAATATGACATGAAAGACTTAGGAAAGACAAGAAAAAATTCTTGGTATGGTTATTAAACGGAATATCACTAATAATAAGATGACTATTAATTAAAAGTCTTATTTGGATAAAGTGATAACTAAATTTGTCAATGTTTCGTTAGCTGCATACATGGACTTGTCATTTGCACAATGCCTAAGAAATACATGAAATGAGCAATGTTCCATGTGCTAATTACATAGGGTTTGTGACATATTCAATAATTACCATGAGACGAACCTTGCATATGCAGTTAGTTTCTTGGGTAGGTTTATGTCTAACCCAAGTAAACCTCATTGGAATGCACTTAAATGACTATTAAGGTACTTAGTTGAAACTATTAAAAGGGGTTAGCGTTTGAAAAGAAAAGTGATAAGCTAGAGCTTAAAATTTACATTACACAATGTTGGGTTAATTATGCCATGAATCTTTTATACCAATTGTTAGAAATTCAAGGATCACGTATTGTTCGATATCGCTTGATATGAAACTAACTATTGGATTGAGATCTTGAAGTTATATGACACTATAATGAAGTATTTGATCACAAGTAAAAGAATAAAAGAAGATAAGAAAATATTGCAGGAGAATTAAGAGATTTTATTACACCACAAATAATGAAGATGAAAAATTATTACAATGATCCTAAAAGCTAGTAATCACCTTTCTCACACACTATAAAACTGTAGAGAAGAGACGAGTATATATAGGCAACTATTGACGTATGAACCCTAATACACAACTTTTTTTAAGTAGAATGCCAAAAAGGTGTTAAAACATAAAAAAGGGCTTAAGCCGGATAGCCCTATCACTCGAGTGATAAGTTAACGTTAGGTCCATCGCACAAGCGCTAGGCGAGCGACCAAATCTCGTGAGAAAACCTATAGGTGTTGCTCTAGTAGTTAGCTAGCTGTAGGCTAGTGAAAATGTGTCGACTTTTCTTCTCGGTCCATAATTTCAACATCTTCAAATTTAGTACAAATTCCAACTCCCAATAGGGCTTTCAAATAGAATCTCAACTTGAATAAGACTCCAATAACATTCCAAATTGAATTCTTTTTGACGTACACTTTAATTATAATTCTTTAATTATTTCAACAAGGAATTTGGGTCACACCCAAACTATAACAATCTCCACCTTGACACGAATTCCACTGCAATGAACAAAGCTCCATAATTTTTCCCACATGGAGAAGAAATTATGTTTGCAAGGAATGAATTGATTCTTCAACAATAACAAAAACTTATTTTCACAACCAAACACAAAATACTCCATCTCTTCCAATGAATCAAAGAACTACTCTGTAGAATTACCTCAGATTCCCAAAAAGTCATAATGATTTTAAAATTCACCAAACTAGGATGTAACACACCCAAAGCAGAATCAACTCAAATGCTTTTAGAGAAGGCCCATTGCTAGATTGTACACCTTCTACTACGCTGAAAGCATGCTCAACAAAATCAACATCCAATACCTTTTTCCACTGGGGTCCATCCCTAACAATAGAATATAATGGCACTGCAGGTGATGGTAGCGAGCGGCATTATCCATATCTCCTGAACTCCACTGAGCTATATTCTTCAAATTCGACCATTTATGAGCTCTTAAAGGTATTGTACCAAACTGAATGTCTACCATGGTACTGAACATTTACTGATTGACTCTTCTAGATTCTGTATGACCCAGCAAAATATATAATCGAGACATTTTATGTCTCTCCAATACAACCTTGGCACTCTTACAAACCTTCAAATCTCCACATCCACCAAAGAACTTAAAACCCTTTGAACTAAGGATAGACAACGAGATGTGATTCTTCTTCAAATTTGAAACATGTCGAACTTGGCCAAGTATTCTAATTGTCCTACCCAATAGCTTCAATCTGATCATACTAATTCTATCAACTCGACGAGGTATGTTGTTTCTCATAACCGCGACACATTTGGAAATAATTTCATATCTAGTAAACAAGTCCTTCTTAGGATCATATGAAATACACACGCAAAATCTAGAATCCAATCATCTTCTAGTTTAGACTCGATGTCAGAAATAACTAAGCGATCTCCCTCACTTACAATGTTCTCTATGAGGTCTGTTTCACCTGAAGTCTCTGATTACTTCTCATATCGACTTGTACCCAACCTTTATTTATTTTGCAATTTGTAGAAATCATTTTTCATGTACCCCTTCTTTTTGCAAAAGTTACAAATCTGATTACTGAACTTATATTTCGATTTGCCCCTTCCAGAAACACCATGAGCAACAAGACCTTCTCCATATCTCACCTTAGACATCAGATGCTTCATCTTCTCTTTTGAAAACAAAGCATCGTACACCTTCTCTATGGTTGGAGTATCACAACTATACAAGATCTTGTTTTTAAATGAAGAAAACGAAGCGAGCAACGAATACAATAGGATCAAGGTCAAATCTTTTTCATCATACATTACTTCCAAAGTTTCCAAATCAACGACTATCTTCTTAAATACAACCAGATGATCTTCCAATGATCCTCATTTTACAATTCGATGAGAGTATAAATGCTGCTTGAGATGCAACTTTCTTATCAGAATTTTAATCATGCACAATTGCTCCAACGTCAACCATAAAGCAACTGTTGAACCATCTTTCAAAACGTCCTAACGAATGAGATTCGATAAGTAAAGATGAATGTGAGAAGCTGTCTTCTTATCCATTTTATAAGGTGGAGTATAGATGCCTAGGGGTACATAGGTGGTTTTTACCAGGGATGTGGAGTGTGGCATTTGGATCACGAGTGAAGAGGTGATCAAATATTGTAATCATTTATCTGAGAAGAGACCCTGATCAGGTGGAGTGTGAGAGAGACACTTCTATCACTTTTGTTAGGTAGAGACCCATTATCCATTTAGGTTGGAAAAAGTGATGTGGTGATAAAAAATTATCCCAAGAACTTAGGATCTATGTGGCTTACCAGTTATACATAGGTTGAGTGATTAGTCTAGTGAGCACAGTGGGCGATGATGTAAGATATGTGTTCTCAAAGTGTGAGCAACACAGAATGAGATAGGATAAGTGTGATAAGATCTTTCTTGGGCCCATTTATGTATTTGTTGCATATGTGTTGGCCTATTGATTAATTTGGTGTTAATATGTTGTTCTGTGTGAACATGTTTGAAAAGATCTATGTGTTATCCTATAAGATATCCACATCGCATGTTTATTTGCTCTTGACTACTTGCCGTGATTATCTGCTTCCACTTAGATGTTCTTGATCTTAGCCTCGGTGAGTATATGGAGCAGATATGGTATGTGTTTCAGGTTCGAAACACGAGGTAAGGTTTGTGATACCAATTTTATTAGTTACCTTGATTATGCAAGTATAAGCTATGTGTTTTGGTTGCTTGCAGATTTATTGGGCATCAAGGTGGAGATTTGTTGGGTTTTGATACCCAATAAATTCGAGCGTTGATTTAAAATAATTGAAGGATAATTTATTGACACTATAAACTTGGCTCGATTCGAATATGATTGACACTTTTGGAAGACCCATGTTGGAGATGGATTGGTGGTTTGATTAGTGTATGGTTTTAGATTATTGTTAGTCCATTAATTTAGCCCATTTACCTTGTTATTAAGTTGGCCCACTCAATTGAAGTTCTTTCCCCTAATTTTTGTGACCTAACCCATTTATACATATCCATCCCTCCCAAAAACCAAATGTGTGTTGCAATTGTTTGTGTGAAGAAAAAAGACAGTCGTTCTTGGTGACTTTGTGGAGCCATTGCTTCCTTTTCTTCTTCCTTCTTTTGTGGTTAATTGCATCCACCATTCTTGATCCTTTGTGGGTTAATACAAGAGTAAAACTTGCGGCAATCGGGTAGAAGAAAGTATTGGGTCGAGCCTTGATAGTGTGGTGTTCACTTTGGTTGTTTTCTGAGCCCAAAATCCACAATTGAAGATTTATTCCGCTACAACGAGATAAGCCATATTAGATTGAGATCCATTGGGCTAAATGGGGTAAAATATGTTTTCCAATTGAAAAGGAAGGCCTTGGAGTTAGAAAGTTAATGAGTTGATTCAAGCTTTTAGCTGTAAACTATGGTGAAAATTTCAACTTGACAATTCACTAAAGGCAAACAACATGAAGCTCAAATCCTTACTACTTATAAGAGTGAATGTCTATACACTATTCATAGTTTCGTCCGATACGATGACGACGTTTCTTCAATGCAATCCTAATTTTCTTTTCTGGCACTTCCTATTTTTGAGCTACTAACTTTATCGACACTACTTTATTGACTTTCACACGCAATCATCATTTTCATTTCTCTTTCTTCTCTCTCTATCAAACATTCTGAAAGTTTTAAATTATCGAATATTTAGACCGACCGTTTGGGATTATACAATTAAAAGCAACAAGTCACTTTTTAATTGTTTTTAAATGATCAGATCATACAAGTCGATTTATCCTAAGTTTGAATATCACAATCAATAATTAAAGCAATAAAGAATATCAAAGATGATCACAAAGAAACCCTAACTGGGTAAAACTCTGAGCACTTTGTCAGTCAATAATCCACTATAAATCAAAACAAACTTAGAGTACGGTCCAGACCCATCTACCCTGTAGAATTTCTGACCTCAATTTGTGCAATCTTCCTTGATCCTACTGGATGTCTGCTCCTTTAAAATAGATACCAACTCTTGTTTTATACCTTATCCATCATGGACTACATGCTCCTAATGCCAAATCCTGACTCCCGGTACCTCACCTTAGTCATCCTGAATTTGTGCTTTTGCAACAGCTCCCGATCCCTGATATCGATTTATCTCCGATGGAGTAGGTAGTTTGGTGTTTGATCAAAAGATCTTGTGTGTTTTGATCTGTGGTTTAATATGAAACAATATGTCTTGATCAATAAAATATGATTTGGATGAATTTATGGATCAAGTAATATGTGGTGGTTGAATCTTGGAATCAATGAATGTTTTGGATCTTCAAAGGAATTATCTCTATGGAATAAATATGATTCAACACTCTTTTGGACGTTCATAGGATATGGTATATATAGGGAAAAGTGTTTCTGATGAAAAGGGATTGAAAAATCAAGTGTTAGAAGTAAAATAGTTTTCTAAACGTCGATATGTTGTTCAAGCTCCAAGTCAGCGACAAGCAAGCGGTAGTTGGGCAGTTGTCAATATTTTTATCATAAATTTTTCTCTCGATAGCTGATTGAGATGATTCAAAATGCATTGAAAAGCTAACTTAATTGGGTACAAGAATAGCATTGTCCAAATTCCAATGTTTTGTATGTGAAAAATGCGTTGTAAATTGAGATTGAGAATTTGAAGCATAACTTTATGGCTATTTGACACTCTTTAAACTTCTAACTGCATTCCCTTGATCATACGTGATTTTCTTGGACATCTTGGATCCTTCAAGACCTATGCTACCAACTTCAACTCTTTTGCTATAATTGTAACTCAATAACTCCTATTTTGACTTTGAGTAAAACTTGATAAACTTTTAATACAATTCAATCAGAACATGCTTTTGACTAAAAAAAATTGTCAATTACAAATTTAAAAATTACCAATTATAATTTGAACTTAACCCATTCTTCTCTCTACGTTCCATATTTCTTTCTCTCACCGTTTCTCCATTTTCCCATGCAACCACCCATGCTCTTTACTCCACTTTCTCCTTTCTTCTTCTCTATTATTATTATTATTATTATTATTATTTTGCGATAGGTGTTACAGAGAAGGACGTGGCCAAAGATGAGAACTCGAAGTTAAATAATTCTACATTGCAAAATCTGGATTCCCAAGTAGGTGGTTCTTTCTTTGAAGCCTTAACTGAGGAGGATTTTACCAGAAGCTGGACAATCAACAATTCTTAGGCTTCCTAGACTTGGTTCGAAAAGGATAGGTTTAGTCGGGCTTGGATCGACAACTAACCCAAAGACCTCTTATCGTAATCTTGGCGAAGCAGTTTCTCCAGCAGCTAAGTGTGCTTTGGAAAGTAATACTGCCATCACATTTGCCTCTCCCGAGGAGCTCTCTGCTGAAGCAAAGCTACGCATGCTTACAAGTTTTACCCAATTTCTCAACTTGTAAGCAAAGTCAAGAAAGCAAAGGAGAAGTGGCCCTTGTTTCCTCTTTGCACTTTCATTCCTTTCTTCATCACCCTCTTACTCTCGTCTACACCCAAGTCACCCCCTTCTTTTACTGTTTTGCATTCGAATTGAATGCATCACTTTTTCATATATATTTTTTTTGACCCATAATTCACTCTCAAAACTCTGCTCTGTTTTTTGAAGGCCTCAGTGTTTTCACATTTTTTTTTATTGCAAGAACAACCTACCAAGATAATTCTCCAATTGTAATTAAAAAATGCTTCATAGAATAACTCCCTTTTGTTTCTTGAATGCTGATAGTGTGTGCGTTGGAAAAGAATTTGGAACGAAAAGGAGAGAACTAAGGACCAACAAATTTTTTGACGAGTGTGGGTACACTCATATTGGAGAAAACATGGATTGCAATGTCAACTGATTAAAATATTTCGTTAAAATTTGTTTGGCTTTAAGTTAAATCGGAGCCACTAATGGAAGCTTTTGTGAGTGCAATGAGTCATTAGAAGCGTTTATTTTTTAATATGTAGCTTATGGAGTGGAGAGGGAAAGCTTCTACGAGTGTTAGGAACACAACAGTTCAGTAATTGTATAGAAGGGTCATGTCATGCACAGGGGCGAATCCAGCCCTGAAGTTCAGCACGGGCGGCTGACGATCATTGACTGTTGACCGCAACGATATAAATGATGATATTGATTATTAATTTTTAATTAAATAATATTAAAAATTGTTCGATTAATATATAAATAAGCTAAAACGTAGGAATGATATAATATGAAAATATAATCCAGTACAACCCAAAAGAAAAATAAGTAATACAACTTCATTTCGTAACTGTATGCTCAGATAATTGGAATCTCCGAGGTCTTGAAAGCGCTGCAAGATTGTCTCATTATTAATCTTTTAAAAAACTTATTGCTCAATGTACACTACCAAATTGTCTTTCAACTAGTTATCCCACATTTTGTTGCACAAGAACAAATTCCCTAATTCCCCAATTAACAAATTTTCAAATCCCTAAATTTACCAATTAACTAATTCACAATTTCCCTAATTCAAAAATTCACAAAATGTTCCACTTCATAAATTAGTCAAAGATAAATATTGAAATAAAATAAAAAAGCAATAAATTAAAGTAAGTTAACTAATTAAATATATTAAACATATATAATTTGCTAGAAAAAAAATTGTGTTTTACCAAATGACATTGTGACCAAGTTTTTATAATTCAAATGAAAGATCATGGGTTTTCATATTTACAATAACAATTGCATTAAATTGAGTCCAACGTAACATATATTAGTTCGCTAAGTATAATGTCAATATAAAGAAGTGCCATGGTGGTTAGGTCTTCTCTTACCTAGCATATAAGGTCCCGGGTTCGAATGTCATCCAACTCCCTTCTTATTGCATTAATTTTTAGTAGTACTAAAAATATTTTTCAAACAAATAGGTTGGAAGGGATTCGAACCTAGGACCTAAAACGTAAAATCAAAACTTCTTACCAACTGAGCTACAAAGTATATTTGAAAAAATAATGAATTCCAGTAATATAACCTCAAAAGTTTATCAATTGTTAAAAAATAAAAATAAAATAAAAATTGCTCCAACGGATTTAGCATGGGTGGCCGCGAGGGCTGGCCGGTGTTGAATCCGCCCCTGGACTCATGCATTATAAAAAAAGGTTGAACCCCAACCTTGAGGGCCCCCATCGACCCTGTCCTGAGCCATCGTGGAGGAGGTAAATCACAGGATGTGCCTCCCAGGAGCCAGGGTGGAGAGCTTATGGATAGGCCTGTGCTATTAACTCTATGGTAACTCCCGCTTGCAACAAAGCCAATTCCACCTTGCGGGGAATCGAACTCTGCACACTACCGCGCTGAGCCCTAACCGCCCTCCCCTTTGCCACTGGGAGATTTGCCCTGACTCATGCATTATATCATTGTCATACGGTTGTATTAGTGTTTTATTGTCTATAATATGTCGTAATATAATGGAATCATCAGTGTGGTGAATACCATAAATGCTTTCAACTAATGTCAATGTGGGTTGTTGATTATTTTGTTTGAAATGAATGATGCTATTTACTTCTATTCCTTGACTAATACCTGATGTATGATAATTGACATTAGAGTTCGAAGAAGAATTGGACCAGAAATTGATTAAAAGAGCCGTTTCGAAGAAACATGCATAACTTTTTGCACCAATGTCAGATTTTCTATTATAATATGTTTTCGGAAACGTCTTTTAGCGTTCCATACCATCCCAACCGGGTTAATCCGGTTGGCATCGTTTCCAGTCTCATATTCACAATTTAATGCGTGTTACCGGGCAATCAAAGTTTTAGCATTATTTTTTATTTTTAGTTGCTTTGATTTAGCGGATGTCTATTTTGGTAATTTTGCTTAAATTAGAGTTTTCAGAGACTATTTAAAGACTCTTTTGTTTCTGAATAAAAGAATTAAATTTTAGAGGCTATTACTTTCTTGTAAATTACAATTCTCTAAACGGCTTTAGGTTTGTAAACCTAGAACTTCCGTTTTTCGTCAATACCACTTGTGTTGCTACACATGATTTAATTCAGATTGCTGATCATTTCCACCTAAAATGTACTCTGGTAAGTGGGTATCAGTGTAATAGGAAATTGTTCATGAAGTGTAATTTCCTTTTTATAGAATCTGGTAATATGAAAGCTTTCTTGATTTAGCTTTCAAACTGTACTTTTTCTTATCTAGCAATTAGACAGAATCATCTCTTTGAACACCAGACCGAAACTTTCATTTATTTATCCCATAACGCAGAAAAAAGCACAAGTCTTTGCCTAAACAGAGGCCGGAGAGGGTAGCTGCATAAAATTCTGGTCATACGGTAAAATACAGTTATCTTCCATCACAATCATTTTTTAATTGTAGTTTGCCTTATTCCTTTTATTTTTTTATTTATTTTATTTTATTTATTGAATTATTGAAATGAGGGAAATTTATTCCAGAACCCTGTAACTTTTACTATGATTGGGCAATGAAACTAACATTGTAGCGAAAGACTTGGAATCCACGATTCATACAATGTAGCTTTAATTCATTAATGTTTTAGAGAAGAGAATAACAATTGATGATGGCTGTCTTCATATTATCTCTAAATATTGCTACTGAGTTCTAGTCTTGACAATTCAAATATGTAGAATAGCAACATTCCTTGAAGGCATGCTATATGCCTAGTTAATTTTATTTGTGGAATTTTCAACTACTCAATTCTTAAACTGAGATGCAGCAATTGTCAAACATGAGTGGATACATCACAATATGTCCAATTGAACTTATAGCTGCTTCACAAGATTGAAGTGCCACTACAATGGATAAAAAAAGTAGTTAGGAATACCATAATGAAAGTGGCAGAGATGGTTGGTTTTGTTAACAAACAATTGCCTATTAAATATTTGGGAGGGCCACTTTCCAAAGGGCATAAAAAGACACCTTTATGAGGAATTTATTTTGAAAATTATGGCTAAGTTGGCTGAATAGGAGCAAGCTATATTGTAATCAGGTGTCAATATTTTACATTAAAAAATGTGTTATTATCAATACCATTATATATGTGTTCTTTAAAGAATCGAGGTTATTTTCAATTGCTTCATGGAGAGACAGTCAAGCCTCCAGATGCATATAGTGGGCTACATGGGGTGGGGCGTGGGATTTAGAAGGCTGGAGGATATGGCTTGTGTCTTTTACTTGGAAGTTGTTGTGGAGATTCTGTATGCAAAGTTCACTTTGGGCTTCAGATATGAAGGCAATGCCAAGGTAGGCATACTTTGGAGGTCCCAATTAAAGTGCGTGACTCTGCTTTGTGGAAAAGGCTGGTAGCTGTGAGACAACACGCTGAGCAGCATATTGCTTGGATATTGGAGGATGGACAAATTTCATTTTGGCATGATCAATGGATGGGGGAATCATCCCTTGCGATCAAGTACCCTATGTTGATTGCCTCTTCTGCTAAATTTTGATCTTTTATAAAAGCAGATGTTTGGGCAGTCAGCAAACTTCGAAGTGTAAAGCCAAATTTCTTTATTAAACAGATAACAGGATTCCCAATTAAATTAGTTCGGCAAACATCAGATTTATTGGACTTCGTTCAGCAATGGGGAATTCAGTTCTAAACACTGCTGGAAAAGAGTTAGAAACAAAAAGAGCATTCAACATTCTTTTAAATTTTTATGGCATAAAGCTATTCCACTTAAAATTTCTTCCTTTTGTTGGAAATTATGGCATCTTTGGCGACCTATTTATGGCATTGCGCAGGCTAGATATCATATATCTTTGATATCTGTGTGCCAGTGTTGTCTATGACAGGTTGAGGTAGATTCCTATAGTTTAGCGAACATTGTGCAGAAAAAAGGAGACGAGCTTTGGGAGGTAATCTGTCTACTGGAAGAAATAGTTTTTTATGCCAAGAATTGGATTTATCTATTATGTGCATCTAGAAAGCCAAATGTTGCAGCCGATTACCAACAAAGGATATATCCAAGTTAAGCAGAATCACGGAGAGAAATAATTTATAAGGAAAAATAAATGGGATACTTAATTGGATGTCTTGTTACCCTCTATATATGTAAGGACCATAAGGAAGAAAAAAATCAACATTGTTTCTTAAAATTTAAGAATCAGTAATGGAGGAATGAAAAAAGTCTTGACAAGATACATCAATCAAGGGACGGAAATTGTTGGGACAAATAGCTACATTCAGATTGAAGAAAACAAGATGTTGATAACTCCTCTGACAAAGATGAAGAGGAAACCACGTTGATAAATCCACTGAATGAGATGGAAGTGGACGAGGAGACTATCTTTTTAGATGACTAAGCCCTGCTTGAATGATTTCTTAGTGTGATTTAACCATATAAAGTGCTGGATTTGCTTATGTGATAACATATGTGCTTATTATATAATACATTCAGGATGTATATGTCTGATCTCTGATCGTGTGCCTGTCCTACAAGTATAATTAGGTATGATATCACTAGGGTGTGATTTAACTTTCTGGTTGTGTGTCTGTCTTCCACTTTGAATGCTATATTATCTAGTTCGACTTGGTGCTCTTCTAAGAAGCTAATATCTTGTAATGGGTGTAGTGGCAGTAGTGCTCCCAAAGTTAGCCTCTGTTTGAGGCCCATTTTTGGGGGAAAATAGAATTGCAATAGTGATTTTTCTGAGAATGTATGATTAAAAAGTAGGAAATTTTTTTGGATTTACATGTAACATTATTTAATTGGAAGAATGTGGTTAAAAATGTGTTTGAGGAAAAATGAGTTTTTAGATAATGGGGCTCAAACAAGGTTTAATCTTTGCAAAAACTTTATGCTTATATGCCTTAAAATTGTAAGGGGAGCAGTACTTCTTTGTTTATGTTTCATTAGCTCCTCTTTTACTTTTGAAGGTAAGGTCTTATGTCACCTTCTATGTACTTCACTTGATTATTAATCTACGGGTAGGTGATGTGCCAAACTCCCCATCAATGGTAAAGGAACCTAAAAACTTTAAGCTTAAACATGGATCTTTAATAAAAAAAAAAAATACTACTATATATGCATCTGATCGTATATGTCCTGCCTCGTTTCTTGAATTATTTTTTCAATGCAACCATGATATCATCTTACAATTTCTTATTCTTATTGTGAAATCTGATTTAGTTGACATTGTAAAATCTGAACTCCAGTAAAAATTGGGACAGGTCAAATCTTTGGGATCCTTCTGGATTTATGTTTGTGTGTGAATATTTTGCAGATAATGTGAATCAATGCATGCTGGACATTTTTTCCTTGCTCACTTGAAACGGGCTGGCATTGTTCTTTGCTCAAAACTGGCCAGTGAATCACTTTCCCTGACAGAAAATAAAGGAGCAAGTGTTGAATTTTTCAATTTTGAAGCAAATCATCAAATGCACGAGCAAATCACCAGATTGCTCACCTGCTCAAGCTTTAGTGCCTTCAATTTTGAAGCAATATGAGACATCTCCATGATGTACTCCCGAATATTTCCTTTACCTTTATACATTAGGGAAACTAAGTTCGTCCAAAGTGTACTAGTTTTAGCCTTAAAGCTTTTTGCAAAGTGTTTTTTCAATTTCATCAAGAAATTCCTTGACAGTAGTTACCTTATCGGACACAGCGCTATTCTGGAATACCACGCTTCATGATC
The DNA here is from genome assembly GCA_019097785.1 of Fraxinus excelsior. NCBI lineage: Eukaryota > Viridiplantae > Streptophyta > Magnoliopsida > Lamiales > Oleaceae > Fraxinus > Fraxinus excelsior. Next base: position 2,051,585 of record CM032645.1, on the reverse strand, counting down.
ATAAGACTCATGTGGTTAGAATGATCCAACGTTCTCCTTCCAGTCCTTAAAGTTGGTTTCATTTAACACATGAATAGAGTTGATGTTTGCACATATTGTAGAAGTAGAAGAGTTAACTGAATAGAGAACAAAGCCAAAGAAATATGTTCACATTAGAATCTATATTAAACAATTAATTAATTCAAATAATGGTAAATCTTATTGCAAGAGACCGAGCACAAAATTGATATTTAGTCTTTAGACATAAATACCAACTTTTAAGTGGTACTCTTGGTGTAGTAATAAAATATTGACAATAAATTATGTCAAACAATAAACATATCTTTGGACCGATTTACTTTTCACAGAAAACAAAACCTTACAATTGTCACATATTTATTACCACACGTGTGCATGTAATTCGACCAAATATTTACATTCCTTTGGGTCGGTGAATATCCGTATGAATTACAAACACACAACTTTCCTAATATTCCAAATAAATTTATCTATATAATAGATGTTACTTTGGTAACATGTTGCGTCAATTAATTTATTTAGGAAAATTAGTAATCCAAAAGAAATTTATTTTAATACTAATATTTGAATTTTAATTGTTAATTCCTAATTCCTTTATTTTTTTCTTTTGTTTTGAGAAAAAAAAAATTAAATTAAAAACTAGATAGAAATAGGGCACCGCAACGCCATAAACTGGACAAAGATAGGGCGCCAAGCGCTGCAGTGCTATGCAACATCGCCACGGCGTTGCCTGCTCTGGGACATCTATTATGCAGCACCACAACGCCTCAAATGCGGCACTTGATCCATACTTTAAGTCTTAAAATCTACCAAAATTCCAAAATTTTAAAATCTAGGGCTTGAAATTATCTTCCCTTTAATCTCAATAATTTAACATGGAGTTGGTTTTGATACTCCTTGTTGAATTTTTCACGAAACATGAACTTTATGAAATAATATGAATTATCACGATCTCCATGTCAAATCATCAAGAAAATTAATTAATGCGGAACATATTTTGATCCATTGATTTGTATCTTGAATAATGAATCTTGAATTTTGAATCTTGATTTCTTGTTTTTCAATTAATTGCTCAAATCCTTTTTCTTGATTCTTGATTGTGGGTTTTTGATCTTCCTCTTCAATATGCTTTCTCTATTAATTCTTGTGTTGATGAGAGACAAAGAGTGAGAATTACATATGAATTGGGGATCATAATCCTATATATAGTTTCTATATGTATTAGGCTCATCGTCAAATACAAGCCCTAATAGATCCGGTCTCTACACATATAATTCGACCCACACTTTATTTAGATGTCCAAAGTCTAATTATTTAATTATCTATTAGATCACTTTAATTTTGAGCTTAACTTTAAGATAGTCTTTATATACAATTAATCACATATTTCGTCCCACATGGCCAATTAAATAATTTCCCAACAGAAAGACTTTGTGGACTGCCTAGAGTTACTTGTGAGGAAAAAAAGAAAAGAAAGGCCCTCGAATCATTTTGGTACATTTTGAATCCAACTGATCTTAAAAGATTGTACATTTTATTTATGGAGGGAACATCTTGATAGTGGTAAGAAATTTGGATCAGACCTCAATTCACTAGTTGTATTGCAGAATACTTAACTGAGTTTGTAACCATGATAAAATATCTCATAAGCCATGGTGTTACAATGTCGCCTGTCAGTGCATTGACAGTAAGTTTCTTGTTATGGTGAAGCCCTTCTGTAATTTGTATAGTACATATCTTCTATTTTCTGTAGAGTTAATTTTTCTTTAGGCTATTGGACATTTGATCTTATTCAATTTCCGGTGAATCGTAACAAGACTGAAGAAGTCTACTGATATAAGTACACTCAGTTTACTCATCCCACCAATTGGACGAGGTCTTCCAGAGCCTTCTTTCTTTATTTTGTATGAAGAATACCATTATTCGCACCCTCGACCCCATCATTTCTGAACTTCATTCATGTAATTGAACATGTTCTAAAAAGTTTTCTCATATCGAATAATTTAGTTTTCTCGTTTGCAAGAGGTAAAACTCCATTTTCCTCGTGTTTTCTTTGTCCACGGCTACTACCTTTCATGAAACACGTGATGCCGAAAAAAAATAAACAATTTTGACTTTAAAAAATCTTAAAACTGGATCCAACTTTGGCTTCAAGAACTATGATTGATTATGCCCATCGTGTGACATTCAAAGGAGAACAAGGATGAATTAAGCTTGTTGTACAACAAGTTTAACACTCCATCATGTCAAAATTTGATCCATTAGTTGTTTACAGTATTTTTAAAATCAATGTATAAACAACCGCCACCTCATAACAGTATCAAGCTTGATGCACACGTAACAGGATTGAACAACAATATGGTTGGGTGGGGTGGGACATGTAAAGTAGGCTCACGGACTTGTCGAAAAAAAAAAATTGTCTTTTCGATCTATACAAAGATAGGGTCCTCGTCCTATCTTGAAAATAGTTAATTAATTAGTAATGTGTATGTAAGCAAATATGTCAGCAGAAGTAACCATTTTCTCCAAACTTGCCCCTTAATTATATATAAAGCCGGAATAAATATCCCATAAAATGTGACAACTAGAAAATCTATGATTCTTTGTGGTCGGTTTGACACTAAGAAGAAGATAATATACGTAACTTATTCAAAATAAGCACTTAATTCGAGTAAAAATATTAGTTTTGTAACCATTAAATGCAAAAGGGATATTGTTTCTCATGCATTATTGACATGTTCGGTGGAACATAACCTGAAAGATTAATGAAAATAGACGTAGGATATACTTTGTATAATTATCATCACGTTTGATACTCATTCTTTAAAAATACATTTTTTTCTTTTATTTTCTACCATACATTCTTCAATAAAATAATATTACACGCAAATTCAAATTTTTTTTTCTTATTTTCTAACCTCATATTTTTCATCAAAACACTATTTAAAATGGCATTATTGGGAGAATAATTGTAACGATTTGGGTCCCACTTAACGGGCTGTCCCGACCGTTAAATCGACGACGTACTGTCCCCACTGTACCAACATGGATCTTTTCAGCATTTTTTGTCCTCACTCGCAAGCTCCCCAGGAAGTCATCCATCATAGAATTGCTACAAGCCAAGCACGCTTAACTGTGAAATTTCTAACGATGGACTTCCGAAAAAGAAATTACAGTTCGTTGGTATGAATGGTACCTATCAAATCTCTTAAGCTTTCGTGGTCTAGGGGTATTATAATAATGTAGCTCAAACGGGGTGTATATCGTGTTTTATCAAAAATAATTACTTATCAATTTATCTTATATTTTATGACTTCTGAAAACTCAATCATTAAGACTACTTGCATTATACTATTTCATTTTCTCCAAATCTATTTCACCCCTCATTCTTTACTTGTATTCATGGACCTAACATGAATTATTTAGAATGAAACTTTCAAAATGTACCAACCACATTTATTTATTCATTACTCTCTAATTTATTTCATTAATGCATGATTGGTATTTCTGCTCAAGGGTGATTGACTATCCTGTTCCCTTTGTGATTATGACAGCAATTAGAGGTGGGATTAAATTCCCACCTATATTATAGAAATTATTGAACAAGGGAGCCCGTTCTGTAAAGTTTAATAATTCAAGACAATTAAATTTACTTATTTAAATCTCTTTGACGTGCCACTCAAGTCGGCATTTTACTAAAGATTTGACTCGTGAAAAGTTTTCGTAAATAGCTAAGTGGTGCTTTGAAGTTTGAACTATTAAGCTTTGCATGCTCACGTGTATCGTCAATAATGTTAAAATTTATGTTGTTAAAATGGGAAAATATTTTTATTTATATTTCATCTTCCACAAGACAAATTAACGAGTGTTTTAACTCGTTCATGTTAAAATCCAGCTTTTATCGAGAATGCCCTTGAACCCAAATTAGATATTTGCATTCAATAAGCTACATAGCAATATCAAAATAATATAGTTTATTTTTATGGCATTATGCTAAAATTTGATTTTGTATTTGTGGATTTGTTGGATTGAGTTTTGAAGAGCTCAAAATATGGACCAAAGAGGAAAACACGCCGCATTGCCACTATTGGCGGGACGAAATTTTCAGCAAAGAGCTGCTAGCAGCCTACAATCCGCCTGGTGCTTGAGCGTCGTGCTAATCCGACCTCTTTATTCCACACGATTTTTGACGTTATTCCCATATTTAGGATTGATGTTATTCCCATATTTAGGATTACTATTACATGTACCCCTATATATAATTGGTTCTTCTTCATAATTAGAATAAGTTAAAACTTCATTAGAATTGTGATAAACGCACAATTTTGGTAATTCTTTCTCCTTTATAATAAATTCTCCATTCCTCAGCCAATTTCTTGTATTCTTCTTGTGTTATGGTTGCTACTTCATTTTGTGTATATAATCTCATCTTCTATTCACAACAAGTGATATCAAAGCATACATAATTCTTGTCAGGATTCTAACAAGTAGTATTTGAGCTTAATGCTTGATTTGTTCGAGGTTTGTTCTTATGATGACAACCATGTAGTTTGATATTCTACTTTTAGATTGCGGTACTAGATTTTTGTTTTGGCAGGTAAAAATGTGAGTAGTGCTTGCTCAGATGGATTTGGACGACACTTTGTTGAGATTTGATAGGATGCCCTCAAATTGGCCAATGGAGGAGAAACAACGTAAGGATTGAAAGTCCCTATCACATATTTATTTTCATCTTTCGAATCATATTCTTCAATACATTTTGAAGGAGAAAATTGCAACTATGTTATGGTTGATGAAATTACGTAGTTTACTAACTAAGTTTGACCTTACGTGCGGAATTATACAATTAACAAGCAACAAGTCACTTTTAATTGTCTCTAGATGGTTAAACAAACAATCCAATTATCCGAAATTGATTTACCTCAGTTTGTAATAAGAAAGTAATAAATAACACCAATATTGATGATGGAGAAACCCAACTAGGTAAAAATTTCGGGACCAAGCTAGTTACCACCACTATATACAATACATAGTGAGTTCAGTCAGATACTATCTAGCCAACTCCACTAGACTTCTCGATATATTTCTTGCTAATTCCAATGTCTACCCTAAGACCTACTCTACGATCCATTCCATGATCTTTTGCAATTGTCTCCTTCTAGTGGAATTCTAAGAACCTGCTCCAAAGTCTTGTGCTCTTTCTACGTTTGTAGTCCAACCTCTCTCAACTTCCAGAAACTTCTGAAATCCAACCGAGAAAGTACATTCATAAGGATGCTTAGGAAGTAGATTTTTTGGATTCTTCAATATGATGTTTTCTCAAAGTGTAGTTGAAAGATTTAAGAATAAAAAGGATAAATCACCAAGGAGGAATGTGTTTTTGGTTCTAAAAAGAATGATATGAGGCAAAAAAAAAAAAAAAAAAAAAAAAAGCAATCACACAATATTTATGTATAAGTTTGGGTATTTATAGGTGAGGGTAATTAGGTTGAATGGGTCGAAAAAATATTTCAAAACAACAACTTAGGGTTTTTCAGATCGATCGTCGCTCAAACGAGAAGCTAGCGATAGGCGAGCAACGCACTGTTGCTCAAGCAAGAGCTCAGTGACAGGCGGACGACATACATTCTATTTTGGTCGCTCAAACAGTGTCCAGGCGATAGGCTAGCGAAAATGCGGCAACATACATTTTTTTTTATGCTCGACCCTAGATCTCATAACTCAACTTATACAAATTGCACCTTAAATCCTTGAATTTTACAATACGTTACAAATTAGTCATTTTGTCCATATAATCGCCAACACTAAAAATCTAACAAACTCTCACTTTCTGTGGCAAAACTATACAATAAGTCAAGGAAAACTAAAAACAAAATCTAAACTGCCCAAGCGTTAGCCAACTGATGTCTCTTGCATTCCTTGTTAAACATGTTTCCTGAAATCCACAACTCAGATACCCAGTGTAAAAGCACGTAATACAGAAAATATAGCAATTAAACATATCATAGCAAAACTAGCTAAATTGAAACGTAACACTAATGTTAATCCAAACACCAACAAAAATATTAGCATCACAAAAACATCAAAAACTCAACGAGCCAAGCATTATGATATGAAATGCAATGAAATCAATTAATCTCCCTTAATACAAACTCTCAACATGTGTATGCAGTATGCAAAATGTATCTATGTCTCTCCCCGACGACCCTTAGACATAAAATGCAAATGTCAATGCATTCAAATACTCTTTCCCCATTTTTATCACAAAGACAAAGGGAAAAATAAACTTTTAACATTAACATAAAAAATACAGTCATTAGCGTGCATAAGTTTAATCAATATACAGTAAACCTAAACCTTCCCATATATTTAGTTCAAGTTATCATGGAGTAAAATGTATAAGTGACCCATGTGTGTAAAGTGTCACTAATCATTTATAAGTAGGACTCCAAACCTTAATTTCGTGAGAATGGACATGTTAAATATCACTGTCAAACAATTTAAAGTACATTAGGACATTTAAATAAAAACTCATTTTGTATAGATATTTTCTTTTCTCCCCCTAACTTTTTACATATATATTTTTTTATACTTTTCAATATTTTAAACTCATAATTATTTTTCACATCTTAAGTAGGCTCTTCTCCATTAAGCAACTAAAATGACCTATGTAACGAGTTTTTAGGCCGGTTACTCAAAGTCAGTTAACCATAGGCACCATGCTATGAGAAACCCTGCAGATTTAATTGCTCGAGTCAAATAGGCTCCGAAAAAGAACATAAAATATTGAGCTTTTTATTATCGGGATAAATTTGAACTTAGATCTAATAAAAAAAGGTCAACTCATGTTCAAAGTCACCTTACTAACATATGACTTTCATCCCAAATTTCACACACAAGGTAGAGTCCCCCTAATAATATCATACTGTGTACAGTGCAGATGGTACATGAAGACACATATACTAAGTACTCCATAAATAACATAAGTTAGCAATGAAAATTATGTTATAGTTCATCGATTAAACCCACACATGATCACAACTCATAAGTTCAAGAATGTTATATATCATACTATAGTAAAAATTTCCATCACTTTTATTTTTCAATTTTCCATTTTTTTGTTGTTTTTATTTTAAAACATGGATGCATCAAGCACACATAAAAATAAATGTCAAACATAAAAAAAAATATGCATGAATTTTCTACCTTGAAAACAAATAAACAAATATGATACATGCATACATCAATATCACACAATGATAAAACACGAGCATACACCAAAAAATGCTTAATCAGTTAGGTACGTAAATGCTCTTACATTTAAAAGCACCGTGATCTATTTCAGAATTTTTGAGATCACTTTTCTTCACCCAAACTTGTCTAGTGACAGAAATATTTATATTCATTTGTGTCATTAACTTTGTGAATTGACTCACTTGATTAGTAAGAAAGTCAATTTGACTAACAAACTCCTGATTCTTATTTCTATTTAAGTTCCGATTTCTCTTTTTGTTCAGGAAATGACAACACCTAGGCGTTATGTGTCCTAACTTACCATAGTAAAAATATGTAGGGATAAATCTAGGATCAAAGTTATGAGATTGTTAATATCTATTCCTAGGTCGGCGGGTCCTATGCTGTCTAGTAGACATCTGTCCTACATATCCCTTATTCATATGTTCGGGATTAAACACATGTTTAAGCTGGTTAGTACTAGGGACAAATGTGGTCTTGAATGTACTAGCAACATTATGATCATTTTTATTACATTATAGACCTCCCTTATTACTAGCAGGCTTGCCCATTCCCATAATGTTTTGTAGTTTCATAGAACCACTAGAAAAGGCAAGAAGTTGAGACTTGGAATACTCTAGATCGGTCAGAAGATTTTTAACCTAGATTTCTAAGGTTTCCTTTTCAACTGTCAGCTCATTAGCTCCCCTAGATGTCTTTTCAAGCTCACTAGTGAGATTCCTAACCTGAATATCTTAAGATTCATTCATGGGTTTCATTTTACTTAGGATCGAGGTAGATTCCTTAAAGTGCGCCATTAACTTCTCATGTTCCAATTCAAGTTTCTTATTTTTCGCACTCATGGCTTTGTTTTTAGTAAGAATCTTAAGACTCTTCTCACACATTTTATCATAAGCCTCTTGAATATCTTCTTTGCTCAAAGACTCTTTATCAGAATCTTCATCACTATCAAAATCCTCATCTCTTTCATTCCACTGGTCAGATCCATTCTTAATTCTTGTAGTAAAGACAATATATTTTCCATTTTCCTCAGGAGTGAATTTCTCACTCTAATTGTCCAAGTTAGACTCGTCATCGTGAGAGTAGTATTCATAGCCGAATTTCTCCTACTGCTAGGGCACTAACTCTTAACATGACCATAACCTCAACGTTATGACATCTCACAGATTGAGATCGCCTTCTAGACTTACTGGAATTACCTCATTATCTCACTTTAGGTTTCTGTTTATTCCTAAACAATTTTCAAAATTTTTTAGCTAAGTAAGCGAACTCTTCATCATTATGAGAATCTGAATCCGATGACTCTTTATGACTATTTCTCACAGTTTTTAAGGCCAATAACTTATCATTTGTGGGTTTAATTAATGTTAGCTCATAAGTTTGGAGAGATTCAACCAGCTCTTCCATATTAATAGAGTCTATATCATTACTTTCCTCAATAACATTGATTTTAGGTCTAAATCGATCAGGTAAAGATATAAGGATTTTTCTAACAATTTTTAGTTCAGATATTTTCTCACATAGGTTGAAACTAGAATTAACTATATCATTTAAACTCGTATAGAATTCATCAAATATTTTATTATCTTTCATCCTAATCTTTTCAAACCTAACGGTCAACATCTACAACTTAAAGTTTTTAATAGCCTGAGTTCCCTCATGTGTGATCTGTAGAATATCTCAAACTTCTTTAACAATCTCACACGTAAATACTCTCCTAAATTCTTTAGGGGACACTGCCATAAATAGGGCATGTAAGGTTTTACTATTCCAGTTATACCCATCTAAGTTTGCTCTAGTTCAATTAGCAATGGGAGTGGGGATAACTTCATTATTAATTGTAGAACTATGGGAAGTCCAACAATTAACCACACTTAACCAAATTCGTTCATCCATAGATTTTAGGAAAGCCTTCATTCTAACCTTCCAATAAACATAATTATTTCCATCTAAATATGGCAGGATGGATAATGAATTACTCATCTAGAAATCTAAAGTCGCAATTCGAATTTAGGCTCTGATACCAATTGAAATTATGTAGTTACTAAGTTTGATCTTACGTGTGAAATTATACAATTAACAAGCAACAAGTCACTTTTAATTGTTTTTAAATGGTTAAACAAAAAATTCAATTATCCTAAATTGAATTACTGCAGTTTATAATAAGAAAGTAATAAATAACATCAATATTGATGACGGAGAAGCCCAACTGGGTAAACATTTCGGGACCAAAACTACCTCCACTATAGACAATACAGAGTGAGTTACAATCAGATACTATCTAGCCAACTCTACTAGATTTTTCGATCTATTTCCTGCTAACTCCAAGGTCTTTTCCAAGACTTGCTCCACGACCTGCTCCAAGATCTTTTGCAATTGTCTCTTCCTACTGGAATCCCAAGAACCTGCTCCAAGGTCTTGTGCTTTTCTTGCGCTTGTAGTCCAACCCCTTTCAACCTCCAGAAACTTCTGAAATTCAATTGAGAAAGTACCTTCTTAAGGATGTTTAAGAAGTAGGTGTTTTGGATTCTTCAATATGATGTTTTCCCAAAGTGTAGTTGAATGATCTCAAGAATAAAAAAGGATAAATCCCAAATGAAGAATGTGTTCTTGGATCTCTAAAGATTGATATGAGACAAAAGAATAATAATCAACCACACACAATTCGTACATACGCTTGGTATTTATAGGTGAAGGTAATTAGGTTGAATGGGTTGGAAAAATACTTCAAAACATCAACTTAGGGTTTTTCGTATCGACTTTTCGCTCGAGAGAAAAGCTGGCGACAAGCAAGCGATGCACTGTCGCTCGAGAGAAAGCTCAACCACATGCGGGCGACAAAAATTCTGTTTTTGTTGCTTAGCAGTGTCCGGTGATAGGCTAGCGAAAATGCGACGTCGTGTTTCTCCTCTTTTTATGCTCGAACCCTAGACCTCATAGAGAAAATGCGGCGCCATGTTGCACCCTAGGTCTTTGACTTTCATAACACATTACAAATTAGTCATTTTGTTCATAGAATTTCCAACACTAAAAACCTAACAGTTGCAATTGGAGCAATTGTGCAAATGAGAGTCTAACTAGAAATTGCACCTGAAGCAGCGTTTGTATTCTCATCGTATGATAGAAAGTACATTTTTAGAAAATCATTTTACTATCCTTAAATAATTTTTTGTTGATTTAGAAACATTGGATGTTAAGTATGATGAAAAAGATTGGGATTTGGATTTATTGTATTCGTTGCCCACTTTATATATGTCATTTAGAGACATAATATTTATGTAATTGTGATACTTTCACCGTTAAAGAAGTATATGATGCTTTGTTTTTAAAGGATAAGATGAAGTTTCTTGTTGAATTTGAGACTCAAGGACAAGGCCTTGATGTTCATGGCGGTTATGAGAAGGACACATGGAAGTCTAACTTCATTAATCAAATTTGTAACTATTGTAAGAAGAAGGGCATATTAATAAAGATTGCTAAAAGTTGTAGATTTCTTGGGGTGCTCAATTCGGATTGAGAGGAAGGTAAGTCATGATCTAATATATGAAATTTTGTATGACTTCCACCTGTCAGACAAGGAAAAATGCTCTAAGACGACTTTAAACTTTAAGGGTTTGCTCATGAAAAATCAGATTGGAGGCAATGTGAGTTGCTACTTATAGAGAAAAATTGACTGCAAATCAAAAAGGAAAGTAACTAATACTTCAGGCGAAGCAGATACTATAGAAAACTATTTGAGTGATGGAGAACTTTTGGTTATTATTTACAGCAATTCCAAAGATGATGAGGATTTGATTCTTAATACAACTTGCACTTTTCATATGTATCCTAATCGGGATTTGTTTTCAGTATACGAAAAAAATTTGGTAGGTGTTGTAGTTATGGGCAACAACGCACCCTGTTGGGTAGTTTGTATTGAAAGAGTTAGAATTAAGATGTTGGATGGGATGATCAGAACATTTTATTACGTGAGACACATTCTAAATTTGAAGAAAAATCTTATCTTATTAACTATTCTTAATTCAAAAGGGTATAAGTTCATTGGTGAAGGTAGAGTGTTGAAGGTTTGTAAATGTGTCCATGTTGCATTGGAGGGACAACGAAGGTCCCAATTGTATATCTTACAAAATTGTGCAGAATCTTTGAAGACCAATCAGTAGAGATTTAGTACTTTAGTGGATATTCAGTTTGGTATGTTACCTTTGGAGTTTGGTTTGGGGCCCGTGTTGAAGTATACATCTCAGTCGAGTTTAGGGGTTGTAGATAATGCTGCTTTGCCACCATTACTAGCGGTGCCATCATATTCAATTGTTAGAGACAAATCCAAAATAAATATTAAGCCTCCACATAATTACGGGAAAGCTAATTTAGTTGTGTATGCTTTACGTGTGGTTGAAGGTGTTGAGTTTAGCGAAGAACCTTCTACAAAAGCATTTGTAGTGTTGATTTTGTTTTAGGGCGTGGTTTTGCCTTGTTTGGTGATTGTTGATTTATTTTGTAATTTTATAGAGTAGTGCTTAGATTTATTTATCCTAGTTGGATTTTGTGGAAAATGTGTTTTGTTTGTTGGAAAGTTTGGTCGATATTCTTGTTGAAGAGTTCAGTTTTTGCCTTGTAGTGGAATTTGTCTCTAGATGTAGAGTTTTGAAATTTGTTCATTACATTGGAATTTGGTTTAAAGTAGAGATTTTTTAAAGCTTGCCCCAAATTCCATTAGTTATTTGTGGATTTGTTGGATTAGGCTTTAAAGAAGTCAAATATGGACCAGGAGGAAAAGACGATGTATTGCCACTAGCTACCGCTCGAGTTGTGGGACGAAATTTTTCAGCTGAGAGCTGCCATCTACCTACCGTTCATTGGCGCTCGAGTGGTGCACTTGCCTCTCGCTTAACGCCTTAGCTTGGCGCTCGAGTGCTGCACTTGTTCAGCCCAAGATTGTTTTCTTTATTCCATATGATTTTTGATATTATTCTTGTCTTTAGAACTATTATTAGGATTTGACATGTACACCTATATATAGTTAACTTTTCTTCATAGTTAGAATAAGCTGGACTTCATTATAATTGTGATAACTACACAATCTTTGTAATTCTTTTTCCTTTATAATAAATTCTTTATTCCTTTGTCAATTTTTTGTATTATTCTCGTGTTGTGATTGCTAGTGGCGGAGCCCACCTTATTTAGAAAAAAATTATTTTTGGATATATCCATTGTTTTTCCACCGTTCAAGCCCAGTAGCCCACTGTTTAAAATTTTTGCCCCCCGTACCATTAAATCCTGGCTCCGCCCCTGGTGATTGCTACTGTATATTTTGTCATATAATCCCATCTTCCATTCCTAACAAGTGGAATCAAAATATACATAATTCTTATTAGGATTCTAACACATTAACTAGAATTTTTTTTTTTTAAATTGAAGAAACGGAACGTGTTCTAAATATTATTAGCTAATGCTAATCGATCTATTCCTTTAATATAGAGGACTCATTTTGTAAGTTACCAGTCTTTTGACTGATGTAATAGAGAAATGTGCAAGTTGTTAAGAAACAGTTATTTTATTCGAGGAAGAACTCATTGTATTTTTATTTGAACTTCCCATCCAACAACAAGTGGATAGAGTTCTACCAAAATGCTATGATGTTTGACTCTTTGTTTCAATTCCATGTTTCCGTGGTAAAATCCACGAGAATGGGATATTACCATTTCACAAAATCAAGTTTTTGGGTTCAAGGCCATTTCATTTTTCTTTTGCTTTATTGAGTGTTTTGGATACAGGAAAAATGTATGCACGCGAGACTCAAAAAGAGAGTTAAAATCTTGGTCATGATTTGTTTATATACAAACAATAATTTTTATATCTCAATATTATTTCAACTAAAAAGTCTTACCTTCTCCTTGATTAATTTGTTAATAAAGATAATCTGATCAAGAGATATATCGTGTAACAAGAGACAAATCATCACATGACAATCATGTCACTCTTGTCGTCCCCATCCTCTGAACCTCCGCCCGTTACATATATATAAATACTGCTCTTTCTGGGCATTGCTTCTCAATTCTCACTCTAGAAACTGAAAATGGAGAAGGAAAATATAGAGTTGCAGAAGAAGAAGGTGACTGAAAATGGGGAGGAAGAGAAGAAGACTGATACAATTACTCCCAAAACTAAGAAGCTTGGAGGTGTTAGAACAATGCCATTCATTCTTGGTAAGTTCACAAACTTCATCTCAAAACACAAGACATACAATTTGTCAACTTTTGAGTTTTCCTTTGACGAGTATCAGCGTGTTACACTTACACCAATGTTTGTTATAACTTTTCCAGTTACGAGCATAACCAGTTTGATATATTAGGCCATGTTTGGTAGAAATTAACATTAAAATTTTAATCTAAGTCAAAGTAAACAATTAATTTAATCGTACATTTTATGAAATTCACTACTTTTCAACCACACATTTCATCATTTTTTTTTATCAAAATTTACTAATATAATTTTATCCCTACCAAAACAAAGCTAGACTAAACAAGAAAGTGATCAAATTTAACGGCGTGTCCTAATCAACGCCCAGAAAAAATAAATTGTTGTCCGATTAAACTTGGGATAATCTTTGATCTGAAATGGCGTTTTTTTCCAAGCACATCTGGCGCACAGCAGAACACAATGTAAGCCTAAATGTTGTCATTTATATATACATAGGATTCCAATAATAAATACAAGATTTGCACGAGGATTTTTAGTGCTTTGTTCCAAAACTATGTTAAAGTTAATAATTAACTTTAATCACATATTTTATAAGGTCTACATTTTTTATCAAAATTTTAATCATATATTTTATCAATTTTTATCAAAATTGTTAAAATTTTATTAAAAACATTGCATGTAATCCCATATAATCTTTTTTTTTTTTTTTTAAATTCTGATGTCGTATTCACGAATATAAAATGAATTCTTTGTCACTTATTTGTTCAAATAATCATTTATTATTTAATATTAGTTGAATGCTGCACTACTAACATTCTGTAAATGATAATGTCTGCTTATGTGTACGTATATTTTAATTATAAGTAAAATGATGGGTTTTATTTTATAAACAATAATGCTAACCCATAATGTACGTGTAGCAACTTTGTTATATAAATTACTTGACGTAGGACATGAACAATGCTTTATTTGGCTGGTCTTGTTAGAACTTAACTACATTGTTCTTGACAATAGAACAAATATTTGGAGCCACTTCCATTGGTATTAATTAGTAATCTATCTTTGTAATAATCAACACGTTGTCATCAGGTTGATGTTAATATGTATAATGGTTGAGGATTAATTGATCTGATTCTTTCAAGTTTAGTGTGTCATTTTGACACGACCCGTCCCAAGTCACCCTAATGGACCTGACATGTGTCGTGCGACGATGATAGATACCAGCTAAATGCCGGACCCACCACCAAGGCAACTATGACCTGTTCTAACTGTGACCCATTTTTATAAAAATTTTGACAGAGTTTCCCCTGTAATATAGACTAAACCACCTGAAACCACAATCAATATACTCAATTCAATACACACAATTCATAATAGGGCACGCCAGCCCCTCACATCTTAAACTATTTACCATAGAATACTTGAAGTTCAACATTTACAAATGCTTTACAAAAATATGTCTCAAATGTACTCAAAATACTCAATATGAAATGAGCCCATGACATGGATACATGAATTACAACTTTAACTTCTGACAACAAATGCATGTACCCTCAAAAGAAGTATGTACTGAGTAAATTTGACAAAATGAGTCATACGTAAATAGACAAAATGTGGCTATACACGGTGGATCACTAGGCTCTGATGCTGCTCAACTCAGTTACTCACTACGCCAAAAATGTGCTTTTGCAGCGGCCAAAAAACGCTGCAAAAGACCTTTTGCAGCGTTTTTCCAAGTGTTGCGAAGGTCGGTGTTGCCGTAGAGGGAAGACTTTTTGCAGCATTTTTTAAACGTTGCGAAAAACTCTTTTGCAGCGTTTTTTAAACGTTGCGGTAGACCTCTTTTGCAGCGTTTTTTCAACGTTGTGGTAGACCTCTTTTGCAGCGTTTTTTAAACGTTACGGTAGACCCCTTTTGCAGCGTTTTTTCAACGTTGCAGTAGACATCTTTTGCAGCGTTTTTTAAACGTTGCGATAGACCTCTTTTGCAGCGTTTTTTCAACGTTGCGGTAGACCCTTTTGCAGCATTTTTTAAACGTTGCGGTAGCCTTTTTCCCTTTTTTTTTTTTTTTTAAATTATGGCAATTGAGTAATTGACTTAAAAAATTAAAAATAACACTTTGTGAAGGCATTGTGGAATTGTATAAAAATTGATAATTTCTTATTTCATTATAAATTTTTGAATCAATATAAAATTCGAATGTGATACAACACAACATATCTAAAAAAGAGTAAGATAAACAATATAATTGTTTCATCCATCATTTCACTAACTAGATTGCTGGAAGAAGTAGAGACAAAAAAAAAAAATTGATTTGATCCGTCTCACATGGGACTTCCCCCTTGAGCAAGTGGTTTGTCCTCTTGTAGGTGAGCATAACATAGACTTTCTTGGTGCTCTAACCAAAAATACAATCAAATCTCCCCAAGTAGGATTCGAACCTACGACCAATCGGTTAACAGCCGACCGCTCTACCACTGAGCTACTGAGGAACAACGTCTTATCGCTCTTTACTACGCGACACTCACTATTTGTACTCACTCCTCCCATTTCCTCCCCGAATCCCTTCTTTGCAGGAAGGTTGGCTAGAGATTTCTTGTAAAAACACTAGTCCTGCTCAGTTCATAATGAGAATATTTTCGTCTTTTTTGATTTCATGTATTATTCCCCTTATGCCTAGCCTAAACATGATGCTGGCTAATTGTTTTGATTCATTAGTATCTTGTGCGGCATCCATAGTAGTAGATTTCTCAAAATTTCTTGAAGCAAATTGACCCTTCCTACGCTGCATCCTGAAACATGTACACAAATCAAAACAATAATGTTCGTCAATAAGAATTGTACAAACTCAACATTAGAAACAAAACTTTTAGTGAGATTCCCCTGCCTGCTCACACAACAGAGGGAGAAAAGTGTATGAACGATCTATTTATGGATCACTAAAATAAACACAGAGCCTTTTGAATATTAGCAACATCAAAAAGAATGAAAGAAAGAGAACTCTCTCGTCATCTACGGTGTTGCAGCCTTTACTCGTCTCTACTACCTTGTGTCTTTTCAATTCTCACTCTCAGGATGTCTAAAGCATCTTTTAAGCCAAAAAAATCTTGTTGAGAAGCAAAAGTATTTGCAGAGCATTTACAGATGCATGTATCTAAAAGGAACATGTGATAAGATTACCCCGGTTGCTAATCTTCTACTTAGGCTGCTACTTACATATCTAATTGAATCTATAGCATGTGTCATGGGATGGAAAGAAGGAATAAGAAGATGATCAAGCACCATTATTGCTGAACAAAGACACAGGAGGTCATCATTGGGATAGGAAAGTCCTTTTCTAAAAAATTAAAGTAGCTAAATTTTCTAGGCATCAATCTTTAAGACATATACCATTCAAGTAGTGGTTCAAACAGTAGATCAATCACAATGAAATCTTAATTTCTTCTAAAATTTATATTTTTTTATTACAACAAACATAAGAAAAGTAGTTGATGTTCTTCTAAAAATTTATTATTAAAATGTACAAACTAAAGTATCCCCAATTAGCCTTTTCTCATTAAATAAGTTCACTCAAGTCAACAAATTGAAACCAAAAAAACGTCAACCAAAATCAATTAGAAGCTGATGATCAATGTACCCAAGCAGAAAACATCAATCAGCCATGAAATTCAAAACAATAATGAAAGAAAAATTCGAGTGAAAAAGCACTCACTACACAGCTTCAAGTGTGAGTTTGTTTGTGTACCTTTAGCAGCTGCTCAACTTTCCTCTTCTGTTGCTCTATGATACTCAGCTTGATTTCAACTTGTATTTGATATGTTGATCTAACAGATGAAATACTTCCTCTTCACAGTAATAAACTAATCAAACACTGACATCAGATTGAGAATGTACCTATCGATATGAGCCAAAACATTCTCAGATGACAACCCCAGCAGCTCTGCAAAACCAACCAAGAACTCCAAATTATAAACTATGATACTACTACAACTTGCAAAATATCAGATTGTTACTACATATCTTCTCCCTCTCTGTCCCAGCTTTATTCTGAATCACTTTCCATGCTTCCCATAACTTTCAATCCTCAAGGTTTCTGCACCAAATAACAATCGCTACTAAGTTTTTAGAGCCAAAATTGAAAAAGAAATTGGCATAAAATGTAAGAGAACAAGGCAATATCAATAGTGATATCAGTACCTTCTTTGAAGTCTTCTTCTCCCTCACTGTACAAACAAATACCACAAAGCATTCTCGTACGAAAAAGCATAACTAAAACAACCCAAATCACAAAATGATCGAATGCTCTTATAATTTGGATTCATGTGTATACAAATGACTTAAAAGAATAGTTCTTTGGATCAACTTGGCCCTTTTCTTAGGCCTCTGAGGTAGTTTACAACCTTTCATAGTCATAAAATCTTCCTCTTTCTCCTTACTCGATAAGGTAACAAGTAGATTCGGCCAAACTACCTTCCTATTTTCCTCCTCAGGATTTGCAAATGCCTTGCTACTATCATCAAATATCCCCGAACCCCTTGTTGTGTAGTACCGATCTTCTTTATCAGGTGATGAAGACGTTGATGCTTTTCGGTTATCATTTGCACCAGATCTACTCATTCACAAGTCCCTGTTACAAAAAACCCAAAAAATCAGTACAGTTTTTGAACAATCTAAGCTTTCAACACAATCAATAACATCACTATTCCCCATCAAATTACCCTGAAATATGTAAATAGTAAACAAGTAAATCTCCACTTCACAAGAAAGTAGAACCACAAATTTCAAAAATCATAGCCCAAATTTCAAAAACTAACAATATTTTCAATGCGATTTTCAAAATTTAAAAAGAGAAGGCATCGACCTATTTCTATTTAAACCTAATCTTGTTACATGTTTGAACGATGAGGAGATGGAATAGGAGGAAGAACACATGATTTTCTTCTTCACAACACCACTCCCAGTTCCATCTCCATCCGATTTCCCATTCAAAGATGAGTCTTCCACTTTTACAATTTCGAAAGTTGATTTTAGGGGGAGGAGAAAGACCATAGAGATTGAATAGACCTGGGGCTTGCAAGCAATTCCATAAACATTAGATGGTCCCCAGGGATCTAATCAATGCCTGAGCCTATCATAACGTCTTCTTTCAAATTCAAACATTAGAATCCCACTGACGAATACACTAATTTAGCAATCTCAGAAATAGATCAGAAAGAAATTGCGTTAAAATTGAAGGAAAAAAAAAAGACTTCCAGTTGCATTAGTGAAAAAGGAAAACCCAAATCTTGAGATGTCCATAAATAAAAACCTACATCAGGAAAAAAAAAAATGAAGACAAACTGAGCTAACAGAAAATACCGTTTTTTCTCGAATTCACGAGAATGAGTTAAAAGATCAGCCAATACTCCGTGATGCACTTCCTAATCGATACCATAAGATAAAGTAAAAATTTTATGCAGTGCCATTTAAGAAAAAAAAAACGCAGAAACCCCACATATTGGTCCTAGATATTCTTGGACCCAAAACCAAAAAATTCAAGAAAAGACTCTTTCTTGAAAACTAAAGCAAGAATATGAAAATAGGATTCTCATAATCCCACAAATGTTAAAGAAAAATTAAACGAAAAGCTAAACTACAGTAGCAATAATGACATACGGACACTGTTTTTTGTGTAATTAAGGTCCACATAAATTTTGAATAAAAAATGTTTTACTATGCGTACGTTCGCATAACTCACAATTCATCGATTCAAATGGCAGTAAAAATTGACCGAAATTCGTCGCGATCTGAAAGTTTCTTATCATTATAACCAGACACTAATAATCTTAATCTTTCAAGAAAGTCAAGTTCTTTTTGTTTAATGAAGAAGTAAATACCTGTCAAAAGAGCTTTGGTGGCGCCGGTGAGAATGAGAGCGAGAGAGAGAGACGGAATGTTGTAACGGCAGGCGGCGGCGAGTCTGAGGTAATGAGAGCGAGAGAGATGAAGCCTGAAGGTAAGGGTTTTCGATCTCTCCTTAGTTTTCATTAATATTTGATTTTTTTTTCTCTTGCAGCGTTTTTTTTTTGGGTTGCTAAAAGTCCGTCTTTTGCAACGTCTAGAAAACGCTGCAAAAGAAAACTCTTTTCGCAACGTTTAATAAACGTTGCGAAAAGCAAACTTTTCGTAACATTTATTAAACGTTGCGAAAAGAGTCTTTCGCAACGTTTAATAAACGATGCGAAAGAAAAACGTTTTAGCAACGTTTTATAAACGCTGCAAAAAATAAAAAAAATTGCAATACTAAAAAAACGCTGCAAAAAGGTAACATTAGCAACATTCACTTAAAAAATGTTGCCAATGCTCAATTTTGTTAAGCAATGACAACATTTACTTATTAGAATGTTGCAATAGACCCTTTTAGCAACATTTAACTATCAATTGTTGCCTTTTATGTGTTGCAAATGATGTTTTTTGGTGTAGTGATAAGACAAATGATCCATCCATGTTAGTTTGAATATCTTATTTGATCGTTCAAAATGTGATATTCCTGCTATTTAAAAGTTCTGCTCTTTGATATGAGAAGTTTTGTTAGAATGCAACGTCTATAAAATTTTGCAGTGACACTTGTTGGCATGAAATTATAATCTCTCTTTCTACATTTTCTCTTGTACCCAACATTTTTACCAATGTTCGAAAAGAAGAAGATCGCACTAGGAAATGTATAACTCCCAATGTGAAATATCTTTAGCTAAAACTATGCCTTTGCACTATAATTACATAGATGTTTATCCACTTACTTTAAATATATTTTGCATAATTTATATATCCGTTTAATAGTAAATCTTATTAATTTTTTAGAAATTGGTCTTTCAATCTCAGGATACATGTAATAAAGATACGTACTATCAAATCTCATTAAAGTAATTTTTTATTACATTTTTCGAATTTTTCTGCTTCAATTTTTTCTTCTCTTTTTTTGGTTTACAAAATAGAACATAGATCTCAATTTGGTAGTTTAGAAAGTAACATAGTAAGTTGCGATTTCTTTATATATTAGGGTCCATTGTCTACTATTTCACATTTGAATTGCCGATTATATTAATAACCCAACTCAATAAATTAGATTTCTTGCGATTGACCATGAGAATTTGTCATTCATATGGAAGACTTATTGTTAAAGAAATAGAATCCAAGTAGAGCTATTAGTCCACTCTCATAATTCGGGGTTACAATGTATAATTTAGAAAAGTACATAATGCATTTTTTGTCAAACGCAGTCATGCTGTAGTCTTTCACGTGATCCCTTACTCTTTTTCATTTTTTTCTTTTTTATGATTCACTTCTTTACTTTCTGTTTTCCACTATAAGAGTAGTCAAAATCAAATAGGTAATTTTCTTTTTACTATTACACAATCTTTGGTTATTTAAATGTTGATTAATTCTTCTTCATGCAAAATCGAAAGAAGATATTACTTCTAATTTACCAAATTTTGCTTATGATCCTTTCAATTACACGTTTTTACACCAAGTTTAAATATTCACGTGGGCATTTTAGTTTGTTTATTATAATTTCTTTGTTGTTCTAGGCGTCATTTAATGGATTTTTCATCTTTAACAACTAAATGTTTTAGAAATTTTTCCTTACAGCATTTAGCATTAGAGGGATTTTCAACTCCCGCACTGGTAACATCATTAAATCTTTAGCACTGCGGTATTAAAAAGAACTATAGTAAGTATATCTTAATTTGTAAACGTTTCATCCATTTTGCTATTACATATCAAGTCATGTAATGTTATTTCGTGTTTGTGACCGTTGGCTTTCATGGGTATAGACCTAACAAATGCTTCAGTTATTACTCAGTCTAGATAAATCCCTATTGTCATCCAAGATTTATTGAGTTCAGTTAGAAATACTGTAAGGACAATCTAAACATTTACTGAGAGTTTTTATTAAATCAACTATTGTTTACAAATACGTATTCTCATAGCTCTTATAAATCTATGCAATGAGTTATATTGCATGTGAGGTAATTTACTTCTCGTCGACTATATGTTGTTTATCAGCTTACTGAATATTGCTCTTTACACAATGAATTTCTTTCGAAGTTACAAATTGATACCTTGTCACTAATTACTGACAAAATCTCTATTGGTTTAATGTTGTTATAGATTGGAAATTTTAAATTGTTTATAATTCATCGGATTTTAACTGTCTTTCATAGTTCTTCTTCAGTTTCTTATAGGCTGTAAGCATTCTTCATGTATTTATGTACTTATCTTAGTAGTCTAAATCTTCATTTGTAGGTAAATTATCCTCTTAGTGCACTTTACTAACTTTGCAATGAATTGATACCTAAAGTAGTGGGTAGCATTCAACGAGCACAATTGGTGTGAGCTTCATTAATCTAGCTCGAGCATTTTTAGATAAACATGTCTTTGAGCTCAATTGAAAATCTCTGTGTGGCTGAATCTCGTGTTATGTTTTAAAGAGATTGCAAATGTTTCCTAAGACAATGATAAAAGAACTCTTGTAACAGAATTCTATAGAGTGCCAAGTTATCAAAATCATCTTGGGAAATGTTTTCATAGCAGCCTATATATGCTATTCTTGTATTATTATTCTATATTAACCAATTTTAACTATCATTCTTACAGATTTGAGCAAACACAATAACAACTTCAATGTCTTCTTAAGAAATATGATAGAATACACAATCAAGACTCCATATATTTATTACTATCCAAATACTTTAATACTGTTCTTTTGGTTCAAAACATAAATACATATCATCTTCGTCATCTTTATCCACAAATTGAAGATTACTACCTCACTCAAATTCGAAATAGTGTACACAACTCCATGAACATACAACGCGTAAAATAATACCTGTACATTTTCTCATACTAATTTTACGAAAAAGAAAAATTAAATATCACTAACAACTGCAACGTTATATACTTCCATACGTACTTCTTATTTTTCAAACGACTATAACATTTTTTGTACATTATATCTAAAACAGATATTTTACAACAAACACTTTATAGATTATAAAAGATAATACCAACTGTTGATGAAAGACTTTTCAACTCTATATTTCACATACATTTAAATCTTTTCATTTAGATATTTTACTGCTAGATACATGTAGAATAAATACTCGAATCTTATCTCTAAAAATAGCCAAGTGTATGGTTGCAAATTAACCAATGATTTTACTATTACTCTCTCTTACATGTTCTATAAATACCAAACTTACTCCTTCAACATCAATATCACAGTCTCCAGTTATAGCTATCAACGCTTTCAAAACTCTGTTTTTATCTCATCATTAGTAAAAAAAAATTCACATTACTACTTATTTAATTTTAGTTATCTTTTAATTAAGAGCAAGAAGTTGTACCAAACTCGAAAAACATTTTTAATGTAATTGATAGATATCAACAATGGCAACAATTCATAAACTCATCCCACAGATTTCCACATCTGAGAAGAATTGATCCGCAAAATTCATAGTTACAGGGACACAACCACCAAAAACTGCTCACAATACCACTAGCCAATACCAAAATATTATTTTAATGGATTTAGAGGTAAATATATACATAACCATAATAACGAATGTTTCTTATATATATATATATATATATCATTTCCATGTTTCAATAGGGTAACAAAGCTATGTCTATTCTCTACGATGGAAATATTACAGTTCTTGTGGATGAACTCAAACTTGGGAAAACAAACATGTTATCGAACATAATAGTGAAAGACGACATGAACGTAATCGTGAAAGACGACATGAACGAGTTTAAAGGCTCACTTGAAAACAAGATCTAGAACATAACCGGGAAGACAAAAATAGAAGAATTTCATGAAGATAATCTTAACTTCCTCTTATCAAGATACGAGCTCACACCATTTAACCAACTGAAATGATACATCGATAGTAATGCAGACATAAGTATAGTTCCAAATACACTAATTTATATCCAATATAATTCCATTTAATATTTCATAATTGTTTTTTTCATATTCAGCTTTACCATATACAAAATGCATACGTAACACCACGACTTCCTTGTACTTATTACAGGTGTTTAGACATTGCTATAGAAGTTCATCAGAAAAGGATTATCCAGACCCACTTTGGCACACAAGTCTATCTTCAAGATGTTATACTTATAGATAAAAATTTCCAGACTATTATGCTAATACTATAGGACACCATTGAAAGGGAATGGATTACCATAATTGAAAGCCTTGGAAGCAAACATATCATATGGGTGACTAATCTGAAAGTCTCTTCATACAACGGTAAATAAAATAAAAACACAATATTTCCTTTACAATAATATTTACATATTAAAAAGAAAAAAACTAATCATATAATTTGCATATTTTTTTTAGGAGTTGCACTTTCTACTAAAGTGAACAACATTTTTTTCATTAAAGCGGGAATTTTGGCAGTCACAGATTATAGAGAATGGTCATCAAATATGACCAAGAAACTTCTTCAATTTTCCCATCTTTATAAAATTTAATTAGTAAATTCCATACTTAATTGTTTGCCTTCCTTATTGCAGGATTAAAACAAACATAGAAGTACTTGAACAACTAATTGAAGACAAACCATCTGTTGCAGTGGCACCACCAAAGATTTCACCTCCAGATGAAACAAAATTCACATATATTGCTGATTCGCAAGGAGTTTACCTTGGGGCAATTTCACAACAACTTAATTAAATATATACATTCACACACATTATTAATGTTCTATAATCAATACTAGAAAAACACCTGCAACTTTTTTTATTACTATATTTCTCATCTAACTTTGCAAAATGTTTGTGTACAGAAAAAATCCTATTGGGTGAAAGCCCAACGAAAAATTACTTCAATGCACCAAAGATATTGGTTCTTATCCTGTAGTAATTGTAAGAAAACATCCAATGCAAACTTAGGTCAAACTCATAAATGTTGTTTCTACAAGTTTGAACATGTTAAAGCAGTACTAAGGTATCATCAACCTCTAAACATGTATTCAATAGTTTATACTTCATTCTAAACATAGTATGTAATTTCATTAACTTCTCTATATAGAGCAAATATTTTTGTATATCTTGAAGACAGATCTGGAGGATTGGATGCAAGCATGATAGGCGAAATGACAGAAACGTTATTGGAAGCTAATGCTACTAAAATAATGAATCATATTGAAAAGGTGAACCTCAAATACTACTAAACTCTTGACAGTTTTTTTCCTTTATGTCAACATAACACATTCAAGTAAAATCCCCATATAGTAGGATCCACATACACAATTGAGCGATGTGATAATGACTAAAAATGAAGAAGATTAACTCTTCTATCTAAAAGTTACACCAAGAAGACAAAATCCACTTGAATACCGATATGAAATCATATTCAATTCTTCACAATAGTCACTGATGTCAATTTTTCAAATGCAATCATGGAACTGGATTCTTCTCATGTGACCAGTGATATCATTAATTCAGTCATAACGAGTGATAGTTCAAACAAAGCAACCACAAAAGGCAAAAGCAAGAGGTCTCTGTTCCAAATTGCAGACAAAAAACTTGAGACTAGTTTAAACAAGAAAATGAAAACTACCACAGAGGATGAACAAATCAATGTTCTTGACTCCGAGGAAAACCCAAAGTGAAAAAATGCAAGTTTGTTTTTTGACAGAAGGCAGTTCGTTTTTTGACAGAAGGTAGTTTTTTTAACAGAAAGCAATCGCACCATATGTCGTTTCTACAACTCCAAAGAAAAGAAATCTAAGCAACCTAATCCGCAGATCTGCAACATAGTGATGTTAAGTCTTTAGTTAAGACTCAACTGTTTTATGAAGTCATATTTTTTATTCAAATGGTTGTTTTAAATATTTTTATATTTTTTTTATCATTGCAAATGTAAATAGTCTAGAGCGACATAGAACACTACTTGTACACGTACACTGGCTGCCCATGTAAAACTTGTTTTATTATCAATAAAAATAGTCTTCTTAAATCCGTGTTTCATTTTACCTACCACCTGCACATTATTCACTCATCAATTCTACTTTATTAAAGATACTCATCAATTCTATTTCATTAAAGATACCTTATAGGAAGCACCATTTTTTTTATATTTAAAATTGAAAGGAAAAAGGTTGTGTGTTTTATAATTAATGTAAAATTATTTTGGATATTTAACAAAATTTAAATTAAATGGATATTTATAACTACAAATATTATTATTACAATTACAAAAGCCTTTACACTTCATTTCCCAAATCAATAAATATCATTTCCTAACCTACCTTAGAAGCCACTGCATTTTACTGACTACAAAAGCTTTTACACTTCAACTTTAAAGAGCATTTACACTTTCAGCTTTCAACAAGAATTCACAATTCATTTGTCAAACATTTCACTGAATCCTAAAAGACACCACCACCGTCGCGCATACCTAATCATCACTGACAATGTAAGTGATATCAGATTTCTCTCCACATCACACATGCGGAGATCTGTGCGGATACACGTCCGTGGGAACCTTCGCGTGCACGGAGAGATCTTTGCGCAGCTTGGGAGATGGTTTCCCCACTCTGTGCGGAAATCTCCGCCCACAGAGGCTCTCTCCATGGCCAGAGAACACCCTCCACTAAACACGCGAGCTTCAAATTCAAATTCCATTTATTTATAACTAAATTTTATTATTAATATAGATTGTGCTTTTTAACAATTTGTGCACATGTCTTTGCAATATATATTGTCTCCAAACCAATGATTTTTTACTACTATCACTCAATTTCCAAATTATCAATATATTAAAGAATTTGTAGAGCTTATCAACACAAATCAACAAACATCTTTAATATGTATTAATTTTCATGAATTTATATATGAAGTTATTTATAGAGCAGAAAAAGAATAACAATTCAGTAGCAAAATTAGTTCATGAATTTATAATGAGACTTGTCAACTGTGGCAAAAACAATGAAATCTGGATGAAGTTAGATAACCATTTGGCCCGCCTTGATATGCAAGAATTTTGTCTTATCACCAGATTATCTTGCCATGAGGTATCTATCAATCTTGACTTCAACAATGATAGGCTTAGAAATCAATACTATAATGGTACAAAAAGAATTAGTATGAGAATGTTTTTTGAAGCATACCACCTATGTGAAGATCAAGAAGATAAATTTAAACTCGAACAGGTGATGTTGGTAGAATGTGTTTTAAAACCTACTAGAAGATACATTGATTACAAACCTCTGGGCATGGTTCAACACCGTCACGACTTCCTTAAGTATCTATGGGGCCGTAAGACAAATTTTGTTTTGTTAAACTCACCGTAAGAATCACAACTTGAACGAGTACAGATAATGCAACAAAATGAGCAAAACAAAGGTAAATATTCATTATATGGATATCCACTTGTATTTCTGGTATTTTTCTTCTATTCTTTTATTTTTCACCAATCTATATATAATTTAGTTTACTCGTATAAATTTTATATATCTAATATTTATTTTCAATTATATTTCAGTACTGGATATACGAACCATTTTTAGAAATTGGACAAAGATTTGGACGTCGTAGATATAAAACATTACAAAGTACAATAATGCACAAATGGAAGCTAAATAAAATATTAACGGAGAAAATAGTTAGGCAATTTTTGGCTACCCAAGAGGTAATTTAATTATTTAATTATGTTTCTTTATTACATTGCACTATACATTTAATTATATTTTTTTGTCCTTTTTGAAAAGGAAATTCAGAATAAACCATTTAAATATTTCATTATAATTACAGATCCAAATACTTGCAGTGTTACAACAGATGAAAAATTGCAAACACTGTAGTACACAACTCTTTCATTGCCACATGACAATCAACATAATATACTAGATGACATTGTAAATGGAGAATTCAATAATGTACCACAACAAATCACAGATAACATGCCGACTGGTCATGGTACTTCAAGGACATATAATTCAGTTGGAGTTGGCCCAAGTTCTACTTCTATTGGCTCCAACTATGTAACTAGACAAGAAATAGAACATATGCTGAATATATATAAGCAGCATATAGTATTAGATATATCTGGTTTGTGTGACAACTTGAAAACACACATTGTTGAAAAATCAAGAAGATAAGAAGCCAACTATCAAGTAATTCTTCAAAACTAAAAAAAATTATTTGAGCAACATCAGAAGTGGCAACAAGACCACTACCAGTACATGCAACCTATGTATACTTTAAGTTTATGCGATAATTTGTTTAACGTACACATTGCTGAGGAACCACAAAAACAAGAAGTCCACTACCAGACACTTCTTGACAACCAGAAACAATTCTTACAATAACGCAACAGTGGCAATCAAGGCATGCAATCTAGCATGAAAAATTATGTAGATACCAATTTAAATTCAGTAAGATCTTATATTGATTAACAAAATAACAATATGCTAAACAAATTATCTATTTGGGAATCAAACATGGATGTTGTTATAGCTTCCATTCAATAAGATGTTCAGTCCATAGGAGTCCGGTTCGTGGTACCGAATCGAAGCATCCCTCAACATCTCTACAAATTGAACATGTTAAAAAGTTGACAAAAGAAAAAAAAAAGCTAAAAGAAAAAAGATACAGTCTTCAACAACATCTACATGTTAGAAAACTATCCAACGGACAGATACACAACAATTAGAGATTGGGTAATAAAGAATCCATCAAGGTAACCAATCTAATTCTACTTTATTAGCTTGAATATTATAATTATAATTTGATTTATTTAAAACTAATTTAAACTATGTTATGTAGTGCATATTGGGTGATGGAATTAATAATCTGTACGGAAGAGACACATTAAAAGCTATAATGGACATAACACATGATATCAATACTGCGGTTAGTAAAGTTTAGTGATGATAATAAATTTCATTCCATACTTAATATATTTAATTTACATCTATTTATTCTATTAGAATCTTGAAATGGAGTTAAAACTGTTGAAGCGACTCATTAATGATGGTTGCACCATTGTTTCAAAAGAATATGCAATTCTAGACTTCAGATTTGAAAACGAATGTGGTCACCAAATGATGTGGCAAATAAGCATATGAGAAGTGTCAATACAGATTCACTGGATCTAACCATTTTAGGACAGTACATAAACGGAAATTAGCCAATAGCTGATCGCCCATGGATAACATGCAATTATCTATTAATTTCGTGTTCGTATCCAGACAACAGTTGGTATCTCTTTCTTGTTAATTTTCGTGAATGAAAATCCCAAATATATGATTGTAACCACAATGTTCATATTCCACAACAGGTTAGGGCACATGCAAATGCAGTATTCAATTTAGTCCAAACATTATTAATGTCTTCAGAATTTTCCACCATCAGACGAGATATAAGGAAAAATAGAAACAAACAAATGAAGTTAGACATCATACATTGCCTACGTTGTGCAAATAATGGGTGAGTATTTAAACTGTTTATTGTTTACTATAATATTTCATTTTCTGTTTAATTTTATTTTACATTCATGGTACTAATTTAATTTAAAATAAACTATTTCTTTTATAAGCCAAATTGTGCAATTTTTTTACTCAAATACATGGAATGATTCATTATAGGATATCCAATAGAATCAATTTTTCCAGACAAGATGACTACATATAGACGAAATATTGTAGTAGATATTTGTTATAATGAATACTTTCTACATCCCCGTTGATCCCTATACTAATGGATAATCATAATTGCAAAAACTGCTCGAAACATATGTTACGGCTCATTGGATTCGTACTTAACAACAGAACTGGAGAAACTCCTATACTTACAAACAGAAATGTAACATATGAAATCAATTATCCTTCATGCTTATGCACATGTCAAATGTCCACCTTTGTAATATGAGCGGGGTGCTTCTAGAGTTGGAATTGGGAATTTCAAAGAGATTGGGCATTTAGACACTTCTTTGAAGTCTACAAATTCCACATGCTTGAGAAAAGCTAATCTTCTATTTGTGGTAAGTATTTAATTATTTATATATCCATAAATTTACAATATCTTGGTTTTTTTTACTTGTTTTCTAATTTTTTTTTTCTTGTAAGATAATCCTATTGGGGTTGGATATAGTTTTATGGAGCAGAATAATCAACATCTGTTTTTTACAACTGATGTAAAAGCTGCAAATGATTTAACTACATTGTTGATATAATTTTTAAAAGAAATGAGAGACATCAAAAGATGGTTGGACGTGCATTATTACTTGCTGGTCATCTTGATATCGGGAAAACTGCTCTCACCCTTGGAATGTCCCAAGAAATTGGTAGCAAGGTTTTGTTGGATATTCTATTTCTTATTTCTTGCCACCATTGTCTTTCTTCATTCTACCTTTGTTATGCTGTGCGGATAAATATTGTCTGTTATTGAAAATATTAACTTTATTATTGATGTTTGGGTTTTTTCAAACTTTTATATTATGAAGGTTCCATTCTGCCCAACTCATGAGGCGACTTGTCTTATGTTTAAACTTAGGATATAGAGAATCTTTATGATGAAATACCAAATAGATTCAGAATTAGAAATCAAAAGTTGAAGTTGAGGAGTCATTACAGTGAAAATCTATAAAACATTATGGTGTGCTTGTTTCAAAAGGAAAACAGGTGGAACAGGGGAGTCCAGGGTTATTTTTTCTTAGTGAAATCAATACCTTTTGCTGTGCTTTTCTTACGCTCACATCCATACTGTACGGTGACTTTTTAGACCTTATTCTTTAAGTTAGCATGATAATAACAGCTATAGATGGTCAATCTTTTAAAAAGTCTATAATCACGATCGATTTCCAATGTCTCTTCAATTGTACATTGTTTAGAATAGCTTTTCGAAAGTTACATCTAGAGTCCATCCTCACGTGAGGCCTTTTCTAAAGGGTTAATTCATTTGTACATAATGGTTCGTACATAATGGATTACCCCCCCTCTCACATAATGCGCGGGGCCAGCGTGTATTTAAAAATTCCGACAATGTGGTTTCCATCCTCATTGTGAGTAGTAGGTAAAAAAATCAGTAAAAAAATTCGGTACATATAACATGATCCAATTAGACATTAACTTGCCTGAATCAAACATAGACCTACATTGCTAATGATAATGGGGAAACCATTGTATACACGTGTATTGCTAAGCAACAAAGTATAGATGCAAACTTACTCACTAGCATTACCTTCAAAATAACATAACTCGTGCATTGCACATGCAATACACTAGTACTATAAAATAACTCTCGAGAAACTTTTATGCATACTAAAAACATCCACAGAACATAAGTGAATAAACGAACACATAATTCTCAACAAACTAAGAATAAATACATTGAAAGTTTAGCATTACGGCAACCTTTTATGGTCTAAAGTTTTACACAAAATTCACGAAATTTTCTAAGTATTTAGCAAATTATATTTCACCACATCATCCAGATGAGATTTGGCTATTTCTCCGTCAGCTCCTTTTGGGTAAAATCCGCCAGGCTTATTCTCGTTTCCACTTCCATACACGATTCTAAGTATTTCTTCAGGTGTTCGATCAAATGCCAAAGAGAATTTGTCCCCGGCGAGCACATTCCCTCGAATTCTACCCTCGGCACCTTGTGCTGGTTTAACTACTAGTCCTTCATCTTTTAATCCCCCTTTTCCTAGCTTATTTCGTAGATATGAAATTCGATTAGTGAATTCGGCCACCGTGAAACCATAGGGTATTACCTTTACCATTGCCCTCTCGTAGAGGAGCGCTCTTATAATTGCGTCTTGTCCTGATTCCACTCCCAAAAGGCCCGCCACTACCTGATCAAACATTCAAAATATTAGAGCCAACGAAGATTTGCGTTCGTGACTCAACACTAATCACTACCAATTTATGAAAATTATACATGTGTCAGATTTTTTATTGAAAAATGACATGCGAAGAATGTTATATCTTGAGTTCAAGTCTCCGTTTCACCAATTTCAGAAAATAGTGTACACCTTTAGACAGAGTGGTTCAATAATAATTAACGTACCCTTTTGGCTGTAGAGCTTTGGAGTTTTGGGTTTGCCCCGACATATCCGGTGAGTCCAACGTAAGGAACGACATAGGATGCAAGAAGATAGTTGATGTCATTTGCATAAGGATCAAAAGGAGGCACCAATGGTTTCCCAAATGCATTGTTCATAATAGTAGCAAATGAAGATGCACTTAGATTCAGTAATGGCCTGGGGAATCCTGGAACCGTCTTCTTTATCGCTCTGCACCATCAACTTTCTTAAAATCAAGCATTTTCGCCATACTATCAAAAGTAGTAATTCTACGAAATAGTAGTCATTCTCTATGATGCGAACATATATGTAATGTTCGCTTCCTTGTACAAGGTTTCACTTCAACGAAAAGAGGCAAATTACATTATGTTTCTGAATTCAAATCTTTGTTTTTCCTTTCTATCTCGAAAGAGGCCCACCTATATGGACAAACTATTAGGTCGATTAGCAGTCGATAAGAAAAGTGAGCAGTACTCCACACATCCAACATTTTCGCCGTTTCTTTTTTATTTTTTGTAACAAAAATCATGATGTTCTCCTCACTCGATCATGAAAATCGTGGACATGATCAGTCTATTCACATACTAGGAGCATGTCATATATCTCTAGTAGTTTAAACTTTTATGTGAGAAAATTTTAAATCTATGTTGTTAACTAACTAAAGATAAAAGATTTCAAATCCAATGAAGAGTATAAAAAACAAACAAACAAAGAAGTTAACCTCAGATGTCCAAATTCTTGAAATGCAAATTGTGCAATAATATCCTTCAAATGTGGACTGAGTTTGGCCTTTTTAGCGCCGATAGGAGGTGGACCGCCCATGGCGAGACTCGGAGCAAATCTATCCAAGCCTTGGCCGAAAGCTCCCCATGAGAAGAATTCAGCTTCCAAGTACTCTAAATTTAAAGGGAATTCCAAAAGATCAACGTCGGATTTTGGTATCTTTTCTTCGTCATTCACTATGAAGAACGCAGCGGAGCCGCCGAGGAAGTGGAGGAGGAGGAGGAGGAGTGAAAGAGGCTTGAATGCGGTGGTTGAAGCGGCGGAAATGGACAATGCCATGAGAGAAAGATGGCAAGTTTTTTGGGTTCCCTTTCGTTTGTAGTTCAGTTTGCATTTTCTACACCTATATATACACACACTGTTAATGCCACGTGGCAAGAAAATGTGTTGTCTAAAATTTGTAATAAAGATAGGTCGATAAGTGAATTGAGAGAAGGAATTGGAGGCGAAATTGACATTTTCATGCATGAAAGGGGTAGTTGAGAGTTGGAAATTAACATAATATTAGTCTTATTTTATTTTAAAAAAAATTATTTTTTGGGCCTTCTTGGAAATATGTGAAATAATAGTATGTTTGATAATGTGGATGATGAAATAGTGAAAGATATTGAAGAAAATTTGAAATTCTAATATTTATTTTTTAAAACAATTTTTTAATATTCCAATGCTATATGTTCAGTTCAATATTAGGTGACAAACATTCTTTAAATGCTTGTGTTCATAACTATTCAAATTCCTCCTTTTCCTAAGGTCATATTATTTTCATGTTAGTTTGAGGCTTAAAAATCGTTAGATGTAAATAATTATGTATTACTTCCTTCGTCTCATATAGAGATCTTTGTTTTCTTCATTAATTGAATAATATTATCTAACACCAGTATATGTGGTTACACTCTATGGATTTAATTAAATGAATCACGTGACATTACATTTTAGTGACTCTATCGTTTCATGTCATGCAATTGTTACATAAACTGGTGTTTGAAACCATTGGTTTTGAATAACATTATTCTTATTCATTTGTCCTAAGTTATAGTTTACTTTCCTTGTTGAGAGCATAGTTATCTTAGTTGTTTACTATGTTTCTATTTAATGTGTATTATTATCAACAAATATGAACCACTTCTAATGTATGGATATATTAGTAAGTAAAATGGGTTGTTCTACCTATATAAATGGAAGCAATCCTGTCTTTATGGACAATTTTAATCGGTCTTTCTTATATTTTCTTATATAAACATTGAACTTTAGCTAGATGTATGAAAAAGTCTGCATTGACTCGCTATTACGAGCTTATCCTTGATAGTGGTTTACAAATTATTGAATCTTGGAGTTCGATCACCTAGAATTCGCCCTTAAGGACAATGATTAATCGCGCTTTTAACCAGCCACTTTTAAGCTAAGTTATTTCTAACTAGGGGTGGACAATGGGTCGGGACGTCGGGTCGCGTCGGGTTTGGCCCAAACCCGACCCCACCCTGTTCCTACACCTAACACGACCTGGCCCGACCCAAATCGATTCAGGTCCAATTGGGTCTTCTTTTTTTTTTGGGTTATAAATTTATTTGAGACTTTCCATTTTTTTTCCAAAGCATTAAATTTATTGAAGACTTCTCAATCCATTAATAGACTTAAATATAAACTTTTGTCATTTTAATAAGAAATTTTCAATGAAATGATATTTGTCATTTATACAACACAATCGACTAAAATTGAATAAATCACAAATTTTTACGAAAAATAGGTCTATAATTTGAATTTTTTCACAAACAAAAATTAAAGCTAACATCCCAAATAATTATTTTCATGTACGTTAATATTATACTACTAAAACCAAACACATTAAAAATTATCATTAAGCACAAAAGTAAATATTAAAATATTACAGTTAACCAACACTTAAAAAATATACAGTGATCCAAACTTAATAAATACATAAAAATAAAAATACTACTAATTCAAAATTCAAACTTCTAAAAAATTAAATAATAAAATAGAGCATTATAATCTTCGAATCTCGCATAGCTTTAAGTAGCATTCCTCCTACAGAATAATATAATCGTTTAGAGAAAAAGATTAATAATAAAATCACAAAGTTTGTTGTGCACATTGAATACATTGTACATTTACCTGGAAAAAAAAAAATCATAAATGCACGAATCACTTGGATTTAGCCTTCATTTGATTTCTCTAATTCCAAAAGCTCTACAAAAAAAATGATAAATTAACAATAAATTAAATTAAACACATTTATTTAACATAATCCATGGAATAACTATAATTATATTACATTCGTCCAATTTTTCATATACTTCAACATCTTCCATATAAAATCTCTCCATTATTGAAAACTCTTTAAGCCAATTTTGGGTACATACCAAAACCTCCACCATCCTAGGGGTTAAAGAGCTACGAAATGGATCAAGGGTTAAAGAACTTGCTTGACGGTAGTTGACAACTTTTTGGAGAATATATCATATGATACGTGAATTAGAGTCAACAACAAATCTATATTATACCTTAACTAGATCATCAAACTCTAACCTCCTCTTGAACTTTTTGAACTCAGATCTTCCGTACAACACAGCTTCCTCTAGCTTCCCAACCTGCAGTAAGATGTGGATCAGAGTTGTTGAAGAAAATGCCCAGTTTTATGGGGGTAAAAGAAGCCTAAACGAAAAATCGACAAAAAATATTGGAATTACTGCAATGCAAGATCCGCTTGTCCACTCTAGATTAAGAGAAGAGGGCTCTAGATCAGAATGGGCATCGTCATTTTCTGGAAGAATCGCCGGAGAGGAGATCTGGGAGTGTGGAAGGTAGGTTCTGAAATGGAGAGGAAAACACGGTTTGGAAATAGGGTTGATAAACGGGTTGGGCGGGGTTGAAAAGGATCAAACCATGACCCGACCCATTTTTAATTAAAATTGACCTAACCCAACCCGATCGGGTCGGGTTGGGTCGATTATGCGGTTTCGGGTTTTTGGGCCCAGCCCTATTTCTAACTCGCTAATAATTCTTAGAGTATTTTCAGTTATCTTATAACTTGTGGATATCAAGAAATATAAATTGTATTATTATGGTCTTGTAAATATTACAATGTAAAAGACCTTATTTATATAGTGACAAATAATTGTAAAATGAAATAAACATAAAATGAAAGATTACACAATCAACTGCTAAGAAAAGTAATCATACACTAAAATGAAATATTATAATGGAAAATATTCCATTTTATATTTCTAGAGTAATTGGTGCAAAACGTCCCTACATTTGTCTCTATTTGTGGAAAACGTCCCTACGTTTGATTTTTTGACGCATAACGTTCATACCTTTGATTTTTTTTGGCGCAAAACGTCATTTTCTCCAATTTCTAACATAAAATGACAATTATACCCTCCTACCTAAATAAAACAAAAATAAAATAAAATAAAGAATAAATTGCAATATGCTCCTAAACTTTATACAAAATGCAAATCAATCCACTTTATACAAAATGCAAATACTTTACCTAATTTTTTCCAACGGTTTTTCTCTGCAGAATTTTCGAACCCTAGCTATAAATCCTAAAAAAATTCTATCATTTTTCTTAGATCCAACAGGTACACAAACAACCCTACTTACCCTAAACCTGCTCATATATGTATCGATCTGTTTATATATCTGTGAGATGTGTCTTTTTGGTTTGGGTCTCAAACTTGAAAGAGTTTGATTTTGGGTATTGATATGTTGTAATATATGTTACAAAAGTAGCTGAGTAAAATATGGTTGATACGAAGGAGAACGGAGCCTGTGAAGAGGAGCTTCTCGATTACGAGGAGGAAGAAGAAAAAACCTTTGATTCTGTCAAAGCCAAAGTCAACGACGAGTCGGTAAAAAAATGAGCTTTGATTGCTGTAATAACCTCCACATTGAAGCCACTTCATTCCTTCCATTGAATCATTACCCATTGCTGTAATAACCTCTACATCATGCAAGTTGGTCGAATTGTGAGCATTAACATCAATACCATCATCAATTGAAGCCTGAACATTCATCTCGCCTGCCTTAGTTAAATTTGATTTCAATCTATCAATTGGATTGTTAATTGGATCAATTGGTGTTTGACCTATTAAATTACCATCATGAATTGATGTTTTGTGCATAATTGAGTGTTTGCAACAAAAAAACTTCATTGATTTTTTTAGGGCCGAACCTAACACATAACTCACTTAGGACTCCTATAAATTCAGCCGTTTCTGAGAAAGATTGACAATGACCCAAGGTAGGGCTGGATGCGCCTAGTTGAGGAAAGTGTTGTGGTGGTGGTCCACGATCAAGAAAGTGGTCGGAGGTGGAGTTATTTGGACAAAAATGCGAGCGTTGTATCGGGGAGATGTTTAGTCATTTTTCGACGGATTTATGGGCAGTTGGTGGGCGAAGGTTGTAGAGGGAGATGAGGTGGTTCCAATGTTAGTGATGTCCGGCAGCTTTGGTGGCGGTTGGTGGTCGTTTTTGGAGGAGGAAGGGTAGTTGGGGAGAATTTTCGCCAATGAATTAAATTTTTTTGTTGATGTTTGTTGTAAATATTTGGACTGATTTGTATTTTTAAAAAAGTTGATGAGTATATTGCAATTTATTCTTTATTTTTCTTTTCTTTTCCTTTTTGTTTTATTTAAATTGGAGGATATATCGGTCATTTCATGTTAAAATTAGGAAAAATGACATTTTGCGCCAAAAAACAAAATCAAAGGTAGGGACGTTCTGCGTCAAAAAATCAAATGTATGGACGTTTTCCACAAACAAAGGCAAATGTAAGGACGTTTTGCGCCAATTACCCATATTTCTATATTTAACACTCCCCTCAAACTCAATATGGGGTAGAATATTGAGTTTGAAGAAATCTTTCCAATCAAATCTTCCAAATTGAAGAACTCCAAGCACTTGAGGTCTTTGTCATTGTTGACGGAGATAAGTGACTTCTTACTGGAAGAAAATATTTGGTGAACACATTTATTTTTTTTAACATAAGAAAACCCCGAGTTTTTTAAGGGTAGGGGAAGAGTCGATAAAGTTCAACGTATCGACTCTTCAAAGTTCTTTATTTTTTATTATTATTATTTTTTGTTAACATAAAAAACCTCTAGTTTGTTTAAGAAGTAGGGGGAGTGTCGGTAAAGTTCAATGTAGAGACCCTCCAAAGTTTAATATAAGAAAACCCCTGATTTTGTCTTGGGGCAAGGGAAGAGTCGGTAAAGTTCAAGGTGTCAACCCTTCAAATAAAACAGAATTAAATTCCTAAGAAAAAGAATTTTTTTTGTGTGTAATTGATGTTTCTGAAAACAAGATAGAAATATTGAAAATTTAGGAAACATGACAACTCGTTGTTTGAGAGCTTCTTTGTCGAGAACTTCAAAGAGTTGCAAAGTGACAACCTGACATTGTTGAAGTAGCTGCAGAAGACCTCTGAGACATCTCTTTCAAGTTGCTGCTATTGTGCTTTTGAAGTTTTTGTGTTACAAGTTTAACCCAAAATCAAGTTAAACCTGCTCTGATACCATGTCAAGAAATATAAATTGTATTATTATAGTTTTGTAGATATTACAATATAGAAGACTCTATTTATAGGGTTACAAATAACTATAAAGGGAAATAAACATAAAAGGAAAGATTACACAATCAAGTGATCAACTACTAAGGAAAGTAATTCTACACTAAAAAAGAAATATTATAATGGAAAATATTTCATATTATATTTTTATATTTGACACACAACATATTTTATCATTAATTTCATTACTTTCAATTCTTATGTATATCTATTATCCCCTTAGGGGAGATCTCTGCTCCTATTACCAAAACGATATTTATTATATTATTATTACTATACAGTATGTTAAATTCATCAATGATCACACAACTTTAAACTCAATCACGATGGCCACCGATTTAATTTTGTTTCAGCTGGTCACTCAACTATATACTTAGTATTACCATTGCCATTCTATTTGATTGTATTTCACCATAACCACAATTTTTTATAACGTTTTACCATAACAACCCAAATTCGTATAACATTTCACCATAACCACTCAACTTCTTTTTATCATTTTCATTCATTTTAAAAGGGGGTAAAATGGTAACTTTACATTATATATATATATAATAAATTTTAACAAAATAATTTTTTTTAATTTTAATTTTTTAAATAACTTTTTATTTTAAATTTTTGAGGAACTTTTTTTAAAAAATATTTTTTATTTTATTTTATTTTTCTAAGTAAGGTTTTTTTAAATAAATTTTTATTTTTTGTATTTTTTTAAATATTTGTTTATTTTATTTTTAATAAGTTATTATTTTATTTTAGTTTTTAAAAATTTATTTTATATATATAATACAAAGTTATCATTTTATTCCATTTTAAAATTAGTGAAAATTGTGAAAATAAGTTGAGTGGTCATAATGAAACGTTATATGAAATTGGGGGTCATGGTGAAATAAAATTAAATTGGATGGTCATGGTGACACTAAGTATAAAGTTTGGTGGTCATGATGAAACAAAATCAAATAAGTAACCATGATGATATTAAGTATAAAATTGGTTAGTCATTGATGAATTTAACCCCTATAGTATACAATACATAATTCTTATCAAATACAGTTTTTTTTTTTTTTTATTAAATTAATACAATGCAAAGAACGAGCCCTCTGTCACATTTGGCATCCAAATAAGCCATTTCTGTTTCAATCATTCACGAATTAGGACATCAAAAAAGAGTTGAATTATTTTATCTTTTGTACAATAAAACCATATGGTACCAAAAATATTATGGATTTCATAAAACGGTATATTGCATTAGTTTTCAACCAAAACACGTCGAACGTTAATATTTTAGACCATACAATGCACAATATTTCAAAAATTTCTCCTTTAATACTATCAAACCGCATTTCCAAATATGCAATCAGAAAATACTAATGCAATACAATGCATGATGTTTGTCAAACACACAACACAACATTCAAAAGTTTGAGTATCATAATCAGATAAATCTCGGACCGATGAATCTTCAAGAGAAGATTAAATAAATTTCATTCCATCCCAACTAGTAGCATCAACATAACTTTAGTGCTTATTTGATAGTACTTTTAAATGTTTATAAGTTGTGGTTGTAAGTGTTTTGCTCAATGTCCAATCATCTTTGGATATACACGCTTTTAATATATATATATATATATATATATATATATATATATATATATATATATATATATATATATATAATTGCTGCATATTTATAACAATATTTATTATTTAATTGAATTAATATTCTAATAAATTAAATAATAGAATCCATAGATTCAAGTATTGATAATTTGTTAATCACAAGAAATTGTGATTGTGAGATACAAATTATATATGATTGAATATTAAATCATCTATGGTCGTATGTAATAACGAAATACGGATATCGTTATAACGAATAGATTATCACGTGTGACATTTCTTACTTGTGAAGTAAGTAGTTGGTCTCATAAGTTAAAGGATGGTGACACTTGAATTAACAAGTGGATGTTTTATTATAGAACAAAATATTGGATATTCGTTGGGGAGATTCCACATGGATAACTATCTGAGTGTTAGTGGTTAATCTCTAACGTTCAATATTGGAATTGGTCATTTGACTTAATATCATCATAGTGCATATGAGAACAGTCATATTTTGGTGATGTTGCTCTATCAATGGTCGTAATACGGCATCATTCGGGTATGTCAAGAATCATATGAATGTTGTAAATGATCAATAGATGATTCGTACTCTTAGATAGTAAGAGATTATAATCTACATTTCATTCAATTAAGTTGATAATGAAATCATTGACCAATGTGTACTCATAAGTCGAAAATGAGTTTTCGACTTGTTGATTTAATAGTGGGATGGAAGTTATGATCAATAATCGAGACTGACACATATCTATATCTCGTAATTGATCGGATCATATTTATGAAGGGATTATAGTCTCACAGTAAATGAATAAGTTAGTTTTGTTATACCACGTGACATTTATCGTCACATGTATTACCCTGACACATTACTAGATGTCAATTTGGAACAACATGTGAATTGACGATAAATTAAAATGATATTTTAATTTATCGATTTTAATTAGATCAGAATAATAATTCACATCATTAGGCATCATGATCGAGAACCTGATGAATCACACAAAAAAGGATGACCAGAAGAATGATATTCCAATTAATTAATTAACAAGTGTTGTACAATTAATTAATTGTGTTGCTTGTTAATATACTCAAATTAATTGATTGAATTAATTAATTCATAGACCAAATTTAATTAATCAGATTAATTAAATATTGGACCGGGTTAATTTTAAGATATGGACTTAACCCACTTAGACTTCTATTAACACACTGCTAGAGTTTGAAAATACAAAATATTATTATTATTCTTACTGACATAAGAAAAGCGAAAAAAATATCTAATTCTTCCATTCTTGTTCCTTATGTAGATTTTCATTGGAGGCTGAACAATTAAACAACTGTATATTACAGTTCGTGATTATTCATGTTCGAAAATCAACAAAATAGTGTAGAATTCATCAAAGTATTATTCTAGACACAAAATAGATTCGTGATGGGAATTAAAAAATAATTTATTTTCCGCTGTGTATGATTAAGTAAATTCTCAACAATGAGTTCTACGAATTCCCTAGTATGGGTTGACGAATGAGACAACTAAAGTGCACGGTCGGGCCAACCGGCCATGCCACATGTAATTCACTTCATGACCAACTTCCTGAGCAAAAATTCAATCCCAAGCAGAATTTGGGCAAAATACTGTACACACTATTACAGTAATACAGGAGTCAAAAGGTTGGCTCATTCTGGAAATACAATTAGTACTAGTCAAACGTTCCTCGACTTTCAGTTTCACAATAGACCAAAGGCTATGCACTTGGCGTGTGCACCTTTTTGGTCCGTAAACATACTAATTTCCTGTGTACTCACCATTGCTTCTTTCCCTTTTTCTTTCTCTTGCTGCCTGCACTGCTACTATTGCCACCCCCGGTTTTGGGAACATTTCGGTTAGGTGTGTTCTCAGAAGTACTAGTACTACCAGCAAAATTTTCGAACGTGCCAGATTGCATAGCATTTTGTAACCACTCGAAGAATTCCTCCTCTGTCATTGTCTCTTCCATATTATGTGTCGGAATCCCACCTCTGCTTTGTCCAGAATTTGATCCCTTCCCATTGCTATTCTTTGACATAACACTTGTGTTCACATGAAAACTAGGCTTGTGAGTGTTGACTGGGCATCTCATCCCCTGCAACCACCACCAAGGAGCACAAATAAGTAGCCTTTTTTGCTCAAAGTTTATATATATATCCAAACATGCTTAGCTTAACATGCTTCTATTTGGGTGTGTTAAAGTCTTTCCTTTTTTTTTAGGTTGCTTTTTTGGGACCTATTGGATTATATTAACGGATGGAAAAGCCAAACAGCAACGGACCTCTTCGGTTGTTGGTGGTCATGCTATTAACGTTGTTTCATGTTTTCTACATTTTACCTTCATACCTAACCTGTACTCTTGAATTAGTGAAACTTTTATCTTCTGTTTCTTTTGTTATATCAGGCAGTCACTAACAATTTTCCTTCTTTCAACTCTCAATTCAATGTGAAACAAGCTATTTCTATCAAAATAAGACAGCAGAAACTTTCAGCAAATTTTATGCACTTCAAACAAGTGGTCTACATTCATTATTTCTACACTACACAATTATTGTTACAGCAAAAAATGCAACAGGGCATTATCTTTATCCAGTCAAGCAAGAAAACTGTACCTGACATATATACCATTCAGTTGCATCGTAAATTTTGCCTTCAGCACAGACATATGCAGCAGGAGGTTCTACCTGCATATATAATAAGAAGTTAGTAGCAAATAAATCAAGAAGATGAAAAATTGAACCTTTTTGACTCTTCTTGTGGTGCATACCTTCTGCAGTATTCCAAAGAAGAGAGGCTGTGAGGACTGTTCGACCCATCCATCCCCATCTTTAGCTTGATGAAAATCTTTACAATCCTTGGGAACAGAAAATAAAGAAATCAAAATCCATGTAAAAATATATCTTTGGCAAACAAAGAATCTTGACCCGATGAAGTTTCTTTGAATGCCTTTTCCCATGGAAAACTGATTCCATGAATTTAAATTAGAGGATGGAAAACCTGGCACCATCTTGCTCTAGATTTTGGTTTCTTGGTGTGAACCCAGACATGAAAGTAGCCACACTTCCTGCACGCAATTCTTCTCAACTCCCCAAGTGGGTCCTCCCCATCTGCTTCAGGGCGTGCAAAGCTAGAGGTAGCGAAGCCGTGCACTTTATTCTGGAAAAGCAACATAAGAAAGCACGAGGTAAATTGAAATGAACGATAAGTCTGCAACTAATTAATGTAAACTGAAAATATCTATGTAAGTTCATGGATGCTGGAGACATGGGCAAGAATGCTAAGGCACCTATAGATGGATTCTTTCCAGACTGCATAGAAACCTCACATTTTTTTTTCTATTTGTGTTATTGTGAACATTGGAATAAGAAATGGTTAAATCAACAGAAACCAAATCCACAAGGACCACAACCACTATTGCCGCTGAAGGTGGAGATTGAAACCAGAAAATTGTGAAATCTCAATAAAAAAATGTGGCAAAGTAAAACTGGGAACAGAAAATAAAGATGTTTGCGACAACGGAATGACTATATTCGGAATAATGGAATGACCATTCCATGCTTTTATTCTCTGAATTACTTTATCACCAGTAGATCTTGACAGGATTAAAAGATTGTCAGCTGGTGATGATGAAAAGAAGGGGATAAAAAAAAACAGTGATGCTACAAGTACAGGAGGGGGGGGAGGTTCTTTTTTTTTTTTTTTAAACATGTGGGGCCCGCCAGTGTGAGGGGCCTGGCAGGCCCCTGTGAATTTTGCTCCTGTACTTGGAGCAAAATTCTAAAAAAAAAAGTCTCGTATCTCCTCGAATACTAAGTAATAACAGCATGGAGCATCGAAGTCAATATGCAAAACTAAAGTTTTTTTTTTTTTTTAAATGATTAGGTTTATGTATCATTAATCACCAGATGCATGTGAGGCAACCAGGTGCTGTAAGAGTTCTGGGAATTTAAAAGTCATTTCAGGAAAGTGGAATAGGTTATAGCTCAAACCTCTTGAGAACCATTCTGGATATTTCGGAAAAAATTCAGCAGCTCTTCCCTCTTCAATTCGTCATCATATTCTTTTCGCTTGATGGAATCCAGTAAAACCTTGGAACACAAGATGTTAGATGTATCCATTCAGATAATAAAAACAATCTAATGAAAGAGAACAAAATTAAGAAAAAGAGATACCTCATAGGCATTTTGAAGTTTCTTGAAAGCTTCTGCAGCCTTCTCGTTTCCCATATTTTTATCTGGATGGACAAGCATTGCCTAATAACCACAAACAAATGTGCAATTAAAAAATGAAAATGATTATTTTGAGTATGCTTTTTTTCCTTTTTCCAAAGAATTTCCATTAGACTTGAGTTATTGCAACAGAACGAGATCCATACTTGTAGTGCATGTTTTGTGAACTGTAATGGACTATATTAAATAAGAAAAAGAAGTTAAAATCTTGTTCATGGGACAATCTAGTCCTGTCTAACCAAACATGGTGGTAGAGCACTCAACAGGTCAACACTGTAAATTTCTCAGGTAAATTACCCGATAAAAGAGAAATATTGACATTCACCTTTTTCCTGTATTCCCGCTTGATTACGGAGACATCTACATTCTGAAACCGGAACAAGCCCAATGCAGAATAATGATCTTTACAGTTCAACAACCTAACAACTTCATCTTCAGATGTCATTTCAGAA
Organism: Fraxinus excelsior; assembly: GCA_019097785.1. Taxonomy (NCBI): domain Eukaryota; kingdom Viridiplantae; phylum Streptophyta; class Magnoliopsida; order Lamiales; family Oleaceae; genus Fraxinus; species Fraxinus excelsior. The sequence continues at coordinate 2,007,325 of CM032645.1, read as the reverse complement.
TCAGATTTACTAGTTGAAGGTATTCCAGGATTACGATCATCTGGTACATCAGTACCAAATCCACTAGATGAAGCATGCATCGACTCATGGGAAAAAAAGGATGGTTCACCTTGCATTCCAGCTGCTTGTTCTGCATGAATGTCGGGCCTTCTTTGTTCTAAAGTATTCCTCAGGACGAATAGAAGAACATCACTTGAAATAAATGATAAATTCAGGCCAATAAGCACGCCAAGCCATCCAACATATGTCCATGCACAATACATTGAGTACACGGTTGTAATAAACAATGCAATGCGATCGTGGCTCAGTATGAATGCCAACCCTGCAGTTCCATAAACCACCAATCTCAGTGCCAATAGTAATTAAGCTTCATGCCAAGTGGTTTTATGCATGGGAGGTGAGGGAAGGAATCTAGATGGGGAAAATTTCTAAGTATTCTGAGAAAATGTGCACCTGCTGCAAAAGTAATAGTTAGTCCACTTGTCCAAAAGCTTCCATATAACCACAAGAAAGTCGCTCCAGCAAAGAAAATAAACACACTTGCAAGTGCGAAACCAGTGAACAGTCCAATTACAGCAGTGATTGCCTGAACAATCCATAAAATGCAAATAAGAAACATACTTGATATATAATTCACAATTAAACCTTCAAATAGCAGCTATTCCCAACATAATAGAAAATTAAAGCAGAAAACCAGCCGACTTCTAGTCCATGTCTTTTCTGAGGTTTTTACTACCAAAAAGGGATAGTATAGGTCATTTGTTAAGATTACTGCTTACCAGTATTATCAGAAACTTCGTCATTCCGACCATTGCAACTGTTGAGAGGACACCAAACCAAATGATAGAGAAAACTGATGTTGTCCCCATGCGCAGCAAGGATTCCACGCCTCTGATAGCACAGTCCAACCAAACCATCAACAGAAGAAGAATTGTATTACCAAAATACACAATCCATCTGAAGACAATAGGTTGCACAAGCTCAATCATCCTTCGAGCATAATCACGTACTTCAGTTTTGAGAGTAACAAACATTGGTTTGTACCTCTCTACCCATTCAATAGATGCCTTTGATATGGCAAGAGCACAAGTTCTCATCCACTTAAAAAGCTCAGTATCCGGAAACTCTACATCACCCATTCTGTCTTCTGCATGCAATTCATTCTGTGAATCAGCAAAACTATTCAAATTCTGAGGGCTGCAATTACTCTCTGGAGCAATTTCATTTTTATCTCTCACATCAGAAGCTTCAACTGTAGGCATACAAGTTTTGCCTTCTTCAAGTGCCGGCTTTTCATCCTGTGCTGCATCCAAGCTTTTGTTCTCTCTTCTAAGAGATTTCTTAGATTTTTTCTTACTTTTCTTCTCATCTAGTACATGACTTGTATCATTCCTGTTCTTTGTTTGAGGCATGACCGAATGGTTACTATTTGGAAGTTCTTCCCCTAGAGTATCTTTCCTCTCATTCTCATTGACTCTTCCTTCTGTATTTTTAACTGCAGATCCAGAATCTGAAATTCCTTTCTTACTATCTGCTAAGCAACGATCCAACCCATTCTTCTGTTGGTTTCCCTTTCTAGCCATTAAGCTTATAGCTTTCAGTTAACATAGAAGTAGGTGTATCATTGAATTCATTGTTAAAGCATTATCAAATAGATACCTGTTCCCATGAAAACATAGACAAGTCAATTTAATGCATGGCGCTAAAGTAAACATGATGACCAAAACGGAAATGAATCTTATTGTCCACGCGTGATCTACTTTGAAAATTCAGACATTTATTATGTGGTTTTGCAGGAAAAAGAAAAACCAGCCAAATTAAATTGGCCAACCAGGAGCTATGTAATCTCAAGGTTTCACATCCCTACACAGTATGAATAACGTTTCGAGACACTTCAAAGAGAAAGGTTAGGTTCTTTAGGAAGGGTGGGGGGTATTCCTCAGTCCACAACACCGGCCATAACAATTGGATGCAACTACAAGGTTGGTGACAAAAACCTAAAGCAAGGATGGAATAATTGCAGTCTTTATCTATTCAACCAAAAATATTTACATAACCTTAATCACCTTACACTTGCTGAAGTCTTTGTAAAATCACTCGAGAACTCAAAGATCACAGTTTAAGAGGAACTTAGTCAGCATTATGATAAACCTCCCGTTCGGTTCACCTATCAAAGGCGTCACAAGAAAATGGTGTGAGGGGAGTTAGGAGGGAATATTAGCTGTTAGAGTTGTTGAGCTAATTAGTTATGCTGATGTCATAGTTGTTAATAAATAGTGGAGTAGTAGAGCCAAATAGGGCATTCAGAAATCAAGGGAATTCTGAGTCGTTTAGGAGAGGGGGCAACTCTCGAAACTTGCCTTGTTACTCTTCCATTTCAGCTTCACAGTTCTTTTCATTTCCAGTCGTTCTTTCATACTGTATTTTCTTCACTCAGTCAATCAATTCTTCCATTTTCAGTCTGGGGTGTTACCAGCTTGCTATATTGGAGGTTAATTTCATAATTGAACACACTAATTACCTGGGAGTTCAAACGGGTTCTATCAATTTGGTATTAGAGCCGCCGAATTCGGGGTAGATGGCCGTGACGAGAATGGATACGAGGATTGAATCACTCGAAGCTTCGATAGCCCAGTTTCCGACATTGGGCTCGTCGGTGCGGGAGTTGCAGGGGAACGTAGAGCAATTGAATGCAAAATTGGGGATGGAATTAGAGAAAATGAATGAGAAAATTGAGGCGAGCTTGGCATTGGGTCGCAGGGAACTGAACGATGGTCTGCAGACAATAGCGAAAATGATACAAAGCCAGTCCTCAGATCAGCTGCCCGTGGAAGGAGAAAGGAGTGGAATGAAATCTCAGGCCACCGGCGACGAACAAATTGAGCCGGAAAAGATGTTCCGGGAGAAGCAGAACCTGGAAGTGGGAGAAGGTCACTATCGCAAGCTGGAATTACCTCTGTTCAATGGCAGTGACCCAGATGCATGGATTTTCAGAGCTGAAAGATACTTCAGCATGAATAAATTGAATGATGCTGAACGGGCCTTGGCGGCTGGGGTGTGTATGGAGGGCAGCGCTCTCTCATGGTTCCAATGGGAAGATGGGAGACGGCCTTTGCGAAGCTGGAGGGACCTGAGACAGCGCCTATTGGAAAGGTTCAGAGACACTCAATATGGCACTCTGCACCAACGATTTTTGGCACTCAGACAAATGGGATCTGTAGCAGAATTCAGAGAAAAGTTTGAAGTCTTGGCAGCACCACTTAAAGATGTGAATGAGGAAACCTTAGAAGGGGTTTTTATTAATGGGCTGGAAGAAGAGCTACAAGCTGAAGTACTGATGGCTAACCCGAGAGGGTTATCTCAAATCATGAATATGGCACAAAGGATTGAGGATCGAAATTTGCGAATCAGTAAAACTCGGGAGAAGGAGCGCCCACGCTATAAAAATTCAGCCTATTCTTCCCCTGCTCAAACTGAAAGGAAAACTATTCCATGGCATCCTCCTCGAGGGAATGCTCCGATAGAAAAGGCAGGAACACACTCGAATTTAACTTCAGGGTTTAAAAGGCTGTCACAGGCAGAAATACAGGCAAAAAGGGATAAAGGGTTGTGTTTTAAATGTGATGAAAAATACACCATCGGGTATAAGTATCGCAATAAGGAATTGCATGTGTTGCTAGTTGATGATGACATTGCGATCGGTGATGAGGAGGAAGAAACAGAGGAGAAAATAGAAAGGACAGATTTAGAAGGAGTCGAGCTGTCCATGAATTCCGTGGTTGGATTGACATCACCCAAAACTATGAAGGTAAAGGGCACCATTAGGGGACAGGAGGTGGTTGTGCTGATTGATTCTGGCGCGACACATAATTTTATATCCTTAGAATTGGTTCGACAATTGGAAATAACCATTACTGAAACTAATGGCTATGGGGTGCAGGTGGGTTCTGGGATGGCAGTAAAAGGAAAAGGAATATGTAAAGGAGTGGTGCTTTACATGCAAAATGTCGTAGTCATTGACGAGTACTTACCCTTGGACTTGAGTAGTTCTGACATAATTCTGGGGATGCAATGGCTGAGTACTTTGGGCACCGTTCAAGTAAATTGGAAGTTGTTGGAGATGAAAATACCAATGGGGGATAGAACAGTCTCTTTGAAAGGGGATGAAGGGCTGAGTAAATCTTTAGTCTCCTTGAAGTCGATGTTAAAAACCATACAGAAGGAAGGGGATGGCCTTTTGGTAGAACTCTGTTCAATCCAGGTAGAAGAGCATAAGCTGGGATCCCACATTCCAGCCCCAATTCAGGAAATTCTGGCATCCTATAAGACTATTTTTGAGATGCCGGTTGGGTTACCCCCTCCCAGAGGTCATGAACATGCCATCACATTGAAGCCGGGAACTGAACCTGTTAATGTTAGACCTTACCGCTATCCCCATGCACAGAAGGCAGAAATCGAGCAGTTGGTGGCTGACATGTTAGAAGCAGGGATAGTCCAAACCAGCATTAGCCCATTTTCAAGCCCCGTGCTGTTAGTAAAGAAGAAAGATGGGGGATGGAGGTTTTGTGTGGATTACAGAGCCCTGAACAGAGCTACAGTACCTGATCGATTTCCTATACCAGCCATTGATGAGCTACTGGATGAATTGCATGGTGCCACGACCTTTTCCAAGCTAGACCTCAAGTCAGGGTATCATCAGATACGTCTGAGGGCTGGGGATGAACACAAAACGGCCTTCCGAACACATGAAGGACATTATGAGTTTTTAGTTATGCCTTTCGGGCTTACTAATGCCCCGGCCACATTTCAGTCATTGATGAATCGTATTTTCAAAAGTTTGTTGCGAAGATGTGTCTTGGTTTTTTTTGATGACATTCTGGTGTATAGTCGTTCCTTGGAGGAGCATTGTGGGCACCTGAACGATGTGTTAAGGCTCTTACATGAGCATCAGCTTTATGCTAACAGAAAGAAGTGTGAATTTGGCTGTGCTACTCTAGAATATCTGGGGCACATAATCAGTGCAGAAGGAGTAGCAGCTGATCCAGGAAAAATATGTGCGATGCAATCGTGGCCTGTTCCTCGAAATATCAAGGAGTTACGTGGCTTCCTGGGTCTAACAGGGTATTATCGAAGGTTCGTGGAAGGGTATGGGAAGATAGCTGAACCGTTGACCCGACTACTGAAGAAAGATAGCTTCAATTGGAATCACGAAGCAGAACTGGCATTTCATAAATTGAGGGAGGCCATGACTGAAGTTCCAGTGTTAGCATTGCCGAACTTCACTCAGCCTTTTGTTGTAGAAACTGATGCATCTGGAGTGGGGTTAGGGGCTGTTCTGTCCCAGCAACACAGACCCATTTCTTACTTCAGTCAAGCCTTATCACCCAGGGCTAGACTCAAGTCGATTTACGAAAGGGAACTCATGGCCATCGTTCTATCTATTCAGAAGTGGAGGCACTATCTCCTGGGAAGACATTTCGTAGTTCGGACAGATCAGAAGAGTTTAAAATTTTTGCTGGAACAACGTTTGGTATGTGTTGAACATCAGAGGTGGATTACTAAGTTACTTGGGTATGATTTTGAAATACAGTATAGACCTGGCCTTGAGAACAAGGCAGCTGATGCATTGTCTCGACTTCCACTGGCGGCCGAGTTAACAGTCATTTCGGTATCTAAGGTACTGAACCTGGGGGTGTTACAAGATCAGATTAGGGAAGATGAGAGGCTAGCTGGCATCAAGGAAGCCTTGAGCAAGGACCCTTCGTCAATTGATCATTGGTCCATTACGGAGGGGTGTCTACTATTTAAACAACGACTAGTAATTCCGAAGGGATCCAATCTGATCCCCAGCTTCCTCCAGGAGTTTCATAGCAGTGCAGTGGGAGGCCATTCAGGGGTCTTAAAGACGTATAAAAGAATTGCCAGGGAGTTGTATTGGGTGGGGATGAAAAAGGATATTCAGTCTTTTGTGGAAGCATGCTCTGTCTGCCAACAGAATAAATACTTGGCACTATCTCCAGCAGGGTTGCTGCAACCCTTGCCAATTCCGGAGGCGATTTGGGAGGATTTAACGATGGATTTTATTGAAGGATTACCTCGGTCTAAAGGGTGGGATACGATCCTGGTGGTGGTGGATCGGTTGAGCAAGTATGCTCATTTTATGACCTTGAAACACCCATTTTCGGCTAAGACAGTGGCTGAGTTGTTTATACATGGAGTGGTTAGACTTCATGGTTTTCCCAGATCAGTGGTATCGGATAGAGACAAAATTTTCCTTAGCTTATTCTGGATTGAGCTTTTTAGGCTACAGGCTATGCAACTCCGACGTAGCACGGCTTACCACCCACAAACTGATGGGCAGTCTGAAGTCGTGAATCGCTGTCTGGAGACTTACTTGAGATGTTTCGCTAACAGTCATCCCCGCACCTGGTCAGAGTGGATACCATGGGCTGAATTCTGGTACAACACTTCATTCCATACATCGACTAAGACAACTCCTTTTAAGGTAGTATATGGGCGGGACCCTCCCCCGGTTATACGTTATGGGAATCAGCAGACACCAGTGGCTGAACTTGACCAGCAGCTACAGCTTCGCAACAACATGTTGGATGAGTTGAAGTTGCAATTGACAAAGGCACAGTCCAGGATGAAAAAATTCACAGATAATAGAAGGAGGGCAGTACAGTTTGAGGAAGGGGACTTGGTTTATCTCAAACTCCAGCCTTATCGACAGAAATCCTTGGCTAAACGTAGGAATCAGAAATTGTCTCCCAGGTTCTTTGGTCCTTATCCAGTGATCAGGAAGATCGGAGAAGTTGCTTACAAGCTTCACCTGCCAGACTCAGCCAACATCCATCCAGTGTTTCATGTCTCTCAGTTACGTAAGGCAGTTGGTCCAACGACGCACACGCAGCCCCTCCCACCTCTTCTCAGTTCAGAGTTGGAATGGACCGTACAACCAGCTGGTGTTTTGGGCATCAGGCCAAGTAGTGATCCATCTGTTCAAGAACCCGAGGTACTTATTCAGTGGCAGAATCTCCCCTCTTTTGAAGCTTCCTGGGAACCCTTTGAGCTGATCAACTCTCAATTTCCGGAATTCCACCTTGGGGACAAGGTGCTTTTATTGGCGGGGGGTATTGATAAACCTCCCGTTCGGTTCACCTATCAAAGGCGTCACAAGAAAATGGTGTGAGGGGAGTTAGGAGGGAATATTAGCTGTTAGAGTTGTTGAGCTAATTAGTTATGCTGATGTCATAGTTGTTAATAAATAGTGGAGTAGTAGAGCCAAATAGGGCATTCAGAAATCAAGGGAATTCTGAGTCGTTTAGGAGAGGGGGCAACTCTCGAAACTTGCCTTGTTACTCTTCCATTTCAGCTTCACAGTTCTTTTCATTTCCAGTCGTTCTTTCATACTGTATTTTCTTCACTCAGTCAATCAATTCTTCCATTTTCAGTCTGGGGTGTTACCAGCTTGCTATATTGGAGGTTAATTTCATAATTGAACACACTAATTACCTGTGAGTTCAAACGGGTTCTATCAAATAGCTCGAAGAAAGACAAGCAGATAAACAAAGTCCTTTCAGAAGCAGAAATCAACTGCATTATTTGCAGAGCCATGGTTCAATGTTTTGTATATGAAAAACATACTTCATCATGATGGGGAGAAGATGTGTGCTCATCCATTATCTTTCAACCTTAATTGCGCCAAATCTGGGGAAAACCTGCAGTTCACATAGGTATATGTGTTTGCAGCAAATAAATCCCATGAAATGCAACTATTAGCATGTATGGGTGTGCTTCTTTTTAAAAAAAAATTCATATTTTTTAAGGAAGAAGCACACCCAAACATGCTCTATATTATCCAACCACTGGCACAGAGATGAAGCTTTCACTCATTACAAACAAGCATTCGGACTGCTCACATTTTCATGTGAATGGAAAGGCATATCCCCATATACAATGGACATGACGCTTTAAGCCAAATAAATATCATATGCAATATACATTTGACATGACGATAGATTTTGAGGTGCTAAAGAAATTTCAAATAGACAAACTTTCATCAGAAAAAAGAAGAAGCTGAGCATGTCATTCATGGGAAGTTCAAAATAAGAAAATAACTAGTTTCTCAAACAGGTGAAGGATAGAGTATTCACTTTTTCTCTCTTGGTATATTGGTAGGAGGATTAATATGTGATCATAGATTACATTGCTCGCCCTAACTATGAATTTAGGTACTCATAATAATGAAAGAAATACAAAAAGTATAGAGTTCATAACCGAGTTTTGAAATTTTGATCATGGCAAAAATTGGATCTTGTACCAATAATATTCTTCAACCTCAAAAGTCTTCAAACCCTAGCTTTTGCTCTTTGATCTTGATGATTTTGTAATTTTCTCCCCCAAATTGTTTGAATTTCCTCAAAAGTGTCAAAAACTTGTATTTATACATGGGCCACAAACGCGCCCTAGATACGCTTAGGTGGTGCCTCGATGCCATTGAAGTGGCGTCGCAATGCCACAACTCTATATTGTGGAATTTGGTACATTTTGGGTGAAAATCTGCACTTCACTTCCTTTAGTATTTTTATTATAACTTTCTGTCCCAATATCTGATTTAAGCGATTCAAATTGGGTTACAAATTTGCTTGAAATATTATTTTTTTTCCAATTCGAACGTTTAGTGGGTCAAAAATTTCAATCTTGAGTTAAAAATCTAGAACATAGTTGTGCACTTGAAAATTGATTTGTTTTCATAGTTGGTCATATTTCACTCATTTTGACTACTAATTGTATCCAATTGACCCATGACATTCTCAAATCTTCATCGTGAGATCCAACACAACTTTTAAGTATTTTCACTTTAGCCCCCAAACTTTGGATCTTGAATCTTTTTTTTTTCCTTTCAATTTCTCTTCCATTCATCTAGTTTCACCTAATAACACATTATATAATAAATTGGACTATACTTTTAGTAAAATAAATACAAAATGTCAATATTTTAGAGCTCAAATAAGTGTTTAAAATACACTAATCATACAAATTGACACGGATGGCCTTCATGTTGATGTTGAGCGAGCAAGTGGTCATCCAATAAGTTCCGAGTGACGTGATCATAACAAATAGAAAAGTAAAAAGGAAAAGGGGAAAAATAATCCCTCTGATTATAGCATATAGAATCTAGATTATCACAACAAAAGTTATTCCGTAAAAAAATAGTAAATAAGAAACAAAACATAAGCCACAAAAAAATTCATTTATAATTTCTCGAGTCGTATTAGAATTTGTGCAATTTGTAAAAAATAATTCGTTGTCATATGCACGAGAATACAACAATAAAATAGATTGACGATAAAATTTCTGCAGCTAAATTACAATTGGCACCGTTAGCATTACAAATATCGACTCCAATACATAGCTATAAACAAAATGCACCATCTTTGAAGTCGACTTCATACTCCTGGTCATGGTACACACCGACAAATGAAATGCTAAATCAATGAACAGAATCACATTTTTGTGATCAAGTTGTTAGAATATCGAACTTCAGCTTCAACAAGTTTGAATCCATCAGAGTCCTAAACTGTAACACAAAATGCACAACTTTAATTTGAGCAGGTTCACAAGGTATCAGCATTCTTAACTACCCAAGGATGTTCCATGATCTTCTAAAGAAAGAGAGGGCTTCTTAGTCGTGTCCTTTACAACAAGCTGGCTAATGAGACTTTTAGCATCAGCAGAAACATGCAGGGTGGAAGGGAAGTTTGGGTCGACCTTCATAATCCTTCTCAACTTGTCCTTCTGGCTTTTAACCTCAAATGGAGGGGCTCCATACAAAAATTCATAGCAGAGAACTCCGAAAGTCCAATTATCAACTACCTAATCATGAGCCTTATTCTCCACTATTTCTGATGCTGAATAGTCTAAAGTTCCAAACATTTGCTTTTCGACTGCACAGACCATCCAAAGTCAGTAATTTTTAGCCTACTCTCATGGTCAAGTAGCAAGTCCCCACGAATCCAGTGGCGGACCCAGCACCTGGCCAGCCCCCGCGGCCGCCCGTGCTGGGTTCGCCGGAAATTCTTGGAAGTTTCAGTCTCGCCGGGAAGGAGCTGCAGCAGGAGCCAGGAGGAGGAAGAAGCGTTAAAAGCTGGGCTGGCAGCTGGGGTTGGGCTGGAGAAAAAATAAGTTGTTGGGCCTGATTTTAAAAAAATAAAAGGCCCAATTTTTGTAGCCCAACAATTCAATCGAATCCATAATCCATTTAGTTTACCGAATTGGATGAATCCCATACCCATATGTTCAACAATCCAATCCAATCCATAGCCATCTCCATTCTCCCCTTCTTGCGGGCGACGGGGTTAGACTTAGGGCAATAGCCAATAGGGAGCCTTGCGTGCGGCCTTGGTGAAATTAATTTGGGGGTTGAGTGAGGACTGAGGAGGACCGAGGGCTGTGGGTGTGGCCTGTGGGTGGAGACTGGAGTCTGGAGTGGATTCGTGAGGTCCGTGAGTCGTGACTGCCAGTGCCGTCTGCCGACTGGAGGGTCGATTCCGCGACTGGAGTGGTCCGAGTGGAGGGAGGACTGAGGAGACTGGACTCTGGAGAGCTTTCTGCTGGAGCTGGAGCCTGGAGTGTAGGTGTAGCCGGATTCTGTGGAATTTTTGGCTTTGGGCAGTGGGCCGGTATCTGTGGATTGGAGTTGGGCTGGGCTGGGCTGCTGGAGCCTGGAGGAAGGTATACCGTATATGAATATTTATATGACTAATTTATGTATTTATTTTTTCTGTTTTTGTTAATTTGTTAGTTGCTAATTTAATTGCTATTATTATTCAATATCAAATTATTAATGAATCATAAATTTATGATAAATGAGAATTTAAGTGATGGGTGCAGCCCCTGGACTGTATATTTGTGTTTTTTTTTATTTATTAGTTTTTGTGAATTTGTTATCTGCTAAATGCTAATTGCTATTAATGAATTATGATTTATGAATTTATGATAAATGAGATTATGAGAATTTAAGTGATGGGTGCAGCCCCTTGACTGTATATTTGTGTTTTTGTATTTTCAGTTTTTGTTAATTTGTTATTTGCTATTAATGAATTATGAATTTATGATAAATGTGAATTTAAGTGATGGGTGCAGCCCCTGGACTGTATATTTGTGTTGTTATATTCCTTTTTTGTTTTTCAATTTTTGTTAATTTGTTATTTGCTATTAATGAATTATGAATTTATGATAAATGAAAATTGAAGTGATGGGTGCAGCCCCTGGACTGCATATTTCTATTTTGTGAATGTATGGGAAATGAGAATTTATATTAACTACGAGTTACGACATATAATTTTGAATTTTGAATTGTGATTTGGGATTTAGGGTTTTAGCCTTTTGGGAAATTAGGATTTAGGGATAAGTGAAGAGTCTGAAGAGTCTTCGGCGGTCACGAGTCAACGGTCACGGGTCAACGGTCTCCGCCCGTGCTAGGTCGAATTCCTGGATTCGCCCCTGCACGAATCACATCCTTCTCATAGGAGTATGCCAAGGCTTGTGTGAGCCCCGATATGTAGGTAGGTGGAGGCTTGTCTTTCAGAGAGGTACCAAGATTTTCGTAGCTCTTTATACAGTTCACCTCCATGAGCATACTCCAAAATGAAAAAAATCCGCTCCGCATCCCATCCATAGTCTCAAAAGATTAGGGTGATGAAGACTAGTATGAATCTCCATTTCCCTTCTCAATTGGTGGGGCAATTTGTGTTTCTCTATTTGCTCCTTGAAAATCACCTTCAACGTTACTACTTGCTATTGATTTCACGGGCGAGGTAGATGTGGCCGAACTTGCCTTTGCCAAGAAGTTTACCGATTTGGAAATAGGCAATGGTTCTTGTTAGGATTGATACCACTTGTTGTGACACCAATCACCGGATTGAGATGTTGAAGTTATAGGGTAAAATAATAAAATATTTGATCAAGAACGAAAGAATAAAAAATGACAAGAATATGGCAGATGAATTATGAGATTTTATTAACTCAAGATTAATGGAGAAGAGAGAAAAATTACAATATATCCTATAATTCTTGTAATCATATATCTCACACTTTAAATTAAAGAGAAGAGCCAGGTTATATATGCAACTATGTAGGGAGACGTTCAAACCCTAATAGATGAGTTACAGTTAAAGTAGATTGCTAAATGTGTTAAAACGCGAAAATGGGCATAGACCGAATAACACTGTCACTCGAGCGACAGGCTAGCGACGGTCTGTCACTTGAATGTCAGGCGAGCGATAGGTGAGCGACCAAGTCTCGAGAGAAAACCCGCAAGTGTTGCTCGAGCAGCCAGCTAGCGAAAAAAGTGGTGACTTTTCTTCCCGGTCCATAATTTCAACATCTTCAAGTCCAATAACAATTTTCTACTCTCAATGGGCTTTCAAAATAGAACTTTAACTTGACATAGGATTCCATAGCATTCCAAACTTGAATTCATTTTGACGTGCACTTCAATTAGAATTTTTCAATTACTTCAAACACTTCAACAAAGGATTTCGGGTCACACCCAAATTTTAATAATTCTTGTGATGGGTTTTGGATAGAGCAGTTATTGAAAATCAATGAGGATGGGAATGAAAGAATTTGGGAATTAAGGGCCAGTAACAATCGTTGAGCTTCAACTATGGTCATGATTTACTCATTGAACTTCAAGATGCTTTCAAATGATCGCTGAACTTTCGAACTTTTAACTCCATTCATCACTTACCAAATTTTGTTACCATTAATGTTGTCGTATTTGACGGAAAATACACGTGGAAGGTGATACAAATAAAATGTGATAATCAGATGACTGAATCCAACTCAACAAACCAAATCCACCCACTCCTACTTAGGGATGGCAGAAAAATCCAATAAACCCGATACCCGCGAGAGCCCCGCCACGAACGGGGTGAGATTACCCATTTAATCAAGTATTCGGGTCAGGGTCAAAGCGAGAAATTTTTCCCCGGGGCCCGTCCCGCCCCGTTTAAATTTTTTTAGAATTCAATACTTTAAATGGAAAACTTCATGAAATTTCATTAGTTTAATAGAAAATGGCAATTAAAATTATTTGTCGCAATCTAACAAATGTGGACAATAAAATAAATTATCAAAAACTTTAAAAAAATTAAACGGATAGTAAATGGAGCAAGGACCCCGCCCCCCTTTAAACCGGTAACGGGGCGGGGACAGGACAGGACAGGACAAGACAGGACGAGACGGGAAATTGCTTGGCGCGGCGTGGCAGGTTGCCTCGACCTTGCCCCGTTGCCACACTTCCACTTCCACTCCCACTCCCACTCCTACCCACACCCCACCCTCACTCCATCTTCTTAAACCCAAACCAAATCAACCCATCCTATTGCCACCGCATTCGCTAACTGGATGATTATCCCCACCCATTTCATCTTCTTTCATTCAGGCTCATGAGGAATTTTTCTAGTGAAATCCCGATTCTGAGAGTCCAAAGGGCACATACCCATACACACCACCATCACCACCTCCATTTCATGAACACCTGAGTATATACATCTCTGTTAATTTTGCCACAAATTGAAGGAGTTTCTCAATTTACAGAAATGTCTTGCGAATTTTGCCCCAAATTGAAGGAGTTGACTCCACGCATATAACTTACGATTTCGAATTTTGCCCCAGATTTCGCAGGCAAATCATCCAAGCTCATTCGAATCGAATGCAATGCTAAGAAGTTAATTGGTCGAAAAAGTAAAATAAAATGAAATAGAAACACAAACCATTAATTCTTCCTTTTCTTCAATAGGTAACTCATTTTCTTTTAGATGAATGCTATATAATCGGGGCTTATAAATGATTTCAGGAAGTTCTTCAATTGAGACAACAAACAAAATTACAGAAAGAAGTGGCTTCAAATGAAATCAAATGGAAAATGAAAAAAATTGAGAAAAATGTCTTGACTCTTGTTGACTTTTTGGGGCTTGTTGGAGAAGGTGACTTCAGATTGATTTTCTATAAATGTGGGTTTTTGTTTTTGAGTTTTGTGAGTAAACGGTTGTACGAGCTTACCGACGAGGTGGTGGTCGAGGTGATTTGGTTTGGGTTTTGGGCGTGGGGTGATGAGCTGGATTATGTCATCTGATTTGTCACATTTTAATTTGTGGTTGCCTTTCACGTGTGTTTTCTGTCAACCACATTAGGGGGTTCCTTTCAAAATAATCTAGTCAAATGGGCAAAATTCCATTTTGACTTTTCCACAAATCAATATATCCAAAATGACCTAAGGGTGTGCAAAAGATAAAAACGCCCTTAAGTGAATAAAACAATTACAAAATATGATTTTGTTAAAAAGACAATATTACTCTTTTAGCTACCAAATAAAAACCACTCTCCCTACATCAAATTACAGAATCAGCTCAAACATAGATAAAAATTCTCTCATCTCATTCGCTCTAAAAATCTCAAAAATATCCATAGCTGAAGAAAAAAATTGTTTTATGTCAAGTATTTCGAATCAGTAAGCATATTCACGTATGTTTAATATCGTTTTGGTTAAATGTGTATACGTGTTTACCCGATAAATTAAGATTCGACATAGGTTGTTAGCAGATAAATTTTTTAGCAGATCTATAATTTTTTAAACGTGAACGGGGAAAAAAATCATCTGCATAACTTTTCGATTGATTAATTTTCAGCTACAGCCGGAAAATTTGATCAATCGAGAATTTGACTTTATATACAGCCGTATTTAACGGCTGTATACAGCCTTTTTCGACTGTATACAGTCAAAAATACGATTGTATACAATCGTATTTAACGGCTGTATACATGTGATTTCCCGGCTATATAAACGCCTGTATGTGTGATTTTCGTATGTTTTCAACTGTTAACGGTTGTTTTTCGGCTTTTAACACTTCTGTTTTGGTTTTAATAAACTTGTTCCCTTAATAAGCCGAATTTTTGAATGAATATTTATAAATTCTCGTTTGCCATGCACAGATATGACGATTGTACTCCTGATTTGTTATTTTGGTGATTTTGAATTGAATGAAAATCGATGGAAATGGAAATGGACGAACGACGTGCAAAGTGTGGTAACACAGATTGCAGAGACTACATCGTATTTGGAATTGTACAATGATATACAGAATAGGCTGAACGTCGATTCATCTAAATACAATATGATACTGAGATATGAATACAATGAGAGTTTGCCATATGTTATTCCACCTATAACTGTTAAATCGGATTTTGAAGTGAACTGTCTGTTTAAGTTGAACAAAATGCAACCGACACCGATATTCGTGACTTTAGTGAGGAATGCCGACGTGGAAGGTAGAAATGAACGTTCGGATGGAGCTAATTATAATGCAAATGATTTTTGGGATACAATAGAAATTGAACGCGAGGACGAAGCTAATATTCTCGAGATAATTGTTCATCATCGTGGCATCACTGCGACGCACATAATTCAATTGGTAGTTCAAAACAGCGAGAATGTAAATGAATTTATAAATGAGGATTTAAATGCTTTATCCCCACAGAGAGATGAGCACGGTAGGATCTTAGGGGCTGGAAGGAGCGGACCTTCAACTAATTCTTCACATGTGGTTCCCGATGATGAAGATTTAAATGTTGAGCAACTGTTCGAAACAAAGAAACTTTTGCAGGAAGCTGTTCACCTATTGGCATTGAAATTCAACTTTGAGTTTAAGGTAAAGAAATCAACCAAATCCTTGTCGACAATTGGTTGCGTTGACGACAAATGCCATTGGCAGTTGCGAGCGACTAAGATGGATACGAATGAACCATTTGTAGTTCACAAGTATACACGGGAACATACTTGCGGATTTGGGATTCGTCAAAACGATCATAGGCAAGCTTGATCATGGTTTATTGGTCGACAGATAATGCACAAGTATTAGGACACACGAACAATCTACAGACCTTCGGACATCATTAATGACCGTTCAACGAGAGTACGGTGTGGTCGTGAGCTACCAGAAGGCCTGGAAGGCTAAAGAATGCGCGTTGGAGGATTTGATGGGCTCGACCGAGGAGAGTTATGCTAAGTTTGCCAGATACTGCCATAATTTGGGGAGAACTAATCACAGTTCGACTTTTTCCATTGAGACGGAGTGCGAGAATTGTTTTAAGTATTTATTCATGGCTCTTGGACAATGCATTAGAGGATTTCAAAATGCGATGTGACCTGTAATTTTAGTCGATGGTACAACTCTGAAATCGAGATACGGAGGCAAGCTAATTATTGTTACATGTCAAGATCCCAACATCCAAATTTACCCACTTGCATTCAGCATAGTTGACAGCGAGAATGATATGTCAATGCGTTGGTTCTTTACGAGGCTTAAGGATGTGATCGGGGAAGTCGAGGATATTGCCTTTGTAACTGATCGGGGTCAGTCTCTAATAAATGCCATCGCTGAAGTTTTCCCCGATGCACATCATGGGTACTGCATGTATCATATACAGGATAATCTGAAGACTAGATACCGGGACCAAGATATCATTTCATTGTTCAGGATGGCGGCCGAAGCTTACAGTGTTGAGGAATGTAATAAGTTTTTGATCGAGATAGGAAAGAAGTCGATGTCGGCATGGGATTATCTTATAAAAATAGGGATAGAACATTGGGCACGATAGCATTTTCCAGGACGTCGGTACAATTTGATGACGTCCAACAACGTCGAGTCTCTGAATGCATTATTTAAGAAAGATCGAGAGTTGCCAATTATAGGCATCTGATATTGGCGTCTCCCCAAGAATGCGGCTATGTCTAAAAAAAGAAAAAATGATAACGAAGATATACATGAATTAGCATAGCGTACGCTATTAGAATTTTAAAATACTTACACGGGCTTCATTATCCTCCACTCCACCTCGAACGCTTTCCATCTGGCTATGTCCACCTTACAAAATAAATTCGGGTACGTCCCGTCGATGAACATCCTCCTCTTCGCCTCTGCCGTGAAGGGAGAAGTGATGTAATGCAAAGGTAACCTGACTCTTTTGCCGACCACCTACTCCGGGGCGTCAACGGCACACATTTTCCCCCCAACCACGTCAGGTGTGCTCGTCCTCCACCTCCGGGACCACCTCGTCCTCGGGGCTATCCACCACCACCATCGGAGTCACCCCCTCGTCGCTCCCCACCTCCATCCTATCCGAGGCCTCCATCATACCCCCCTCCGGGGAACATAAATATGATTCCCAACCATCACCCCTTCCCCCTCCCCTTTCGTCACCCCCTCTCATGCCCTCTCGGAGGGTTTCGATCTCGTCCTAAAGCTCTACCACATGGCGACGTAAAACTCCAACATCATTAGATAGATCCTCGACCCATCCCCTAAACTCTCGCGCCATTTCACCCATCTGACCCTCTAGCTCGCGACGTACCTCGTCAATCTCACCCGCTAACTGTTGGGCATCTCGCCCATCTCACCCGCTAGCTCTCGATGCATATCGCCCATGTGACCCGCTATAAATATAGTCAGTCGGTCATACAGATCAGTCGATGGGGGAGAATGTGACCTGATCGAAGGTGGTGATGCCCTCGGTGGCGACGATGAGTCCCTCGGCGGAGAAGATACCTTCGACGTTATTATTTGTAATGATAATCGGCTAACGCATACAAAACTGTAATGAAAAAAATATATGCAATTCACGTACCTCAGTTCGGTCCAGGATAGAATCCAACACCTGGTCGGCTCACGCACATATCCACGACCCTCCTCCTCCATTGATGGCATCAACTCCGTTATGACTTGAAGTTGTAATAAACAACAATATCGACTAGTTAATGATCACATTATCAGATTTTGGAGCTACACACAACATAAATCACAAATATATTATCTAACCTAATGGTCATCGAGGAGAGCTGATAACTTTTTGCTACTTGGACATCCCTCTGCTCGGGATGCTCGCCAATGAAGTATTCGAGGGCAACGTGTCTCCCCTCACATCGCAAATTGGGTACCTAGCAAGGGGACAGTCTCGTACGCCCAGATCTGCAACACATACAATTATTATATTCATATTTATTATAAACAATAGTTCTATAATAAATTATGTCAAACATCTACATGCACTGCTAGGGGCAATCCATATGTATCGTACTTGCACATGGTCTCCTTTGGCATCGAGTGTGATCTGGTGAAGACGTGTACTGTGTCCTGATAACATCTCCGGCCCTACGAATATGTGTTGAAGGCATCAATTTTGTCGATGATCTCCAAATGGAAGAGGTCAATCGCAACCCTCCGATGATGACATCGCAAGACGCTCTCAAGGATATAGACCAGGCCGAGCTTCAATGTGTCCAACATATGCTCACAACCCCTAATCGCGTCCATAAGCTCCAGCAACATCACAGCCCCCTGTCCCGTGAAGCTTATGTTGCGCAGCCTATTGCCTCTATCAGTAATGGCACGAGCTGCATCATCGCATGTAATCTCCAATCCATTGATCAGGGCAAACTCGAACATGGAGAAACTAGCGACCTTGCCCCCGAGGTGGAAGTGGAGGATATCGTCGTCTACTGGACTCAACAACCGACAAAGTAGGGCATCAAGGATCTGCCCCGAGAACTAAGTATCTCTCAACCCCTGCAGGGGCCAAAGACATGATCGTCGTAGCATATCGGCATGTTGCTCATCCAACCGCTCTAATACAGCAGTGTAACTGCCAAGGCTACCGTTTCAGGTAGCCTTACCTGGCATCTGCCTCAATGCAGCGTCCAAGTGATAGTCTATCCTGCAAAAAATAAAATATTAACACATCGATCATAATATAATGAATACAGCATAAACAATATTTTTTACACTTAAGTAAACATATAATATTTAATATGGGTAATTATCAATTTACAATTATTTATTTAATTACATAAATTTTATTCACTTACGTAAAATATTTAATTATATAAAAAATCATTTCATATTCGATTTATTAAATTATTAAAAATAATTAAAATAATAATAATACTAATTTGCTAATTTGTTAAAATATAATATATAATATGGGAAATTATCAATTTACAATTATTTATTTAATTACTTAATTAAAATTTTAAATTATATAAAAAATAATTTCATATTCGATTTATTAAATTATTAATAAAAATTAAAAGAAAAATAATAATAATTTGTTAAACTATAATATATAATATGGGAAATTATCAATTATCAATTATTTATTTAATTAGATAAGTAAAATATTTAATTATCTAAAAAATCATTTCATATTCGATTTATTAAATTATTAATAAAAATGAAAAGAAAAATAATAATTTGCTAATTTGTTAAAATAAAATATATAATATGGGAAATTATCAATTATCAATTATTTATTTAATTAGATAAGTAAAATATGTAATTATCTAAAAATTCATTTCGTATTCGATTTATTAAATTATTAATAAAAATTAAAAGAAAAATAATAATAATTTGCTAATTTGTTAAAATATAATATATAATATGGGAAATTATCAATTATATATTTAATTACATAAGTAAAACATTTAATTATCTAAACAATCATTTCATATTCGATTTATTAAATTATTAATAAAAATTAAAAGAAAAATAATAATAATTTTCTAATTTGTTAAAATCTAATATATAATATGAGAAATTATCAATTATCAATTATTTATTTAATTACATAAGTAAAATATTTAATTATCTAAAAAATCATTTCATATTCGATTTATTAAATTATTAATAAAAATTAAAAGAGAAATAATAATAATTATGGGAAGTTATCAATTTACAATTATTTATTTAATTACATAAATTTTATTCACTTACGTAAAATATTTAATTATATAAAAAATATTTCATATTCGATTTATTAAATTATTAATAAATATTAAAAGAAAAATAATAATAATTATGGGAAGTTATCAATTTACAATTATTTATTTAATTACATAAATTTTATTCACTTACGTAAAATATTTAATTATATAAAAAATCAATTACATAATATATTTAATTATTATTCAATTACGTAAAATATCCAAATATATAAATTTTATTGAATTACATACCATATTTAATTATATAAATATTTAATTAATTACAGTATTGATAAAATAATTTTTAAATAAACAATTTATAGGGCCGCCCCAATTATATTTATTTTTAAAAAAAATCGTTGGCTGTTGGGCCAGCTGTACTGCTGGCCCAACAATCGTTTAATAGCCCAGTTGTACAGATGGGCAGAACCGACTATACATTACAGTTGGTTGTACAGCCAACTGTACTGTACAGCCAGAGTTAAAGCCGGCTGTACATCCGGTTGTATAATACAGCCGTATGTACAGTCGCTGTATAGTACAGCCGACTGTACGTCCGGCTGTACTGTACAGTCGGAATCGCGAGAAAATTGCGATTCCGTCGGAAATGGAGCCGAAAAACTCCATTTTCGGCCCTTACACCTCCATTACTACACCACCATCTATCAAATTCCTCCATAATGACCAATAATCTACACAAATATGCACAAATATACTAAAAAAAGAAAAAATAACCCGATTTTTAAAACAAAAACTTACCTTAGAGGGTGGTTGTCGGTGCCGGCAATCTCATGGTGGTGGTCAAATGTGGAATGTCCGGTGATTTTTCGCAATCGAATTTTGGTCGGTTGTATGTTGGTAATACATCCGGCTGTATTTTGGTTGGTAAGAAAGAGGAAGCCAGGAGGAGAAATAGCGAGGGTATTTTCGGGCTTTTGGTATGTGAAGTATTATTTGAACGTTTCTACTTTTTTTAAAATTCCATTTATTGGTCAAAGGTCTTATTGGAAATATGGCCTTTTATTTGGGTCAGTTGGGCGTATTTACTCACCACATTAATATTGATGGAAACAGAATTTGGTCAGTGATGGATATGTGCAAAGTCTCAAAGTTCAGTAATTATCTGAAAGCATCTTGAAGTTTAATGAGTAAATTATAACCATACCTAAAGTTCAATGATTAATGAAACGTTTTACTCGAATTGGGACAGAATTAAATCGATCCTTCTGAGAGGAAACGAGGAAGAGGAGGATTGAATTTGAATAGGTATATATAAAAGTGACTTAGTTGTAACAATAGAAAAAATTGAAGACCACATTAAAATTATAATATATTTTTCTCTTTTCTTTTTAACTATACATTCTCCAATAAAATAATATTACACATAAATCAAACACTTTTCATTTTTTTCAACCTTTCATCCACCAAAAAAGTACTATTTCAAAAATTATTATCTCATATAATGAGGGCCAAACATTGGATAAAATAAAGTAAAGTTGAATGAAGACTAATTTATCCATTCATGCACACTGTTGAAGGGATGTCTTTTCGGATTTCGGATTGGCAACTAACAGGAAAACCTTTAAAAAAAAATTAAATTAAATTTCAAGGGAAAAATTCACTTGAACCCGAAAAACTAGCTGAACAGCTCAGAGCTCATCACACTTCAACAAGCAATTTAATTCAATTGAAACTCAAAGATAAGCATACGAATTTCAAAATTAATCTGTTCAAACAAATCACCATCTCGAGTAAACATGTTAAATGATAAAATGTACCACGAGCAATTTGATTCGATTAAAACTCAAAAGCGAGTACACGACTTTCAAAATTGGTTAGTTCAAATGAATCATCATCTTGTGAAAACACGTTAAAAGGATAAATCCATATCAATTAAATACCGAAATATAGGTCAACATATAAGGGCTTAAACTCATTTTAATAATGTAGACATTTTATGATTTTAAGACGAAACCCCAAGTTTAATATAGACTTATGGTTGGCTGATAGGTGGTGACACCTCCACCCCCCAGAAAATTGAAATTGAACGTGGATGCAGCAATTGAGTGAGGTAGATATGTATATGGTGTTGGGGCTATTGCAATGAACATGACGAGACGGTGGCTGGTCTCCCAAAAGTTCTCAT
>CM032645.1:1955898-1985344 GCA_019097785.1 Fraxinus excelsior | reverse complement strand
GCAAATGATAACCGAAAAGCATCAACGTCTTCATCACCTGATAAAGAAGATCGGTACTACACAACAAGGGGTTCGGGGATATTTGATGATAGTAGCAAGGCATTTGCAAATCCTGAGGAGGAAAATAGGAAGGTAGTTTGGCCGAATCTACTTGTTACCTTATCGAGTAAGGAGAAAGAGGAAGATTTTATGACTATGAAAGGTTGTAAACTACCTCAGAGGCCTAAGAAAAGGGCCAAGTTGATCCAAAGAACTATTCTTTTAAGTCATTTGTATACACATGAATCCAAATTATAAGAGCATTCGATCATTTTGTGATTTGGGTTGTTTTAGTTATGCTTTTTCGTACGAGAATGCTTTGTGGTATTTGTTTGTACAGTGAGGGAGAAGAAGACTTCAAAGAAGGTACTGATATCACTATTGATATTGCCTTGTTCTCTTACATTTTATGCCAATTTCTTTTTCAATTTTGGCTCTAAAAACTTAGTAGCGATTGTTATTTGGTGCAGAAACCTTGAGGATTGAAAGTTATGGGAAGCATGGAAAGTGATTCAGAATAAAGCTGGGACAGAGAGGGAGAAGATATGTAGTAACAATCTGATATTTTGCAAGTTGTAGTAGTATCATAGTTTATAATTTGGAGTTCTTGGTTGGTTTTGCAGAGCTGCTGGGGTTGTCATCTGAGAATGTTTTGGCTCATATCGATAGGTACATTCTCAATCTGATGTCAGTGTTTGATTAGTTTATTACTGTGAAGAGGAAGTATTTCATCTGTTAGATCAACATATCAAATACAAGTTGAAATCAAGCTGAGTATCATAGAGCAACAGAAGAGGAAAGTTGAGCAGCTGCTAAAGGTACACAAACAAACTCACACTTGAAGCTGTGTAGTGAGTGCTTTTTCACTCGAATTTTTCTTTCATTATTGTTTTGAATTTCATGGCTGATTGATGTTTTCTGCTTGGGTACATTGATCATCAGCTTCTAATTGATTTTGGTTGACGTTTTTTTGGTTTCAATTTGTTGACTTGAGTGAACTTATTTAATGAGAAAAGGCTAATTGGGGATGCTTCAGTTTGTACATTTTAATAATAAATTTTTAGAAGAACATCAACTACTTTTCTTATGTTTGTTGTAATAAAAAAATATAAATTTTAGAAGAAATTAAGATTTCATTGTGATTGATCTACTATTTGAACCACTACTTGAATGGTATATGTCTTAAAGATTGATGCCTAGAAAATTTAGCTACTTTAATTTTTTAGAAAAGGACTTTCCTATCCCAATGATGACCTCCTGTGTCTTTGTTCAGCAATAATGGTGCTTGATCATCTTCTTATTCCTTCTTTCCATCCCATGACACATGCTATAGATTCAATTAGATATGTAAGTAGCAGCCTAAGTAGAAGATTAGCAACCGGGGTAATCTTATCACATGTTCCTTTTAGATACATGCATCTGTAAATGCTCTGCAAATACTTTTGCTTCTCAACAAGATTTTTTTGGATTAAAAGATGCTTTAGACATCTTGAGAGTGAGAATTGAGAAGACACAAGGTAGCAGAGACGAGTAGAGGCTGCAACACCGTAGATGACGAGAGAGTTCTCTTTCTTTCATTCTTTTTGATGTTGCTAATATTCAAAAGGCTCTGTGTTTATTTTAGTGATCCATAAATAGATCGTTCATACACTTTTCTCCCTCTGTTGTGTGAGCAGGCAGGGGAATCTCACTAAAAGTTTTGTTTCTAATGTTGAGTTTGTACAATTCTTATTGACGAACATTATTGTTTTGATTTGTGTACATGTTTCAGGATGCAGCGTAGGAAGGGTCAATTTGCTTCAAGAAATTTTGAGAAATCTACTACTATGGATGCCGCACAAGATACTAATGAATCAAAACAATCAGCCAGCATCATGTTTAGGCTAGGTATTTTTGGTTAGAGCACCAAGAAAGTCTATGCTATGCTCACCTACAAGAGGACAAACCACTTGCTTAAGGGGGAAGTCCCATGTGAGACGGATCAAATCAAATTTTTTTTTTTTTTTGTCTCTACTTCTTCCAGCAATCTAGTTAGTGAAATGATGGATGAAACAATTATATTGTTTATCTTACTCTTTTTTAGATATGTTGTGTTGTATCACATTCGAATTTTGTATTGATTCAAAAATTTATAATGAAATAAGAAATTATCAATTTTTATGCAATTCCACGATGCCTTCACAAAGTGTTATTTCTAATTTTGTAGGTCAATTACTCAATTGCCATAATTAAAAAAAAAAAAAAAAAGGGAAAAAGGCTACCGCAACGTTTAAAAAACGCTGCAAAAGGGTCTACCGCAACGTTGAAAAAACGCTGCAAAAGAGGTCTACCGCAACGTTTAAAAAACGCTGCAAAAGATGTTTCTACCGCAACGTTGAAAAAACGTTGCAAAAGGGGTCTACCGCAACGTTTAAAAAACGCTGCAAAAGAGGTCTACCGCAACGTTTAAAAAACGCTGCAAAAGAGTTTTTCGCAACGTTTAAAAAACGCTGCAAAAAGTCTTCCCTCTACGGCAACATCGACCTTTGCAACACTTGGAAAAACGCTGCAAAAGGTCTTTTGCAGCGTTTTTTGGCCGCTGCAAAAGCTCATTTTTGGCGTAGTGTATGTTTCCTTTTATTATTATTATTCTATTTAACTCTAATTCCAAACATTTGCACAACTTAACCTTCAGGAAAATTGCTTGAACAAAATTGATAAACTCACCGATTCAAAAAGGTTTGGTTGAGTCGATGAAGAAGAATTATGTTGACACTCTATGACCAGCTGAACATTAATAAAAAAATATATGAGAGACTATCATGTACATTACATAAAATTACTCAAGTACTATAGGAATAACCAGAACAAATTTGATCATGTAACACTTACTTTCACAATCTATGGACTACCTACACTCTTTGTTTAACTATTTTTTGTCAATGATAGAGACAGAGGTTGAGGGGATGAGGAGGAGAGAGGGGCAACAAAGAATAAAAACAAGGTGATATAAATGATCAATAATTTGACTGACAAACATATGATAATACATGAAAGAGAGTAAAAATCAGCAATGGAGATTATAAGGTTGCATAGCAAAATCATATAATAAGCTACTTGTTCTTGAAAATCTCTAGCAGAATCTAATTCCACATCTCCATTCAAGTTCATATGTAGGTTGTGTCGCCATTTGTGTGAGGGAGTATCTCATGAGCTTCACAGGTGCCAATAAAATACAATTGCTCGTGGATGGTCTATATCTTGAAGCAGTCCAATCCTGGTGTTCTGAAAATACAAGAAAAATATTAAGTTGTTATACGAATTCATATAAACTGCTTCTTAGTCCACAACAGATGAGTACCTCAACAAGGCATCAACAATCATCCCAATAATCCAGAGTAGTCAAGAACATATGTTGAGGGTGTTTTCAACCACAAATTTAAATCAATGATTGGCAAAAGGGATGTATAACTCTACATTAAAGAGGTCAGTGAGAACCAAATGAAAATGTACTAAAATAGAATGCCCTTGTTGTATAAACTCTCCTACCAAAAAACCCCGTGTTAAACTCATCAGTCGTATCTACATTTTCCAAGAGCAACCCCCACGACCAAATAGATCGTTGGCCAAAATTTATTTAAGTGTTGACAATAATCCTATTAGGATTTTTACGATGATACTGCAAAATAACTTCTTGTCTACCACCTGCAGCAATCAGTTCAACATCAAAATGTTTTTCCATATAATTATCAATAGTTCAACACGAACATGAGGGGAACAAAAATAGTTATTGATAGTGCAAGTGCACATCTTCCAACAAAAGAATACATAAACAACAATTTCCACCTAGTAATTGAGATCTATTTTTTGAAGATCTTTTGGCAACAGTGGATGGTGAAGGTACTTTTTTTTAGTTACTGCACCATTAAAGTCTCTAGCAATGAACAATGCTATTTGATCTTTAGAAGAACCTGCGAAAACGTTTATAGCAAAAGTAAAGAATACAAAATAGTACCTTTTATTTTTTGTAATATTTTTACACGAGACTAAAATTGAGAAAACTATTGCATGATAGCAAATTATAATAATTTGTTAAAGATCATAAAATATACCTACGAAAACATTCAAGGTCTATGAATGTATATTTCCTTATACACAACATTTTAGTACGTGTCATGTGAATTGTCTATGATTGATGATTTTTTGTAGAACTTTTAAAGATGCACTTGTCTTTGCTCTTGATAGTGCTACATATAGCTGATCATGGCAGAAAACGTGTTCTGGAAGATATAAACCAACAAAATCAAGTGTTTGACCTTGTGTTTTATTTATTGTCATTGCAAAACACAGCTTAATTAGAAATTGAGTTCTCTTAAATGGAATTGATTTCAGGTCACTTTTAAGTGGTATGAAAAAAATCCTTGATAAGAAAACAAATTTTCCTCGATATTCACTAGTTGTGATTTAGCAATAATTACTTTTTTCTCAAATTTTCGATAAGGCGTGTTCCATTACATAGTCCTTCAGAATGATTAATATTTCGCAATAACGTTACAGAACAATTTACCTTAAGATTTAATTCATGTGGTGGAATACCATTTGGTGTTAAGGTATTCAAAAAATCTTCTTGTAAACTTTGTTTTGATCTGTCAATTGTTTCATCAAAATTATAATATGTGAAGATTTCACCTGAAATTTGTATAAGTAAAATTATGTTAATATAATCAATACATTCGTTTGTAGGTGTAAGAATAACTCGGTTTGGCATATCATGGAAATTGTCAGCGTAAGCTTCTATATTTGGAAAAACATGATGTATCAAAAATTTTAAAGATGTAATTTCATCTTCAAATGGTAGAATTATACTGTCCGGAAGCATAATGTATTTACAAGTATGTTATTTTTCTATTTAATCTCCAATTCTAATTAAGTAATCATGGAATGTAGCTTTGCTCTCATATTTTGAACCAATGGTAAATGTATATATGAAGGCCATATGTCTGAAAAAACCAAGTCAGCTTTCATTATATCTTCTTTTTTCCTTTCAGTACCACTGGTAGAATCCTCTCCAAAAACGATCACTTTCCCACCAAAAGTCAAATTATAATCAGCAATATCTCTAAATGTTTTGTCTACAACTTCAATAGTACAACGATTTACCATAAGTGCTTCATTCCAAATTATTAACTTAGACATTTTCAATAATGTTTCTAAAGTTGATTGCTTTCTAACAAAGCAATTTACTTCACCAATTGTTTCTAAATAAATTTTAAATCTTGAATAAGTTGTGTGCCCTCCAGGCAACAGAGATGCCACTACCCCAAAAGATGCAGTTGCCAAAGTAATGAAATTTTGACTTCTTACACTAGTTAAGAGTGTCTTATATAAAAAAGTCCTTTCTGTCCCCCCTCCCCTGGACCATCAATGAAGAAAGCAACACTTGCTTCATCTTTTATTTTTTCCATAATTGAATCATATGCAAATCGTTGTTCTTTATTTAATGTTTCTGCGCAAGGAAGTCCCCCTTCAATGCTAAATTGATTGTTTCCTCTGCAACCATTCTTGTCAATATTTGAGCTTCATATGGAAATACTCCATAATCGTTTATGTTTTTACCTAATGATTCTAATCTAGAATTAATATCTTTCAAAGTTTGTACTTCAGCAATTTCAGCAGGTATATTTTGATGTACATAATCGCCAATCATATAGGATTTAAATTTATCCCATAATAGCTTTGGATGATTAGGATTGCAAAGCATTAAAGTGTAGCAAATAGACGTCTTAAAGAACCAGGAGTTTCGTAAAAAATAGTTTTGGATAAACATTCTTCACAATTATTATCACCACTTAACAAACCATGTAAAAGTGTTGCTTCTCGGTATGTAGCAATAGTTACTCCATTTGAAGTTCGTAAACTATCAAATGATGTTACACCTTTAATATGATTAAGAAGAATATGGAGGAAATAGTGTTCTCCTTCAGATTGATTAACTGTCACGATTCGTCCTATAACAATGTGTTATTTTCTGGGAGTCCAAATTTTTTCATTTGCATTCCACACAAAATGAGTTGAAAAATCTCGATACAACAATGTTCTAGCAAATTCAGTTGTTTCGTTCATCTGAAAAAATTCAGTTAACATTGTTCTTCTCGTATACACATTTCCAATAATATTAGATAAATTGTCTTTATTATTGTACGTTAAGTGTTGATAATCTTCAATATGTAGTTGTAAAGCATAAATAACGGGATAAACTTTTGACAAATTAAAAGAAAAAATTCTTCAAATAGTTTCAGGCGGAGATATCCATCTAACTGATTAATAAGCAAAAAATTTATCCATTTTCGTATTTGTTTTTATTTTTGTCAACGAAAAAATTAATACGATCATGTCATTTATATACGTATTTGTACAAATATTTTACTACATTAATAGAATAACATAATTCAACGTTAATATGACAATCAAATTTTACACTTGGATTGTATGGTACAACCCATCGATTATCGAACATTTGACCTCTAACTTTAATAGAAATACCACTATTACGACGCTTGTACAATAGGTATGAGTATCACCAAATATAGTACTATTACAATAATCATTATGATATTTATTCTACAACCATTGTTTGCTAGCATACATACATTTTTTGGATTTAAATTTTTACAATGACTATGCATATTATGTTTTATAATAACAGAATGAAGATGGGAATATTTATTTTTATGAAGAATTTCACATGACAGTATCCTATCAACTTGTTCAACACAAGAGATTTTATGAACACAATTAAAAATCAATAATAGATGTGCATAAGAGAGCCCTCTTTTTTGAAATTCAATTATGTATATATGAGCAATAACATGGCCAAAAATACTTTCTTTGTGCAAATCATTTTTTAACTCTTCTAATTTTGTTATGAATATATGTATAGCTAAATTCGGTAAATTTTGAATTTGATCATTGTGTTTTAGTTCTTGCCTAATTTTTTGTCAATTTGGATTATATATTATAGTTAAAAATATATATGATTTTCCATAACGTTGAACAATAGTCATCGCATCTAAATATCTTCTGAGCATATCTCTAGGCCCACATATAAAGTTTTGTGGTAAAACAATTTTCTTTCCAGTTTTGTACCCTCTTGTTTCCCGATTTCGAACACTCTCTACAATACTTTGATAAAGTTCAACATGAATTTGTTTCTTATTGTTACGAAAATAATCTAATCTGGTTGTTTCAATTTTAATGTACATGTCTACAATATATTGTTGAAAAAGTCTACCCACATGAAGCAATACAGACTTACCAGAATGTCTGATTTGTAACTTGTATGAATAGTATTCATAACAAGAAACTTGAGATCGTTTCTTTGTTCCATTAAGCACTGCACAAAGAATAAGACAACAAACGTTACATTGATTTAGAACATTTAACTTTGTAAAAAGTGAAAAAGTATCAAAAAGTATATTAGCAAACATGCAACCTCTTTTTCAATGATTTCTATTACAAAATTCATTGTGCTATCAAAAGCGACGTAGTTGGTCAAACTTTGAGTTTGAAAATACTTCTTTTTGTATGTCTGAATACCTTCATGCCAACCAAATTCTCCTGATGGGAAAAGTAAAGGGTACTGCAAAGTATCGTAACAATCGTAATAATAATGAACTATGTGTGAATCACCAAAATGACTATATATAGTAATATCACGAACATGAATATTTGCATTTTTATCATCCTCAACACATACAATAGTTACTTGAGATGCTGAAGGAGTATTTAAAACTATTTGATCAAGTCCTAGATCATATCTTATTTGTATTCGATGGTCATACAAATTGGTTATATCACTTAAAGACCTAAAGAATATAGTATATGGATTTACTTTAAGGATTTCCATTAAAATAATCAAAGTAGATTCAACAATTTTTTTTGAGATTTTCATATGATTTTCAACTCCATTATCTGCATTATAAAAATATAACTGCATATAAGAAGACGTATTATTTTTTGGCATCAGTTGGTTTACATAATCGTACACATGTCCTTGAATCTAAATGTATAAATACTTTTGTATGTTTTAAAAAGTTCTTTATCGTATTTTACACCAAAGGAATTGAACACAAAATGATTATTATATCCGCGTGAAAGTTTTTAAATTCCATACATGTAACTTCATTAGATGTAAATATATCATACAATTTAGTGGGTGAATCAGGTATAGAAAGTTTAACTTTTTCATCAGAACAACAAAATCATTTAGTTTCTCTATAAAATTTTTGTGCACCACAATGTTCACAATAGGTGCATGTAGGTAATATGTATGCTTTGGTTGGTATGTTCGATAGATTAAAACTTCCTTATAATTTAGAATGAACATGATTAGTTGATTCCTAGTTTGAAGTAGAAACTTCAAAATCAAGATGTATTGTAGATTCAAGAGCATAGGAAGAACCTAAATTATTATTTTCAGATAATATAGAATTATTTATCCTTTTATGACGATCAATGCGTGGAGTTTGAATTTGTTTCTTCCTATCAGCTTGTCTTCGGGCTTGTTGTTGGCAAATGGAAGCTGCATATGATTCACTTGGACTTTGGGAAGTACTTTCAACATTACAAAAATCGAATTCTTGATTAGCAAGCATATCCAAAGAATCCATTGCAAGAAAGTCTTCACCTCTAATTTAATGGAAGCAGAAATTCTCGTCTTAGTGAATGAAAGAACAAAACAACAAATAATACTACTCGATTTACTGGAAAAAAATTAACACACACAAGTTAATCCTACCCTAATGCACGGAGAATGGATCTCTGTGCTGTGCAGAGACCGGTGTCTCCGCACTGCGGACGTGTCTTTGCAAGTCAATTTTTAGTACCTTAAACAATAAGAAAACGATGCATCCAAACAATGAATAACCCAAATCTTGAACAACTAATTTATTATTGAAGACACCCTTCGCAAATTTTGAGATTTAAGCAATTTTTATGGAAGGAGGAAAAATGAAAACTTGTCTTATACTGACCGTAAGTGACTGTAACGAATCAAGTCGCCGGAACTTTAGGAGAAAAGTAAGTGCTTCAAGTGAATACAGTTTGAAACTTCAAGTCGAGTCTGAAGATATAAGAGTGGAATGGTCTTCTTTGTTGTTGTTGAAATAAGTTGAATGATAATAATCGGAGAAGAAACCGTGTTGTTGCACTTAGTTACTTAGTTTAAAGGAGATTGTCTACTGTAGCCAAATCAGATGATTTTATAGTGTGAAAACTGGCGAAAGAGTAGAAATACCATCACTTTCCCTCAGTCAATGGTCAATAATTGCGGCCTATGATAAACATCAAAATTGCGAAGTTCCTGTAAATATATTAAGTGGGTCTCGTCTAGTTGAAAATTAAAAATATGAAAAATAGCCGATTTTCTACATTTCGAAAACTTGAAAATTGTATAATTGCCTAATTATTATTAAGTAAATATAGTATTTTATAATTTTAGATGTTTGATATGTATTATTTTAATTATTAAATAATTTAAAATAATATTAAAAATAAAAAAACACTTTTTTCATCTAGACGTCGTTTAAACCCGCTTAACCTCGTAAAACTTGAGATTTCACTTCCACGACTAGCCATGTTTTACACTTTTTAGAACACTGGCGACAACACTAATTGTATTAAGTTACATGTTCAATTAAATACAAAAAATTATGAAGATTGAAGGTAGTCTCGTTTGAATACGTCAATGACCTTACATTATCCATCATTATTTGCGAAAGGCAAATTTGTTCTTTCTTGGGCTTGGTTGTTTAAATGAGCCCAAATGTAATCAACCCAAACTCGTTTAGACCCAAATGTTATTGTACTTTACAGTAAAACAACAGCGGAGTCACCACAATCTGCAAATTTCATCAAGGACTTGCTGTGTTCCTCCGATTCTTTTCATCTCCTGCAAATTTCAAGGTATCATTTATATTTTTGATAATGTTCGCATCAAAATCCACTCGAAAGTTGAAAACTTTATCATGGGTCACCGATAAATTTCTTGAATTTCACATCTAAATTAGGTTGCCGTTTGTTTTGGGCGATTTTATATGTATTTACGACATAACCGTTTTTAAGAATTTTTTCTGAATCACTTAAAATGTTTTTATTTATTTTCTTACGTTTGACAGCAAGTTGTGTATGTGTTTAAATACTAATTCGCTTGCATTGTTGGACTTGGACTTGTGTTTTTGTTTATATTTTTGGGATATAGCTGGACAACAGTTTTGTTGAATTTCATGTTATTGATTTCATTTTTGAATCATTTTTCTATATTCCCATCATCAGAAGTTTGTTTGAAAGTCGGAAAGAAAACTATGGCCAATTTGGGTACACCTGGAAAGGCAGCTAGCGACATCACAGATGAGTTGCTGAGTTTCAATGTCGAAAATATGCAAAACAATGCAAAAATTATTTATTACAGGTTTGTTTTCTATCTTACTCGAACATCATTCTGCTTCTATGAAACTCCACTTTTATTAGACAATTGATTGCATATCTGTTTGGTATGACGGCGGATAGTATTTTAGTTGGAAAGATTGCCTCAACGATGTGACTCTGTTTGTTAATTATCAACTAGAATTACACAGTTTTTCATTGCAAAGTGCATCCTCTACCAGTTATATCCTTCTTGATCGGAAAAAAAATAATAATTTAGTTATATATGAGTTGGAAAAAAGAGAAAAGGGAATAATAAGCAGTTGTTGCTCAATGTCTAGATAAATATGATCCATGTACGTTTTGCTTATATGTTTTTGTGTTCGTAGGCTATTATTACTCATGTATGAACTTTAAATGATAGATTTGTTATTTGAAATTGAAAATCATAAGGCTACCAGTTTAATATTTTAAGTATCAGCGAGCGGAGGTCAATCAGGTGAGGATGGACTTGTTAAAAGAAACAAATTGCCATCTTTCACTCAAGAATTTTAAATCTTGCCATTCCAATGCTGCAAGTATTAACAGCCTCGAATTTGATGCTGTCTACAGATTTATTGTGTTTTTCTTTCATCATCTGATCATTGCTCTACTTTCGATTTTCACACTTTTTTTGCAACTGCAAAATTTTGTATTCGTGCTTCTAAATTCATGTCTTTTTTTTTTATTCAGCCGTACATTTATGTCCATTATTGGAGGAGTAATTGCTGGAATTCTGGGATATACTGGCTTGACAGGATTTATATTCTATTTCCTTGTTATGGCAATCACTTCAGTAGGACTTGCTGTCAAGGCCGGTTTTTCTGTTCATTCTTACTTTGATGGTTGGAACAGGATTATACTTGACAGCTTTCTTGGCGGGCTTCTGGTATTCTTCTTTTATAGTTTCTTCTTTTGCTTTATTTATATCTTTTCCATTCTGGAATTCACGCTGCTTAAATTTTGTTGGATTTTAACCATTATTTCTCCAAAAGCTACCAGCCTACCTAGTGTAATGTTTGATACTTGAAAAATGTAGATAATGTAATGTTTAGTACTTGAAATATGTAGATAATGTAAGTTTGGTATTTTAAAATATGGATTAAATTTATTGGGGCTACTTGACAAGGTTCACGAGGAAGGTTGAACAACTTCGTTAAATAAAGCTAGGTTGCTCTCTCGAATGGATAATACCTTAATTAATATTTCTAGACTATATTATTTGTGTTATTGTCTCAGTTAAAAACACCATAAACATCTTAGGTTCCCCTGCTACAATGTCAATAAAAGATGAGGAAATTTTTAATTCAACATGATAACGAAAATGGTGTGAGCTTTTTCACTAATAATAATTTTGCTACTAAACTGAAACAAATTTTAAAGAACAATGCGAGAACCAGAAGGATCTTCATATTGTATCGAGCAATATGTACAACTGCCATAAATCAAACTGTCACTTTCCGCAATATGAATTGGAGGGGAATCTTAATCTCTTTTAACAGCATCTTCTCGTAAAGGTGCTTCAAATATTTGACATTTTTTAGTGGGGTCGAACAATCTGGGAGTTTGAATTATAATCACTGGAAGCAAATTTTACTTAAACCGTTTTTAATTGTTGTAAGCTATTGATAGTACCAGAATACATGATCGTTGCCATTATTTACCTTGTGTTCACGAGGACTCTTAAAATAATAAGCATCCTAATATGCATTCATGGTGATGCAATCATTTTCAACTTTGACGATTAATTTTTTTGTTTTCATTCTTATCACAATGCAGCTAATTGTGCTTATTTTTGTTTCTTGCAGTCGTTTGTGCTCTTCTGGACGTATCCTTATCATATTACACCGCTTGCTTATTTATATTAAGACAATGTACAGAGTTTTGTTTTGTTTTTTTTTTTTTCTTCCTCTATTTTGTACCTTTTGCTTTTGACAAGTTCAAGAATTTCCCATTCATCAATTACTCTGACCATTCCTTGACATGGAAAAGATTCGCGTATGACCTTGTTCACATTTTCTGAACTTTCTGAAGAATCTTGAGTGAACATTGCTTCGGAGGCTAGCTGCCATGACAAATGTACTCATACACTGCGCTGGAAAGATTCAAATTCAATTGATTTGTATTCGCGTTAGATCATCAAGGTGGTGGCTTACGCGAATTATGATTTCTTGAAGTAGCCTGTAGAAACAGTTAAAAATTATTCTGTTTTTCAACACTGTTATGATCGAGGCCCCAGAGCATGATTCATTAACTATACATTTGAGATTTAATGTCTCGTTTTTGTTCAATACTTGTCTGTGGCAACTGCTTTCTTTTTGCAAATCATGTCATTATGTGGTATGAAAATCAGAACACCATATCCCTGACTATCATCAGCAAGAATTTCAAAATGCTTTGATGTTCCCATAAAATGCAATATAAAATGTCAGTGTTGGATACTGCCTTCACATAATTTAATCAACAATTTCAGGAATCAAATTACTTCAATCATTACAGAAGTCTTTACCCAGGAAGCAGATTCTTCCCTCCATTTTAAAAATTCCATTGGAAAATCAACAACAAAAATGAAAATCGACGTTTTAACAAATCTAACAACAAAAGTCATCAACACGCCAATGTAAAAGAGCACCTCTCTGCTGCTGAGTTATCTTCAAAAATCGTTAATTTATTATCAGGATGGACAGAGGGTGGTGAAGATCTCATCATGGCACTTGTTTGTCAGGGCAGGACCCTGCAAGAGAACCACAGGAAAGCAAATGATGAGCTTCCCTCCACCTTTTGAGTTTTGAGTTTTACATCTTACAAGAGCGTCAAGAAACAACAGAATGCAGTTAGCCTGGAACAACGAAGAGAATGTACACGAGCTTTTTGGAAAATGATCCTTAACTTCCTCAGAATATATCGGCTTCCCTGTCCCAAGCTATTATGCTCCATCTGTAAAATAACAACAATAATAAATCAAGTCCACGAGACACAGGTTGTTCAATAACACAAAAATCACCAATCAAGCGACAAAATAAGAAAAAACTAGAATTTCACCAGTGGGTGAACGCACCTTTGAGGTCTACAGACGAGATCCTATTCAAATTTGCGTCCTACATATCAGTAAAGGTATCTCATTGACTGCAATATTGCCGAGCACGGATTCTTGGGTCAGATCTGTAGTTCAGAATTTCAACTCTTCGATTCAGATTTACTAGCCAATATACCATTCATATAATCCACTGCTCCACCATACCCAATCTTGCTGACCAAATACCGGACTAAAAAGTTCCACATGGAAATGCCGGGAGAGATTCCTTCATCTATCATTTTAGAAAGATAAATAATGGCTGCTTCTAGACCAATTCGTTCACTAACCCCACATATTAGACTAGTGTATGCAATTAAATCTGGATGCGTGCCAACCTTCTTCATCAACTCGAGAAGTTGAATGGCAAATTCTACCTCACCATGCTTAGAGTAAGCATTGATTAGTATATTGAATGTCAAAGCATCAAGCTTTAATCCCCTGACCATCATCTTTCCAACAAGCTTCAGCGTCTCTTCAAGCATACCGGCAGAACACATACCATGTATAATAGTATTGTAGGTCACCAAGTTAAACTCGACTCCCCTTTCTTCCATGTCCTGAACAAGCTTAAATGCAAGCTTAACGTTGTTAACTTTGTACAGACCATTCAACAACTCATTATACGTGGTAATATTAGGCATGCACCCGTATATTTCCATTTCATCAAACAACTCCATAGCCCAATCCACTCTACCATGATCACATAGACCTTTGATAAAAGTATTAAATGTAACTGTATTTGGTGGACAATTTTGTGTCACCATATTCTGAACAAGACCATGTGCTTGGTTAAACATGAAGTTTCTACATAATACATCTACCATGCATGTGTATACGACAACATTTGGACGACAACCAAGAGATATCATCTTGTTCCATATTTCTGATGCACCAACCAGATTAACAGATTTTGCAAAGCCATCAATGAGGATACTATAGGTTCGTATATTTGGGTTGCAGCCATTTCTCTCCATTTGATTAAACACTAATAATGCGTCATCCATATTACCAACCAAGCAGAAGCCATGAATTAGCGTGTTATATGTGACTTCATTTGGGAAAATCCCCTCTTTGATCATTTGATCCCAAACATCGAGAGCTTCGAGTAATCTTCCTTTCAAGGAAAGCCCCTTTATCAAGGAAGTGAAGGTGTGAATATTGGGACTACATCCTCTCACAAACATTTTGGCCAAAATGGCAAGAGAGAGATCGATGTTACCTGAATCAGTCAGAGCATTCAGAATGGTAGTGTACGTGATGACATTAGGATAAACTCTCTTTTCCACCATCTCATCCAACAACTCAAGCGTTTCCTTCACCTTTACATCCTTACAATATCCATTTATCAACGCATTATAGACAGATACGGTTGGGATAAATTTCAAAACCAAATCCCTTGCCTCTTTCACCTTACCCTGCTTACACAAAAACGATATAATAGTCGTATAGCTCACTTTATCAGGTTCACATCCCTTGTTTGACATTTCCACAAGCAACTTACGAGCACCGTCCAAACTATTATTCTTACACAAAGCCTTCAAAAGAATATTGTACGTATACACATTCGGCTCCAATCCATCCTTCTTCATGTTTCCATAAACAGGATTGATCATTAGAAACCTATTCTCACTAAGCAATGCATCCAACAAAAAATTATAAATCCTAACAGTGGGTTTACACCCGAATTCTTGTATCCTATAGAACGTTTTCAGCGCTTGTTCAGCTGCCTCGGCTCTCTTATAAGACCTAATCACACTAATAAATATATCTTCTGAAACACCAATACCCTCCAACTTCATTTGCTGCAAAAGGTACTGCACGGCATCAATCTCCCCTTTATGCCCAAGTTTTTCTATCATCATATGGTATGTTAAATGAGTATGCTTGAAATATTTAAAATTGGCTATGGACTTAAAATATTCTAGTGCTAATCCAATATCATTTTCATGTTTCAATCGCTTCAAGACTTCAGATTCTTCAATAATTATTGGGTTTTGTTCATTTTGATCATTTTGGGGAATAGACTTGAATATGGGGTTGGTGTTGAGGACAAAAGGGATAGAGGGCTTGTGTACTTTCAACAGTAAAGAACAACCGTCTTTCAAATACATGTTTGCAAAAGGAAGAAAACACAATATATGAAAAATTCAACAATTCTTCAGACACTGACGCATTCAATTTACTAAAAGAATACAAAAAAATGGAAGGAAAATGAATAAAATCGTGAAATAAGAAAATGGTATCTCAAAATTAAATCTTGAGTGCTTAAAGAACGTATATAGCACAATTAAAAAACCTTTATTGGAGCAAGAAGAAGGCTCAGTTAACATCTCGGATTGGCACAACAAATATGTGTGCGTGTGGGGGTGGTCGAGAGGGAGAATAGAATTTTTAAGTTCCTCTATTACCTGGCTTTGAAATAGTAATGGGTTTGGGCCGAGGTCGCATATGGCTACACTCCTAACCTTGGCGTAGATCTGGACTGAATCTATGGCTACACTCCTATATAATATGGAAAAGGTTCATATTTAAAGTGTATTCTTTACCTCAATTCAAAAGTAAGGTAAATAATATGAAAATTTAAAAATTAGGTATCAACTTAATTAATTAAAAATATTTATTAAATAAAGATAATAAAATCACAGTTTGTGATTAATGGTCACATATTCATAATTAAAAGTTACAAATTTATTTACTGGTCACATATCGTGAAATTTTTTTATCACATATTATTTCGAGGACACAGATTTTTAAATTAGTTGGTCACAGATTATTTTTGAGTCACGTATAAATTTTTAGGTCAGTTGAGTAATTGGTCACAGATATTACCGACCATTTGGTCATAGATTACCAAACATTTGGTCACAGACTACCGCCGCTACCACCAATACTTGGTCACAAGTCACAGATAGACCAACACAAACTAACCAGCCACAGAACACACAACATGACGAAAACTGAACCCCAACGACAACATATCCGCTGTCACCACCACCACCACCAATAGCCAACCACCTGCAATAGATCCGCCATCAACAACAGCAAACATAAACAGCCAACCACCAATCCACCATCCCACAGATCCGCCAACAACAAACAACAACAGTCAATCTGCCACACCCACAGCGTCGAAGCAACACACCCACACACTAAACTGCCAGTCACAGCCTAAAAAGCAAGAAAATCACATTAAACCATGACAAGGTGGCCGGCAGCAGCGGCTGCTGGTCACAACAGCCGCTGTCGACAGCAGCTTGCTGCTGCTTGGAGTAGCCGCAGCAGCGAATGATGTTGCGAGTAGCCACTGCCGGACCCAGTGGAGGGGAGGGGAGGGGAGGGGAAAGGAGTGGAAGGGAAGGGGAGGGGCGAAATGGTAGAGGAGATGGAAGAGAAAGCGTGAGAGAAAATATGGATTGGAAATGAATTAGGGTTTGAAATATTAGTATTATAATATTATTTAAATATTTAATTCATACCTGATTTTTGATTAGATAAAACTTGTACCTGAATTTTGAATTAGGAAGTTTAAACCACTGGTTTTTTATAATTTCTACATATAATATGCTCTTGACATTTTAATCGGAACCGAACCTTCTAAACCCCAGTTTTCAAAAAACAAAATTCGAAATCGAGAATCGATAACCAACTGAGTGCAATTCGATTCTTGTAGAAACTTGAATGGAATAGATTTTTTATATAATTTTTTTATTTATAATTTGGGTAGTAATTAATTTAAAACTTTAGACTCTAATCTTAAGAAATCAAGACTAACTCCTACATCTTTGCATCTTACCTCACATCAAAATGTTACATTTTAGAGGCTAATACATGTTAATCTTTACCATTGGGACTTTTTTGAATTAAAAAGTTCAATCTAGGATGTAGTGTCAATTGATGAATCAAGTGTCTATTCTTTACAAATCAAGTTTTTTACTTTCTTGCATTATTTACAAACTTAATTGATTTTTTAATTTTTTTTATAATGCATGACAATTGAAATTGATATATTCATAACTTGGATTGTGGTTACCTTTTTGGCACATGTTCGGACTCCATTTATTTCCAAAAAAGATAACATTTTGGAATAGGGGGAAAAGTTGGAGAATGTGTAGTTAAAAAAATGAAAAGTTTTGAATTTACATGTAAAATTATTTTATAAGAAAGATAAAAAATGAGTGTTAGAAAAACGAGTTTTTGAAAAAACTGAGCTCAAACATGTTATTGGTTATCATGAGTTCTTGGTTCTCTTTTAAAATATATTTTTTTCTTTTTTATTCAAACAGAGCGAATTCAATATGTGCACTGTAAATTCTTACCATATAATTATGTATCTAATTAGTATTTTTATATTAAGCAATTTTAAGAGTAGAAGAATTTAAGCATTGTTCATAATTGAGTCATAGGTTCTAGCATGCCTCACTCATGGAACGAATAAGATTTATTTAAAAAAAATAACTTATTCTCAAATTGTAAATTAATTTTTGATGTTTTAATTTTCTTTTCTTTTCGTGATTTTTAGTCTTCACTATTAGCTTCTTGAAGATCTCTTAGCAGAATTTCTCCATTACACAAAAATTGTCGAGTAGTAGCGTGTTAGGTATATGTACTAAAACGACCTATATGAAAAAGTTTATTAAATGTATACAAAAAAATGTGTAGAATCGAATCGAAACCAACGGTTCGGGTTTAAGTTTGGTTCCAATAATTACGAGGACCCACATGGTTTCATTTACAAAATTGTCATGCCTAAACTTCAACGCTTTCTATAGGGCTAGCGTTGATTTTGATTTAGCATCAAGTATTGGACTATTGATTGAGTGCTGAAAATATTGTTCAAAGTTGATAAAAAAAAACGATTATGAAATAATGTGGAATGAAAATCAATTTTGCAGGCTAAATTTTGGCCAATGCGACTGCATGGGCCAAACTTGGCTACAGTCGCATAGGCCAAGGCAGAGATTAAAATCTCCATCATGAAAAGAACTATGCGGTTGCATAGTGTTGAACTATGCGATTGCATAGATGGCCAAAGAGTCGTTAGTGGCCTTTTTGTTCAAATTTTTTGTGGTTGTTGGATGGTTTTTTGGCACCACGTATGACCATGTCTCTTAGCTATATATATGTGGTTTGTGATCATTATAATGATGTTGAAAACATAGAAAAATCATAGCCATATTCAAAAATAAAAATCATTCCAAAAACAACAAGAAATCACAATTTTCTTCATCATGTTCAAATTTTTCTTTAGTGTTCTTCAAGTTTTGGAGAACTACACTTAATGCTTGAGTGTTAATTTTTTATAAGGCTTGTTTAAATCGTGCCAACCATTTGCATCAATCCCTACAAGCATTATTTCAATCCAAGATGGGGCAAATATAGTTTAAGTACAACGATATTATGTTCAAGCCATCGGTGTTCGATTTCAAATCCATTTCATAGTTTGGTGTTTGGTTCGTTGCTTTCATTGGTGATCTTCATTTTTCTGGTTTGGTTCATTGCTTTATTCTCCGATCCTTTAAGTGGAATCCATCAAATTTCCCAATATTCTCAAACTATGTTCTTACGATGGAGAACGAAAGTGTGGCGACGATCAAATTGATGAATCAAAACCTTGTACAGCTAGATCGCTTTAATAGAACGAATTTTACAAAATGGCAAGATAAACTGAAGTTTCTACTAATAGTGTTAAGGATTTTTTACATACTTGATCCGAAATTGACGCTACTAACGGAACCAACAAATGAAGAAATCGATGCGGTGAGCGCTGAAGACAAAAGCGCTAAGAAGATGAACTCATATGCCACGATTACATTCTGAATGCATTATAGGATCAGTTATATGATCTCTATACCAACACGACATCGGTAAAGGAAATCTAGAATGTTTTAGAGAGTAAGTACAAAGCCAAAGAAGAAGGCACTAAGATATTTTTAATCTCAAGGTACTTCGATTTCAAATTTCTAGAGAATATTTCCCTTCTTCCCCAAATTCATGAATTACAAGTGCTTGTCAACAAGTTGAAGGCAGTCAAGATTGAGATTCTGGAAACTTTCCAAGTTGGAGCAATCATTGCTAAAATTTTCGAAACTTGGAAAGGATACCGGAAGAAAATATTGCATAGTTCCGAAGATTATTCTTTGGAACAATTGCAAAAACATCTTCGAATTGAGGAAGAGTCGAGAACAAGATATAAGAATGATAATTCTTATGAAAGCATTTCAAAAGCCATTGTCGTGGAGAAGGCTGAGCCTTCTACTAAATCCAACAAAAGAAAGCCTTCAACGAACTTTAACAATTCCAAGAAGAAGACCAAATGTGGTTGTTTTGTGTGTGGGAAATCTAGACATTATGCAAAAGAATGTCGATACCGGAAAAGCAGTTGAAGATAACATT
The DNA here is from genome assembly GCA_019097785.1 of Fraxinus excelsior. Lineage (NCBI taxonomy): Eukaryota > Viridiplantae > Streptophyta > Magnoliopsida > Lamiales > Oleaceae > Fraxinus > Fraxinus excelsior. Next base: position 1,965,396 of record CM032645.1, on the reverse strand, counting down.
ATGGCCACCGTAAACGAAGTTTATGCTATCAAGGAAAAGGTTCCTGATTGGTGGTATGATATGTGTGCAACAATACATGTATCATATGATAAATCCTTATTCAAGACTTATTATGAATTTGATGGAGAACAAGAGATGCAGATAGGTAACGACATTCGATCCAAAGTATTTGGAAAAGGAAATGTGAATATCATCTTCACTTCCGGAAAACTATTACCTTGACAAATGTTGTTCCTGATATGAATAGGAACTTAGTTAGTGAAAATCTCTTAAGAAAATTGGGCATAAAATGTGTTTATGAATCCGGTAAACGTGTACTATCCCTAAATGGAAAATTTGTTGAAAAATGTTATTCTTGTGAAGGAATTGTCAAGCTTTGTATCGTTGATAAATCTCTTTAATAATAAAGTGGATGTTGCTTATATCGTTGATTCGTTTTCATTATGACATGTTAGATTAGGTCACATAGATAAAAGTACTATGAAAAGTATGTTGAAATTAATTTCATAAAATGAAAATGATGCATTTAAATGTCAAATTATTATAGAATCTAAAATGACTAAAAAGTCATATCAAAGTGTTAATATGACTTCTAGTATTTTAGAATTAATTCATACTGACATATGTGAATTGAATTGCATGTTAACTAGAGGTGGTAGTAGTTATTCCATTACTTTTATTGATCATCACTCTAGATACACATGTGTTTATTTGATGAAGTATAAACATGAAGCATTTGATATGTTTAAGGTATATAAAAATGAACTTGAAAATCACCTAAGTAAGAAAATAAAAATTCTGAGAAGTGATGGAGGAGGTAAGTACTTTTCCAGTGATTTTAACTTATTTTGTGAACAAGGCATGGTTCATCAATGTTAGGGCTGGGTGAGGGTCGGTTTGGTTCGGTTCTGAAGAGAAGAGAACCGAACCTACCCAAAACTTTCGGGTATTTAATAAATGGAACCGTCGGATCCAAATATAATTATGGAACCGTTCGGTTCGATTCGGTTCTGCACCATAATTAAATTTTTTAACATTTACAACAACACTACATAAAAATAAAATATTAAAAGTAGATTAATTCAATTTATACAAACACCAAAAAGTAGAAAAAATCCTTCAAAACATCGCTGATTCATATCAATAGTTCATTTGCTTCAAGCAGTCTATATAAAGAAAATGAAATATAAATTATAAATTATAAAAATAAAATATTTTTAAGTATTGGTAATACTTACCGAATATTTGATTTAATTATCAATTGTTTGACTTGTCATAGTCAGAAACTCTACAAACATAATTGAAAAAAATGCAATTAACAAATACAAATAAACTAAGAATTGTTCAACTAGTAAGATTTAATAAAAAAAAATATGATATATATTTATTACCTGTCTCAATGCCCTCATAGAACTCTGGGCAACTGGGCTAACAATGACAACGCACAAATGTTGGGCAACTGGTCTAACAAAAAGATAAATTTGGTTGGACTTAGTTGGTTTCTTTAATTAATTTGGTAATTTGTTTATTAAAAAAATCAGTTCTTATTCGGTTTTTCAGTTCTTAGTCTAGAATCGAGAACCAACTCAAACTCATCGATTCTCGATTCGGATACCCGTTCGGATATTTAACTTATAAAGAACCGCTCGGTTCGGGTTGAGAGTTTTGTCCAACCCTAATTAATGTTTTGCACCTAGGACACCCGATCAAAATTGTTTGACTGAAAGAAAAAATAAAACTTTAGTTGAAATGATTAATATCATGTTGATTTATGCTAAGTTGCCATTTAATTTATGGGGTGAAACGTTGTTGAGTGCAACTTTAGTTGAAATGATTAATATCATGTTGATTTATGCTAAGTTGCCATTTAATTTATGGGGTGAAACGTTGTTGAGTGCATGTATGATATTAAATAGGATTCTTTTTAAATTTATTAAGGTTTCTCCTTACAAATTGTCGAAATGAAGAAAATCGAACATTGAATATTTCAAAGTGTGGTGTATCTTGCTTATTGTAAAAACACGAACTCTAATAGGACCAAATTATATCTAAAAGGCATCAAATATGCCTTTGTTGAATATGTTAGCAATAGCAAATCATATCGATTGTTAAATTTGAAGTCCAATGTGATTATTAATTCCAACAACGTAGAGTTTTTTGAGAATTCACTAGCTTCGGATAATAAATTAAGGAAAATTAATAAAGAAATTCTCAACTCTAGTGGCGCACAAGATGAAGCATCTTCTAAAGACGTTGATGAATCTAGTGAAACTCGTAGGAGCAAAAAAACTCGAATTGAGAAGTCTTTAGGACCGCATAAAATTGACTCTCAACTTATTTCCTATTACTTAGTAGAAGGAAGTGAGAAGAATGTTGTAAGAACAATTCATTTTGTGCTACAAGTAGGGGTGTCCGTGGGTCGGTTCGGTTCGGTTCGGTTCGGTTCTGCTCGGTTCCAGAGTTTTCGGGTATTTAATAAATGGACCCGTCGGGTCCAAATATAATTATGGAACCGTTCGGGTTCGGTTCCGTTTGGTTCGGTTCGGGTCGGTTCGGTTCCGTTCCGTTCGGTTCCGTACCATAATTAATTTTTTTAACATTTACAACAACACTACATAAATATAACTAATGACATTTCATTTGTAACTTTTACAAATTAACATAACCAAATTCAAAAATATAAAAATAACTAGCTGTCGAATAACATTAATTCAATGCCTACAAATACCAAAAAGTAGATATTAATATTTACCAACTATTTGATTTAATCATCAACTGCTACTGCTTGACTTGCCATGGCAAAAAACTCTACAAGAATTGAAAAAGCACAATTAACAAACAAATAAACTAAAAAATATTCAAATAATAAGATTTGATAAAAAAAAAATATAATATATATCTATTATCTGTCTCAATGCCCTCATAGAACTCTGTTTCTTCAATGCAAATTTCATCTTGGGAAACTTTCAAGAGTCTAGAATATTTTCTTAGCCAGTTTTGTGTACAAATTAAGGTTTCAACTGTTTTAGGAGTTAAAGAACTCCTAAATGGATCAAGAATGCGTCCTCCAGTACTAAATGCTGACTCAGAAGCAACTGTAGATACAGGAATGACAGGAACATCCCTTGCAACCTCAGATAAAAATTCAAATCTTGATTTATTAATCTTTCACCAATGTAAAATGTTAGAAAAAATAAAATAATTTAATTAATTCAATAAAAAATTATTTAGTTTCGGGTCTCATTCGGTTCTTCGGTTCTTGGTCGAGACCCAAGACCCGACCCAAACCTTTCGGTTCTCGATTCGGGTACCCGTTCGGGTCTTTAACTTATGAAGAACCGCTCGGTTCGGTTCGGGTTCGGTTCGGTCCGGTTCGGTTCGGATATTTTGGACACCCCTAGCTACAAGTGAAAATCGATCCTAAAACTTATAGAAATGCCATGAATTCTCGAGATAGTATTTTTTTTTTTGCAAAGATGCAGTTAATGATGAAATGGATTCATAATGTCTAACAATACTTGGGAACTTATCGATTTACCACCCGGATCCAAACTTATTGGATGTAAATGGGTGTTTAAGAAAAAGTATAATGTTGATGGTCTTTTAATACCTTTAAGGCTGGACTAGTAGCTAAATGTTATCAACAAAAGGAAGGAATATACTATTTTGATACTCATGCACCGTAGCTAGAATAATATCAGTTAGGACATTATTCGCATTAGCTTCGATGTATGACTTGTATGTTCATCAATGGATGTCGAAACACCATTCTTGAACGGGGATCTCGATGATGAGGTTTATATGAAACAATCTGAAGGGTTTGTTCTACCCGAAAATGAACGTAAGGTGTGCAATTTAGTTAAGTCATTATACGGATTGAAGCAAGCATCTAAAAAATGACATGAGAAATTTGACTTAGCTATTATATCATTTGGTTTTAAACATAATAGTGTAGATAAATGTTTATATTCTAAAGTATATGTTGATTATGTGATATTTATATGTTTATATGTTGATTATGAGTAATCACGAGAATGGAATAAAAAACGAAAAAGTTTCTATCTTCTACATTCAAGATGAAGGATCTTGGACAAGTGGATATCATTTGGATATCAAAGTTACTAAAACTAATATGGGTTATCACTTAAGTCAATCACACTATATCGAGAGTGTGATAGATAAGTTCAAATATTTGAATATAAAAGAAAGTAGTCCCCCTCTTGGTCCAAATTCAAAGCTAATAAAGAATGATTGAAGAGAAATTGTTCAACTAGAGTATGCAAGTGCTATCGGGAGTCTTATGTACGTTGTTCAATGCATAAGACCAGATATAGCTTTTGCAATTAGTAAACTTAGTAGGTTTACTAGTAATTTGAGCAATGATCACTGGAATACCATTGGAAGAGTTCTTGGATATTTAAAAAATTCCAAGAACTTAAGTCTACAATACACTAAATTCCCGGTTGTATTGGAAGGATTTACAGATGTTAGTTAGATATCTAGCACGGGTGAAAATAAATCTACTTCTGGTTAGGTGTTTATTCTTGGAGGTGGGCAAACATGTATAATACACTTAACTATGGAATCTGAATTTGTAGCATTATCAGAAATCGGGAAAAAAGCTGAGTAACTTAAGGTTCTACTTTATGAGATACATTTGGGACCGAAGAGTACATCTTCAATATATATCATGTGTGATAGTCAAGTCACATTAGCAAAAGCATATAATGAATTATATAATGGAAAGTCTAGACATATGAGTCTAAGACATTACTACATAAGGAAATTAATCAAAAGTGGAATAATTTCCATAAATTATATAAAGTCAATAGAGAACTTAGCGGATCCATTAACTAAACCTCTAAATAGATTTAGTGACATCTACTTCGAATAGAATGAGGTTGAGACTCTTGAACTAAAGGTTCATCAATGATATCAATCCTACTTGTCATTACTCAAAAAAGCAATTCACGGATTCAAAAGGTAACAACAAGTCATTCAATATATGAATAATTTCAGCATTATGTAATCCACAATAACCCTATTCTAGTTAAATAAAATGGTTGTTACTGAAATGAGGATTGAGTTTTAAGCTTTTAATGAAGTTTAATACTAAGTACAAATATCTCTAGAAAGTAACAAAGATGCTGAAAGAACTTCACCTAAATAAATTTCGAGGTTGTGTCGCTTTAATAGAGAGTTAGAGTTTCTCTCTTAAAACTTATTAAAAAGGATGAGCACAATGTCATATTAGCGCTAAACGAGATTGAGGAACTTGAGAACACATAATACTTGTGTGTGTGTTCTTACCGGTATTGTCATATGAAATCATTGGTTCAAAACTTTCATACTACATTTAATTTCGACTTCACTTTGTTTGAATTATACTGCAGTTAGATTCAAATCGAAAGATATCTGATCCTTATGTATAAGTACTTTATACTTTGAGAATGAGGTTTTATTCAATTTTGAACAAGTGGGGAATTGTAAATATTGTTTAAAGTTGATAAAAAAAAAACAGTTGTGGAATAATGTGGAATGAAAATCAATTTGGAGGCTAAATTTTGGCCTATGCATCTTGGCTGCGGTCGCATAGGCCAAGGTAGGGATTAAAATCTCTGTCGTATATAGAACTATGCGGAGCATAGTGTTGAACTATGCGACCACATAGAAGGCCAAAAGAGCCGCTAACGACCGTTTTGTTCAATTTTTTGGTGACTTTTGGAGAGAGTTGTTTTTGTTTTTTGTTTTTTTTTTTTTTGAACTATGCGACCGCATAGAAGGCCAAAAGAGCCGTTAATGACCGATTTGTTCATATTTTTGGTGGGTTTTGGAGGGTTTTTTTTTTCTTTGGCACAATGTTGAACTATGCGGCCGCATAGAAGGCCAAAAGAGCCGTTAATGACCGTTTTGTTCAAATTTTTAGTAGTTTTTGGAGGGTTTTTTTTTTTTGCACCACTTCGTATGACCATGTCTCTTGGTTATTAGGTGTAATGATGTTGAAAACATACAAAAACCATAGCCATATTCAAGAACAAAAATAATTTCAAAAACAACAAGAAATCACAATTTTCTTTATCATATTCAAATTCTTTTTAGCATTCTTCAAATTTTGGAGAATTACATTTAATGCTTGAGTGTTATTCCTTTACAATGCTTATTTAAATTCAACAAACCATTTGCATTAATCTCTACAAGCATTATTTCAATTCGAGAGTGGACAAATATACTTTAAGGACATTGTGTTCAACTCATCGGTGTTCTTTTTCAAATTCATTTCCTAATTTGGTGTTCTTTATTTTTCTGATTGTGGTTCATCACTTTATTCTCCAATCCCTCAAATGTAGGTCATCGAATTTCCCAACATAGAGTACATTGCACTCAAGTTTCAGCAAAATTAGAAGTACCAGTACAAATTATCAATGCTCATTTTTTACCCTTGTTTCTAGCACGACTTACATATTACGTAGCATATTAGTTACGATATGACTGACCTAAACAAATCCATCAATCTAAACTACGGAACAATAAGGCTCAGTTACCTGATAGAGATTTCATTGAAAGTTCAAAGACCGCTAGTAAAATTTACTCCACATTAATAGATAAATGGGAAGAAATCTCCTATGCGATATTTATACTATGAAATTCCCAACACAGGACAATCTAGAAAATAGAAGACAATAATATACTGAAAAAGACAACTAGCAGGAAACCTACAAATTTCATAAAACTAACCAAAATATTTCAAAAACAGTCCCAAAGACCATAATTAAGCTGTTCGTCCTAAGTACTCATATTAAGGATTTCCAAGAAAAATCAAACGATAATGGGCCATGATAATACATCGAGGAAGAGGACATTGCCCCTGAGTCCCATCCTATCCTCGTCCAGTAGATCTAGCGATGGATTAACAAAATAGACGACAGTAATTGACCCATGCAACATGGGTCGACCCATTAATCTACCGCTTGGATGGTCTCTCATCATCCTCTCCACCATCACTATCATCAGAGTCATCTTTGCCTGCTCGTTTTCTCTTTGGTGGTGCCTCAACTTTTCCATCATTGTCCTCTTCATCATCCTCCTCAAAATCTTCTTCACCATTCTCTTGGGGTTCGAAATCACTAGCATCTTCCTCATCCTCAGCACGACCAACTGGTCTGACTAGGTATTCCGTGCCCAGATCCTCCTGCATTAATACTCATAAATCTCAGTATACGATGACCGTATTTCAAGGTATGTCATGAAGGAAAAAGAACTGGTCTGGACTCGATGATTTCCCTCTTTTAGTGCACAAGATTTTTATGTAGAAGTGAATCATGCACACACATTAACAACTCAAAAACAAAAAAGTATGCACTTCATCTTGTTAACAATACCAATAAAAGCCAATGACCATTATGTTCAAGTAAATGTCGTATTCTTGTTAACCTCACCAAAACAAACACAAGAAGAATAAAATGAGAACAACGAAACTAATCATCATAATGTTGGGACTAAGGAAACGGGATTGGATCGAGCCAACAGGTTCCACAGAAGATCTTAGACTCAGAACTGATTCGAACTTTTTCCCAAGGCTTCATAGGATGCAAGTGTGCATGAGAGTATGCAAGTCAATAAAAAATACAAATGTTGTAGAATGAGAAGAACTAGTCCCAGAGGACAGTTCAGGATCCAAACGGTCAGTTTTATACTACAAAATTTCACAAAACGGGACAGGTCTAGAAGGAAAAACAAAACAAAAATAAGTTGCATCATATTAACAGGCAACAGGCCCTGCTATAAAGCAAAAATAAAAGAATAATTAGTGTGTCCCCAGTTTATGTAATAGTGGTCACTGCTACCACCAGAGACGAACAGATAAATAGCATTAATCAAGCTAGAAAGGCAATAAAACATCAGATCTACTGATTTTAACCAATCATTCACAATAACAACAAAATATTATAGTACATAAACACAGGAAAAAATTATAAATAAATTTTGAGCAAATAAATCAATAAAGCTAAAAGCAATAATGACAATTTTTACCCCCACAAAAAAAGCTCAAAAATTCTGCAAAAACTACAGATCTACTAATTTCAATGAAAATTAGGCCAAAATAAACCAACATACGAAAATAAAAAATAAACAAAAAACAGTGAAAACTTTAAAAATAAAAATATGAATATATACATGCTTTACACAAGAAAAGGTTCTGCAGAAACTGAAGATCTACTATTTTTCAAATAAAATAATGCGAAAAAAAATTAAAAACACCAAAAATGTCAAACAAATACGTAGTCAAAACGCAGAGAAGTTCATAATAAAGTACATATACATGTAGAAATACAGAGTATTATTACCTCTTCGTCTTCTTCTCCATCCTCGTCATCATCATCGTCATCATCGTCGTCATCGTCGTCGTCGTCATCATCATCATCGTTGTCATCTTCTTCGTTTTCTCCAGCTTCATCATCGTCCTCCTCACCGTACACAGGCTGAGCCGGTCCCCGACCACCACTTGCCGGTTCTACGTCCTCCTCTTCGTCCTCATCACTGCCGTCCTCGTCCTCGTCGTCATCTTCACCGTCCACTTCCGCCTCAATTTCCTCAATTTTTTCGTCAATTTTTTCCTCGTCTTCAAACACCGCCATATTTCCTCGAGCTAAAATCAAAAAATCTATTACAGATATTTTTAATTTATTTTGAAAATTAAGAATTTTTTTGTGAGGGGAATAAAGGGGGAAAGGAAGGGGTGGAACAGGGGAGGTGTGTTTTCTGAGAGGGGAGAATGTAAGTTGATCTGGACCGTTGAACTGAGAATCGACGCGGATAGCTGACGTGGATAGTGATCTGACAGTAAAGAACGAGAGTAGAGGGTATGTCTCGTGGGTTCGCGATTGCGGCGCGCTATAAGTATCTTCTGGATATTTGGTATTGTCTCATGATCTGCACGTGAGGGTATCTAGGGTTTATTCTCCGTCTCCTTTTTTTCTTTGGAAAATTTAACAATTAGTCCATAACTTTTACTATCGAACTGCATGTAAGCCCACAACACGCAAATAGGTAATGATCTTGACAAACCATTTTTCACGAAGGAAGAAATTATTAGGACAAACTCGTCAAGATAAAAATCTAACAATTTTATCAAAAGTTTATTCACACTCAATGACGAATTCAGCACCCAACAAGCACCAGTTATGACCCATATTGGATCCGTCCACATTCATATTTTTTTTGTGTCAATTTATAATATTTTGGATATATATCTGTAATTCCTTTTTTTATTTTTACCAAATAAGTTCTTCTAGTTTTGGTAAGAGTATTCATTAATAAATGGAAGATCTTGAGTTCAAATATATTTTTTATTGCAAATGATTTTAATTTATATTTTTCACCATTTTGGAGCATAGGCATTAAAAACCGGTGCAAATTGCAATAGGAAGAGTCGAGCCCATAACTTCATTTGAGAATATAAAAAGTTCAACTGCTATGGCATTTGGTGATTATTGAAAT